>CM067548.1:30079647-31281209 GCA_034509755.1 Anisodus tanguticus
AGTATACTATATACTTGTTGCGGTGCGTTCAACCCGATCCAATATTTTATATTATGTGTTTGTTACGGTGCGTGCAACCCTATCCAATATCATATATTATATATTTGTTGCAGTGCGTACAACCCGATACAATATATTATATATTTGTTGTGGTACGTGCAACCCGTTCTAATATATTATATTATATATTTTTTACGGTGCGTGCAACCCGTTCTAATAATCAAGTAATATTTCTTTCTTTCAACTTTTCTCCATTCTCACTTGTAAGGGTTATAACTCTCAACCCGTAACCCCAAATAAGTTATTTCTTACGCTGTATCGAAGGTAACATGGGAACCTATCACAATATCAAGTTTCGTCAATAAATACTTGGTGTAACTAGTACAAATTCATGAAAGAAACATCTTTATGAAAACTGTCTCGCCAGATTTTTGTAAAAACATGACACAATCCTAAAATAGTCATAACATTGTATCCGTAAGTTGGATCGATCTACGTAAAGTCTCAAACTATCAAGAGCAGAGAAAACTACAACTTTTATTCAGCACAAACTTTCAAATTCATTACCGATTAGTGCAGTTTTTCATTATACGTTCTTCCCTTCAGGATTTCAATCGATCCGAGGCAGAAACTTTAAACAGGGATAACTCTCAAACTGTAAGTCGGTTTTAACCCCGCTTAGACTCAATCTGACCGAGAAAGAGATGTACAACCCTGTAAAATTTCATCCAATTCTAACAAGGATAACTCAGCAAAACAGTCCGTAATCACATGACCCAACTTGTTACAAGATAACATTATATCAATAATTCATCTCAAGTTATACTACCTACTTGTTCTTTTTCTTTTCATGATTATTCTTTCAGCATCCATATTATGTTTTAACATATATTGTAACTCAAAACAAAGGATTATACTAAGAAATTATGAGTGAGAGAACTCACCTTTTTTGCTTCGTAACCGCGAATAAAAACCTCAACTCCAACTTATCTTTCAACCAAACCTTTTTGGGACTCCTTAATTGCTCTCATTAATTTTTTTCCTCTCTGTATTTTTTTTGTGTTTTGATTCTCTCTGTATTATATTTTCTATTGTGTTTGTTTCCAAGTTATGTTGTGTCTGTCATTTTCTTTATGTGATTTTCAAAATGTATATGTGAATTGTGTGTGCGTCGTGTGTATGTGTTTGTGTAGGTGTGTGCTAAGTGAAAAGGGGGATGTGTAGAGAAAATATGGGAAATGAAGGGGAAGTGTAGGTGAGGGGTTTAAGAGTGAGGAGTCGTGAGTACATGGGGTAGTTAGGAAATGTAGGGAGTAAAGGGCGCTGGTGAGGTTACCTTAGGTTAGTATATATATATATATATATATATTATTTTTTTTAATTTATTTTGGGACTTCACATTCTCCCCTCCTTAAACAACATTCGTCCTCGAATGTGAATAAGGTCGTTAAACACGCACACTGCACACACATGAAACACAACTTAACACATTTTATTACCTTACTCAAACAGAAATGGATATTTGACTTTCATCGTGTCTTCGGCTTCCCAGGTTGCTTCTTTTGTGGAGTGATTTCTCTAATAGGACTTTCATAGAAGCAATATCTTTATTCTTAAGGAACTTAATTTGTCTATCCAGTATTTCTACGAAATTTCTTCATGTTGAAGCTCTTTATTCAGAACTATCTCTTGGGGTTGGATGACGCGACGTGGATCGTGCAAGTATTTTCATAACTTTGACATATGAAATATTGGATGCACCGCTTCGAATTCAATATTCCCCACTCTTGGTAAGATCTCATATGGTCCAATAAACCTTGGGCTTAACTTTCCTTTCTTGCCAAATCGCATCACTCCCTTCATTGGAGAGACTTTTAAAAGCACTTTCTCCCCTTCCTGAAATTCAAGATCTCTTTTGTGATGATCCGCATAAGACTTATGGAGGCTATGAGCTGTCTTGATCCGCTCCCGAATTATCTGCACTTTGTTGTTTGTTTCTTGAATGACTTCAGGTCCGAACAATAATGTTTCTCCCACCTCGAACCACCCAAACAGAGATCTGCATTTTCGCCTATACAATGCTTTAAACGGAGCCATCTGTATACATGAATGGAAACTGTTGTTGTATGAGAACTCAATTAGGCATAGATGGTCTAACCAGTTGCCCCAAAAATCCAACACACAAGACTCCAACATGTCTACAATGTTTGAATGGTTCGTTCGGCCTGTCCATCTGTTTGCGGATGGAAGGTCGTGCTCAACTTAACCTTTGTCCCAAGACCCTGCTGAAAACTTTTCCAAAAGTGTGAGGTGAACTGGGAACCCCTATCCGAAATAATTTGTAATGAAATCCCATGTAACCTCACTATCTCTTTCAAATAAATCGTGCACATTGCGGCGCCCGGTACGTAGTCTTGAACGGTAGGAAATGGGCTGACTTTGTAAGTCGATCTACAATCACCCAGATAGAATCATAACCTTCTCGAGTTTTCGGTAAACCAATCACAAAATCCATATGAATCGCCTCCCATTTCCATATGGGGATACCAATATCCTAAGTAGTCTATTGGGTTTTTGATGTTTGAATTTCACCTGTTGACATGTAAGACATCTTCTGACAAACTTTGCAACATCTCTCTTCATTCCGTCCCACCAGTAAATTGCTTTGAGATTCTGGTACATTTTTGTTGATCCTGGATGAATGGAATACCTAGTGTTGTGACCCTCATTCAAGATCTTCTTTCTTAGTTCCCTCACTTTAGGAACATATAACCTACCCTTATACCGAAGGGTACCGTCATTGTCCCCTAATGTAAAATGTGAAGGTTTTCCTCATTGAATATTCTCTCGAAACCTAACAAACTCCATACCCTCAAACTGACTTTCTTTTATTTCCGAAGCTAAGGTAGATTGAGAGGTATCATTCACCACTACCCTGCCTTTGCCGACCTCAGTTAGACTAACCCGTATGTTTCCTAATTTTTGGACCTCACTAACAATACCTCTCTTTTGTATTGCCAAGTGGGCCAAGCTGCCCATTGATCTCCTACTGAGTGCGTCAGCCACCACGTTAGCTTTTCCAGGATGGTAGAAAATGCTAAGGTCATAATCCTTAAGCAACTCTAACCATCTCCTTTGTCGGAGATTCAGATCCTTTTGCGTGGTTATGTACTGTAAACTCTTGTGATCTGTAAATATGTCTACATGCATCCGATACAAATAGTGTCTCCATATTCGTAAGGTAAACACTACCGCAACCAATTCCAAGTCATGAGTTGGATAATTCTTCTCATGTATCTTCAATTGTCGAGATGCATACGCAATAACTTTTCCAAACTACATCAATACACATCCAAACCCAACTTTAAAGGCATCACAATAGACTGTGAATTCTTCTTGTCCCGATGGTAAGGTTAGGACTGGCGCATTAGTCAATATTTCCTTCAGTTTCTGAAAACTTGCCTCGCACGCCTCTGACCACTGGTACTTAACCGATTTCTGAGTCAATCGGGTCAAGAGGGGCAGCGAGACTAGAGAAACTTTATACAAATCTTCTATAATACCCAACAAAACCCAATAAACTCCTAATTTCTGTCGGAGTGGTAGGCCTTGGCCAACTCTTCACTGCTTCTATCTTTTGAGGGTCTACCATAACCCCATCCCTTGACACAACATGGCCCAAGAAAGCCACATTTTCCAACCAAAATGCATACTTTGAAAATTTAGCATAAAGTTCTCCTGTCTTAAGCTTTGAAGCACTACCCTTAGATGCTCTTCATGTTCTTCAACACTCTTACTATATACTAGAATATCAATCACGAACAAATCTAAGAATGGTTTAAAGATTTTGTTCATGAGATCCATAAAAGCTGATGGGGAATTGGTTAACCCGAAAGACATGACCAAAAACTCATAATGGCCATATCAAGTTTTAAACTCTATTTTGGGTATATCATCAGGATTTATTTTCAGATGGTGATATCCCGAATGGAGGTCAATCTTGGAAAAATAGCTGGCTCCTTGAAGTTGGTAAAAAAGATCATCAATTCTTGGTAATGGGTACCGGTTCTTGATCGTGACCTTATTGAGTTGTCGATAATCGATGCATATTCAGAGCGAACCATCTTTCTTCTTCACAAAAAGGATTGGTGCACCCCAGGGGGAAATAGGCCTTATAAAGTCCTTATCCAGAAGATCTTTCAATTGTACTTTTAACTCTCTCAATTCAGCTAGGGCCATTCGATAGGGAGGAATGGAAATGGATCTTCTACCCGGAATTAATTCTATTGCGAACTCCACTTCCCTGTTCGGAGGAAGGCTTGGAAGGTCTTCAGGAAAAACCTCCAGAAAATTACGAACAATAGGGACAGTATGTACCTCTGGGACTCTTTTTGGGTATCCATTATACTCGCCAGGTAAGAGTATTCCACCTCATGACTTCCTAATAACTTTTGAGCCCTAAGGTAGGAAATAAGCCGACTCTAGGGTGTCCCAATTCTACCCCTTTATAAAAACTTTTGGTTCCCCGGGAAAAGATAATTTTACAACCTTTTGTCGACAATCCAACGTGGCATAACATGCTGAAATCCAATCCATACCTAAAATAATGTCAAACTCTACCATATCAAGTAATACTAAGTCTGTTATTGTTCCTCTACCATTTACCTCTAATGGAAAATTTTTAGTTACTCGAGAGGCCCAAACTTAGGCCCCCACTGGTGTCATGACTTCAAAGGGTTCACTTAAACAAGAAGGTTTTATATGTAGACTCTTAGCAAAACCCATTGACACATACAAAAATATAGAGTCGGGATCATATAATACAAGTGCAGGAATACTTGAGACCAATAAAATACCCGTAACCACCGCATTAGATGCCTCCGCCTCATTCCTCTGGGGAAAAGCATAGAGCCGGTTAGTATTGTTGGATTGTTGACCTCTCTAACTCTATTGGGACTGGTTTCCCTACTTTTCCTTGTGGAAAGTTGTGGTCGCTTCTGACCTCCCATGAGAAAATTGAGTTTGGGTTCTCTTCTTGCAATCTTTGACATAATGGTCTTGTTCTCCACATTTATAACAACCTCTCTATGAGAAATTGCATTCTCCAAAAATGTTTCCTTTGCAAACCTTACAGACCGGTTTGTCACTCCCTACGTTGAGGTTGGTGGCCTTGGCATTGCTACCTTGATGATTGAACCATTTATACCCTTGGGGCCTGTAATGAGACTGACCTACCGACTGGCTCGGATTTGAACAACCCCTACTATATTCTTGCCTCTGGTTTTGATTCTCATTAAAAGATCCCGATGATCTAAACCTCTTTTATGAATACTCTCTTTTTGTTTTAGTAAAACCTTCTACCCTCATTGCCATGTCGATGATCGGAAGGTAAGTCTGATCATGGGCTAATGCCACTACTTTCTCTGCCAAGTTTGGGTTTAAACCCTCAACAAATCTTTTGACCTTCTCCCTTTCCGTGTGAATAATGTGTGTGTTGTATGATGACAATCGCATGAACTGGGTATCGTATTCTTGCACACTGCGGTGTCCTTATTTCAACTATTCAAACTCACGCCTGAGCACATATTTTCGGGTATTGGGCATGTACTTTTCAATGAATGCGGCTCTGAACTCCCCCCACATCATCAATGGTGACATCGAGAAACTATTTCTTCTAAAATTTCTCGACCACACTCCCGTGTCGTCCACTAAACATGTGCATACCAAATTGATGCCATGCATCTCTACATATTCCAGGGTAAACAGTAGGTTTTCTACCTCGTCGATAAACACTATCGGGTTGGACTTAGAGTCCTTCCTTGTAAAGATAGGTTCACTTCTCCTTATAAAATTCGCCCATAGTCTATCCGGTACTGACTGAACTTCTATATTTTTGGCCAGTGGTGTAGTCACAACTGGTTCCTGGGCCGACGGGTTATGGGTCGGGGCTATCACTGAGACACTAGGTGTTGACTGAACCATGTGTGGGGCTGCAGCTGTCAGCAACTCTATGAGTCTATCTAATTTTTGTCCCACCGTTTCATGGGCCGCTTGACTATCATTTTCTTCAACATTTTCCACGCTATCTTAAGACACCGTTCTTTCAACTGGAGGCAAATGAGCTTCATGGTGGATTTCTTTTTGAGCCCTTGGTTCCTGTACCAGAACTCTTGGGGTTGACATTATCCCCTCGCTCTTCCCCGGGTAGTTCTGATAGACCTCCGCAACACCGGTACTTGTGAATCTACCATTTTCTGTAAAGAAAAGTGCGCCCATATTTTAGAAGAAAGACGTCTATTTTAAATCCCCAAAATTCTCTTAAACTTCATAAGCATGCAACACCACAAAAAAAATATAACGATATTATTTCATTCTTGCATTCATAATACTTCATTCCATCATAACATAACATTATACTAAATCTTATCAGATAATTCTACGTCACCCATTGTAGATCTCCAACTCAAACTTGCATTTACTAAAACACGTGTTAAATGGCTTAGCCGTGTGACTCGCCTATTCCACAGGTTGGCATTCAGCTCATTGTGAACCTTGTGCCTTGCCTCCCTTTCCCTATCGTCCATTTTTTCTTCATCTTCCATACTTTCTTCACTTGACGTAGAAATTTGAGCAAGGAGCCTTCTTTACTATCTCCACATAGCATCTTTGCTCTTCTAAACGAGGAGTGGAAATCTCCCGGGATGGAGTTGACTATTATCTGTAGTATGACTCAAATCGGATAATTGAAAAAAATCGGGTCAAATAATGCCTTTTCCATCTAGCCCTAAGCAAATCCGTACAACGTGCGATTGTGTCATCCATATACGTGCCAAAATCGTCTCCTGGGTCCATACTACGGTCTATGAACTCTTCCTGAGCTCGCATTATGTTTTTCGTTTCTATGAGTACTTCCCTCTTGGTTGGAACTCGTATTGTAACCATATCTACAAAAATAACTGTTAGTTAGTTTATCGTTGCACTATCTGATTCCATAATCATTTGAAGGAGGTAGTATGAGAACCAAGTCTTTGAAAAGACTCAAGATAGGCACGAGAAGAGTATGAAGGAAGTGAAACTGTTTAGGATGTTATTCCATTCACTTATTACTAAGGTGTCGTGCACACCGTCGCAATAAGTAACCGTTCAAACATCCAACTCAAAGAAATTTACTAGAATCTCATAACCTGATTTAGCTCTAATACCAACATCTCACGCCCCTACTTTTCTCAACTCTTCCCTTAGGGTGTGATGGCACCTGGACAACTATCCCTTCCCAGGCGCACCATTTAAATTTTTTTCTTTCTAAATTAAACATGTATCTAAGTGTGAAAATAATAAAAACATGTACTTCTTTTATGAAAGCACGAGCCCATGCTCGTGCATCCACAATTTTTTCTAGACTTGATGGAAGTTCTAATACAGAATAAAAACATCTGAATCGGAAAAGAAAACAGTCTCATGTGGGGCAATCTCTGAGATAACGAAATTTAATTCTTCAACCTACTTATTCAAGAAAGGACATCACCAAATCCAGAGTAATGGATTGGTGGAACAGTGAGGCTGCGGGACGATCGCTAGCCCTGTTGCGGAGTTTTCCCTTTATTGCGCTTACCTGAAACATGTTAGATAAAAGAGTCAGCCCTACCATCCGGAGTTGAGTGAGGACCTCACCTTACAATTCAAAGTAACCTCACAATGCTCTAAGTACAATTCTACAACAACAACATACCAAGTGAGCTCTAAGTACAATTACATTATAAACTTAATAAGCACGTTATGAAACATATTACAACACTTTCAATGTACAAACCAATAATAATTGTTCACACACAAAAATAATTTCCCTCCCAACTTGTCCTAGGGAATGCTTAGTTTAACCAGTACACATTCACGAAAGAAATCATGGAAACGTGCAGCCCGATCCCATATATTATATACTATATACTTGTTGCGGTGCGTGCAACCCGATCCAATATTTTATATTATGTATTTGTTGCGGTGCGTGCAACCTGGACCAATGTCATATATTATATATTTGTTGTGATGCATGCAACCCGATCCAATATATTATATATTTGTTGTGGTACGTGGAACCCGATTCAATATATTATATTATATTTTTGTTGTGGAGCGTGCAACCCGATCCAATATATTATATTGTATATTTGTTGTGGTGCGTGCAACCCGTTCTAATATATTATATTATATATTTTTTACGGTGCGTGCAACCCGTTCTAATATTTTATATATATATATATATATATATATATATATTGGTTGAATGATACTAAGATAATAATAGATTTTCATACTTGGTCATATTTTCAGAAATATTCAAGTATATCTTTCTTTCAAGTTTTCTCCCTTCTCACTTGTAAAGGTTATAACTCTCAACCCGTAACCCCAAATAAGTTGTTTCTTACGCCGAATCGAAGGTAACACGGGGACCTATCACTATATCAAGTTTCCTTTGTAAATACTTGGTGTAACTAGTACAAATTCACGAAAGACACATCTTTATGAAAACTGTCTAGCCAGATTTTTGTAAAAACATGACACAATCCTAAAATAGTCATAACATTGTATCCGTAAGTCGGATCGATCTACGTAAAGTCTCAAACTATTAATAACAGAGAAAACTATAACTTTTATTTAGCACAAACTTTCATTTCATTACCGATTAGTATAGTTTTTCATTATACGTTCTTCCCTTCTGGAATTCAATCGATCAGAGGCAGAAACTTTAAACAGCGATAACTCTCAAACTGTATGTCGGTGTTATCCCCGTTTAGACTCAATCTGACCGAGAAAGATATGTACAACCCTGTACAATTTCGTCCAATTCTAACAAGGATAACTCAGCAAAACAGTCTGTAATCACATGACCCAACTTGTTATAAGATAACATTATATCAATAATTTATCTCAAGTTATATTATCTCCTTGTTCTTTTTCTTTTCATGATTATTCTTTCAGCATCCATATTATGTTCTAACATATATTGTAACTCAAAACAAAGGATTATACTAAGAAATTATGAGTGAGAGCACTTACCTTTGTTGCTTCATAACCGCGAACAAAAATGTCAACTCCAACGTATCTTTCAACCAAACCTTTTTGGGACTCCTGAATTGCTCTCATTAATTTTTTTCCTCTCTGTGTTTTTTTGTGTTTTGATGCTCTCTATATTATGTTTTTTATTGTGTTTGTATTCTCCAAGTTATGTTGTGTCCGTCCTTTTCTTTCTGTTCGAAAAGGTGCCTTAAGCACTACCTCGAGCCCGGACCCTTACATGTTCGAAGCTCCGTCCGTGTACAAGGTCCAGACCCTTGAAGATTTTTTTGAGGTTAATAAAAGTTCTCTTTCTACTTTGGGAATTATTCCGGGTGTAAAGTCTGCCACGAAGTCTGCTAAAACCTGAGACTTTATAGCGGCTCTTGGTTTATATTTTATGTCATACCCACTAATTTCTACTGCCCATTTGGCTAGCCTACCAGACAATTCCGGTTTATGCATTACATTCTTTAGCGGGTAAGTTGTTACTACGCATATATGGTGACATTGAAAACATGGTCTTAGTTTTCTAGCAGTCGTTATTAATGCCAATGTCATTTTTTCTTACTGAGGATATCTAGTTTTCACACTAGTGTAACACTCCGTAAATTCGGATTAGGTGTGAATATGTTAAATTAGTATTAATGTGACATTTTAGATATAGGAAGTCCTATCAAGATGAGTTTGCATGAAAATATTGGACCTAAGATCAAGACGAATAGTGAAGTATGTAAAATTTGCTAGAATTGACTAAGTTTACGGTAGTTCTGATTTCCAGCTTAATTACATGAATATACGTTTGGAATTTGAGAAAACGCGTCAAGTGAAAGTTGTAGCTATTTGAAATACCTTTCCAACCATTATGGTGGAGCGCAAACAGAGCTCTATGCTAGTAGTTATGCCCATTATACTGATACGCTGTCAGTACCATCAAAAACGTAAATTTTTTACTGAGTGTAAATTGGACAGGGAGCTCGCCCGGTGAAGCCCAGAGAGAGATGACACCTCGCTATGGACCTCGCCCAGCGATATGGGATGTACAAAATGTGCAGGCCTATATATACAACCATTAGACAATTTTATGTCATTCTTTACATTCCATACTTCGTTCTATGTCGTATTTTAAGAGGAAACAACCCTAAGGCTTACCCAAAATATCTAAGGTAAATTCTTGATCAATCCCCATCATTATTACATCAATCTAACATCAAATTAACCCTTAGTTCATCTCTCCAAATCCTAGCTTCTTGAAAACTCAAGAGAGGAGAAGAAGGGACGTGTAGAACTTCGGCTAAAAGGTATGAACTTCGGTTTCCCTAATTCCATTGATAATTTTTAGGCTAGTATAGATTATACTACGCGATTAGAATTAACAAGTGATTCATATGAGGTTCGAGAAAAAGTTTTTAAGGCTTAGAAAAGCTCCAGTTTTTGAAAATTAAGGAAAGCTCGTGGAAACGATTAAAGTTCTAATCTTTATCATCCTTATCAATTGTAGAGAGATTATTGAACGTGGAAGGATATGTTTGCTAGGTTTTAGCGGGAATAAAGGTGTGTCTATTTTGAAAACCTTATTTTTAAGTATGTCTCTTATGAAAACCTTCTTTTTAAGTATGTCTCTTTTTCGAACATACTTTTCAAACGTTTAAAGTGATTCTTTGGGGAAGGTTTCATGTGCGTGAGGGACAAGCCCTCATGAAACCTTAGGTGTACCATGCTATATATATGTACTCATGATTTTTTCCTATCAAAGGATTATTGAACCTTGTGTATAAAGCTATAAACTTTGAATGTTATTTACCCCGATAAGGGATGCATTGAACTTGATTTTTGGAAGCTTAGATATTTCATGTGTTTTTCTTTATGAATGGGTTTGTTGAACTTGAAACTTATTTAATGACTTGAACATGGTTTCTCAACCTATTAATGACTTGATTTACCCCTAATAACAGAATGATGAACATAATCCATAGTGAGTGATTCGACCTCTTTGCTGTGATTCTGATTTGGCTAATTTGCCATGATTTCTATTATTTGTGTTTGGCCTAGCTATTCGGGAGGAAGGGTAGTCACTATGGATCATAGTTTGGTTGCTTAGCTATTCGGGAGAAATGGTAGCCATCGAGGTGACAACCCCGATGTGGTAGTTCCATGCGGTTTTAGGGAACCTTAATGGTCATCCATTCGTTTCATTGAGTTGGCCTGTATTGGCATGATTGTGATTGTTCGTGAACGAATTGATGTGGATCTTGAGTTCATAAATGGAAGACTTAATCTTGATAAATGGTATAATGGATTGAAAGTGATTTAAGTTTCTCTTAATGGATTATACTAATTGTTTCTCTAAGTTTGGTGAACTGTTTTATCTATGTATTTTGAACTGCTTTACTTATATTATTTTACTGCTTATTATTATATTATTTTGCTATTAACTATTGTCTCGGAGACACTCACTGAGTACCCAGTACTCAGGCATACCATTGTTTTTTTAATGGTATGTTAAGTAACAAAGAAGAGTAGGTTCGTGATACGTGTACTGAGTGGGAGAACTTGCTTCTTTCTAGACTTATTGGTGAGCCTACATGCTTGTTCGTCGGACACTCCTCTATCTTCATTTATTTATTTATTTTAGTTTGTAGACTGCGTCCTGATGTTAGTAAATTCATTTACTTATCTTAGAAGCTCCATAAACAGTTGTCAGATTGTGGATAGAGGTTGAAAGCCTCGTATGACTTATTGAGGTGTTGTCACATTTTATAATTGATTATTCATATTAGACTTTGTTGTTATTAACATTGTGAGCACCATTGTCACCATTGTTATTCTCGTGATTGCTAACCTCAACGTTGATTTCACTACTGTTAGTACTTAGTATTGACCTGTAACCACAAAAATTTGAAAGAAATAAGTGAAATTTGAGTTTGAATCAAATCACCACTATTATCCATAGCCCCACGGTGGATGCCAAATTGTTTACCCCAAAAAACGTACAGTTGAATTTGTAAGTGATTTTAAGGATACGTGGCTAGATTTGTACATAAGTTTGATAAAACAATTAACAATAAATAAGTAAATTAAAATGATAAGCAAGTAATTAGTCTGGAAAGTCGTGATCTTGATTGAAATTGAATTGAGAGTTTGGTTCGATCCTTAGATGAATTGCTTTGGGTCCGAGCCAATAACAAAAGAAAACAAGAGTACTTTTGAATGTAAATTATGTGAGTATCAGCAATGAGAATGAGATGCCTTTCCAACATGAATGTTGTGCTCTTTTTATAGCTATCAATACAAGACATTTACGCTCAAGAATCACTCCCTCATTAAATGCAGTTAAATGATAAAAACGGCCACTTAATGAGAAAATAATAATGGTTGTGCCATATCCAAAATGGGCAGTCACTATGCTCATTCGGTCTTCCACCCGATGTTATTAGGTCCGATCACTATTCGGTGTCATCTGGTTCACCGCCAACCGGTCTTGTCATAATACTGGAACTTACGACCGGTGCAACCCACATCCGGGATAAAATATTATTACTTCCTTCGATCCTCTTATCAAAATCATGCTACATGTCGTACCGGTTTTCACCGTGTACACAAATTGTGCAGGATGTGGTTTGTGATTGTGCGCTTTTGCGAGAATGGAGTAAGCTAGAAAAACAAACTATGCAAGTAGCAATATAGAAGACAAAAAAGGTGGTTGGATAGTTTAATTTGTCATTGTCCCATATATGTAGAATTCCAAACGCACCAATTCTATACGTGCGAAATAACAGAAAGCAACGAAAGCAAATGAAGTATATAGTGTATATACATGGGTGATACAATCTATTCATAAATAAGTAACAATTACGATTTAATAGTTGTCTCAATTTTTCTTAAAATATGTATCAACTTTGGAACTGAAATGGTTTGGAATTTAGTCAATCGCAACCAGTTGGAATTGAGGCTTAATCGATAGTGCAAATGAAATTGAACTTTTTAACGCATTTACATTTATTTACATGGAGCCTGTAAACAATTATCCAAAAAGAGTACGAAATGCATATTAGAGTTCAGTTTGACTTTCAAAAGGGAAGTAAAATGATAAGATACATCAATATTAAGTAAACATGTACATAAAAATGGTAGGATAAATAGTTTTTTATATACATGTATATAGAATATACTAAAGAAAAAAGTAAATAATATCTCTGCGAAAAGGTTAGGATGAAATAATGAAATACCATATTGTTTTTTTCAGCAAATCTGCTAAAGGGTGTCTAGAGCTAGCTTTTTATTAATAAATAAAAACAAATCTCAACGAGAAAAGTAGAGACTAGGTCTTATCTTACTAATTGTAATAAAATAACTATGTACTCGCTCTATTTAAAAATATTTGTTTTGCCGTTCTTTTTTTGTCTGTTTCAAAATGTTTATTTCTTTTCTTTTTTAATAATTTTTTAATTTCAACTTTTCAAATGACATAATATTTAAAACTACAAAATTAAAGGACATTTTAATATATTCTTGATATCTTTAATTTAAATTACAAAATTTAATTTTTTTTTACTGTATCAAATCAAAATCAGTAAAATATTATGAAGACTTAACTTTTACTGATTAACAAGCATAAATGTCATACTTGTCAGTACCGCAATCATTATTAGCTAGTGAGCACTGTGCAGTATTTTTGTCCATACTTTATATAGTACACGACCTTGCCAAAGAGGTAAAGCTTGTTGTACGCCACATAAATATCCATCGGATTATCGCTTGCACAAGTAGAAACTCCGTGAATTAACCTCCAGTTCTTGTTAACTATTGAGCCCAAACATATCCAGAGTTCTTTCTCAGGCGATCGAGAAGAGAAGAATAAAGAAGATGGATTCATTAAGAACAAGTAGCTACATTTGATTTCGTCGTTCGTGCCTTGTGGTTCTTGTATGTCCATAGATCGAAGTTAGGTACAGGGCATCGGATAAAATTGAAACCATACAGAGATATTGAGGACTAAAATTAGAAGATGCGGAACATGGCGAGTTCAGCCTCATCCAGAGGCATTGCTGCCATTGTTGGTGTAGGGCCGAAACTCGGCCGCTCCATCGCCCGTAAGTTCGCCCATGAAGGCTATACTGTTGCTCTCCTCGCCCGTGACTTAGGTTAGTATTAATGTTCTCTATCATCCCCCTCTTTCTTACATCTCTGGGATCTAGAATGTTTTTTCGGCTGGAATTATGTATGTACACATGCAAAAAAAAGTTGTGTACATTATATATAACAAAATTACACTTATTCTAAACTCACAGATTCTAAATCATAAATTTGCTTCTCACTTGGTATAACTAAACTAGAAATGAAGCTCACATTTGGTGAATACTAGTGCAATTTACTAGAGCTACATGTAATTTATTTTGGCAGGTAGATTATCAAGATTTGCTGATGAGATAGCGAGAGAAGAGAAAGCGCAGGTGTTTGCTATCCGGATCGATTGTTCAGATTCGAGAAGCATAAGAGAGGCATTCGAGGGGGTTCTATCACTTGGGTTTGTGGAAGTGTTGGTTTACAATGCATACCAGCCAACATCTTGGCACCCCACAAACTTCACAGACATTAAAGTTGAACACTTTGAGAAATCTCAAGCTGTCTCCTCCGTCGGCGCCTTTTACTGCGCTCAACAGGTCTCAAATCCTTACATATACACGCATATTACATATTCATGGATCAACTTATAAAAATCAATAAAATCGCATCCAGAATTTTAATTCTACGGATTCAAGACTCGGGATCTAACTACTGAACATAACACCTTTTTTGAGTTTTGGGTTTCAATATTTTCAGCAATTCTAGTAGATTTTATACATATAAATCCAGGTCTAGACTAAAATCTGTGTTATACTACTAGATCACCTCTGACGCCAACTGTGAATTATATTTTTATACTTCGTATAGTTTAATTTGTGGTAGTAGAAAACTTCATTTATTTTTCAGGTCACTAGGAATAATATTACATGCTATTATATTTTTAAGTGGCCGCCTATAGTGTAGAATATTTTTTATGGTCAATATTTAGATGTTAAACTCAGTATCTAATGCTATTGGTTTGGTAATTGGATCAATCGGGTGAATTGATGGTGCATTGCCTAATTAACCTTATTAACGTGTACCATTAGGTATAGAATCCCAATCAATCCCACCACCATTATTAGAATATATCCCATATATTTTGTATATATTTAGTGATATAGAATTATGGTAAGTAGATGATTTATTATTGTACTAGGGTTCTACACATTGTACACTATATATATATTTGTATTGATGAGAAAGCCTCCCCAAGGGAGATTAATACTACTCTACATGGTATCAAGAGCCAAAACCCTACTCTAAAACAAAACCTTTCTTTCTTCTCGGCCACTACCAATTTTTTTGTTCCAAATTTTTAATTCCTTTCTTCCATTCAATCCAAATTCAATGGATATATTGGCTACCCCCATCTCTTCTGATGCTTCCGCTTCCAACCCAGTCGTCATCCAAACTCCTCCCACAACCCTCTCATTGCCAACTTTCCATCCGGCTCTCGCCGTCACCCACATCAAGAACTTCATCCCGTTGATTTTTGATCAGGAAGATGGTCAATACTGGTCATGGGTGGAACTGTTCAGAATTCATGCATGTGTCTATCATGTGCTTGACCATATTGACGACTATGTACCTCATCCTCCTGATATGGATGGCACAATATGGCGTCGCCTTGATGTTGTGGTCAAACAGTGGATATATGGCACTATATCCAAGGATTTACTCCTCACCATCATGTAAATGGGTGCATCTGCCCATGACCTATGGACACTGCTGGAAGAAATATTTCAAGACAACAAGAACACTCGTGCAATGTACTTGGAAGAACAATTCAACACTACCCGTCTTGAATTTTTTTCTAATATGTCAGAATATTGCAAGAAGTTGAAACTGGTGGCAGACCAATTTTCCAACGTTAGTACGCCCGTGTCCGAGACAAATATGGTGTTGCAACTGATTGAAGGCCTCCCAAAAGGTGAATATGACACCCTAGCCACGATGATTCAGCAGGCTGACCCTCTTCCTAGTTTCAACAAAGCCCGCTCGCAATTATTGTTGGAGGAAACCCGTCATGCAAAGCAAGACGAGCATAACCAGAAAGCGTTAGCGGTTGAAACGCCTGCACAAAATCACGCTGCCGCCGGCCAACAGCCTCTGCCGGAGAACAACCAGCCACGGCAGAACCGCGACGACAGGGGTGGCAGGTGGCGCGACAGTGGGCGAATCGGCAAGGGCCGCAGTAAAGGAAAGGGCCAGCAGCCGTAACAGCCGAATCAGTTTCCTTTATGGACCCGTCCAACGCCCAACACCCAGAACTCTCAGTGGGCCTCGTTCCCAAATTACTCTTCAGCCCACTATCCTTTTCAGCAGCAAGGGGTACTGGGCCCAACTCTAGGTTCTCGACCATCCCAATATCAGTAGCACCAAGCCCACGTTGCACAAGCCCAATTCCCGCAGTAGCCCATAAATTAGGTGTCCACTGATTTGGGCCATGCATTCAGCAGTATGAATTTACAGCAGCCCGATGAAAATTGGTACATGGACTCCGGAGCCTTATCTCACCTCACCCGGTCTGCAGGTAATCTTTCCCAATTGTTTTGTTTAAAGTCTCCTCAATTTATTACAATTGAAAATGGTCACCGCATTCTAATTTAGAGTTATGGTCACACTCACACTCACACTCCGACACCTCATCCACCTTTCTCCCTAAATAACGTCCTGTATGCACCAAACATCATCAAAAATTTAATCTCCATTAGGAAATTTACTTGTCATAATTCTGTGTCTGTTGATTTTGACCGCTTTGGTTTTACTGTGAAGGATCTACGTACGGGGACTCCTCTTTCGAGATACAATAGCACAGTGGACCTATATCCGTTTACACCCTCTCATGTTGCCAATTCTCATTCACACTCCGTCCTAGCTGCTCTGTCTCCGTCAATTTGGCACAATAGGCTTGGATACCCAAGAGCTCCTGTTTTTAATTTTCTTAGAAGCAATAATTTTATTCATTGTATGGGAAACTTGCCCAAAACTGCGATTCTTGTCAATAAGGCAAACATGTTCGCCTTCCTTTTAATTCATCCATTAGCATTACGTTAGCTCTGTTTGATATTATTCATGCTGATTTGTGGACGTCCCCCATTACCAGCTCCCTAGGTCATAAATATTATCTCTTACTATTGGATGACTATTCTCACTTTATTTGGATTTACCCACTAAAATTCAAGTCCGAAGTCTTTGCCAATTTTTTTGAATTTTGCACATTTATCAAAACGCAATTTGAACGAGCCATAAAATCTTTTCAATGTGACAATGGCCGTCAATTTAACAATTCCGCATTTCAAAAATTTTGCAAAAAAATGGCATGATCTTTCATTTTTCGTGTCCTCACACGTCCCCTCAAAATGGTAAAGTCGAGTGTATCATCCGTACAATAAATAACATGGTATGCACCTTTTCTTGTTTTATGCCTCTCTCTCCCTCCTTTTGGGTATATGCAGTCAAAATGGTAGAATACATCCTTAATATTTTACCCACTAGTACCCTGCATAACATGACTCCAACCAAAATCTTACATCGTCGGATTCGCTCTTATAATCACCTTCGGATATTCAGTTGCCTATGTTATCCTAATCTCACTTCCACTACCCCTCACAAATTAGCCCCCCGCACCACTCCGTGTGTCTTCTTAGGATTTCCATCGAACCATAGGGGTTATCTTTGCTATGACTTGGCCACTCGTCAAATTCACGTATCTCGTCACGTCACTTTTGATGAGACCACATTCCCATTTTCGAATATCTAAAAGTTTAGGAAACCAGATTACAATTTTCTAGATGAGTTAGACATTTCTCCCGCCATTCTTAGGGAAATATGTCAGCCAAACACCACCGCCCAGTCACTTATGCCAAACACCGCCGGTCAGTCCCAGTCACCCACTGCCACGTACCAGAACTGCCCGTCGGTGTCACTGCCACATGTGCCGACTCCATCACCGTCTTCGCCGATCTTCACCAACTCCTGCAATCGGCCATCCGTTTCCACCAGTCCACCGGTCGTCGTCCCTACCTCTGTGCCGTCACTACAGCCTCCCCTTTCCGCCGCCATCGACTCATCCATCGACAACCAGTCAACCAACCCTACTACCAGACCCACTCCACCACCGACGTCGTACCCCACTATACCATCAACCAACAATCCTGGTACACCGACAACGATCACCAGATCATACATAGAACCTGCCACCACCATCGACCCACCCCAATCGATGCCCAACCTATCACCCGTCATTGTTCTTACCATACCTAGTTCAACAGACAAGTCGACTAATCCCCTAACCCACCCAACACCCTCACACCGTATGGAAACCCGTGCCAAATACGGAATTTTCAAACCTAAAGTCCAATTTAACCTGTCCACCCAAATAATTTCCCCTATTCCCAAAAGCCCAAAATTAGCCAAACTGGACCCAAATTGGAATGTGACCATGTGTGAGGAGTTTAATGCTTTAGCGAAAAAGCAAACTTGGGACTTGGTTCCTAGACCAGAGGGGGTGAATATGGTCAGGTGCATGTGACTTTTTCGTCACAAGTACATGGATAGTGGTGATTTAGAGAGATATAAGGCCAGACTTATGGCTAATTGCACTAATCAGTAGGCATGTATTGATTGTGGTGAGATATTCAGTCCGGTGGTCAAACCTGCCACTATCCGCACAGTTCTGAGTATTGCTATGGGTAAGCATTGACCCATTCATCAGCTTGATGTGAAAAATGCATTTCTACACGGGGATTTGAAAGAAACTGTTTATATGCATCAACCACCTGAATTTGTCCATCCCCACCGCTCCTCAGTATGTATGCCATCTTCGTAAGTCACTATATGGTTTGAAACAGGCCCTCGAGCGTGGTATGATCGCTTTGCACAGTACATTATGCGAATTGGGTTCGTCTGCAGCAAGTGCGATAATTCTCTTTTTATTTTCAATCGAGGTAGTAACATTGCTTATTTGTTGTTATATGTGGATGATATTGTGCTCACTGCCTCCTCTTATGTGTTAAAGAATGAGATTATTTCCCTACTTAAGACCTAATTTGCTATGACTAACTTGGGGAAGTTGAGCTATTTTTTGGGCATATCAGTGACTCGGTCTGCAAATTATATGTTCCTGTGTCAGCTCAAGTATGTAGAGGAGATAGTGTACAGGGCTAAAATGGCAAACTGCAAGATCCTGTCCACTCCGGTTGATTCTAAATCAAAGCTTAGTGCTGATGATAGTAACCCCGTGGCCGATCCCACTCTTTACAGAAGTCTTGCAGGTGCACTCCAGTATCTTAATTTCATCAGGCCTGACATCGCTTATGTTGTTCAGCAGGTATGCTTATTTATGCATGCCCCCACGGAGCCTCATTACACTGCCCTCAAACGCATCATTCGATATGCTAAGGGAACCCTTGATTATGGATTACATTTATACCCCTCAGCACCGATCAAATTGTTAGCCTACACGGATGCTGATTGGGCGGACGTCCGGACACTCGACGCTCCACCTCCAGCTACTGCGTGTTTTTAGGGGATAATCTCATTTCATGGTCTGCCAAGAGGCAATCCACATTATCCCGTTCGAGTGCAGAAGCAAAGTACAGAGGAGTTGCAAATGTTGTTGCTGAGATCTGTTGGCTCCGGAACCTTCTTTTAGAGCTTCAATGTCCCTTGCGTGTCTGTCGTTTATTGTGATAACATATCCGCTATTTATTTATCTCATAATTCGGTTCAACATCAGCGGACCAAGGATATTGAGATGGATATACACTTTGTTCGTGAGAAGGTTGCTCTCGGTCATGTTAAGGTGTTGCATGTGTCTTCCTCATATCAATACGCGGATATCTTCACGAAGGGTCTTCCTCGACAGATGTTCCTCGATTTCAGATCCAGTCTCAGCGTCCGGCCTCCTCCCGCTTAGACTGAGGGGGTGAATTAACGTGTACCATTAGGTATAAATCCCAATTCAATCCCACCACCATAATTAGAATATATCTCATATATTTTATATATATTTAGTGATATAATATTATGGTAAGTAGAGGATTAATTATTGTACTAGGATTATACACTATATATATTTATATTAATGAGAAAGCCTCCCAAGGGAGATTAATACTATTCTACCAAAGTAATAATACTACAAATGTGTGAGCTGACTCCCAGCCTGTTCAAATGATCAATGGACTATTTTGTAATTGAAAATCTCAGGTACTTCCAGGTATGGCTGAAAGAGGAAGAGGGACAATTCTTTTCACCGGTTGTTCAGCTTCTCTTAGTGGCATTGCCGGTTATTCTGACTTATGTACGTGATAATTTTCTTGGTTTGGTTTGGTTTCACTATTCTCTTTTTGTTGCACTTGAAATCTACAGCTCAATTTGATTGATGATATAAACAAAAATATGTCAGGCTGTGGAAAGTTTGCAATGAGAGCCTTATCTCAGTGTCTGGCAAAGGAGTTTCAACCCCTTGGAGTACACGTGGCGCATGTCATCATCCACGGTATCGTCGGCACACCCCGGTTAGTCTTTTTGGTGTACACCTTTCCCTTTGAATATATGCCCACTTGGATTGTTTCCCCTTGAATTTCTCAAACTGCCTCTACAAGATTCGACATTCCGGCCACAAGATGCACGAATCTTATAGTGGTATTTACCAATGTAACAACCACAACTCATCCCTAGCAAAGTAGAATATCTTTTTGGAATCTATTTTTCCTTTTGGCCTTCTACATGGCATAACTTTAATATTCAGTGAGGATCACGAACTCTAATAAAGAAATTAAAAAATGCAAGGAAATCACACACGGCATCCGAAGGTACGAATTATAATTTTTTAACTACCTTTGATGCTATGCTGAAAAAAATTCTTATATTAAAGAGATTCAATAATTTAAATATTTCAAGTCGTACATATAAACAACTATTGAAATACTTTTGAAATATAAATGACTATAGCTAAAGTTTTGTTGACAATTTTATACTTTTTGCACACTAAAACTTTCCTTATATATATAAACAAACTTTACAATATATAGCTATTTATACCGTACAATATAAATTTTTGAAAAAAAAATCAATTGAACCCTATAGTGAGCATTTAGCTCCATCATATCCCTGAATGCACCTGTGTGATAGATTTCCAAGCGCTTAAATCAAATCTTAATTAGAGGCAAGCTAAATAATTTTGAGGAAGCATATTACTCTTAAGTTTTGCTAGTCTTAGTAGGCGTTTGGCCATGAAAATAAAATATTTTTCACTTTATTTGAAATTTTGAAGTTGGAGTTGAAAATGGAGTTGAGTTTAGTTATAGTTTTTGTAAAGAATATTTGTTGTTTGAATGTATTGAAACTGAAAAAATAAAAGTAAAAATAAAAAGGTGAAAAATAAGTTTTTAGGTATTTTTCAAATTCAAATACAACTTCAACTTGTATTTGGAATTTTCATAGGCAAACACTGATTTTTAGATAAAGTGAAATAATTTTTCGCAAAAAAATGAAAAATTCTCAATCCTAATTGTCACCTGCCATCTAGCTATAGTAAACAAACTTGCAGCCCACAGGCTTCCTAAGACAGTAAGGTAAAATTTGAGGGAGTTCATAAATTAGATTATACTTGAGGTCACTAGCTTTATGAGGGGAAGTATATCTTTCGCCTGTTGATCTGTACCATATATATATTATCTCTAACTTTGTTTTGGTCTTCTTGAATTCCCAAGCTAATACTTGGGATTTCAGAGATTTAACTTCCAGAAAGTGCATGTTTGTTCCTCCCAAACGAATGAATAAGCTCCATGCTAATATTAGCCTAATAAGGTACAAATTGCACATTGCATATTGGTAATACGGAGGTAAACGAAGTGAAATATTGTTACGTTGGTATGACTTAAGCTATACGAACAATATAAAGATTTACACCACCAAACATGTAATTATTATATTAATTTTCCTTTCAGGTTACCAGATATTTCATAGAGGCGGAGCCAGATTTTCACTATTGAATATTAAAATATATAGAATTAACTCATGAAGAAGTTAAGGGAATAAATACATAAAAAGACCTCTCTCGGTCCCAATTTATTTGACATTATTTCCTTATTAGTCAGTCCAAAAAAGAATGACATCTTATACAATTTAATTTCACACTTTCCATTTTATCCTTAATAAAATAATTTCTAGCTACCGAAAATTTTATGGCTTAAAAGTCTTCTTTTCTTCTTAAACTTCGTGCCTAATCAAACACTTTCACATAAATTGAGACAAAAGGAGTAATGTATTCCCTAGTTGTATAGTGTAACTTTCCAGTGAAAGAATATCAATTGACACCTCATTATACATGTGGCTCCACAACTACTGTGACTTGATTATGTAAATATTGTGTATTGCGTAAAAACGCTCCCGGGAAGACTAGCGTATCTGAGAAGCCTAGCGTCCTCGGGTTTTCGCATAGCTGTCTCCCACTTCCAACAACCCTCCTCACATCAGCTCTCCTAGATCAGAGTGTCACGGTGCGCGTGGATACAATGACATCAACATGCTCACGTCGTCATAACTTTAGGGGGGCATAATAGTCTAGTTTTGTCTTATGTATGAAAGACTTAGAAGAGAAGAAAAGACACATTGTATCCTCTAAGCTTAAACTTGTAACCAATAGTCATTCTCTCAAATTAATATACCAAAGCACTTGTTCATCATTCATTTCGAATCTAGCTTATTTACTCATTTATTTGCATATTATTTTACTTACTGAACATTGTATTCTTTGCTCTTATAGCCTAGCTCGTGATACTGGACTCATTAAGGTGTTCTCCAGATCGGATACAATCTACTTGTCTTTAAACTCGAAAATACAAATCTGTAACTGTATTTTTGGTTAGAATCAATTCCACCAAAAAATAGTTTGGCGTCGTCTGTGGGGATACATAGTTGGGGTGTTGTCTCGATCTGCAGCTGATCTCCTTGAAAAATATAAACGGAGTCACGACACTTAGAAATAGAGAAAAATGTCAAGACAAAACAACAGCGCTCACAGATCATAGGAACTCAGAGAGGAACAGGTACCCGTCGAACATCGGGACCTGATGGATTATTCAGAAACACTACACACAGAGTCAGATAAGCGACCCGAACAAGAGCAGCAGAGCAGGGAAAGAGGACCCTTACCAAAATAATCTGGCAAACAGAAGATCAAGGGAACCCCGGATAATGAGAAGGCTGAAAAAGCCCGGAAGAAGGCGCCCGAAGAAAGGAGCTCGACCAAGTCTCAAACCGACAAACCCAGACCCGCTGAGAAGGGAGGATATTTTACCATTGAGACGATGACAACCGTACTTAAAGCACAAAATGAAATGGTGTTGCGCATAGAAAGAGTAGTGGTTGCTATAGCTACTCATTCCAGGGTCGGGACTCTAGCGTGAAACTAGAATGCAGCAAAAGCCTCGGTTCACTCGAAGTCAGCAAGAAGAGAGACGACAACGAGAAGGACTGGATAGGTGCATTCACAGAGGGACTGTGTTGGGTTGAAAGAGAAATAAACGAGCGAATGAGTCAAATACCCAGAGCACCACCCATTATAAACGACGCGGGTGCCAGAAGATACGGGGTCCTGCCATAACTAGAAAGCACAACGCCGATCCCTATCTCAAAGAAGTTTAGGATGATCGACATACCAAAATATGATGGCACCACCGACCTAGAGAAGCATATCGTGACCTTCGAAGCAGTCGTCACCGGGCATGATCTTAAGCAACACAAAATTGAATCTGTTATGCTAAAGAAGTTTAGCCAAACACTCATAAAGGAAGCACTCTCTTGGCATACACATTTACCTAAAAACTCTATTGATTCCTTTGCTACTCTTGCAGATACTTTTGTCAAGGTTCACGTAGAGGCTCGAATGGTAGAAACACATAGGCATGACATATTTACAAGAATGCAGTAGGGAAATGAGCTACTATGGGGATTCGTAGAAAGGTTCCAGAGGGAGAGAATATTATTGCCGGCCATCTCGGAGGACCGGGCAACAACTTCATTTGCGGATGAGTTGAACCCAAATTGTTCAAATGCTTCCACAAAGCTAAAGAAAAGCCTAAAGGAGTTCCCCGCAAAAATATGGAGCGAAATAAACCTCAGGTATACGGCCAAAATGCGAATCGAGGAAGATCAACGGGTAACAACATCGGCATACGCGAGCGACTGCCCCCTAGAAAGACGGGTCAGGGATATAACACTTACACTGTGAGTAGGGGCGATTCGAGCCGTATGATGTCATAAGATTCTCGGGTACAGGGAAAAGTCGGGGGAGTACCCAGAGTCCTCAAGGCCTCATTGAATGAGGCCATCCGTGATTAAAAGCATCCGCATCAAAGGGACTGGCCCGCAAAGTTGTCTAATCATAATTTCAGCATAAATATAGCGGAATTGGTGGCGGTAATGAAAAACATGAAATAATCCAGGTTCCCGGATGATGTGCTCACCAATCCAGAAAAAAAAAATACAGGCAGTGGTGCCATTTTCATAGCACGCACGGTCATACCACAGAGGATTGCTCTAACTTAAGGATCATATTGATGCAACTGTTGCGCGTAGGGCACTTGATGGAGTACATCACTAACCAGGAGAAGCTCAATTTGAGTAGGAATGTTGGACAGAGACCGAACCAAATGCTCCCACCTAATCACACTATCAATATGATCTTCGGGACAGAAGTGGTCAACAAGATCACATACATATCAACGAGAAAATCCAAGATCTCCGTAACAACCACGAACCGCGGACAGAGACCCATGGCGAGTCATGATATCACATTATCTGGAAACGACTGCGAGGAATTCGTCTCACCTCATAATGAGGCCCTGGTAATATCTTTGTAAATTAATAAATCTTTTACTAAATGTGTTTTGGTTGATCCAGGGAGTTCAACGAACATCATCCAACAATGTGTCCTGGAAGATATGAAAATGGATGAGTCAATCACCCCCGTGACAAAGGTGCTGGCAGGTTTCAACATGTCCAGTGAGCTAACAAAGGGAGAAGTTGAATTAACGGTTCACACCGATGGTATAAAGCAGATTACAACCTTCGACGTCATGCCCGGAGACATTTCATACAACGTAATACTGGGACAACCATGGTTGCACGCAATGCAGGCGGTCCATTCAACTTATCACCAGAAGGTCAAATTTTCCACACCTTGGGGGATCAGAGAAATTAGAGGAAGTAGTAGTTGTTATCGGTTGGATAACGCATTAACAGTGATGGTTCTGCAAGAATAAGAGGGGATAAATAGCAATTACAGACGCCATGCTCAAATAAGATGCTTAGAGGAATGAGAGAAAAACTTACGGAGGAAGGGTACTCATACCTGGTCATCCCGAAAGGATTCATCATGCCATCGGACAAGGACCTCATAGACTCAACCATCGAGGAGTTGGAAAGCGCGATTCTTTTTGAATAATATCCTAAAA
The DNA here is from genome assembly GCA_034509755.1 of Anisodus tanguticus. Taxonomy (NCBI): domain Eukaryota; kingdom Viridiplantae; phylum Streptophyta; class Magnoliopsida; order Solanales; family Solanaceae; genus Anisodus; species Anisodus tanguticus. The sequence continues at coordinate 30,105,273 of CM067548.1, forward strand.
TAAAGGTATACCTGGGCTCCGAGATCTTGTCCAAGCCTAGGAATGCATTTCTATGTTATTTGAAAACTAATTTTGATTGATTTACTTGATCTCACCTTGACATAACAGGTATCCCCCTAGAAATAACTATTCACCGGCTGAACGCTGATCCCAATCGTACCCCAGTAAGACAAAGAAAATGAATAATATCAACCATTAGAGATCAATTCATAAAGGAAGAGGTGACACGCCTCCTTAATATAGGGTTGATATGAAGGGTTGAGGACCCCACGTGGCTGGCTAATGTGGTGGTAGTCCCCAAAAAGCCTAACAAATTCAGAATATGTGTGGACTTCAAGGATTTAAATAAGGCGTGCCCTAAGGATTCATTTCCTTTTCCGCATATTGATCAGACGATTGATTCCACTGTCGGACATGAAATGCTCAGTTTCTTGGACGCATACTCCGGATATAATCAGATCAGCCTACACTCGGAAGACCAGAAAAAAACTTCTTTCATGACCAATCACGATAATTTTTGTTACAATGTAATGCCTTTTAGACTTAAAAATACAGGGGCAACTTACCAAAGATTGGTGAATAAAATGTTCAAAAAACAAATCGGCCATACTACGAAAGTTTACATTGATAAAATACTGGTCAAATCCCGAGAAGCTGAAACCCATCTGGCCTCCTTAGCAGAGACCTTTTACGTCTTGCGTCGCCACCGAATAAAGCTAAATATGGAGAAATACGACTTTGGAGTCAGGTCTTGAAAGTTCTTGGGTTTGCTCGTCTCCGGTTGCGGCATCGAGATGAACCCCGACAAGGTCAAGGTTATCCAATAGATGTCTGACGCATTGAATAATGTCAAAACGGTGCAAAGATTGATATTAAAGTTTGCGACTTTGGGAAGATTCATATCACGATCGACAGACCGGTGCCATGAATTTTTTAAACTCACAAAAAAAAATCATCATTTCCAATGGACGCAGAAGTGTCGCCAAAGCCTACAGGACCTCAAGGCTTACTTGGCTAGCCCTCACGTAATGGCCAAACCTTAAAAAAAGAATGATTGCTCACCTATGTAGTTGTATCAGTTATGTTAATTAGCATCGCTCTAGTAAGGAAAGAAGGAGAAGCATAGCTCCCCATTTATTACTCAAGATAGACATTAACTGGGGCCAAGTCACGGTACCCAAATGCAGAAAATATAGCACTGGCCCTCGTCACGGCCACGTGAAAGCTATGACCATACTTCCAATGCCATCCGATAACAGTCGTAATAGATGCCCCACTACAAACCCTATTACAAAGGGAGAATCTCACAAACTGACTATCAAAATGGTCTGTCGAGATGAGTGAATATGATTTAACATATCAACCTCGCCAAACAATACGAATGCCAAGCTTGCCAGAGTTCAAAGACGATTTCACACCCAGAATACGACCCTAAAAATCGCAAGGTATGGATTCGTCCTATTTTCCTTTTTCATTTTCATAACCTTTTATGATCGCAAGACTGGGACTTACATCAAGACTGGGACTGGTCATACAATTCACGTGCCCTGAGGATAGCAAAATGAAGACCTAAAAATATGTGTTATACTCTTTTCCGTGATCGACTTTTTTGAGTGAAAGGGCTTTTGCTGGCAAGGTTTTCAATGAGATAATAATTGTAAAGAATATTACTTAGAAGAACCCCCCTCAGAAATCCAGATGCAAGGGAAAAATATTTTTCCTAGCTAAAGGGGTCAGGGGCCTTTGCCTTTTTGTACTTTCTAACTTTGTCAGAAAAATACATGTACTCGGGTTTACACACCAAATGCAATGAATAAAGTTAGGCTTGCTTTGCGGTCCCTACATTCTAAAGTTGTTGTTACAAACGCATCCTCCAAGACCCAATAATATCCACCACGAACATACGGCATGGCCTAAAAGCCTCATAGCATGAAGGAAACATAACCTTATTCCAATATAAGATGAGATTGAGACATCCTCATTGGCACCGAACAAAGGGGGTCCCTCATTTATTATGAAATGGATGATTTTAATTCCCAATCATAAAATACACAGCCGAAAGTCACATTCCCGAATTGGGGGAAGCGATTGATTGGAATCCCGCACATATTGTGAAGAAATAAAAATACAATCGTGGTACATAAACACAAGCGTTCGAATTCTCCATAGAGCATAGTCCCGATTAGGGGGTCCTTGGGTGGAAGGATCCCTATGGTTGAAATTCTCCACTACAAAGGACCGGGTAATTCCTACACACGACCACAAAGCATACCAACATAACCATAGTGGCAAGAAATGGGCAATGCCTCCCATATGGGACCTAAACAATTCAACACAAATACTCTGCAACTCAGGAGATAAACAATACAAGTTAGTAAAAAAGATATTCATCAAAAGGAAGAGGCCCAAAAATGTGAGCAACATTAGTAAACAAAATAAAATGTCTTCTAAAGAGAAAACAAACATATCTGAAACGTTAAAAAATCCGTACAGGTAGTACTGAAATAAAGCATCAACAACCGGGGCTTTAGAGGTTCCAGTAGGGGCATGCGTCTCCGGAGCCAAGATAGCCTGTGGGTCCTTCAGGAAGGTCAGTTTCGCATCATTTTCTCTTGCCTACGGAGATTCGGAAGGGTTCTTGGGATGGGTCTCCTCTACTTTGTCCTTCCCACTTAGGTTTTTAGCAGCGGGGACCTCAGAAGAATGTTCATCACATCCGGTCGTAACTTCCCCCTCACCCTTCTTAGACCAGATTTTGCTATTAGAAGATTGGACAAGGTCCATGGATAGGGCACGCACTGGCAGAGCCTTATGGGTCATATCTTCCACCTTCAATACATCGGTCAGGGCGGCGTCATTATTAATCCACCCTTCCCGAACCTCTTGTAGAGCCTGCCATCGGGCCTGGTACACTGCGTAGGTTTTTCCAAGGATAAAGTCTATCTTCAGCTACTGAACTATTGCATCCGTATTAGACATATAGACCTTCTGCATAAACTCACGGAGGGAATTGTTGCTCTCGATAAAATCTTGGTTGTGTTGGATCTTCCTATAATACCTAGTTGACAAGTTCTCATACCTCCACTCTAGGGTACTTAAAGCCCCCTTCACAAAAGCTTTGTCTTTTCGACAAGCCTCGAGTTCATTCCTCATCACCCTAATCCGCTCCGCCATGTCCATTTTCTCAGGACCAAATTGGCAAAATGCTTTTGATGTTCGACCTACTTATTATTCTAAAGATCCAGAATCTCCTTGTGAAACTTGGTAGCCTCTTCACTGTAAATTCTCCTATATTGCTCTAACTGGGCCAAACTGGCCTCCAGATCATCTACCGAAATCAGTTGGCTCTCTAGAGCTGGAAGTCTTTCTTGTAGCTTTTGATACTCTAGTATCCTCTCCATCTCTTCGGCTAGTTTCTGTTGATCTTCGGCCAACTTATGTTGAAGACCTTCTATGGTAAGGAGGCTCGCCTGAGGTAGAGAACAGTTCAAAGAAAATCAAAAGTCACGCTATGAGAGCAATCTAAAGGAACAGACTGAAAAGTAAAATGGTCGCATACCTGGGCAGCCGCATGATCACCAGCGTAGAGCAAGAAATCACCGAACACATTCCTCATCTTCTTTTTGTCCCTTTCACTCGCCAAGGGCCGCAAATAGCTGGCAACCCCTACCGGCTGAAAAATAAGGTTGCATTCTTGAGGATCAGAGAAAGTGACCTACCGATGAACAGTAGGATTACGGACTGGGGCTGGGAAAGTATCTACTAGCCATGATCTGCGGGAGCTACGAGGGCCCTCACTACGCACGCCGGTGCTAGGATCATCTGTTCACCGCCTGGGCGCGGGACCCTAGGGTGTGGGAGCCCGTCTCTGAGGAACCGGAGCAGGGGCGGCCCTTGGTGACGATGGAATGTGCCGAATAGATACAGGGCCCGGAGTCAGACCTCCAACTCTGACGGGAGCAAGAGAGAAAATGCAATGAATAAGATAGGCTTGCTTTTTGCTCCCTACAATATAAAGTTGTTGGTACAAACGCGTCCTCCCAGACCCGATAATATTCACCACGAACGTACGACATGGCCTATAAGCATCATAGTATAAAGCAAACATAACCTTATGCCAATATAAGATGAGGTCGAGACGTCCTCATTGGCACCGAAAAAATGAGGCCCCTTATTTTATTATGAAATGGACGATTTTAATTCCCAATCATAAAATACACGACTGAAATTCACATTTCGGATTGGGGGATGCGATTGCTTGGAATCCCTCACATATTGTGAAGAAAAAAATACAATCGTCGAACTTAAACACAAGCGTTCGAATTCTCCATAGAGCATAGTCCCGATGAGGGGGTCCTTGGGTCGAAGGATCCCTATGGTTGAAATGCTCCACTACAAAGGACCTGGTAATTCCTACACCCGGCCACAAAGAATACCAACATAACCAGAGTGACAAGCAATGGCCAATGCCTTCCACACGGTACCGAAACAATTCAACACAAAAACTCTGCAACTCAGGAGATAAACAATACAAGATAGTACAAAAGGTATTCATCAAAAGGATGAGGCCCAAAAACGTGGTCAATATTAGTAAACAAAATAAAATGTCTTCTATAAAGCAAACAAACATTTCTTAAACATAAAAAAATCTGCGCAGGTAGTACTGAAATAAAGCATCAGCAACCGGTGTTTCAGAGGTTCCGTTAGGGGCATGCGTCTCCGGAGCCAAGGTGGCCGGTAGGTCCTTCAAGAGGGTCAATTTTGCATCATTTTCTCTTGCCTCAGGAGCTTCGGAAGGGTTCTTGGGATGGGTCTCCTCTACGTTGCCCTTCCCACTTCCGTTGTTGGTCTTTCAAGAGGGTCATTTTCGCATCATTTTATCTTGCCTCCAAAGATTCGGAAGGGTTCTTTGGAAGGGTCTCCTCTACTTTATTCTTCCCACTTCCTTTTTCAGCCACGGGGACCTCAGAAAAATTCTTCTCACATCCGATCGCAGCTTCCCCATCGCCCTCCTTAGACTAGCTTTTGCTATCAGAAGATTAGACTAGGTCCACGGATAGGGCATGCACTGGCAGAGCCTTATGGGTAATATTTTCCATCTTCAATACAGCGGTCAGGGCCACGTCAATATTTATCCATCCTTCTCGAACATCTTGGAGTGCCTGCCATCGGGCCTGGTACACTGCGTGGGTTTTTTCAAGGATAAAGACAATGTTCAGCTGCTGAACTATTGCATCCGTATCAGACATATAGACCTTCTGCATAGCCTCACGGAGGGAAGTGTTGCTCTCGATAAAATCCTGGTTGTGTTGGACCTTCCTATAATACCTAGTTGATAGGTTCTCATACCTCTCCTCTAGGGTACTTAAAGCCCCATTCACAAAAGCCTTGTCTTTTCGACAAGCCTCGAGTTCAATCCCCATGACCCTAATTCGCTCCACCATGTCCATTTTCTCTTGACCAAATTGGCAAAATGCTCTTGATGTTCGACTCACTTCTTCTACTAAATATCCGAAGCACCTAGTGAAACTTGGGAGCCTCCTCGCTGTAAATTCTCCTATATTGCTCTAACTCGGCCAACCTGGCCTCCAGATCCTCTGTCGAAATCAGTTGGCTCTCTAGAGCTAGAAGTCTTTCTTGTAGCCTTTGATTCTCCAGTATCCTCTCCATCTCTTCGGCTAGCTTCTGTTGATCATCGGCCAACTTATGTTAAAGACCTTCTATGGTAAGGAGGCTCGCCTGAGGTGGAGAACAGTTCAAGGAAAATCAAAAGTCACTCTATGAGAGCAATCTAAAGGAACAGACTGAAAAGTAAAATGGTCGCATACCTGGGCAGCCGCATGATCACCAGCGTAGAGCAAGAAATCACCGAAAACATTCCTTATCTTCTCCTTGTCCCTCTCACTCGCCAAGGGCCGCAAATAGCTGGCAACCCCTACCGGCCGAAAAACAAGGTTGCATTCCTGAGGATCAGAGAAAGTGACCTACCGATGAACACTAGGATTACAGACTGGGGCTGGAAAAGTATCTACTAGCCATGATCTGCGGTAGCTTCGAGGGCCCTCACTGCACACGCCGATGCTAGGATCCTCTGTTCACCGCCTGGGCACGGGACCCTAGGGTGTGGGAGCCCATCTCTGAGGAATTGGAGCAGGGGCGGCCCTTGGTGACGATGGAATGTGCCGAACAGATACAGGGCCCAGAGTCAGACCTCCAACTCTGACGGGAGCAAGAGAGAAAATGCAATGAATAAGATAGGCTTGCTTTGTGATCCCTACAATCTAAAGTTGTTGGTACAAACGCGTCCTCCCAGACCCGATAATATTCACCACAAACGTACGACATGGCCTATAAGCCTCATAGTATGAAGGAAACATAACCTTATGCCAATATCAGACGAGGTCGAGACGTCCTCATTGGCACCGAAAAAAGGAGGCCCCTTATTTTATTATGAAATTGATGATTTTAATTCCCAATCATAAAATACACGGCTAAAATTCACATTCCGGATTGGGGGATGTGATTGCTTGGAATCCCGCATACATTGTGAAGAAAAAAAAGTACAATCGTCGAACTTAAACACAAGCATTGGAATTCTCTATAGAGCATAGTCCCGATGAAGGGGTCATTGGGTGAAAGGATCCCTATGGTTGAAATGCTCCACTACAAAGGACTAGGTAATTCCTACACCCGGCCAAAAGTCATACCAACATAACCATAGTGACAAGCAATGACCAATGCCTCTCACACGGGACCTAAACAATTCAACACAAAAACTCTGCAACTCAGGAGATAAATAATACAAGATAGTACAAAAGGTATTCATCAAAAGGAAGAGACCCACAAATGTGGTCAATATTAGTAAACAAAATAAAATGTCTTCTAAAAAGCAAACAAACATATACAAAACATTAAAATCTGCACAGGTAGTACTGAAATAAAGAATCAACAACCGGAGCTTCAGAGGTTCCAGTAGGGGCATGCATCTCTGGAGCCAAGGTAGCTGGTGGGCCCTTCAGGAGGGTCAATTTTGCATCATTTTCTCTTGCCTCCAGAGCTTCGGAAGGGTTCTTGGGATGGGTCTCCTCTACGTTACCCTTCCCACTTTCGTTGTGGATCCTTCAGGAAGGTCAATTTCGCATCATTTTTTCTTGCCTCCGGAGCTTCAGAAGGGTTCTTGGGATGGGTCTCCTCTACTTTGTCCTTCCCACTTCGGTTTTTAGCCGCGGGGACCTCAGAATAATGCTCCTCACATTCGGTCGCAACTACCCCCTCGCCCTTCTTAGACCAGATTTTCCTATCAGATGATTGGACAAGGTCCATGGATTGGGCACGCACTGGCAGAGCTTTATGGGTCATATCTTCCACCTTCAATGCATCGGTCAGGGCGGCATCAATATTAATCTACCCCTCTCGAACCTCTTGTAGAGTCTGCCATTGGTCCTGGTACATTGCGTGGGTTTTTTCAAGGATAAGGTCCATCTTCAGTTGTTGAACTATTGCATCCGTATTAGACACATAGACATTCTGCATAAACTCACAGAGGGAATTGTTGCTCTCGATAAGATCCTGGTTGTGTTGGATCTTCCTACAATACCTACTTGACAGGTTCTCATACCTCCACTCTAGGGTAGTTAAAGCCCTCTTCACAAAAGTTGTCTTTCTGACAAGCCTCGAGTTCATTCCCCATCACCCTAATCCGCTCCGCCATGTCCATTTTCTCTGGAGCAAATTGGCAAAATGCTTTTGATGTTCGACCTACTTATTCTTCTAAGATCCAGAATCTCTTTGTGAAACTTGGTAGCCTCCTCGCTGTAAATTCTCCTATATTGCTCTAACTAGGCCAACCTGGCCTCCATATCCTCTACCAAAATCAGTTGGCTCTCTAGAGCTGGAAGTCTTTCTTGCAGCTTTTGATACTCCAGTATCCTCTCCATCTCTTCGACTAGTTTCTGTTGATCTTCGGCCAACTTATGTTGAAGACCTTCTATGGTAAGGAGGCTCGCCTGAGGTAGAGAACAGTTCAAGAAAAAATCAAAAGTCACACTATTAGAGCAATTTGAAGGAACAGACTGAAAAGTCAGATGGTCGCATACCTGGACAGTCGCAAGAGCACCAGCGTTGAGCAAGAAATTACCAAAAACATTCCTCATCTTCTCTTTGTCCCTCTCACTCGCCAAGGGCCGCAAATAGCTGGCAACCCCTACCGGCTGAAAAAGAAGGTTGCATTCCCGAGGAACAAATAAAGTGACCTACCGATGAACAGTAGGATTACGGACTGGGGCTGCGAAAGTATCTACTAGCTATGATCTATGGGAGCTTTGAGGGCCCTCATTGCGCATGCTAATGCTTGGATCCTCAGTTCGCCGCCTGGGTGCGAGACCTTATGGTGTGGGAGCCCGTATCTGGGGAACCAGAGCGTGGGAGGCCCTTGATGATGATAGAATGTGCAGAACAAATACAAGGCTCAAAGTCAGATCGTAATCTTTGACGGGAGAAAAGGGCGTAAGAATTCCTTTTTTCGGATAAATCCATCTCCGTAAAAAGACCAGTGGTGACAGCCTCCGATTTAACGGCCCTTTTGGCGAAGAAGCACCCGAACAAAATCTTCTTCCTCTTTACTCATTTCTGATGCCAAGTCAATAGCCATGGGTGGAATGGCTGGAGCTGCTAAGGTCGGCCACTAACTACCCTGATCCCTAGCACTCGATCTAACTCTTTTGACCGAATGAGGGGAGGAATGATATAATGACCTTTTGGATCTGACAGAAGTGGTAGCCTTCAGATTCCATCCTAATTGAGATGCAACTTACATAACTTGATGTATAGCCGCGTCTGGATCTTGGGGAACCTATGCAAAAGCGAGGACCGCCGCTTCCTTCGGAAGACCATGATTCTTCCCCATCCAGTTATGTTTCAATGCGATCTCCTACCACGTACGAAGGGTGGAAGGCGTGTAGTCCAGAATATTCGGGCCAAGTACGACATTGGATTTGGTTTCCAAGATATGGCTGGAAAAAGAAGAAACATAAGGTTCTGAGACATCATTTAGAAACCAAAAAGACGCAACAGAGAAGGTAGTCGTAGATAAAATACGTACGGTCAAAATTTCATTGCTCTGGGATGGGCGCATTTGGTGGCTTGACTAGGTATTTGGTCGTGATGACGACGTATCTCTCTATCCATCCTCGATCGGAGTAGTCATCAATACTGACGAATAAAGCATTTTGTCCACGACGGGACAATTGAATAACTCCCACCCTAAAAATTTCAAGGGAATAGAGGCAGATTAAGTGGGCGAGGGTAAAGTCCTTCCCCACTTGTGAAGAGAGGAATTGGAGTTATGCGATCGTCCCCCACGCCGCCGGACCAATCTGAGCAAAGAATACCTTGTTTTTTCGATAAAAATCCTGAATCATGGGATTAATGAGTTTGTTCACCTTAATGAAAAGGGATATGTATATATGAAGGAATATCCCTATCGATAGGAAGTGATGTCCTCCTCTTTCCGAAGGAGGAACACCTCTATGTGAGTCAACCGTAGTTTTCTTTCCCCCGACTCAAATAATGAGCGCTAATAGAAGAATTGTACTTATTAGTTAGCCAGGATAGCTTAGACCCGGGAGCTGTGGAAGTCGAGTGCTTCGTAAGGTCTTTTAAAAAAGACTAGTTGTTGGGGATATAAGCGTTAGCCTGGAGATTAGAGGAAGAAACTGATGATTTCTTTTTTCTCGATGTCCTGCTGGCCGATGACAGACAATCTACGATGGGAACCTGGCGAATAGGGACGTCAGTATCACCATGAGCGAGAATCTGAGCCCGAGTAGTAACACCACCAACGACTAAAGAATCTGAAGACATGGTAGAGAGATTTGAGGGGAAAGGGATAAAAATGATTTCTTTTTTCAAAGGAGTAGAAAAAAGCGTTGAAAGATAGGGGAAACAAATGAGAATCATTATACGATCGGGGATATGTATAAGGTAAGGAAAGATGTGATGTTTCGTTTAAAAGAAAGGAAATTAAATCGTCGTTACAACACCAACTCCCAAGGGAATTATATGGATAAACATGCGAGCGTGTAAAATGGATCTTACAGGGGCAAAATAGTATTTAATAAAGAAGGTTTGCGTGCGGAGAAGGACAAGCGGATAGATTAAAGCACGAATTTCGAGAAATGTCATGACAAGGCGAGAATTGAGGGTAGGAGAAACTCTTCCATTTTCCGGTTCCATTGGTTCAAAGGCCCCTGAAAGTGGGGGACTATCTGTATTGGATAAAAATTCCCCCGGGAAGACTAGCGTATCCGAGAAGTCTAACGTCCCCGAATTTCCACACAGCTATCTCCCACTTCTAACAACCCCCATCACATCATCTCTCCTATATCAGAACGCAACAGCGCGCATTGATACAGTGACATCATCATGCTCATATCGTCACAACTTTAGGGGGGCATAATAGTGTAGTTTTATCTTATATATGCAAGACTTAGAAGAGAAGGAAATACACATTGTATCCCCTAAGCTTACACTTGTAACAAATATTCATTCTCTCATATCAATATACCAAAGCATATATTCATTATTCATTTCAAATCTAGCTTATTTACTCATTTATTTGCTTATTATTTATTTACTGAACATTGTATTCTTTGCTCTTATAACCTAGCCCGTGATACCAGACTCATTAAGGAGTTCTCTGGATCAGATACAACCTACTTATCTTTAAACCCTAAAATATAAATCTCTAATTGTGTTTTTGGTTAAAATCAATTTCACCTGAAAATATATTGTTTATACTATCAATGCATGGAACTTAAAATCTTTACTGTAGTATAAATTGCAATATGCAGGGCTCCAATGGCATCAAGTTCGCAACACAGGTTGTTGGTTGAGGAACAACACCACCAACAAATCAGCGGAAACGCCGAGGACGGGTGGATGGACCCAGATGGGCTCGCCCAGACCTACTGGCATTTGCACATTCAAGATCGATCCGCATGGACCCAAGAGATTGATCTCCACCCCTCCAACCAAAGATACATCTAGATCAAATGAACAACTTGTAATTCTGGCTTGTAAAGGTGTGATACTATCCTTTCCGTTTTCCTTTATTATAGTTTTTGTCAACTACAAATTGGCATGATACGTACGGTAGACTGCATCGTTACCACTAAGTTGTGCTTTTATATTACAAAAAGGACTGTTGTGAACGTGAAATGTGAACATAGGCATTTTGGTTATCAGAGTGTGAGTGATTAATTGTGGTATTATATAGTGACATTCAATTTAGTTTGACAATGTAATAAAAGTCGGATTTACATTGTATACATTAATAATGTAATTTTCTTCTTACTATCGGTGTAATTTCACCTATTGTAAATTAGCTGGTTGTTTGACTTACTTTTTTTCAAATAATTTGTTTGATTTATTTCAAAAAAAAAATTCTACTGTCAGTATATAAAAATTAAATGCGTGAAATTCTAGAGGTATGTTATCGATCACTCAATGTGTATTAGGCTATGAATGAAAGGAAAGGTCTCCCTTTTTTAGTTTTATGCGCACATTTCTTATGTAAAAAACAAGAGAAGTTGCGCTATTCTTATTAAGGCTAATCCAAACATCCTCTGTGTATTAGCTCACGTAAGATATGATTAAGTGTACACGTACATATATACATTGATCTTTTTTAAAAGAAAACATATACTATTAAGATGTACTCCGTATTTAGTTGAATGAATCCAATTGAGAAAAGGCATATGATGCGGGGACAGGTGTTACATGGTTATAAGAGGAATTCGTGTTCTAATAGAGAACACTCAAAGGCACTTTTTGTACAGTGGGATCTGAAAATTCAAAAGGCGTCCTTGTTTTCTCCTGTCTCTTTCATTTGTGATTCATTCAATCATATATTAACGCAAACGTACAAAGGAAAAAAACCAAGGCCCATGTCAAATGATATGTTTACGAAATGTCATTTACGATATTGGACCAAGGAAAAGAATTAGCCGTCATTTTGTGGTCCGCCAATATTAGAGCTGGCAATTTCACCCTAACCCGATGGATATTCATCCACCCGACTCGATTATACGGACGAAAACCCGACAAAACATGGATTTTAATCGGGTGACGGATGGATCGGGTGATGGATCGGGTCGGATTCGGGTGGACATACATCCAACCCATCACCCGACCCACCATCCGAACCCACCCACCCACCCGTTATACTTTAATAGTCCAGCAGTCCAGTGTACATCCCAATTGTCTTTTACTGATGATAACATTAAAACTTTCGAAATATTAGAGGTTATTTTGATATTGAAATGGTATTTTGTCCTTTAATCCCTTGGTTCGTAGTGCCCTTTCTTTTTCCATTTTCTTGAATTTGTAACTTAAAACTTGACCAACAAATAATTATATTTCCATGGCTAGCTAATTCTTGAGAAGAAACTTCATTCTAGACACAGAGACTTCCCAACTAAAACTTACTAGTTATGATTAATTATTTACATATATGGATGCAAATTAGCATGAGTTAATAGTGATTTTTAATTGTTTAATGTCCAAAGTTTAACAGGTTGGTTGAGTGATATAACACTTCCGACTTTGTTATGTACTCGCTTTTTAGTGTATTAGTTAACTTATGGCATGCAAGTGTAATTCATAGGGTATATAAGTAGAGCATGTTTTTAAGAAACTCTGGTTAGAGGACTAATTATGTCTTTGTCAATTGTTGCGAATTTTACAACCGCTGAAGCACCCGCTCCACCCGATTCACCCGTGGATGATGGGTGGATTGGATGTGGATTAAAAAAAATAGGGTGATGGATGGGTCGGGTGGTGGATGGATCGTTGGCGGGTGGAGGCGGATTGAGCTCCACCCGATCCACCTCCGATCCATTGCCAGCCCTAGCCAATATTGTTTCTGTCGCCTAACGACTTATTAATGATTAGATTCAGATCTGTCTTCCTTGCAAGTTCATCAGAATGATTGATTGATTAAAGTAATATGAAAACAATAATTTCTTCATTATTTTTATAAATGAAAAAGAATATATATAAGTTATAATTTTCATAATAGAAGAATTATATTTCTATTTTAATCTCAAAACATTATTCTAGTATTATAAGACTCCTATAATTAGGATAAGTGTACAATACTAATTAATGTAAAACATTACCTAAAAATTACACAAAACCGATAGCTAATTTCTGTACAAACCCGAGAGGCCTAATGTTGTACAAAACACATGATATACATTATGTATATCACGTGTTTATTACATATATTTAACACACCCCGCAGTCATAGCGGGCGGTCTTCGGACGCTAAGACTGTCTCGAAAATCTTCAAAAAGGACCGAGGGAAGACCCTTTGTAAAGATGTCTGCAATTTGATACCTGGAAGGGACATGGCAGAAGCGTACTTGACCACGAGCAATCTTTTCGCAAACAAAGTGAATGTCCATCTCGATATGTTTAGTGCGTTGGTGCTAAACCGGATTACCAGAAAAGCAGATGGCACTAACATTATCACAATAAATCAAGGTCACTTTCTGAATAGGACAATGAAGCTCTAACAACAAATTACGTAACCAATATAATTCAGAGACCACATTAGCTACCCCTCGATACTCGGCCTCTGCACTAGAGCAGGACAAAGTCGACTGACGTTTGCAGACCATGAGACCAAGTTATTTCCAAGAAACATACAATAGCCAGACGTAGACTGTCTGGTGTGCGGAAAGCCACCCCAATCAGTATCTGTATACGAGACAAGTGTTAATGTCGATGAAGGATATAAATGCAAGCCATAATCAAGTGTCCCCTGAATATAACGAATGATGCGTTTGAGCGCATTCATGTGCTCAACCCTGGGATCATGCATAAACAAACACACTTGTTGTACGGCATACGTAATAACTGGTCTCGTGAATGTAAGATATTGAAGGGCCCCTGCAAGACTGCAATAGCAGGTCGGATCCTTGTATGGTGCGCCGGCCGCAGCACCAAGCTTGGGCTTAGTATCAACTGGAGTGGTAGTGGGCTTACAGGATGACATCTCAGCTGACATCTCAGCCCTCTCAATGATCTCAGCTGCATACTTCCTTTGGGATAAGAACAACCCACCTGCATGACGAGTGACAACAATCCCCAAAAAATAACTCAAGGGCCCCAAGTCTTTCATAGCAACCTCAGAACTGAGCATTGTCATGATAAACGGCGTAATGCATCGGAAGAGGCAGTCAAGATAATATCATCCACATATAATAGTATATAAGCCAAGGAAGAACCACGATGATATATGAACAAGGAATTATCCGACCTGTTGTGAGTGAACCCAATAGTTGAAACATAGTCGGCAAACCTCTTATACCAGGAATGTGGAGACTGCTTAAGCCCATATAATGACTTTTTTAACAAACAGACATGATGAGGATATTTGGGATCCCTAAACGCCAAGGGTTGATGCATATAGACTGTTTTCTTGAGATCACCATGTAAGAAAGCATTTTTCACATCTAACTGATGAATGGGCCATGCTTTCGAAAGAGCAAAGCTGAGCACAGTGCGAATGGTAGCCGGCTTTACCACCAGACTAAACGTCTCACCACAATCCACACCAACCTATTGAGTCTTACCATCACCCATAAGACGAGCCTTATGCCTTGCAAACGAATTGTCTGAATTGTCCTTATGAGCAAAAATCTACATAGACCTAATAATATTAACACCAGATGGACGGGGCACCAACTCCCACGTCTTATTATCAATAAGAGTATTATATTCATCGGTCATAGCAATTTCCAATTCGGGTCATTTAACGCAGACACAAGATTACGGGGTAAGGGTGATTTAAGAACATTAGAATTTAAATTAAAATATCTTTTGGTTTAAAAATACCCCGTTAACTACGAGTGACTGGTCTATGACTCGGGGGAGAATTGGGCAGATTTTGGGAATTTTCTGAACTTGGGACGGACTGGCTAGCAGGCAGTGGGCATGCTGGCCCAACTCAGTGACGGGAATGGGAAACAGGGACTGGAACAGTGGTGGTAATGGGCTGGGTGACTGGCCCATTTACCGTTATTGGCCCAGTAACTGGACAGGACACAGTTGTGGGAACTGTAGCTGGTGGCGGAAAAGTGGGGCTAGCGGGCAGTGGGCCCGCGGGTAGTGGGCCCACTGGCGGATTTGGGATGAGGGACACGTCCAAAAAATGGTGAATAATATACGGGGATATACCATCATCCAAAAAATTATACGAACTAGGCATGGGATTACTAACCTTAGCAAATGAAAATTGAGATTCATAAAAAATGACATGGCGACTAATGATGATTTTATTAGACGATAAATCAAAACATTTGTAACCACGATGATTACATGGATAACCCAAAAACACACAAGGGGTAGAACGAGCCTAGAGTTTGTTAATTGTGGTGGACGGAAACAACGTATAACATAAGCACCCAAAAATTTTAAGATGTGAATACGAATTAGTCTTATTATATAAAATTTGAAGAGGGGACGAATATGTCAAACCTTTGGAAGGAAGAATGTTAAGAAGATATGTAGCCAGTTGTAGAGCATGATGCCAAAAAGACGAGGGTACGGAAGCATGAATCAATAAAGTGCGGACAATGTTATTAATGGTACGAATTTTGCATTCGGCTTTCCCATTTTGTGAAGACGTATGAGGGCAAGAAAATGAAAATTGATCCCATTAGTTGCACAAAATTCCCGAAACACCCCGTTGTCATATTCTTTGTCATTATCACATAGAATATTTTTTATTTCTCGTTCGAATTGGGTTCTAATGAATGCTCTAAATTATAAGAAGATGGAAAAAACTTGAGATTTTTTCGCTATCGGAAAATCCATAAAATTTTAGAATAATCATCCAAAAAGAGAACATAATATCGATGACCAAAGAACTAAGAACAGGAGACGTCCACAGATCACTATGAATAATATCAAATGACATTAAAGTATGAGAATTGGAGTCTACAAATGGCAACTTAACAATTTTTCCTAAAGAACAAGATTGACAATTCGGAGTACTACGCGTACCTTTACAAGAAAGAAAAGTGTTTGTATCTAAGAAAGACAAAATAGACGACCTTGGATGACCTAGATGAGCATGCCACAGGGAAGGAGCCATAGTTGCAAAAGTTGACGGCAATGAGTGACTCGAGAAACCAGAACTCGGCGTGATAAGATAAGATTTCCCCTACTATCACACCTCATGAGAGGACTCCCCATCTTGAAATACTTCACAGAAAACCCAAATGGATCAAATTCGATAGAAACAGAATTATCAGTGGTGAATTTACGGACAGACACCAAATTTTTAATTTTTAGGAGCGTGAAGGGTATTTTTCAAAATAAGAGGTGGATGGGGGGAGGGGAGACAATGTTTTATGACCGTAACCACTAATTGGAATTGAATTACCATTACCAACAATTATACCACGATTGTTGCTCAAATTGGAATAAGACGAGAGAGTACCTAAGTCAGACGTCATGTGGGTAGTGGCTCCGGTGTCCATGTACCAATTTGGGTCCGGTGGATTTAATCCAAGTGTGTGCATTGCGGCTTCAATGTCGGTGTGTGTGGGACCCGCTACATGGTGGGCCTGCTGGGGCCAAAACCCCAAGTACACTGCCCTGCTACTCCGGCCCAAAACCTGGTCTGAAACCCGAGATTGGACCCAAGAAACTGGGCCTGGGCTATTGAGAATTATGGGCCCAGTTTCCCGAGTAATAACCTTGAAAACTGCCACTGTTTGGCCCAACTTGGCTGGCCCAATTCCACTGCATAGGGGCCCACTGTGGGGCCCAAAATTGTTGCTGCTGCTGACTGATCCTAGGGCCACCACCACTGTTCCGGCTGCCACCTATGTTGCCGCCGAGATTTTTATTTTTTGGTTCTGACTCCTTTTGCCTCCAACGTTGTTGCGGTTTTGGCCTGAGTTGTTGGAATCGGAAGGGGGAAAATTAGACTCGGTCATCATGACTACGGGACTAGCACTGGTAGCCGCTTTCTTGGCCAAGACGGCTTCTTCGAGCGTAAGCATAGAACGAGCCTAATAAAATTGCGGAAGAGGGCTGCTCTGATGAAGAAGTGTGCCAACACCACTATATGCCTCAGAATGGCCTGCAACCATCTGAAGGACAAGACGGTCGTTGGTAACTGGCGCACCAATGTTGCAGAGTTGGTCCACCAGTTCCTTTAACCTTTTGCAATATGCTGAAACGTTAGGGAAATCTTCAATATTGACGTGGGAGAATTCCTGCTCCAAGGTAACAGCACAAGAATTTTGATTATCTTGGAATATATCACGCACTCTATTCCAAGCCGCCATCGTCGTAGCGTCTGGTTTGATAATCGTCTACAACATGTCGATAGAAATAATAGAATAAATTCACTGAAGAACAGTAGCATCAAGTGTCGTCCATAAGTGGGATCATCCTCGGGTTTGTTTAGGCACCATTGTATCCGTAGGAGCCACGGGGATAATGTGATGAAGGACTTGATGCGAGCGTACATGAACTTTGAACAGTTCGGCCCACGTCGCATATTGGACGTTTTTCTATTTCAAGAATGATAGGGATGTGAGTCTTGATATTAAAAACAGCAAGGGCAGGGTGAAACATGTTCTTAGCCATAATATCAAAGCAAGATGTGATGTAGGGATTTGGAAGAAAATTTTGGGAAGAGAAAAAAAATCCGGGCACGAAAACCGAGGAAGGGCTCGGAACTGGGCTGTTTGGACGAAAATTGTGGGAGAAAATATTAACCTAGACTTCTGATATCATAAAAGAAATAATTCCTTGATTATTTTATAAATGAAAGAGAATATATACAAGTTACAATTTCCATAATAGGATAATCATATTCTTATTCTAATCCTAAAACCCTATTCTAGGATTACAAAACTCCTGTAATTAGGGTAAGTGTACAATACTAATTAATGTAAAATATTATCTAAAAATATACACAAAACTGATAGCTAATTTCTGTACAAACCCGAGAGCCTAATTTGTACAAACACGTGATATATATTATGTGTATCAGGTGTATATTACATATATTTAACATACTATTTGTAGTAATCATGGACTTGTGCATATTTTTATTTTATTTAATGTTAATTGTATCCGCATTAATGCATTAATACGGGAAATTTACTAAACTTTTGTAATATCTTGCATAAGATCACCTAAATATCATATGTTATTATTCATTAATACAATTAGTCATTGCCTCGACACCAAAGGCCCCACGGTAGGATCGATCGTTTTTCTTAATTCCAGCTAAATTCTTGGACATCTATGAAATGCTATCTCCATCTCATGTGGCACTTTTTTTTTGAATCAATTTAATTAATTTCTTAAAGTTAAATTGAATTATTTAAATATAATATTTTAAAATTAATCTACATATTTAATAATTATGCAAAAAGTATTATAAGTTACAATTCTTCTTCTGTTAAAACGATGAAAATACAATGTTGATCAAAGTTTACATAATTTGAATATTGAAAAATGAAAAGTATCACATAAATTGGACATAAGGAGTGTCATTTTTTGTTCTAGTACATAGACAGAATATGGCACTATAATTTGTTGGAAATTTACTAAATGTGGAATTAAGTATATCCCATTAATTTATGACTCGAAAAATTGAGCCCGCACGTCGGAAACGTCGTTTCCACACACATTCTGCCAAGTATCGCAAATTTTATTAGTGAAAGAGATATTGGTACGTATGTAATACGTTTGAGACATAGAATTATGGACGGTTATTGGTCAAATAACAATGTATTCCACGTTGGTAAATGAAGAAAGAAGTGTACAAAGTGTAAAATGAAACGAGTCGGAAATCGCCGTGGAGCCATGAAGGGTCGCGGCACCACACCGTCGGAGCAGGACTGCCGCGACGCAAAATGCTGGTCATGTACTGGAGCCGCGGCGCTTCGGAGGCAGAATGTTGCGACGCGAAATTGGAAAAATTTGACGTTTGGGCTGGTTTTGGAGCATTGATTCTACATTACTTGCCACATTAATTCAGCCATTATTTGGCTTAATGTAACCCCTCAATCATTTGCAATTACATGGCTATTGAAGGCCATTAGTTGGCTAGTTGAGGGGTCTTCTACTTACACTATAAATTGAGGCCTTTGGCTCAATTGAAATACTACACTCAACACTTAGAAAAATACTTCAGATTTTCCGATTCTTCCTCTCTAGCAAAGTCACTATACTCAAAGTTCTTCAAGAGTAATACTTGAGTTTCCTTTGCTCACTTGTTAAAGTTGTTGTTGTATCTTGGGAGACTATTGCTCAATACCGTAAAAGGAGATATATGGGGCAATATTGTCTTAAAGAAAGAGTCTTATCACTCGACTCAACGAATCACACAAGCAATCGATTAAGTTCTTGATTTTCAGTTTATTATAATAGTTAGTTTATCCTTTCTATTATTGTAATAGTTACTTACTTCCCGTTCCCCACAATAATTGTATCCCAACAAGTTTATGACAAGATTTTGTTGTAAGTAACTAAGTTAGAAAGATGACTGGTATAAATCAAATTGTTTTCGATTTCGCCGTCGTCGCTCAAGGCAATCCCTCTGTCTTCCCCACTGCTCAAGGCACTCCTAATGCCTTTCCGGTTGCTCAAGGCTCATCCAACGCCTTTGCTGCCACTCAAGGGAATGTTGTCGCTCCTCCACCCGCTGGATTTCACTATGAACGCCCTAAAAAGTTCATGGGGACAAACTTAAAAGATGGCAACAAAAGATGCTATTCTATCTGACTGTTATGGGAATGGCACGTTTCCTAACAGAAGATCCTCCACAAGCTGGAGATGAAATGGACCCTTCGCCTTTTGAAACGGGTGAAGGGGGCCTAGGTATCCATGTCATTAATGGCATGAAGATGGTTCTTGATGCATATAGTCATAGTGATTTCATGTGTAAGAATTACATATTGAACTATTTGTCAGACCCTCTCTACACAGTGTATTGCAGTGTTGGCACTGCCAAAGAGTTATGGGAGAAGCTACAAAAGAAGTACAACGCACAAGATACAGGTACTAAGAAATGCATCGTTGAGAAATTTCTGAAATTTCAAATGGTGGATAGTAAGACAGTGATGTCCCAAGTCCAGGAATTCCAAATGATTTTACATCACCTGGATTTGGAAGATATGAAGCCAAACAAGCAGTTTTTGGTTGCATCATTGATTGAAAAGTTACCTCCTTCATGAATGAGTTTATGAGCTACTTAAAGCTCAAGACAAAGGAGATGACATTTGAAGAACTTATTATGAAACTCCAAATTCAGGAAGATAATAAGAAGGCCATGCCTAGGGATAAACAACCCGCTAAGGCAAAGACAAATCTGGCTGAGGCAAAGGGAACCTAAGCAAGAAGTGGAAGTTCCAGAAAGACGGTAGGACCCAAGCAGCAGAGAAGTTCAAAGAAATTGTCACCACTGTGGGAAACCTGGTCATATGATCAAAGACTGAGCAACAAGAGAAGGCCAAGGCTAAGGGCAAGGCTCAGGTTAACGTTGTCAATGACCAGTTTCTGGATGACATAATTGAGGAGTTCTCAGTGGTAGTGCTAGAAGCAAACCTGGTTGAGAATCCTATGCAATGGTGGATAGAAACAGGTGCTACAAAACACATCTGTTCCAACAGAGATGCCTTCTCCACTTATACACCGGTTACAAACAAGAAGTTGTTCATGGGCAACAACGCTTCCTCTGACGTGCTGGGGGTAGGAAAGATAGTCCTGAAAAGACTTCTAGAAATGACCTCACTCTGAAGGAGGCATCATAGATTAGGAAATGTTAACTACAAGTCCATCCAAATGTTGGTTAAGTTGGAGTTATTATCTTCTATCGACGTAAACCCTCAACATAAGTGTGAGGTGTACGTAGAGGCAAAACTCACAAAGCTTCTTTTTCGATCTGTCGAAAGGAATACCGCTCCTCTAGAACTTATTCACACATATATATGTGATTTCAAGTTTGCACAAACTAGAGGAGGGAACAAGTACTTTGTGACATTCATTTATGATAGAACAAGGTATTGTTACCTTTACTTGTTGAAAAGTAAAGATGAAGCCTTTGAAGCATTCCGATGTTACAAAGCAGAAGTTGAGAACAAACTAAGCATGCGGATTAAATCCATTCGTAGCGATAGGGGGAGAATATGTAGCGCCATTTGAGGAATATTATGCCTAAGAAGACATTGTTCATCAAACGACAGCTTCATACTCACCTCAATCGAACGGTGTGGCGGAACGTAAGAACCGCACATTGAAAGAAAGGATGAATGCCTTGCTCATCAATTTCTATCTTCCCCAAAACATGTGGGGAGAAGCTGTCATTACCGCTAATACGATTCTTAACAGAGTCCCACATAAGGGTAAGGATAAAACTCCATATGAATCATGGAAAGGAAAGAAACCCACCTATAAATATTTAAAGGTGTAGGGTTGTCTGGTAAATGTTAAAGTACCTAAGCTAAAGTAGGTCAAGATTGGGCCTAAGACTGTAGATTGCATATTCATTGGATATGCAAATAATAGTAGTGCTTATCGCTTCTTAGTGCATAAGTCAGATATTCCGATATCCATGGGGGTACAATCATGGAATGAAGGAATGCTCAATTCTTTGAAGGTACCTTTCCTAGAAAGGAAAAAGACATAACCTCTCGCAAACGAAGTTATGAACAAAGCTCTCAGGAACCGGGAGTCGTTGACGGCCCGGATCTAGATGGTTCAGATCTAGTGGATCTCGAGGTGGCTGAATATTCGGAATCTAGTGTTCCAGATTCTCAGAAATTGGAGACTCCAGAGAAGGAACTAAGGCGAAGTAAAAGGGCCAGGAAGGATAAATCTTTCGGTCCTGACTTTGTAGCTTATATGGTTGATGATTAACCAAGGACAATTGTTGAAGCATTGTCAACTCCAGAGGCACCGCTCTGAGAGTGAAATAGGCTCCATTCTGCATAACTATACTTGGGAGTTGGTTGATCTTCCTCTGTGAAATAAACCGTTGGGTGTAAATGGATACTCAAACGGAAGTATAATGCAGATGGGTCTATAGATAAGTACAAGTACAGTTGGTAGTCAAGGGCTATCGGCAAAAAGAAGGTCTTGACTACTTTGACACGTACGCCCGGCATCTTGGATGACGTTCATATGGGTATTCATTGTGATCGCAGCTTTGTGTGACCTTGATATACATCAAATGGATGTCAAGAAAGCCTTCCTAAATGGTAATTTGGAAGAAGAAATTTATATTGACCAACCCGAAGGGTATGTGGTTCAAGGGCAAGAGAAGAAAGTCTGTCGGCTTGTCAAATCTCTGGTAGGACTGAAACAAGCCCCTAAGCAATGGCATGAAAAAATTGATAGTACTCTGCTATTGAAGGGTTTCACCATTAATGAGTGTGACAAATGTGTCTACACGAAATGTAACTCTGACTCATTTGTTATGCTATGCCTGTATGTAGACGACATGTTGATCACAGGGAGCAGTCCTAGCATAATTCTAGAGACTAAGAACATGTTGAAACAATGCTTCGACATGAAGGATATGGGTATCGCATATGTCATCTTAGGGATAAAAATCTCTAAGACGTCTGACGGACTGGTCTTATCTCAGTCTCACTACATCGAGGATGTTTTGAGAAAGTTCGAGATGTTAGACAGTTCGCCTATAAAGTCACCAATGGATAGAAATCAAAAATTAGATAAAAATCGTGGTGCACACATATGCCAGGAGAGATATGCACAGGTGATCGGTAGTTTGATGTACATAACAAACTGCACCCAACCTGATATTGCTTATGCAGTCAACAAGTTGGATAGGTTTACCCGTAATTCGAGTGATGATCACTAGAAGGCGTTGAATCGGGTACATCAATACCTGAAATACACGCTAACTTATGAGTTGCATTATTCGAGATATCCAACTGTACTAGATGGGTACAGTGATGCAAACTGGATATCTGATATAGAGAACACCAAGTCCACCAGTGGGTATGTATTTACAATTGGTGGTGGGGTTGCGTCTTGGAAATCCTCTAAGCAAACTTGCATCGCCCGATCCACAATGGAATCAGAGTTTATCGCTTTAGACAAAGCAGAAGAAGAAGAAGCTGAGTGACTTCACGACTTCTTAGAAGATGTTCCTTGTTGGAGCAAACCCATACCTTTTGTAATGATCCACTGCGATAGCCAGTCGGCTCTAGGAAGGGCAGGAAATGCTATGTACAATGGCAAGTCTTGTCATATTCGACGGAGGTATAAGACCGTTAGGCAGCTGATCACCACGGGTATAATATCCATTGATTACATAAAGTCAAAGGATAATATAGCAGACCCACTGACAAAGGGCTTACCCAAAGATCAGATGTTCTGCCTGTCTAGGGGAATGGGCGTAACACCCAAAGTATAAGAACCAATACGGTGGTAACCCAACCTTACCGACTGGAGATCCCAGGAATTAGGTTCAATGGGAAAACTAAGTTATAAAGGTTCAGTTGATCGCTTCGGTGGAAGCATGAGCACTTCAGATAGTGATTTCTGCAAAGAAACACCAAATTCAAAGTCGTTCCCGCGATAGACTATAAGTGCTATCTGCAGTGTGGGTGAATGTTAAGTTTCCAAAACCTTTAATGATCCTCACCGGTTGAGATTAGGTTTGGGGAAATTTTTAATAGTTCCTAACACTTGTAAAGTGGGGTATAGAAGGATACCTTGTAGGAGACCATCTATTTAAGTATGAGGACAGGACGCCTCAAATTGAACAGACTTAATATTCAAGAAGTGTCCACGACCACAACGGACAAAACATTACGAAGAACAGAGTAGAAGGAAGTTGTTATGTTGGTACCATTGACTTGGCTTACACTAAACACTGACGGTTCAAGACATCACGTTCACCACGCAGTAAGTAAGTCCGATGGTATTCAACTATGGAAGGTTCAAAGCATATGCTACCTATCCAGATGCAACATCGATCCACTGAAAGATTGCTAGAAAAGGCATCATATGTGTGCACCAAAATCTCTTTCAAGAGGGGATTGTTGGAAATTTACTAAATATGGAATTAAGTATATTCCATTAATTTATGACTCGAACAACTGGGCCCGCACGTCGGAAATGTCGTTTCCACACACGTGCACACGTAGTGCCAAGTATCGCAAATTTCATTAGTGAAAGAGATATTGGTACGTATGTAATACATTTGAGACATAGAACTATGGACGGTTATTGGTCAAATGACAATGTATTCCACGTTGGTAAATGAAGGAAAAAGTGTACAAAGTGTAAAATGTAACGAGTCAGAAATCACCGCGGAGCCGTGAAGGGCCGCGGCGCAAAATGGCTGGTCAACTATTGGAGCCGCGGCGCTTTGGAGGCAGAATGCTGAGACGGAATTTGGAAAAATCTGACGTTTGGGCTGGTTTTGGAGCATTGATTCTCCATTACTTGCCATATGAATTCAACCATTATTTGGCTAAATGTAACCCTTCAATCAAGTGCAATTACATGGCTATTGAAGGCCATTAGTTGTCTAGTTGAGGGGTCTTCTACTTACACTATAAATTGAGGTCTTTGGCTCAATTGAAACACTACACTCAACACTTAAAAAAATACTCCAGATTTTCTAATTCTTCCTCTCTAGCAAAGTCACTATACTCAAAGTTCTTCAAGAGTAACACTTGCGTTTCATTTGCTCACTTGTTAAAGTTGATGTTGTATCTTGGAAGACTATCGCTCAATACCGTAAAAGGAGATACACGGGGCAATCTTGTCTTAAAGAAAGAGTGCCATGACTGGACTCAGCGAATCACACAAGAAATCAGTTAAGTTCTTGATTTCCAGTTTATTGTAATAGTTAGATTGTCCTTTCTATTATTGTAATAGTTACTTACTTCTCGTTCCCTACAACAATTGTATCCCTACATAATTTACACCACCATTGATATTTCTTGGGTTCACCGTGTCTGAGAATAATTCCATGCTCTCTAATTTAACTTGATGGACGTCTTAAATTGATTAATAGTAACAATTTGAAACATTTTTCTTGGTTGAATGGTGAAGGAACCAAACAATAGAGAGAGCGAAGAAAGAGAGTAATTGATGTTTTTCTGTTATGATTTCGTCCTTAGCTCGCAGAAGATTATTCAATTGCCACAAACCTCACTGTAATGCTGATGTGGTCGATTATAGACATTCAAATTAGGTGGTACGTGAAAGATGACATGAATAAACCAAGGATAATATTTTTATTTTTCTCTCCTTGAATACAAGTCAAATTAGAGTGAAGGTTCAGCGAATATATGATCCATTACAAAAAAGAAATTGGTTATACGGTTAAATTCACATGAAATCTTTTTGTTAAGACGTAGGATCGGATATTGATAATAACCACAACATTTTTGGATCATTTATTTGTTCAAATTGATATTGATTATTTTTATCCGTTTAATTTCCTCGTGAAGATAGAGGTTCAGTTACAATTCACAACAAAGGCTAATTAGACAACTCTAGAAGCCCAATTGATGTGCCAAAGAACTTCAACCATTTTGATGGAGCTTTAAAAAAGGCTAATACAGACAACCATAGTAACCGAATTAAAAACTCTCTTATTTCTGAAAAATAATTCTTAGATGTAAGACACTCTTTAGTTCATTGCTTTGTAACAATATTACAATTTGTATCGGGGGAGGCTCAGAGGATCTGGGGTAGAGGTCACTCTATAACAGTTTCTCACTCCCATCAACTCCTGTCATGTCCGTCAGTCTCGATCAGAATGCCGCGACTCGTATGGATAATAAGACGTCAGCGGGATCACGTCATCACTATTTTAGGGCTAAGGAAGTCAAAACTTGGCTTATATATGTAAAGCTTACGAAGGAAGAAAGATCATCTTGTTCACTTTGTAACCCTAGCATTATTATTCTCTCTCAAAGCAGTATACACTGAGATCCATTATCTATTCACTTATTTTTGATTGAATCATAGCTTGTTCATTATATTATCTTATTTGTCAATCATACGTATTTACTCTCTACTACTTACACCGGATGCGTTAAGGGGTTTCTCGAATCGGATACAACTCACTTGTCTTCAAACCCTATAAAACAAAACTCTAATTGATTTTTTGGTTAGAACCATTTGGACCGAAAAACAGTTTGGCACCTTCTGTAGGGATAGACAGTTGTGGTGTTATCCTGATTCGCCACCTGAAACTCTCAAACTTACGTTGATACAACACTATCCCGTTACATAACTCCTGATCATGGCTGAACCGACTAACAACACATCGGGGAGTAGCGTTCCATTCGAAAAAAGGGACACAAAGGGGTAACAACCGACAAATCTGTGGAGCTCTAACAGGAAGAACCGCCTGAAGTTGAATGCTCTAGAAGAAAGGGAAGAGGCAGCAACGCCCCAGGGGAGATCCCCAACAACCTCCCAAGTGAGGACAATAAATAGAATCACTTGGCAGAAATTAGGGAGATACGACCCAAAGGGCTTTACTACAAGAAATTAAACAGACACACTCACTCTAAAGTGGAGGGGATGTTTAAAGAAGAAAGATCTCTTTCGAAAATAGCTTTGATCGTGATCATGGCATCAAAGAGTGCAATGATGGAGCGCATGAAAAAGCTTATAAACTCTCTATCTGGGTCAGCTCAGGGTAGCCGCCCATCGAACAACTCGAAGGTTATCGAAATACCCGGTAGTTCCGCAAAGTAGATGTGGGGAAGGCGAGAGGCGGAACCGGTCGTACCGGATGCATAATTGGCAAGGCTTGTCGTGCTAGAAAAGAATCTCTACGAGCGAATGAGCCAGATACCAAGGGGCCCTCCTATCTTAAAAAGAGTTTGAGCGAGGAAGTATGGAAAGATACCCTACAGTTTGAATGTGGCTCCCGAGCCCGTCCCAAAGAAGTTCAAAATGTCGATCATAACTAAATATGATGGAATAACGAATCCGGAGGAGCACATATTAACATTCGAAGCAGCCGTCACCGGGCATGACTTGAAGTAGTATGAAATCGAATTAGTCATGCTCAAGAAATTCAGTCAGACTCTCACAAAGGTAGCACTTTCTTGATACACCTTTTTACCTGAAAATTCTAGTGATTCTTTTGTTGCTCTAGTAGATACGTTCTTGAAGGCCTATGCGGGGGCCCCAAGGGTCGAATCACACAAATAAGATATGTTAAACATAAAGCAAAGAAAATATGAGTCGTTCCACAGCTACGTGGAACGATTCCAGTAAGAAAAGATGATGTTACCTGCTATCCCAAAAGAATGGGTTGCCGCAGCATCCACAGACAGTTCGAATGTTAATAGGTCGGATGTCTCAAGAACATTGAAGGAAAGATTGAGGGTGTTCTCGGTCAAGTCCTGGAATAAAGTGAACAACACTTACAAGGCCAAAATAAGGATAAAAGGTGACTTCAAGGCTGACACCTGAATAAAGGTCACAGGTGGGCTACAAGATAAGCCCAGGAACACTCCCCTATCCAAGAAGAGAGACCCGAGGGGTTGATACGATCCATACTCAGCTCGCCCACCTCCGAGAAGAGAGGGGATGACAAATAAGTCTCAATATCACCAAGGTCAACCCAAGAAAGATAGGGAGATATCACAAAGAAAGCTGATAAATAAGTCAGGTCCACCGTGCATGTCGTCTTACAAATTCAATGTGGAGGTTGGAGAGCTGGTCATAGGAATGAAAAACTTGAAGGAAGCGAGATTTCCAGTGGCAACACAAACCAACCCAAATAACCGAGACGTTGAATTTTGGTGTGAGTTTCACGGGATTCCAGGGCCTTCGACTGAAGACAACAAGCATCTGCGTTACGAGGTGGCAGACTTATTGAGAAGAAGACACCTGAAGGAATTCTTCAGCAGCCGGTATAAATAAGCTCGAGAAAATGGCACTAGGACTCGCGAGAGTATCCAGCGCAAACAGGCGTCATCAACATGTTCAATAAAGGGGAAATAATTGGAAGTCTTAGGGGCCGTGAGACGGGGAAACTTCCCCCTCCAGAGAAAGAGGAAGAGATGATCCGAAGACCCCATTATATTTAGTGGAATGGTAAGGAGAAGCATTGAGGTCCCGTACACTGATGCACTAGTAAGATCTATCTAAATCTTTAATTTTAACGTAAAGCGTGTGCTTGTTGATCTAGGTAGCGTTGTACACGTAGTGCAACTCCACTTTCCAAAAGAGTTGTAGCTGACAGAACGAGTGACTTTGATGATCATGATCTTGACTGGATTCAACTTGTCCAGCGAAACAACCTGTGGACAAATTGAATTAACCACTTAATATGATCCTAGAAAGATCGTATGAAGTTATTAGGGCTAAGATTAGTAATGGAGCTTCAAGTGTGTGTTTTCATATCACACATCACTTGATGATTGAGGTGGAGCCTTTGGAGACCATTGAAGATAACTATCAGAGAGGCTTCAAGCTATGGAAGATAGCATGGAAGGAACAAGACACAACTCTCTCAAGTTCCTTCACCTGAGACTATGCCGAGTAGTTCCAAGCCATATGAGTTGTGTTCATGCAAAGTGAGGCCTTGGATACCCTTGAGGGAATCAACCTAGTTGAAGAAGATAAGCATGCGATCGAATGTATATGTCAAGGCCGGAAGGTGGTTATTTATGCAAAGAGACCATTCTTTAAAGACAAAGATATAATTCTTTGAGAAGACCATCAAACAAGGCCCTTACTTCATTGAGGGTATAATTTTAAAAGCTTAGTAGTCTTCTTAACCTAAGTAGTATAAATACTACACTTGTTATTTCATTAGGGAGTTTTGAATAATGTTGAGATGAATACTCTTAAAGAGTGATAGTTTGGTTGGTAGAATTAGTGTAGTGCTAATCTAGTTATTATTGTTTAGTGATAGTTGATTATGGTGGATTCCATTGTTTCCTATTGAAACCTTTTTTCCATTTATTTTCATATAGAGTTGTTCATTTATAGATTCAATTGATTAACTCTTGTTAAACTTCAAATAATATAGATTTTCTTAGATTGATTCAATTTGGAGGTTTGGATTTTATAGATTTAAGTTTGCCCATAAACTCAATCCTAATTGAATCTTGTTTCTATTCCTCAATTCTCAACCCAATTTCTTCAATTCTCATCTCTAATTTCTTGTTATTTTAGTTTCCGTCTATTTGTTATTTGAATCATTATCTTCCACAAGTCGGATTCTTATCATTTGCTATCAGATCTTGGTAGAAGAATTGTTCCATCAATACTTTATCCATGGTTCTACAAAATTTAAAAGAAAAAGAAGAAAATCTGAAAATTTCACAAGAAGCCGCCCCCCCTAAAAAACGAATTGTTGTTATTTGTTGGATTGATCTTGGAATTGAGTTCCTTGATATCCAAAACTCATTGGTCTCAAGTTTTCGAGCAGTTGAAGGTGTTTTGAAGATTTTACCATTGAAGGACATCCAAGTTTTAAAGAACTTGAAAGTGGGTCTTCTAAAAGAAGGGAGAATTAGAGATTAAAACCTATTGGACTTTGTTCTTCAAGTTAAGAAGACAGAGAATTTAAAATTTGGAAGCATTACAAGTTAAATTGAAGAATTCACCATTGGAGGACCTTCAAGGTTTAAAGAACTCCAAAGTGGGTCTTGTTGAAGGAAGGTTCAATTAGCTTCAATTCATATTGGGATATATTTTCCTCACTAAGGAGAACTTATATCAAAAACTTGGGAGAAATTAGAGTTGATTTGAAGGTAGTTGAAAATTTGAATGTTATTTGAGGATCTTCATATCTTCTTGTTGAAGAAGAAACAAAAAATTGACTTTGATCCAAAATATTTTAAGTCAAAAGTAGAAAAGTGGTTTGAGGTCCAGAAAAAAAAATTATTTCTTTTGATTTTCCAAACTAATTAACATTAAGTAAATGTCCTTACTTGATTGTTAACTAGTTTTTGTGTTCGTATTTTTATTTCGTGCCAATTCATTTTGTGTTTTTTCTGTTTTATTTCGTTGATACTTTTTTGGCTCTTGTACATTTTCTTTGAGTCTCCGTCTTTCAATTAACAAGAATTTATTCTTCCTAAATGAATTAGCAACCTTGTGAATTGATTGGGATATGAGGTTCGTTGTCAACTTCGGAAGAACACTAGAGTGTGGTAAGGCTTGAGTGCAAATACGAGTGACGTGATGATCTTTTATTACTTACCTTATTTTCTTGTTTTGTAGGTACAAGAGGATACTTCTATTTCCACCCATGCATGAAAAATGTAGGTATGAAAAATTCCAACGTAAAGTGGCCAACTTTGTGTCCAAAATCTAGTGAATAAGATTACTTCGAATGAGAACATAAGTTGGAAGAAATATTTGAATGTTACAACTACATGGATGAGAAGAAAGTGGAGCTAGCTTCTAGCACCCTTAAAGGGGTTTTTATAAAGCATTGGGAGCATGACAAGTTAAAGGGGCACCCAATGGAGACTTGGATTGTCTTGATGAAATATTAGAGGTGTCATTTTTTCAATCCATATGAAAAGAAGGAGAAAACCAAGCACAATCTGAAAGAACAAGAACCAATACAAGAAGGGAATGTTATTCCAAGTTAAGCCAATGGGGAAGAAGAAGTAAAGGGTTCACCAAATCCTTCTCAAGAAAAATATAATATTTTAAAATTAATCTACATATTTAATAATTATGCGAAAAGTATTATAAGTTACAATTCTTCTTCTGTTAAAACGATGAAAATACAACGTTGATCAAAGTTTACATAATTTGAATATTGATAAATGAAAAGCGTCACATAAATTGGACATAAGGAGTAGCATTTTTTGTTCTAGTACATAGACAGAATATGGCACTATAATTTACACCACCGTTGATATTTCTTGGGTTCACCGTGTCTGAGAATAATTCCATGCTCTCTAATTTAACTTGTTGGACGTCTTAAATTGATTAATAGTAACAATTTGAAACATTTTTCTTGGTTGAATGGTGAAGGAACCAAACAATAGAGAGCGAAGAAAGAGAGTAATTGATGTTTTTCTATTATGATTTCGTCCTTAGCTTGCAGAAGATTATTCAATTGCCACAAACCTCACTGTAATGCTGATGTGGTCGATTATAGACATTCAAATTAGGTGGTACGTGAAAGATGACATGAATAAACCAAGGATAATATTTTTATTTTTCTCTCCTTGAATACAAGTCAAATTAGAGTGAAGGTTCAGCGAATATATGATCCATTACAAAAAAGAAATTGGTTATACGGTTAAATTCACATGAAATCTTTTTGTTAAGACGTAGGATCGGATATTGATAATAACCACAACATTTTTGGATCATTTATTTGTTCAAATTGATATTGATTATTTTTATCCGTTTAATTTCCTCGTGAAGATAGAGGTTCAGTTACAATTCACAACAAAGGCTAATTAGACAACTCTAGAAGCCCAATTGATGTGCCAAAGAACTTCAACCATTTTGATGGAGCTTTAAAAAAGGCTAATACGAGACAACCATAGTAACCGAATTAAAAACTCTCTTATTTCTGAAAAATAATTCTTAGATGTAAGACACTCTTTAGTTCATTGCTTTGTAACAATATTACAATTTGTATCGGGGGAGGCTCAGAGGATCTGGGGTAGAGGTCACTCTATAACAGTTTCTCACTCCCATCAACTCCTGTCATGTCCGTCAGTCTCGATCAGAATGCCGCGACTCGTATGGATAATAAGACGTCAGCGGGATC
Organism: Anisodus tanguticus; assembly: GCA_034509755.1. Taxonomy (NCBI): domain Eukaryota; kingdom Viridiplantae; phylum Streptophyta; class Magnoliopsida; order Solanales; family Solanaceae; genus Anisodus; species Anisodus tanguticus. The sequence continues at coordinate 30,137,077 of CM067548.1, forward strand.
ACGTCATCACTATTTTAGGGCTAAGGAAGTCAAAACTTGGCTTATATATGTAAAGCTTACGAAGGAAGAAAGATCATCTTGTTCACTTTGTAACCCTAGCATTATTATTCTCTCTCAAAGCAGTATACACTGAGATCCATTATCTATTCACTTATTTTTGATTGAATCATAGCTTGTTCATTATATTATCTTATTTGTCAATCATACGTATTTACTCTCTACTACTTACACCGGATGCGTTAAGGGGTTTCTCGAATCGGATACAACTCACTTGTCTTCAAACCCTATAAAACAAAACTCTAATTGATTTTTTGGTTAGAACCATTTTGATCGAAAAATAGTTTGGCACCTTCTGTAGGGATAGACAGTTGTGGTGTTGTCCTGATTCGTCACCTGAAACTCTCAAACTTACGTTGATACAAAACTATCCCGTTATATAACTCCTGATCATGACTGAACCGACTAACAACACATCGGGGAGTAGCGTTCCATTCGAAAAAAGGGACACAAAGGGGTAACAACCGACAAATCGTGGAGCTCTAACGGGAAGAACCGCACGAAGTTGAATGCTCTAGAAGAAAGGGAAGAGGCAGCAACGCCCCAGGGGAGATCCCCAACAACCTCCCAAGTGAGGACAATAAATAGAATCACTTGGCAGAAATTAGGGAGATACGACCCAAAGGGCTTTACTACAAGAAATTAAACAGACACACTAACTCTAAAGTGGAGGGGATGTTTAAAGAAGAAAGATCTCTTTCGAAAATAGCTTTGACCGCGATCATGGCATCAAAGAGTGCAATGATGGAGAGCATGAAAAAGCTTATAAGCTCTCTATCTGGGTTAGCTCTGGGTAGCCGCCCATCGAACAACTCGAAGGTTATCGAAGTACCGGGAGTTCCGCAGTAGATGTGGGGAAGGCAGAGGCGGAACCAGTCGTACCAGACGCAGACTTGGCAAGGCTTGTCATGCTAGTAAAGAATCTCTACGAGCGAATGAGCCAGATACCAAGGGGCCCTCCAATCTTAAAAAGAGTTGGACCGAGGAAGTATGGAAAGATACCCTACAGTTTGAATGTGGCTCCCGAGCCCGTCCCAAAGAAGTTCAAAATGTCGATCATAACTATAAATGATGGAATAACGAATCCGGAGGAGCACATTTTAACATTCGAAGCAGCCGTCACCGGGTATGACTTGAAGTAGCATGAAATCGAATTAGTCATGCTCAAGAAATTCAGTCAGACTCTCACAAAGGTAGCACTTTCTTGATACACCTTTTTACCTGAAAATTCTAGTGATTCTTTTGTTGCTCTTGTAGATACGTTCGTGAAGGCCTATGCGGGGGCCCCAAGGGTCGAATCACACAAATAAGATATGTTAAACATAAAGCAACGAAAATATGAGTCGTTCCACAGCTACGTGGAACGATTCCAGTAAGAAAAGATGATGTTACCTGCTATCCCAAAAGAATGGGTTGCCGCAAAGCATCCACGATACGGTTCGAATGTTAATAGGTCAGATGTCTCAAGAACATTGAAGGAAAGATTGAGGGTGTTCTCGGTCAAGTCCTGGAATAAAGTGAACAACACTTACAAGGCCAAAATAAGGATAAAAGGTGACTTCAAGGCTGACACCTGAATAAAGGTCACAGGTGGGCTACAAGATAAGCCCAGGAACACTCCCCTATCCAAGAAGAGAGACCCAAGGGGTTGATACGATCCATACTCAGCTCGCCCACCTCCGAGAAGAGAGGGGATGACAAATAAGTCTCAATATCACCAAGGTCAACCCAAGAAAGATAGGGAGATATCACAAAGAAAGCCGATAAATGAGTCAGGTCCACCGTGCATGTCGTCTTACAAATTCAATGTGGAGGTTGGAGAGCTGGTCATAGGAATGAAAAACATGAAGGAAGCGAGATTTCCAGTGGCAACACAAACCAACCCAAATAACCGAGACGTTGAATTTTGGTGTGAGTTTCACGGGATTCCAAGGCCTTCGACTGAAGACAACAAGCATCTGCGTTACGAGGTGGCAGACTTATTGAGAAGAAGACACCTGAAGGAATTCTTCAGTAGCCGGTATAAATAAGCTCGAGAAAATGGCACTAGGACTCGCGAGAGTATCCAGCGCAAACAGGCGTCATCAACATGTTCAATAAAGGGGAAATAATTGTAAGTCTTAGGGGCCGTGAGACGGGGAAACTTCCCCCTCCAGAGAAAGAGGAAGAGATGATCCGAAGACCCCATTATATTTAGTGGAATGGTAAGGAGAAGCATTGAGGTCCCGTACACTGATGCACTAGTAAGATCTATCTAAATCTTTAATTTTAACGTAAAGCGTGTGCTTGTTGATCTAGGTAGCGTTGTACACGTAGTGCAACTCCACTTTCCAAAAGAGATGTAGCTGACAGAACGAGTGACTTCGATGATCATGATCTTGACTGGATTCAACTTGTCCAGCGAAACAACCTGTGGACAAATTGAATTAACCACTTAATATGATCCTAGAAAGATCGTATGAAGTTATTAGGGCTAAGATTAGTGATGGAGCTTCAAGTGTGTGTTTTCATATCACACATCACTTGATGATTGAGGTGGAGCCTTTGGAGACCATTGAAGATAACTATCAGAGAGGCTTCAAGCTATGGAAGATATCATGGAAGGAACAAGACACAACTCTCTCAAGTTCCTTCACCTGAGACTATGCCGAGTAGTTCCAAGCCATATGAGTTGTGTTCATGCAAAGTGAGGCCTTGGATACCCTTGAGGGAATCAACCTAGTTGAAGAAGATAAGCATGCGATCGAATGTATATGTCAAGGCCGGAAGGTGGTTATTTACGCAAAGAGACCATTCTTTAAAGACAAAGATATAATTCTTTGAGAAGACCATCAAACAAGGCCCTTACTTCATTGAGGGTATAATTTTAAAAGCTTAGTAGTCTTCTTAACCTAAGTAGTATAAATACTACACTTGTTATTTCATTAGGGAGTTTTGAATAATGTTGAGATGAATACTCTTAAAGAGTGATAGTTTGGTTGGTAGAATTAGTGTAGTGCTAATCTAGTTATTATTGTTTAGTGATAGTTGATTATGGTGGATTCCATTGTTTCCTATTGAAACCTTTTTTCCATTTATTTTCATATAGAGTTGTTCATTTATAGATTCAATTGATTAACACTTGTTAAACTTCAAATAATATAGATTTTCTTAGATTGATTCAATTTGGAGGTTTGGATTTTATAGATTTAAGTTTGCCCATAAACTCAATCCTAATTGCATCTTGTTTCTATTCCTCAATTCTCAACCCAATTTCTTCAATTCTCATCTCTAATTTCTTGTTATTTTAGTTTCCGTCTATTTGTTATTTGAATCATTATCTTCCACAAGTCGGATTCTTATCATTTGCTATCAGATCTTGGTAGAAGAATTGTTCCATCAATACTTTATCCATGGTTCTACAAAATTTAAAAGAAAAAGAAGAAAATCTGAAAATTTCACAAGAAGCCTCCCCCCCCCCCCCTCCCTAAAAAACGAATTGTTGTTATTTGTTGGATTCATCTTGGAATTGAGTTCCTTGATATCCAAAACTCATTGGTCTCAAGTTTTCGAGCAGTTGAAGGTGTTTTGAAGATTTTACCATTGAAGGACATCCAAGTTTTAAAGAACTTGAAAGTGGGTCTTCTAAAAGAAGGGAGAATTAGAGATTAAAACCTATTGGACTTTGTCCTTCAAGTTAAGAAGACAGAGAATTTAAAATTTGGAAGCATTACAAGTTAAATTGAAGAATTCACCATTGGAGGATCTTCAAGGTTTAAAGAACTCCAAAGTGGGTCTTGCTGAAGGAAGGTTCAATTAGCTTCAATTCATATTGGGATATATTTTCCTCACTAAGGAGAACTTATATCTAAAACTTGGGAGAAATTAGAGTTGATTTGAAGGTGGTTGAAAATTTGAATGTTATTTGAGGATCTTCATATCTTCTTGTTGAAGAAGAAACAAAAAATTGACTTTGATCCAAAATATTTTAAGTCAAAAGTAGAAAAGTGGTTTGAGGTCCAGAAAAAAAAATTATTTCTTTTGATTTTCCAAACTAATTAACATTAAGTAAATGTCCTTACTTAATTGTTAACTAGTTTTTGTGTTCGTATTTTTATTTCGTGCCAATTCATTTTGTGTTTTTTCTGTTTTATTTCGTTGATACTTTTTTGGCTCTTGTACATTTTCTTTGAGTCTCCGTCTTTCAATTAACAAGAATTTATTCTTCCTAAATGAATTAGCAACCTTGTGAATTGATTGGGATATGAGGTTCGTTGTCAACTTCGGAAGAACACTAGAGTGTGGTAAGACTTGAGTGCAAATACGAGTGACGTGATGATCTTTTATTACTTACCTTGTTTTCTTGTTTTGTAGGTACAAGAGGATACTTCTATTTCCACCCATGCATGAAAAATGTAGGTATGAAAAATTCCAACGTAAAGTGGCCAACTTTGTGTCCAAAATCGAGTGAATAAGATTACTTTGAATGAGAACATAAGTTGGAAGAAATATTTGAATGTTACAAATACATGGATGAGAAGAAAGTGGAGCTAGCTTCTAGCACCCTTAAAGGGATTTTTATAAAGCATTGGGAGCATGACAAGTTAAAGGGGCACCCAATTGAGACTTGGATTGTGTTGATGAAATATTAGAGGTGTCATTTTTTCAATCCATATGAAAAGAAGGAGAAAACCAAGCACAATCTGAAAGAACAAGAACCAATACAAGAAGGGAATGTTATTCCAAATTAAGCCAATGGGGAAGAAGAAGTAAAGGGTTCACCAAATCCTTCTCAAGAAAAATATAATATTTTAAAATTAATCTACATATTTAATAATTATGCGAAAAGTATTATAAGTTACAATTCTTCTTCTGTTAAAACGATGAAAATACAATGTTGATCAAAGTTTACATAATTTGAATATTGATAAATGAAAAGCGTCACATAAATTGGACATAAGGAGTAGCATTTTTTGTTCTAGTACATAGACAGAATATGGCACTATAATTTACACCACCGTTGATATTTCATGGGTTCACCGTGTCTGAGAATAATTCCATGCTCTCTAATTTAACTTGTTGGACGTCTTAAATTGATTAATAGTAACAATTTGAAACATTTTTCTTGGTTGAATGGTGAAGGAACCAAACAATAGAGAGAGCGAAGAAAGAGAGTAATTGATGTTTTTCTGTTATGATTTCGTCCTTAGCTTGCAGAAGATTATTCAATTGCCACAAACCTCACTGTAATGCTGATGTGGTCGATTATAGACATTCAAATTAGGTGGTACGTGAAAGATGACATGAATAAACCAAGGATAATATTTTTATTTTTCTCTCCTTGAATACAAGTCAAATTAGAGTGAAGGTTCAGCGAATATATGATCCATTACAAAAAATAAATTGGTTATACGGTTAAATTCACATGAAATCTTTTTGTTAAGACGTAGGATCGGATATTGATAATAACCACAACATTTTTGGATCATTTATTTGTTCAAATTGATATTGATTATTTTTATCCGTTTAATTTCCTCGTGAATATAGAGGTTCAGTTACAATTCACAACAAAGGCTAATTAGACAACTCTAGAAGCCCAATTGATGTGCCAAAGAACTTCAACCATTTTGATGGAGCTTTAAAAAAGGCTAATACAGACAACCATAGTAACCGAATTAAAAACTCTCTTATTTCTGAAAAATAATTCTTAGATGTAAGACACTCTTTAGTTCATTGCTTTGTCACAATATTACAATTTGTATAGGGGGAGGCTCAGAGGATCTGGGGTAGAGGTCACTCTATAACAGTTTCTCACTCCCATCAACTCCTGTCATGTCCGTCAGTCTCGATCAGAAATGCCGCGACTCGTATGGATAATAAGACGTCAGCGGGATCATGTCATCACTATTTTAGGGCTAAGGAAGTCAAAACTTGCCTTATATATGTAAAGCTTACGAAGGAAGAAAGATCATCTTGTTCACTTTGTAACCCTAGCATTATTTTTCTCTCTCAAAGCAGTATACACTGAGATCCATTATCTATTCACTTATTTTTGCTTGAATCATAGCTTGTTCATTGTATTATCTTATTTGTCAATCATACGTATTTACTCTTTACTACTTACACCGGATGCGTTAAGGGGTTTCTCGAATCGGATACAACTCACTTGTCTTCAAACCCTATAAAACAAAACTCTAATTGATTTTTTGGTTAGAACCATTTTGATCGAAAAATAGTTTGGCACCTTCTGTAGGGATAGACAGTTGTGGTGTTGTCCTGATTCGTCACCTGAAACTCTCAAACTTACGTTGATACAAAACTATCCCGTTATATAACTCCTGATCATGACTGAACCGACTAACAACACATCGGGGAGTAGCGTTCCATTCGAAAAAAGGGACACAAAGGGGTAACAACCGACAAATCTGTGGAGCTCTAACAGGAAGAACCGCCCGAAGTTGAATGCTCTAGAAGAAAGGGAAGAGGCAAAGCAACGCCCAGGGGAGATCCCCAACAACCTCCCAAGTGAGGACAATAAATAGAATCACTTGGCAGAAATTAGGGAGATACGACCCAAAGGGCTTTACTACAAGAAATTAAACAGACACACTCACTCTAAAGTGGAGGGGATGTTTAAAGAAGAAAGATCTCTTTCGAAAATAGCTTTGATCGTGATCATGGCATCAAAGAGTGCAATGATGGAGCGCATGAAAAAGCTTATAAACTCTCTATCTGGGTCAGCTCAGGGTAGCCGCCCATCGAACAACTCGAAGGTTATCGAAATACCCGGTAGTTCCGCATTAGATGTGGGGAAGGCAGAGGCGGAACCAGTCGTACCAGATGCATAATTGGCAAGGCCTGTCGTGCTAGAAAAGAATCTCTACGAGCGAATGAGCCAGATACCAAGGGGCCTTTCTATCTTAAAAAGAGTTTGAGCGAGGAAGTATGGAAAGATACCCTACAGTTTGAATGTGGCTCCCGAGCCCGTCCCAAAGAAGTTCAAAATGTCGATCATAACTAAATATGATGGAATAACGAATCCGGAGGAGCACATATTAACATTCGAAGCAGCCGTCACCGGGCATGACTTGAAGTAGTATGAAATCGAATTAGTCATGCTCAAGAAATTCAGTCAGACTCTCACAAAGGTAGCACTTTCTTGATACACCTTTTTACCTGAAAATTCTAGTGATTCTTTTGTTGCTCTAGTAGATACGTTCTTGAAGGCCTATGCGGGGGCCCCAAGGGTCGAATCACACAAATAAGATATCTTTAACATAAAGCAAAGAAAATATGAGTCGTTCCACAGCTACGTGGAACGATTCCGGTAAAAAGGATGATGTTACCTGCTATCCCAAAAGATTGGGTTGCCGCAGCATCCACAGACGGTTTGAATGTTAATAGGTCGGATGTCTCAAGAACGTTGAAGGAAAGATTGAGGGTGTTCTCGGCCAAGTCCTAGAATAAAGTGAACAACACTTACAAGGCCAAAATAAGGATAAAAGGTGACTTCAAGGCTGACACATGAATAAAGTTCACAGGTGGGCCATAAGATAAGCCCAGGAACACTCCCCTATCCAAGAAGAGAGACCCGAGGGGTTGATATGATCCATACTCAGCTCACCCACCTCCGAGAAGAGAGGGGATGACAAATAGGTCTCAATATCACCAAGGTCAACCCAAGAAAGATAGGGAGATATCACAAAGAAACCCAACAAATGAGTCAGGTCCACCGTGCGTGACGTCTTACAAATTCAATGTGGAGGTTGGAGAGCTGGGCATAGGAATGAAAAACATGAAGGAATCGAGATTTCCAGTGGCAACACAAACCAACCCAAATAACTCGAGACGTTGAATTTTGGTGTGAGTTTTGAATAATGTTGAGATGAATACTCTTAAAGAGTGATAGTTTGGTTGGTAGAATTAGTGTAGTGCTAATCTAGTGATTATTGTTTAGTGATAGTTGATTGTGGTGGGTTCCATTGTTTCCTATTGAAACATTTTTCATTGATTTTCATATAGAGTTGTTCATTTATGGATTCAATTGATTAACTCTTGTTAAACTTCAAATAATATAGATTTTTTTAGGTTGATTCAATTTGGAGGTTTGGATTTTATAGATCTAAGTTTGCCCATAAACTCAATCCTAATTGAATCTTACTTCTATTCCTCAATTCTCAACCCAATTTCTTCAATTCTCATCTCTAATTTCTTGTTATTTTAGTTTCCGTCTATTTGTTATTTGAATCATTATCTTCCACAAGCCGGATTCTTATCATTTGCTATCAGATCTTGGTAGAAGAATTGTTCCATCAATACTTTATCCATGGTTCTACAAAATTTAAAAGAAAAAGATGAAAATCTGAAAATTTCACAAGAACCTCCCACCTCCACCCCCACCCCCCTAAAAAACGAATTGTTGTTATTTGTTGGATTGATCTTGGAATTGAGTTCCTTGATATCCAAAACTCATTGGTCTCAAGTTTTGGAGCAGTTGAAGGTATTATGAAGATTTTACCATTGAAGGACCTCCAAGTTTTAAAAAATTTGAAAGTGGGTCTTCTAAAAGAAGGAAGAATTAGTGTTTGAAACCTATTGGACTTTGTTCTTCAAGTTAAGAAGACCTAGAATCTAAAATTTGGAAGCATTACAAGTTAAATTGAAGGATTCACCATTGGAGGACCTTCAAGGTTTAAAGAACTCCAAAGTGAGTCTTGTTGAAGGAAGGTTCAATTAGCTTCAATTCATATTGGGATTTATTTTCCTCACTAAGGAGAACTTATATCTAAATCTTGGGAGAAATTGGAGTTGATTTGAAGGTGGTTGGAAATTTGAATGTTATTTGAGGATCTTCGTATCTTCATGTTGAAGAAAAGCAAAAAATTGACTTTGATCCAAAATATTTTAAGTCATAAGTAGAAAAGTGTTTTGAGGTCCAGAAAAAAAATTATTTCTTTTGATTTTCCAAACTAATTAAGATTAACTGTCCTTACTTGATTGTTAACTAGTTTTTGTGTCCGTATTTTTATTTCGTGCCAATTCTTTTTGTGTTTTTTTCTATTTTATTTCGTTGATACTTCTTTGGCTATTGTCCATTTTCTTTGAGTCGTCCGTCTTTCAATTAACAAGAATCTATTCTTTCTAAAAGAATTAGCAACCTTGTGAATTGATTGGGATATGAGGTTCGTTGTCAACTTCAGAAGAACATTAGAGTGTGGTAAGGCTTGAGTACAAATACGAGTGACGTGATGAGCTTTTATTACTTACCTTGTTTGCTTGTTTTGTAGGTACAAGAGGATACTTCTATTTCCACCTATGCATGAAAAATGCAAGTATGAAAAATTCCAACGTAAAGTGGCCAACTTTGTGTCCAAAATCTAGTGAATAAGGTTACTTTGAATGAGAACATAAGTTGGAAGAAATATTTGAATGTTACAACTACGTGGATGAGAAGAAAGTGGAGCTAGCTTCTAGCACCCTTAAAGGAATTTTTATAAAGCATTCGGAGCATGACAAGTTAAAAGGGCACCCAATTGAGACTTGGATTGCCTTGATGAAATTTTGGAGGTGTCGTTTTTTCAATCCATATGAAAAGAAGGAGAAAACCAAGTCGAAGGTTATCGAAGTACCTGGGAGTTCCGTAGTAGATGTGGGGAAGGCAGAGGCGGAACCAGTCGTACCAGATGTAGACATGGCAAGGCTTGTCATGCTAGAAAAGAATCTCTACGAGCGAATAAGCTAGATACCTAGGGGCCCTCCTATCTTAAAAAGAGTTGGAGCTAGGAAGTATGGAAAGATACCCTACAGTTTGAATGTGGCTCCCGAGCCCGTCCCAAAGAAGTTCAAAATGTCGATCATAACTAAATATGATGGAATAACGGATCCGGTGGAGCACAATTTAACCTTCGAAGCAGCCGTCACCGGGCATGACTTGAAGTAGCATGAAATCGAATTAGTCATGCTCAAGAAATTCAGTCAAACTCTTACAAAGGTAGCACTTTCTTGATACACCTTTTTACCTGAAAATTCTAGTGATTCTTTTGTTGCTCTTGTAGATACGTTCGTGAAGGCCTATGCGGGGGGCCCAAGGGTCGAATCACACAAAGAAGACATCTTTACCATAAAAGCAAAGAAAATATGAGTCTTTCCACAGCTACGTGGAACGATTCCAGTGAGAAAGGATGATGTTGCCTGCTATCCCAAAAGATTGGGCTGCCGCAGCATCCACAGACGGTTTGAATGTTAATAGGTCGGATGTCTCAAGAATGTTGAAGGAAAGATTGAAGGTGTTCTCGGCCAAGTCCTGGAATAAAGTGAACAACAGGTACAAGGCCAAAATAAGGATAAAAGATGACTTCAAGGCTGACACATGAATAAAGGTCAGAGGTGGGCCACAAGATAAGCCCAGGAACACTCCCCCATCTAGGAAGAGAGACCCGAGAGGTTGGTACAATCCATACTCAGCTCACCCACCTCCGAGAAGAGAGGGGAGGACAAATAGGTCCCAATATCACCAAGGTCAACCCAAGAAAGATAGGGAGATATCACAAAGAAAGTCGATAAATGTGTCATGTCCACCAGCGTGACGTCTTACAAATTCAATGTAGAGGTTGGAGAGTTGTTCATAGTAATGAAAAACATGAAGGAGAACTTATATCTAAAATTTGGGAGAAATTGGAGTTGATTTGAAGGTGGTTGGAAATTTGAATGTTATTTGAGGATCTTCATATCTTATTGTTGAAGAAGAAGCAAAAAATTGACTTTGATCCAAAATATTTTAAGTCATAAGTAGAAAAGTGTTTTGAGGTCCAGAAAAAAATTTATTTCTCTTGATTTTCCAAACTAATTAAGATTAACTGTCCTTACTCGATTGTTAACTAGTTTTTGTGTCCGTATTTTTATTTCGTGCCAATTCTTTTTGTGTTTTTTTCTATTTTATTTCGTTGATACTTCTTTGGCTATTGTCCATTTTCTTTAAGTCGTCCGTCTTTCAATTAACAAGAATCTATTCTTTCTAAAAGAATTAGCAACCTTGTGAATTGATTGGGATATGAGGTTCGTTGTCAACTTCAGAAGAACATTAGAGTGTGGTAAGGCTTGAGTACAAATACGAGTGACGTGATGAGCTTTTATTACTTACCTTGTTTGCTTGTTTTGTAGGTACAAGAGGATACTTCTATTTCCACCTATGCATGAAAAATGCAAGTATGAAAAATTCCAACGTAAAGTGGCCAACTTTGTGTCCAAAATCTAGTGAATAAGGTTACTTTGAATGAGAACATAAGTTGGAAGAAATATTTGAATGTTACAACTACGTGGATGAGAAGAAAGTGGAGCTAGCTTCTAGCACCCTTAAAGGAATTTTTATAAAGCATTCGGAGCATGACAAGTTAAAAGGGCACCCAATTGAGACTTGGATTGCCTTGATGAAATTTTGGAGGTGTCGTTTTTTCAATCCATATGAAAAGAAGGAGAAAACCAAGCACAATCTGAAAGAACAAGAACCAATACAAGAAGGGAATGTTATTCCAAGTTAAGCCAAGGGGGAAGAAGAAGTAAAGGGTTCTCCAAATCCTTCTCAAGAAAATGTTAGCATTTGTCGCAACTCCCATGAAATTGAGAGAGAAAATATTGAGAGGAGTAAGCGAGACAAAAGTAACAACCCTAGAAAGGAAACTGATAGGTTGTGAGGAGTGATGTGAAAGGGTTATTGTCACACCCCAACCTGGGGGGGGGGGTCGGTATCCGGCGCTCTAAGGCCCAGCATACCGATCCTGATACTTATGATATGTATACTAACTCAAGAGACGATGAGGTCTCTGATATATAGTCAACTGAATAAGGACAACCCACCTGCACCAAGAAAAGGCCCAAACCAGGCATATATATAACAAGGACGACAAGGTCAACATAGGTATAATAAATCTACTGGAGGGGACAACAAAGCCACACACGACTGTCACATATAACACACTATCTACTAGCTTCTAAAGAGTATAATTACAATAACTGGTTGGGATAGGGCCTCGCCATACCCAACTATATACCTATGCATATATGTCATACCTATCAGCTCACTACACAAGTCCTTGCGTGAAAACCGCCAGCTGAGTCAAGTCCTTGTGTGAGAAAATCATCTACTGCTTTATCTGTACCTACGGGTATGAAATGCAGTGGCCCCGAAAAGGGTTATGAAATATTTCTACGTATAATTATCAATTTTTCAATACATGAGAACATAGTCATCCCACTCTTCAACTAACAAATAAACGACACTTAGCTAAACATTTTCAGTCATCACTATCCCATCTTTTGGCTACTACATCTCTTTTTTCCTTAGTTGAGGTGTGTATCTATCGCATTGGAAACCTTCTCCATCTCAAAGTTCTCTTAGGCCTACCCAAAATTATTTTTGCAGAGTTTCTCCAGTAACTTAGGACTAATGCCATTATTATACCTGTATCAAAATCAATAACCACACCCTAAAATTACTATATATATACAAAAGATACCTACCATAGAATTCCAACGGTTTTGTACCACCCATCACACTTTACACTACAATTGATGTGAACAACATAAAACCATTGTTCATACATCTCGAAAAAAGAGTTTAAAGCTACGGTAAGCAGTTGCAGCAGAGGTTTTAGCAAATTCCGCGAGGCATGAGTATCGAATACGTCAGAAAGATCCTAGAGAAAAGTTCAAGCTCTACAGCATAATCTAGAAAATGAAGAGTAAGAAATGCCTAAAATATCCTAGTAGTCATACATCCATACAGGTTGCCAGTCTTCATGAAGAGGACTTCACTAGACATAGCTCCACAGACAATCCTAGAACACAAATAAACCTAGGGCTATAATACCAAGTTTGTGACACCCCAAAATCTACTCTGGATGAAACAAGCATCCGATTCCATGAACAACATCGGAAGTACCTTATAAAATCAACAAATGTCTAATATCTTTTGATAACCTTTTAACATTTTTTTGAGACAAGTCATTAGGGCTAAAAGAAAATATAAAAATACTTAAGAAAAATCAGCGGAAGTCTAATATAAATAACCAATCGTGAAATATGGTGAACGCCCTAATAAGTTATACAAGATTTCAAGAATCTACCCACAAATATGACAACTATATATGGAGATTCAAAGAGACATAAATAATAGTGTAACTTCGGGATGCATCCCAAAAACTGAAATAATAAAACTAGATAGATGGGGTGTCCCAGGAATAAAGATGTGGGATCACCAATAAGTCTGGAAAACAACAAGTTATCCTAGTACATACGTGTACCACGAACCTGCTCTTCTTCACCTAACATACCATCAAAAATAACATGGTATGTCTGAATACTGAGTACTTAGTGAGTGTCTCCGGGATAATAGTTAATATAACAAAATATATAAGTAATAAGTGTAATTGAAAACAATATTGAAGAACAGTTCAAAACAAATGTTAACATCTCACGAATATCTAGTATAAGTCAATGATGAAGAAATAATCACTTTAGATCCTTAAGTGGTTCTCGTTACCTTCAATTCTTTCAAAAATAGTTTGAAATCCCAAAGATGGAGTAAGATAATAAACTTAGTAAAATCACCAATGAAAGCGAATAATGTAGAAATATATCAATTTCAACTTATTATATTGTTCATCGTATTAAGTCTTTTCAATCATGAACTCAAGATCATCAACAAGCCACTCATAGGCAACCAACAGATCAACACAAGACAACTTACGACGAACAATCATTCGATGCACCGGGACTATTTTCCTGCAGAGGCAAATCATCCTCTAGACTAGTACAATAACAGATGCATTGGGCTACCCACCTCAGAGGTCAATCGTCCTCTGGACTGACATAGAAATAGATACACCGGGACTATTTTCTCACGGAGGCTAATCATCCTCTCGACTAGCACAACAATAGATGCACTAGGATACACGCTTCGAAGGTCAACCATCTTCTAGACTGACACAACAATACTCAATAGTGATACGTTAGGATCTATAATGGCTAATCGTCCTATAACTAGCACAGTTTGCCTATACAGGCTCAAACATAAACATGTACAAGTCATGGCATATTAGCCAAATCACAAATCATGGTATGAAAGAAGAATCTCAAATTATGGCATGAAAGCCGAATAGTTCATTATGAATTATGTTCATCATCTCGTTAGTAGGGGTACATCACATCATTAATAGGTTTAGAAACCATGTTTAAATCATTAAATAATTTTCCACTTCAACAAAACATGTTCATAAGGAAAAACATATGAAATATCCAAGCTTCCAAAAATCAAATTCAATGCATCCCTTATCGGGGTAAATCACGTCAAGTTTATAGCTTTTTACAAAAGTTTCAATAACCCTTTGATAGGAGAAATCTCACATACATATATAGATTATAATACACCAAAGGCTCAACGAGGGCTTGTCCCTCACGCACATGAAACCTTGCAAAATAAACCAATTTTTAATGGTCAAAAAGTATGTTTGAATAAGAGACATACAAACCATCTTTATAGTCAAAAGAATTTTAAAACAAAGGAGACATACCTCAAATCCCGCTCTTTTAAGCATACTACAATATTTGTCACCCCTTTCGACTTTAATCTATAGTAATATAGGTCAAATGAATTCAATATTAGTAATTATACTCATGATTTGGTCATCTAGGCATTTTATCATACACTTGGTAGGCATGAAGCTCCACTAGCTCTCATCAATGGAGTTTCTACACCAAACAACTCATCCCTTTATTTATAGATGATTCTACAATCTCATGATGATACAACTAACATCCTTCTTCGTTACTCAAAAAATAACAACAACCCTAAGTCGAGAATCAACAACCAACAACCCAACCATATAATCGTTCATGCTTTTCTATCAAACCCATCATATTTTCTCAACTATAATTCAATAACTTATAATCTCTAACTACTAATTACATAACTATATTCGAGTGCAGGATCAAGGTCTTACCTTTTGATATCTAAATCTTGAATTTCGGGTTCTAGGGTTTTTTATCCAAGATGAAGACTTCAAGAAAGAATCTATGAATTTCCAAGGTTTAATCAGGTTAAGAATCATGAAATTAATGCTAGAACTGATTAAAAATCATAGGAATGATCTTACTATAATGTAGGAGGAAGAGAGAAACTTTGTGCTAGGGTTTGGGTTTTGTTTTTCTCTCTCAAAGTGATCCAAAGAAAGTATGGAATTGCTTATAAAATTCTGAATTTTTGTACTTAATATATTTGCTTCAGCGTCGTCCATCGCAATGGTCAATTTTTGGTCTCCGCTGCCTATGGAATTTATTTGCACCATCGCAACGGTCAGCTTTTGACTTTTGTGACTCTCGATACTGATTTCGCCCCAATCATTCTAATTATTTTCCAACTCATTCCATTCCACTTCCAAACACTCATAATACTTCCAAACATAACCTTTGAGTGTTGAAAATTACTTTAGCCATAATTAGAGAGTGAACACCTATGGCTTTTACACTTATCTTAATGGATTCAAACCTGACCCGAATTTATGGAATGTTACAAGTTCATCAAAGAGGAAGTAGCTCGACTTGTCAAATTGGGAGCAGTTTAGGAGGTAAAGTATCTTGACTGGCTGTCCAATATGGTATTACTTCCTAAAAATCCTAATACTTTCCAAATGTGCTTAGATTTAAAAGACATAAATAAGGCATATCAGAGGAACTCGTACCCCATGCCCCATCTGGACAAGATTGTCGATGCGGTGGCCGAGCATGAATTACTCAATTTCTTGGATGTTTTCTCAGGGTTCGACCAAATACGGTTGGACCCGACGGACCAGGAAAAGACTTTGTTTATCACGGAGCAAGGAACCTACTATTATAATGGAATTCCCTTTGTCTTAAAGAATGCAGGGACCACCTTCCACTAGTTGACCAACCAGATATTCCAACAATAGTTGGGTCAGAGTGTGGAGATTTATTTAGATGACATAATTGTTAAGTCCCTAGAAACAGAGGAACACATAAGATATTTTCAGGCAACATTCGAGAGTCTTTACAAATACAACCTTAAGCTAAACCCAAAGAAATGCATCATCATAGTAAGCTCAGGGAAAATCTTGGGGTTCATAGTATCAAATAGAGGTATCGAGGCCAATCCAGATCATATCCGGGCGATCAAGAAAATACCGGACGTGCTGAATAACGCTTGAGAGCTACATTAACTGACTGGGAGAATAACCTCACCGGGAGGTTTATATCGAGATCGTCCGAGCAATGCCAAAAGTTTTTCAGTGTGCTAAAGAGGAAAAAAGACTTTAAGTGGACCCTGGAATGTCAATAGGCACTGAGAGACTTGAAAATGTACTTATCAAATCCACCGCTGCTCGCAAGGTTAGAGGTAGGATAGCCCATGTTCATTTACTTGGCAGTCTCCAAGACCTCGGTAAGTATTGTGCTTGTTCGAGAGAAAAATGGTACATAATCTCCAATCTATTATACTAACAAAGCCTTGTCTAAGGTTGAAATCCATTATCCCTGTCTTTAAAGATTGGCCCTGGCTCTAGTAATCACGGTCCAAAAATTGAGGCCATACTTTCAATGTCATCTCATATGTGTAATAACAACCTTCCCCCTGAGGAACATCTTGCACAAACTCAAACCTTCGGGCACGTTAGCAAATTGGTCAATCGAATATGCGGGTACGATATCACTTATCGACCCTGGACTACCATCAAGTCACAAGCCCTAGCGGATTCTGTGGATAAGTACAGTCCGAGCATGATGCCCCATTCCCAAAAAGAAGCGGTCCAGAAATTTGAGATCGCATATAGGGAATGGGTCCTATACATGGATAAGGCCGCAAACGTGAAGGGCACCGGGTTGGGGATTGTCCTGGTTACCCCATCGGGGATAGAAATCAGGAAAAGCTATTAAATATGTCTTTGACTAACAATAAGGGTGAGTATAAGGCCGCAATTGCAGGTTTGAAGTTAGCTCGAGGGATCGGAGCCAAGAATGTAGAACTAAAAAGCGACTCTCATCTAGTCATTAATCAGATCCTCTACAAATATGAGGCCAAATATAGCCGGATGCAGGGGTATTTAAACAAAGCCACAATTTTATTGGCTCGCTTCAGATAATGGAAGGTCACGTAGATTTCTCGAGAGATGAACATTAAATCAAATGCTCTGGCTAATTTGGGTTCTTCATCCGGGACGATAGGGGGAGATAAGAATCCATAGTCCACCTCCTGCATTTCATCCTGGACACAGCTTGCACGAAGTAAATTATACCAGTTTAACATGGGTCTTGCGGAACGACATCATTAATTATTTGCAGAACGGGACTCTTCTAGAAGACAGCAAATTTGCGTGAACCTTAAGGGTTAAAGTTGCACGATAATGCATGCATGAAGGAGAATTGTATCGAAGATCTTACCTCGGTGCCCTAGCTAAGTGTTTGGGACCAACAGAAGTCGAGTACATAATGAGGGAAATACATAAAGGAAGCTGCGGAAACCATTATGGGTATGACTCACTGATTAGAAAGACGATAAGGGTCGGATACTATTGGTCCCGGATGGAGGAGGATGCCAAAGCCTTCATTCATAAAAGCGACAAGTGTCAACGGCACTCCCTTATGATGCACCAGCCCACCGAACTACTCCACTCAGTGGTGGCCCCATTGCCATTCCTAAAATGGGGAATGGATATTGTGGGACCACTTGTTGACACCTAATTTTTACCCTCTAATAGCTTTATTTAATTATTCAATGATCGTGAGTCATAGACATAGTGAAATATACTTTTTAAAATATGAATGTGATTTTACAAATTATTTCGGAAGTATTTTGTTATTTCATTTAACAAAATATTATCTAGTATATACATTGTATATCATGTCCTAATTTTACATAATTTTGATCATTAATCAAGAGTTCTGAATTTTGACAGGCAATTATAAATTTAATGTGTGCTTGCTTTTGTTTAAATCAAATTGATGTGTTTGTCTATCTTTCTACTCACATTTGCTGGTATCTGAATCAACTAGAACATCACAATGCCCCTTTGGGGAATTAGGAGTTGACTGTTAAGATAGGTCTATGCATGATCTCTTAGGATGACGTAATTTTGGGGCTCAATGTTTATAGTTTGTGCAAAGTGAAGCCTGTTATATGCTTTCTTGTGTACCAATTCATGAGAAATTGATGATCCTAAATGTTACTTGCAAATAGGCCTCTCCTTCTTTTCTTTGAACTCAACAGTCTATTAGAAATTACTAGCCTAACATAGTCCTTGTCAACTAAAATGATAAATCAGTTCCTTTGCTATCCTTGGCATGCCTGCTAGTTGGTTTATGGTCTACATATGGTCTACATATTATCTAAGTATTGCATATAGAGATAGTGTTAGTTCTTCTAGGTTATCATGTGTTAATGAAAGTTGCTCTGATTTAAATTATATACATGGCTGTTTTGAAGTATATGTGACAGTGCCTAAGAAACAATGTTTATGTCATATACACTTTTCTAGACATCATTCCTGTTTATTTCTTCATATTTCTCATTATACATTGATATACATCTTCGTATACAACTGATATATATCCAGTATACCAGATATAGAAGGGTGTATACTCTCATATATATCATTCATGTGACATGAAAGCACTGGACCAAGCCCATTTAATTATCTCACCCACACCACTGTTTTGAATTCCCATATCTGCTTTAGGCCTTAATTTATTACTGGACTGCCTTTGTGTGTTGAATTACTTTTGCAAGTGATAAGTTTTAGATGCCTTCTAATTAGTATCCTTGTTTTCCCCTCTCCTTCCGTTGTCGAGGTACACAGCAACGGCCCCATTGGGCCTGTCACTTCCTTCTTCAGCCAATTGGGCTGATCCCAACTAAAAATATTATTGATTTGAGTCCGTTTGTAGCTGCGCATGAAGGCCAAGGTATGGGTGAAAATAATTAACTTGTGGGCTTAGGTACACCCACCAACTTAAACTCAAACCTTTTCAATTCTATGTATGTATGTATATATATTTGTAAATAAAAAATACTTTGTATATTATTGGAACCCTACGGTTATGACTTAGTATAGGCAAATGATACGTATATCATTTAGTTAGATCGGCAAGAAATGATTTCAAAACACTTGTTTAAATCTGAAATTGGATTTAAAAAAATGGACTATTTTGGTACTTTGAAATCTAAAAAAATGAGACACGATTTTTCTAATTCTTATTAAAGTTATTGTGGACGTTCAAAATCATATTTGGTCCTTGAAAGCTAAAACTGGATTTTTGGTTTGAACTGTCGATCTTAAAAGGACCCAAGTTGGACCTGTGTGACATGAATTTATAAATGGACTGCTAATCTTTGGACCTAGGTTGGACCAAATTGACATTTTAAAGTTGATTTTGCGGGCTAAGCCCAACTAAATGGTTTTGGACAAAACAAAATTAAACTATGTTGGACTTGTAAGAATATGATTTGGCTTTGGGGAGATATAGCATGCAAAAGAATAAAAGCAAAACCACATTTTTATACTTTTTTTCACAAATTCGAATCTTGTCATTACAAAGGAATTATACTCATTTTGAACATTGAAAGATTTTCAAAAGATGCAAGGGAAATTTGACAATATTGTTGGAGTAAAAGTGGAGTTCTACTCAAATTAACATTTGGGTGTTCTTAGTCCGAAAAACAAAATTGATCTCCACGCATACTATTTTGGCGGAAGACTAACTCTTTCATTTTGAAATAAAACCCTTGATGTCACGACCCCAAAATACTAAGTCGTGAGGGCACCTACCATTTCCCACCTCGGTAGGAGGACCCTTCCATTAGCCAACAATCCAACAACAGTTTAAGCAAAATAAGTGGAATAACACAAAGTCTAACTCATGTCATAAATATAAGAATACGGAAGATACGAATACTAGCACAATCCCCCAATGAAACAATGGTCTGAATAGCACAAGAGCTAGTAATAACATAATCCAAATAGTACATAAGTCTCAAAATATCAAATATTGTCTCAAGATCAAAGTAAGACGGGTGATAAGAAGGAGTCTTTGGGCAGCTCACCCATCAGCAATGCTCACCCTAAAGACTCTACAACAGCATCAGATTAGTCTCGAGGGGAAGAGGTAGAGCCAGTCACGTACTCTGCACTCAAAAGAATGCAGCAAGGTAGTATCGGTACAAACACTATATACCGGTAGATATCATAGGCCGAAAAAAGTTAGCTAACATATGTATAAGAAAGACGCCGAAAGATAAACATTCTCACAATCAAGTATAAGTAATATCACAGTTCAAGAATAATCCACCAAGTTTAGGAAATCATATCAAGATCCAAATGTGTAAATGAATGATGAATAAGTATGCAATGCAATGGCCATATGAAATATCCGTATATACATGCTCCGAAGGAATATATCATCGTCCCGAGAGTCATGACCCATGGGGAACCCGCGACGTCCATGTACCAATCACTCTGTATCACACAGCCTAGAGTGACTCTTCCACCAAACACCCCGCTAGTCACTTCGTATCATATAACATAGAGATGGCTATGCAATATAGTAGGCCATATAAATCATAAGTGTTTCCTCCTCATTTATCACTGTCACGCCAATCACAAGTCCTATCAATATATCATGAAAATAAGGATAAATGCAATGCAATGACAATATCAGGTGTAACATATCAATCCTCATTGGTGCCACACCAGGACACTTATCATAATATCAGTATCATACTAACTTTTTTCCTCTATATATGAACATGCCAAGATAAACGAGATACAACTACATCATGAATACGAGATGGCATTACGTACAAGCCCAATAACCAAAAAGAGACAACAAGTCATAATTAGTCAACAATAACCAACCTAAGTAATCCATCCCAAACTTCATACCCGAAGGCTTACATATTTTCTCCAACGGAATCTAACTACACATACGCTTCGCTAACCAAAGTCTAAAAAAGGTAAGCCGTAACCTACCTGGATGCCAAGCAAAAGCCACACACGATCGCAAAAAATCTTTGCCCTTCCAAGGATCACGGTCGTACTCGAAGTCTAATATTATCGAATTCTAAGTTAGAACAAGAAATTCACAACACCCATTACATCATACTAATCCTTGGAATCTAAATTGAATAGGGAAGAAGGGAGAAAATGGCTTATAAGGGTACCAGTCATTTCAGAGGTAAAACATGAAATTCAAGGTTCTATGAGTTCAATATTACTAATTCCTTGCTAAAACAACTCAACATTAGGTCAATTTCACCCTACAAGCAAAACCCCCAACTTTGGGTATGAACCCTAGTTTCCAACATTCAATTTATCAACAATAATGGAAGATTCAAGCTTAACAAGTACTAAATAGTGATAAATCATCCTTAGATTAACAAAACCCACCATTAATTCTCACTTTCAAGCTTAACCATCAAACCAACCCTAACTAGGTTGAACTCTTCTTCCCCAATTAGATTTCTAGGTTATTTTTATGATTTAATCAACTTAAAGAAACTAAATAAGGGTAATACAAGGTTAAGAAAGCTTACCACAAGAAGCAATCACTTGAAATTGATTGGAGTCGCCCTAAGAGTGCTTTTGGTTTCTACTTTCAAAATGAGGGAATGTAGGGTTTCAATGACACTTAAAATGAATCTGGAAATCCTATCGTCTATTGCAGAAGCCAGAGGCCCGCTGCAGCGGACCCATGCTCGTAGCCAAAGCTCGCGCCTGCAGTTACAAAGAAAAATCCAAAATGCTCACTGCAGCGGACCCTTTCCGCTGCGGCGCACTGAGGCACGCCCCATCAAGTACACCAGAAACCAAAATTTTCCAAACTTATACAAATTCAACAATCACCCGAGACCTTTCCGACACAAACCAGATATGTACACCCATGTAAAAACACGCTACGGACTCACTCGTGGTCTCAAAATTTCTATCAGAGTTCTAATTCTACGAGTCAACCCTTAATGGGCTAAACTAGTTTTCCAACCAATAGCCAAAAATGCTTCCGAAGGCCCCGGGAACCAAACCAACTATCCCACCAAGCCATAAACGACCCTCCGGACATCACATAATCGATGAAATTTTGAAAAGGTTCGTTCACACAAAAGTCAACTATTGGTCAACACTTTCATACTTTAAGGTTCTAATTCTCAACTTCTACTAGCATCGTCTGATAACATCGAAATTTGAGTTAACGTGGTTAAAATGGTCAAAGTACAAGGAAATACAGAACAGGTCATTACACTTAAGTTTTGAATAAAATGAGTGACAAGTATTTTGTAGATATTTTAAACACTTTAAAGCAATTCAAATCATTTAAGCATGTTGCAGAACCCGAAGGTCAACTGTATTCTACGAATCCATAATACCAGGGTATTTAACACCTTCCCCTGGGGATCACTAGAACTATTACGTTAACTTTGGTTTAGATAGAAATTTTCAAATGATTTGAATATATCCTTTCACATTAGTTTTTCTAATTTATCTATTTATTAGGTGGCGACTCTAAATACTTTATCCGACTTAGAGCACCATCCCAAACATCTTAGTATCTTATATACTCCCTGCATAAAAGTAAACCGTAACAAATAACGACTCTACTAGGGATAAACCTAGATTCTAACCATAAGGGTTCCAATACAACATATTTTTATATGATATGAATTTCTTATGTGTTTAAATACCCGTAATTATAACTGTCATTCATGCATTTCATCTTCTGCCACATGGCATGCACGCACACTTGCATCAGTGCACAAAGATGGGTATGCGGATTTCGCAACCATCCTCCAATATAAAACCAAAAACATTTCCTTGGAACATATTGAATACGGAGTTGGTTTTCGGTCATCCAACAGTCGATAATGGGTCACCCTGGGTTGTCCGTTCAAGTCTCTTGGTCATTTGTTAAACCACTCTAGTACAACTAGGATAAAGAAAAGTCAAATCCCTACTGAACTAGCGCATGCTGACCTAGATAGATTCGGGTATCTCAAACCTACCTGGACCTATTAGGTTGACTACCTTGTGTCTTGACGGTCTATGACCCGAAGACACCGCATCTAAATATGTGAAAAAATTGAAGGATATACATGATGTTATATGAATCGTTTGCTCTGGGTTTGGGAAATTTTGTTTTTCAAACTTCATCCGAAATGAGTTCAAAAAATCTAAGGGACAATTGAGGACCTCCCACGGTGGTTTAGTCTAGGATTTGTACCCATGCGCGGGACTGACATTCTGTATACCATGTTGCCCTATTATATATCTCCATTCGATATTAATAAATTTTTATAAATCTGGGGCGAACAGAACATCTTAATGGAATCTACATCCTTCAAAAGATAGACTTACCTTTGGTTGAAAAAAGGTCACATATATGCTAGGACGCGATATATATTGTTTACGTGCTACGTGCTATATAATCTGGTTTGCCATACCTATTTTGATTTATGCGTATAAAGACATATGTTTTGCTTCGAACACTAATGGTCCATTATTCGGTTCCAAATCTTAGAATGTCATTAAGCACATCCCAAGGTAGGCCTTGAAACTAAAATATCAATCTTTCCAGAAACGTCATCCGGTCATCGTCCAATTATCATTGACCACGTCGCATCCCAATGGTTGCTAGAGCTGCACCCCTAAGGTCCTCAAATCCTTGTGTCAAAATCCTGACACTCCAAGTTGTCCAGAAACATCATCCGGTCATTGTCCAATTATTGTTGACCATGTCGCATCCCAATGGTTGCTAGAGTTGCACCCTGAGGTCATCAAAACCTTGCATCAAAATCCAGACACTCCAAGTTGTCTAGAAAAAAATAGTCGGGTCATCGTCCAATGCTCGTCGACCATGTCGTCCTTAAAATTCATTTTCACACCCGATGATTTCAAAAGTCTCATCCATCATTGGTCATTTTTAGTAACACTCAATCAGTTTAGAGTCAATCATAAAATCACAATTTTGTTACTCCAAAAAAGCTCTACAAATGCACACCCATGCTCAAGTACGAATGGTCAAATCTTTCCTCAAAGTAATCCACTTTGTTAGTCTCCAAGTCAGTCACATGGTCAACAAATATTGTTCGTTCACTACTTAGGTCGTCCTTTAATGTCTCCATTTTGGCCGGATTTTAGACTATTCTGTTTCAAGCAAAATAAATGTTACATGCCGTATTTATTATGATCAATGGACTAAGACGGTTACCTTTTGAGTTTTTCTTTTTCTTTTGATTGACTCGTGGGGACCACCAAAGGGTTTCTGTTATGAAACTTAAGTCATGATCCTTTTTAGCCCATCCATGCTCTACGCTATCATGATCTTACAAAATTCAAGTCATGATCTTTTTTAGCTCATTCATGCACTACGCTATCATGATCTTAAAAAACTTAAGTCATGACCTTGTTTAGCCCACCATGCGCTACGCTAAAATGTCTGACATCCAAAAAATGATAGTCATCATTTATTCAGACGCTACTAGTCTCTTCCCACCCTCCCTTTTAAAAATGGACGGGCTAATACGTCAATTTTGGGTTCGAACTACATCAGACCTGATTCTTGTTCCAACAAGATACGTAGGAAATCCTATTTAAGGGTACGGTCTTCCCACTATTTCAAACTACGAACCCCCAATGCGGAACTGTGGCATGTTTTGAATTAGTCTTCAAATCTTCATGCTTCCCACTATTTCAAACTACAAACCCTCAGTGAGAAACTGGGGGAGATTTTTGAATCAGTCTTCAAATCTTTATTATTCCGCTACTTTAAATTTTAGACCCTCATAACGGATATGGAGCATGTCTTTGAATTAGTCAAACTCTTCAAATTTTCATTCATGAACATTTGAATTAAGTACCCTAAGGACTGGAAATTGGGGCAACTTGTTCAAAAAAATTTGACAACTTTTATGTCTTTGTTCAAACACTAAAGTTACTCGATCAAACAAACAACTCCTTCCTTTTACGGGAATCCAAATAAATGGGAATGTAAGTTACCCAATCAAGTAAACAACTTCTCCCTTTTACGGGAATCCAAATAAATGGGAACGTCATTTATCCAATAAAACAAACAACTCATCCCTTTAACGAGAATCTAAATAAATGGGAACGTGCGTTCTGTGACGTCCTTAAATTGACTATTTAGCCTTCGACCCACTCAATGCTTATCCCAGAGTTCATATTCCCTTTGCCATCAGTCTATCATGACACATTCAGTAGGATCAACACGAGTCAATCACTTTTACCCTAAATAAACTTTCTTTGTGCTCAGGGACAAGAAAACTACAAGGCTATGAGCTTCGAGTCAATGTCAAGTCCATTAATCTTGACCAAAGTTGTTA
The DNA here is from genome assembly GCA_034509755.1 of Anisodus tanguticus. Lineage (NCBI taxonomy): Eukaryota > Viridiplantae > Streptophyta > Magnoliopsida > Solanales > Solanaceae > Anisodus > Anisodus tanguticus. The sequence goes on from CM067548.1 coordinate 30,162,503, forward strand.
TTAGGCCCACCACGGCCTCAGATTTATAAGCTAAAATAGTTTTACCCCTAACTTCACCTTCAATTATATTCCTTTCACTTCATTATGTCTATTAACATGATTCCGAGACCACATTAGCTACCCCTCTATACTCGACCTCGGCACTAGATCGGGATAAAGTGGAGTGACGTTTCGCAGAAAATGAGACCAAATTATTGCCAAGAAACATACAATATCCAGACGTAGATCGTCCGGTGTTCGAACAACTACCCCAATCAGCATCTGTATGCGAGACAAGTGTGGACGTCGAGGAATGATATAAATGCAAGCCATAGTCAAGTGTACCCTGAATATACCGAATGATGCGTTTGAGCGCATTCATGTGCTCAACCCTGGGATCATGCATAAACAAACACACATGTTGTACGGCATACATAATATCTAGTCTCGTGAATGTGAGATACCGAATGGCCCCTACAATACTGCGATAGCGGGTTGGGTCCTCGTATGGCGCGCCGGCCGTAGCACCCAATTTGGGTTTAGTATCAACCGAGTGGAAGTGGACTTACAAGATGACATCCCAGCCCTCTCAATGATCTCGGCTGCATACTTCCTCTGGGACAAGAACAATCTACCTATATGACGAGTGACAGCAATCCCCAAAAAATAACTAAAGGCCCCCAAGTCTTTCATAGCAAACTCAGAACTGAGCATTGTCATGATAGACTGGCGTAAGGCATCGGAAGAGGCAGTCAAGATAATATCATCCACATATAATAGTATATAAGCCAAGAACGAACCACGATGATATATGAACAAAGATTTATCCGACCTGCTGTGAGTGAACCCAATAGTCGAAACATAGTCGGCAAACCTCTTATACCAGGCCCGTGGAGACTGCTTAAGCCCATATAAGGACTTTTTCAATAAACATACATGTTAAAGATACTTAGGGTCCCAAAACCCCAAAGGCTGATGTATATACACTGTTTCCTTGAGATCACCATGTAAAAAAGCATTCTTCACATCTAACTGATGGATGGGCCATGCTTTCGAAAGAGCCAAGCTGAGTACAGTGCCAATGGTAGTTGGTTTGACCACTGGAATAAACGTCTCCCCACAATCCACACCAACCTGTTGAGTCTTACTATCACCCACAAGCCGAGCCTTATGTTGTGCAAATGAACCATCTGAATTTTTCTTATGAGCAAAAATCCACATAGACCTAATAATATTAATACCAGATGGACGGGGCACCAAATCCCACGTCTTATTATCAATAAAAGCATTATATTCATCAGTCATAGCAATTTTCCAATTTGGGTCATTTAAGGCAGACACAAGATTACGGGGTAAGGTGATTTAAGAACATTAGAATTTAAATTAAAATGCCTTTTTGGTTTAAAAATACCCCATTGACTACGAGTGACCGGTCTATGACTCGGGGGAGAATTGGGCAGATTTTGGGAATTTTCTGCACTTGCGACGGACTGGCCAGCAGGCAGTGGGCCTGCTGGCCCAACATGGTAAACAGACGCAGGAACTGGACCAGTTCCAGAATTGGGCTGGATTGGCCCAATTGCTTAAACTGGCCCAGAGAATTGTACTGGGAATCGTAGCTTGTGAAGGACCAGTGGGACCAGCGAGCAGTGGGCCCGTTGGAGAATTTTGGGTGCGGGATATGTTTGAAAAATGGAGAATAATATACGGGGATACCATTATCCAAAATATTATACGAACTAGGCACGGGATTACTCACCATAGCAAACGAAAATTGGGATTCATCAAAAATGACATGGCGACTAATGAAGATTTTATTAGAGGATAAATCAAAGCATTTGTAACCACGATGATTACACGGAAAACCCAAAAACACACACGGAGTAGACCGGGCCTGAAGCTTGTTAATTGTGGTGGACGGGAATAACGGATAACACAAACACCAAAGACCCAAAGATGTGAATACGAAGGAGTCTTATTATATAAAATTTGAAGGGGGGAGGAATATGTCAAACCTTTGGAAGGAATTATGTTAAGGAGATATGTTGTCATTTGTAGAGCATGATGCCAAAAAGACGGGGGTATGGAAGCATGAATCAATAAAGTTCGGACAATGTTATTATGGTACGAATTTTGCGTTCGGCTTTTCCATTTTGTGAAGACGTATGAGGACAAAAAAAATGAAAATTGATCCCATTATTAGCACAGAATTCCTGAAAACCCCATTGTCATATTCTTTGTCATTATCACACTGAATATTTTTTATTTCCCGTTCGAATTGGGTTCTAATGAATGCTCTAAATTTTAAGAATATGGAAAAAACTTGAGATTTTTTCGCTATCGGAAAAGTCCATAAAAACTTAGAATAATCATCCAAAAATAGAACATAATACCGATGACCCAAAGAACTAAGAACAGGAGACGTCCATAAGTCGCAATGAATAATATCAAATGGCATTAAAGTATGAGATTTGAGTCTACAAATGATAACCTAACAATTTTTCCTAAAGAACAAGACTGATAATTTGGAGTACTACGCGTACCCTTACATGAAATAAAATTATTTCTATCTAATGACGACAAAATAGGCGACCTCGGATGACCAAGACGAGCATGCCACAAGGAAGGAGAAAGGGCTGCAAATACTGATGGCAAGGCTTGACTCGATGGACCGAAACTGGGCGTGATAGGATAAAGATATCTCCTACTATCACACCTCATGAGATGACTCCCCGTCTTGAAATCCTTCACAGAGAAACCAAATGGATCAAATTCAATAGAAACGGAATTGTCAGTGGTGAATTTACGGATAGACACTAAGTTTTTTATCAATTTGGGGACATGTAGGGTATTTTTCAAGATAAGGGGTGGATGAGGGGGAGACAAAGTTTTATGATCATAACCATGAATTGGAATAGAATTACCATTACCAATAATTATGCCACGAGGGTTTCTCAAATTAGAATAAGACGAGCGTACCTGAATCGGATGTCATGTGGGTAGTGGCACCGATGTCCATATACCAATTTGGGTCCGGAGGATTTAAACCAAGCGTGTGCATTGCGGCGTTGATGTCGGTAGAAGTGGGAGCCACTGCGTGATGGGCCTGTGGGGGCCGAGGCCCAAGCAACCCTACTTGTTGCCTCAGCTCAGAAGGCTGACTAAAACTGGGCCACTGCATGTTGGGCCGTGACTAAGGCTGGCCAGCCCACTGCCATTGAGGTGAAAATATTGGGTTGCCATTGTTTGGCCCAGACTGTGAGGCCCACTGCCACTGCATAGGGGCCCATTGTGGGGCCCAAAACTGCTGATGTTGCTGACCGCCACGAGGCCACCACCGCTGCCACCACCATTGTTCCGGTTGCCACCATTGTTGTCGCCGCGATTTTTGCCATTATTTTTCTTATTTTGTCCCTTTTTTTGCCGCCACCGTTGTTGCATTTTTGGCCGGAGTTGTTGGAACATATAGGATGAAAAGTGGACTTGATCGTCATGACTACGAGACTATCCCCAGTAGCTGCCTTTTTAGCCATGCCCGCTTCTTTGAGTGTAAGCATAGAACGTGCTTGATAAAATTGTGGAAGAGGATTGCTTTGACGAAGAAGCGTGTCAACACCACTATAGGCCTCAGAGAGGCCTGAAACCATTTGGAGGACCAAACAATCATTCGAAACCGGCGCGCCAACGTTGCGGAGTTGGTCTGCCAATTTCTTCAATCTTTTGCAATAAGCCGAAACGTTAGGGAAACCTTCCATATTGACGTGCGAGAAATCGTGCTCAAGAGTAACAGCTCTAGAATTTTGATTATCTTGGAATATATCACGTAGTATATCCCAAATCGCATGTGTCGTAGTGTCAGGTTCAATAATCGTTTGCAAAAAATTGGTAGAAATTGTGGAATATATCCACTAAAGGACGGTGGCATCAAGAGTCGTCCACAACTTAGGATCATCCTCGCGTTTTGGCACCTCCGTATCCTCAGGATCCGCGGGAATTATGTGATGGATGACTTGATGCGAGCGTGCGTGAATTTTGAACAGTTCGTCCCACGTCGCATATTGAACGTTTTCTATTTCAAGAACAAGAAGGATGTTATTCTTGATGTTAGAAACTACAAGGGAAGGATGAAATGTGTTCTTTGAAGTAGACATTCTGATAGAACAATATGTGGTTGAGGGATTTGGAAGAAAAAATTGGGAGAAAGATGAATCGTCGGCACAAAAAACCGAGATGGAGGGCTCGGATTTCGAGGCTTAGGACGAGAAGGAGGAAGAAATTTTGGAGATGATTTTAAGACCTAGACTTCTAATACCATGAAAGAAATAATCCCTTGATTATTTTAATTAATTGAAAGAGTATATATACAATTTACATATTTCCATAATAGGAGAATCCTATTCCTATTCTACTCCTAAAACCTTATTCTACTTGGATACTAATTATACAATTATGGTAATACAAATATTATGGTAAGTGTACAATACTAGTTACACTACAACATTACCTAAACTAGGAGACTAAAACCTTACCTAAACTATACACCATATACACGGTCAACTCAACTAATCTGATTGCCAATATACATAATATACACAAGTATATTGTGTGTATATTATGTATATTTAACAATTTAGTTCTCTCAAAACTTGAAGTGCTGCAAGATATCAACAATAGACGGAAGAAGCGGACAAATCTTTCAAGACTTATTTTTCAAGATAGCAAAATTTCACCAAATAGGTCTTTTTAGAGCAAGCTAAATAATGCAAATACTCTTAATAGACATAATCGTGCCAAAATTGTATTAACAATTTATCATCATTAAAAATAATGAATAGTATCTGGAAGTAAGCATGAATCTGATTATTATATCCTTTATATTATTTTAGGATCAACAATTGTCAGCACTTAGAAGTCATTATCAAGAATATTAAAGATCACCTTACACTACAAGAAAAATGCCTTTTTGTGGCAATCACAATCACCACAGAAAGCCAAAAAGTCGCCACAGATGACTTTTAGTGGTCATCAATGGGTCGCTGGCTATACTAAGTGGTTGACTCTTATCCGTGGCGACAAGAAGAGTCGGCGCCAAAAGTTCGATTTCTGTGGAGACGAACGACGCCACAAAAGCTTATTAAAATCGCCACGAAAACTACCCACGAGAAGTGTCACAAGAAAGTAAAGGATTTTTCTTATTCTTTCATGATATATATAACACAATATTGACATGCCAACGGCCTAGACTGAGATGGTCTGTTTATTAGAAGAATGTAATAGTTTATTTACATGATGTGATGAAAGATTACCTACCCGTCTCGCTTAAATGGTTAGAGCTTCGTGCTGATAACGTGTTATAAAATTAAGCTAAAAAGTAACAATATTAAGGAATGAAAATAATAAAAATAGAGAGACAAGAGATGAGAGCTTTCTTATTCATCCCAATGTGTTTCAAGTGTATACAATTTGATATCCAATATCACTATTTATAGGATGATATTGAGAGATACAAAGGGTTGCCATGAACATGGCTTTTAACTCTTGAGAATGTGGGGAAGATTATGGGGGTGTGATAGATTAATGAGGAGGTAGTGGAGGTGTGGGTATCACTACAGTCACGACCCGACCCGATGGGCCGCGACTAACCGCCCTAATGACGTCATTATCCTAACATGTCACACATAATCCAACTAACACATAATGAGTCTGAAATCCGGCAGCATAACGCTGCAATAACGACATATGCCAGGGTAGGCAAGCCGACAAGGCTGCCTTTATCCAAGAATGCACCTGTCTCCTGAGGAGTCACAACTAGCCAATATAACATAACAAGCAAGCCGACAAGGCTGCCACCAGATAGTAATGTATATACATGGGAACACCCCAACACAGAATACAATAACATGACGGACCAAAACAGAGTCATAACCCTTACATAAGTACAACCCACCACTGTCTACAGACTTCTATAAGAAGAATAACGACATATGACGGGACAGGGCCCCGTCGTGCCCCTAAATACAAACATAAGTCTAAAAGAGGTTCGGTACCAAAACGACCAAGCTCTGGATCAAAGGAGCTTTCCAACCTGCTGAGTAGGAACCTAGGCCTGAGGTTCACCAAACTGAAAACATGTACCTGCGGGCATGAAACGCAGCCCCCCCTCCCCCCGAGGAAAGGGGGTCAGTACGAAATAATGTACTGAGTATGTAAAACATGAAGCTGTAAAAGATATCATAAGTAGCCAACAGAAATAGGAGATCAGTATAAAAATCAGGATCCAAATCTAACTGTGCCATAAACCATAAAAGTCAGATGTGCCTTATAAAAATGAGAGTCAAGTCAGGAAAACATATACATATATATACATCTGTAACGTAACCCGGCCCACTAGTGCGGGACTCGGTGGAATCATATCATAACCCGGCCCATGCTGGGACTCGGTAAAGTCATATCTCATCTATGGATCCATCCTACGTAACCCGGCCCTCTAGTGAGTGTCTCGGTGAACAATGCAAGGCTGTGCACGAACATAACCCGGCCCGGGACTCGGTGAGGTGAAGTAATAACACTTAGCACGAGTAGATAACATGAGTAACCATATGTAAGTAAAAATTATCATTTGACTCTCAATAAAATCATTGTAATAAAGTCATAATAACTCTTTGCTGAAAAATCATAGGCACTTCTCATAACAATCCTCTTTAGGAATTAAACTGTATAAGAATCAAGTACGTCCGCCGTACTTTCATTAAATCATGCCAAAAGAAAGAAGTAAGGGTTTCACATACCTCTTAGACGAACTAATCAACTCAATATTAGAGTATGCCTTGTTTTAGAACTTCAACCTTGTTGTCGAATTTATCTAAGTTCCACGGGTCCTTGTAAGCTCTATGAATGATTATCTACATCATACGGACGAATTTCATCACAATCGAATCAACATATTAAAAACAGATTCAGTGGGACATTCTAGCGAACACCTTGAACGCGTAGAACCTAATTCCTTCTATATCGAAATCTATGTAAGTAGTGAAACATCCAACTCTCTTAATCCTCCTTCTTATACTACTACAATCTCCAAAACAGTACCACAATTTCACATGCAATCCCAGTAACTCCCAATTACACCAGTCCTAACGATACCCAACCCAAATTCGCATTTTTCGACAATCGTCTTTAGAACTAATAGAATGAATCAAGTCTAGAACTTGTACAAACTTAGAGAATAAGGAAGATTACCTCTCTTAAACGCAGTGACGAGTGTCGTCGAACCCGTCATCCCAAATGACTTCCGACAAACCGAAACAGAATCCCAAAATCGATTCGCGCCAGAATCCTTTCGCATTCAAGGTTTCTTGTTTAGCTTCTGAGTTTCTAAGCTCGTTCTTGGCTTCGATTCTACTGGAATCAAAGCCCAGAACACCTTGAATTTCTCCTTCGCTTGGTTATATATGAAAGCTCACGGAAATCCCCAATTTTGGTCGAAAATTCAGAAAACCCATCAACTGAGCTTACTCCTGTTGCTAGAAATGAATTTGATGGAGGAATTTGGTAGAGATGAAGAGAGCACACTGAAGGATCGATGGTTGAAGAGTTGGAGTTGAAGAAATGGGTAAAAATGGAGAAAGAAGGCTTTATGGTTGCTGATATCGGTCGGTCGATTTGAGGCTTAATCACCCCCAAATTGATTGTAAGAACACACGTACCAAATCCCACTATAAATTGTCCCCTCCCTAATTAATTAATTATACACACAATTAAATACCCGGTCTCCAATTATTTAAATTCCGGCGATTAATAAAATCCTCTTTTGTCAATATCATAATTCCCGTAATAAAATACCAGTCTATACTCTCTTCGGGGATACACAATTATTATTAAACTCCATCGTCACACTTACTAAATCCAAAATTATTTTGGGATCACGCCCTTCTATATACTAATCCTCTTATTAATATACACAAGTACAACGAAAATTTTCCCGGGTCTGGGTCTGCTCACCTACGTTATGAGTTCAACCGCTACCCGAAAATACGGGGTGTTACATCCTCCCCCCCTTAGAAACATTCGTCCTAGAATGTCGGTACGACATTTCTAACCTTTGACACCATACAAAAAGAATACACAAATTGTCATTCCAATTCATCAAAAACAAGGAATACGACATTCAGGGATTAATTCAAACTATCTTTTAAACTGTGAGGAGATACTTATCAATTTATGACTATTCCTAAATAATAGACTCAAGTTTCATATGCAAACCAAAATAAACACATGGTGACTATATTCTTTAAATTCAAGCAATAGGTAAAGAAGGTAGAAGGTGCTAATATCTAATTTTAGAGTCCTATATGCAACGTAGTTATTTAAAACTGTTCACAAATGCAAAGTCATGCCTCAACTGTTTTTATCATCTCATAGACGAATCTGATCCTGCTAGTGCCTAAACTAGTTCAGTTGATCATTTTTGCGTACTGGTTTTGGGCTAGAGTGCAGCAAACACATCTGTTTATTTCCACTCTGTCCCTGCTCAGAATTTTCAGCAACAACTGCTTCAAAATAAGGGCAGCAACATGTGTTTATGCATGGCACAATTCCTACCAAAATGCAGCAGTGATTACAGTAGTAAATAACAGCAAAACAACATCTAACAGCAGCCAAATAGCAGCAGAAAGTGAGCTCAAATAACAGTCAAAACATCAGCCAGAACAGCAGCTAAATAACATCAGAAAGTGAGCTCAAATAACAGTCAAAACATCAGTCAGAACAACAGCTAAATAACAGCCAAACAACAGCAACAAGTGACCTTAAACAACAACCAAACAGCAGCTAAACATGGTAGCTAACTACATCAGAAAATAACAATTATGCAACTAATGGAACACATCCATTAGTAACCAGAAACTGAAATTACAGACAGCAGGAACCAGCCGCCCCTCACCAGCAGTAACCATTTCTCTTTGGAACAACAACCACATAGCCTTAAGGCATAATTAAACAGTCCTAACAGCAACCACAAAGGAGGTAGAATGCAGCAAAATTTGGTCACAATGCAGCAACGACTTACCTCATGGCACAACAAACCAGCACCCTCACTCAGCTATATCTTACACAATACATCACAATGTCTTCCTATAGTGTAGTATCTGTTTTATCCTTGAGGAATGGACAGCAGCTCATCAAGATCATGTACTGGAGAACATATACTGCAGCACCTTGGATAAGAATGTAGTATTTTGTAAGCAAAATAGAATGGCCCAAAATTTTGCAATAAGTCATACCCAAAGTAAAGTGTTAATGGCTAAGGTATAGCAGTCTACAAGGTCTAAAATTGTCTCAAAATATGACAGGTTCCAGCCTCAAACACACAGCATTTATCACCTCAACTGCTACAGCAACTATAAATGAGACAGAAATGCAGCAATGACTTGCACTAAAGCGTAGTAGATCAGTAACTTTCAAAGACAATGAACGAGTCTATAGGGCTATATGTGTAGCAAAAATAACAACCACACATAACCACAAGTTACCTCAAAGGCACTGTGACCCTTCCCAATTTTCGGCAAATCCGGGGCATCAAGACAACAGTAGCAAAGACAACCGGTAAACAAGCAAGAGCAACTATAACTCGAATCCAAAGTATTTTAAGAGTCACACAAGTCTTAACAAAGAATGTAGATAACTAGGAGGGCATAACATGTTTGAAAATTAGACATTTGAAACTGAAAAAGAGCAGTAATATCTGCCACAAATGAGGCAATAACATATGTTTAAAGTGCCACAGAGACGAGTAGCAAAGAAAAACAAAACAACGGCTAAACAGCAGCAACAAGGCCAGTCTAAACATGCTAGACATTTCATATGCAAGCTGGTCCTTAGGCAACATAAAAACAAGTAACTAAATGCAATCCACCTTGGTTAAGCATGCAGAAATGGGGCCTGACCAGGCTGAGCCTCTATCTCAAGCATAAACGATACCGCACATTAATTAGTACAGATTTATTTATCAACTTCAGGTCTAGATTGGTTGTGCCACTCACCTATGGACATGGTTATGTAAAGCCTAACATCAGGAAAAAAAAAAGATAAGCTACTTAGAATGCCAATACTAAGTCAAACAACCCTTTATACCATAGTTAATAGACATCAACTACTTGCCGGATTAATCTTGCTTCAAAATCTGCACCCAACCTATGATCACACCATATCCAGGGGCCAAAACAAATACCTTAAGAGGTTGCATACCAACAGTCCACAGAAGCAAAATACAGGATCCAGGGGGACTTTCTGAATCATCTCTTCAAGACTAGCATGCTGAAATTATCCTAAGCCTATCATTTTAACTTGTTGGGAACATATGTCAACTAGCATAGTGGTCCTAAGCTTTTATTCCTAACTTACACACGCACTTAAACTAGGTGGATTGGTTTACACATAGGCAATGATAACATGGGTACATGAATGGGTGCAGAAATACTCTTTTCTAGGTATTCATAACATAACTTCAAAGTTCAGACCACATAAAGTTCAAGTTACAAGAACATAGATACAACAAATACATACCTAAGAAAACAAATTACGAACTAAACTTCCCTTTGGACATATCACAACCTCTTGGGTTAGTGTTAAGCTCATAAAGTCCAACAATAAACTAAAATAAGTCCTTTGGTTTTAAAAAAAAAATCCAGTTTATATCACAGTATACATCCATAGAAGTAACAAGATATTAATAACACAGACAGGACATCATGTAGTCATATTTGAAGCTAAACATGTCATTGGAGACCACATGTAGGCTACATCATTTCAAATTATTGGATACCACATGGAAAAACCAAAAACAATAAGACAACATATTCTCTAAGCTTATACTCAACAAAGATTACTATTGTAATTATATGAAAAATATAATAGAAGCCACACCGGTCTTTTTACTATAACCAATAAGTTATAGGTTACTCCTAACTTTAGGTTAGATTCATATCAAGTCGGAATTGTCTCTAACAACACTAATCACTCCAAAATCAATCCAAACAAGGTTATTATCGCTTAACTTATGCATACAATAGTTTAAAAGTCATTTCATGACTCAACTAAAATTACACCAAACTATACAACAACCTTATCAATCAACATACAAAATCCACATATTCCTTTTGATTAACCCAAGAACATATAACCATTTAGGCTCCTAAACCATCCTTCAGATCACGACAGCACTTAAACAAGACACACATCCATTTCAAAGTCATTAGGTGATCCTATCATAATTATAACAACATTCTTATGCTAAATCTTAGTTCCTTTATTATAGGCAGATAAATAAATAAATAAAAACATTAAGCCCTTCAATCATTTCCATACCAAATGTGACCTTTACAACCAACATAGTCATTATGTAAGCATAATTTTTAACTTCAACAACTGGTGTTTAATTAACATAACCTGTGTAGTTGAGTCATGGATTAATCGAACATAGTGTCTAAGAGGTTTAATATACTTCTCAAGCCAGTATAGCAACATACCGAAATAATTTGTTCAGTTAACCAGGGGAACAAACCTCATGTTCATGTATTAAGCATACTAAATTAGTACATGTGCTAGTGATGGTTTGACCTAACATACTATGGACACCACAGGACTTAAACAATCCAAGAGGGATTACAATGGACTAAAACTAGTATACCAATTACTTCAAAGTCATTTAAACGGATCATACAAGGTCAAATAACCCTTAAACTTAACAAGACAACCACTTAACACACAAATAATCGTCACACAATACTCTAAGAGTGTTTTCATCAACTGAACATGCAAGACATTAATAGAGTAGTCACAAATAGCCACAATATTCACATATATTACATAATGCTTGGCATAATATATTCAAGGTTTAATAGTTAACTAAATAAGTAAACCGTTTATTGCAGCAGCAAGTCATTCCTGGAATTATGTAAATACTCAATTTTCCACTCCCTTAAGCAACTATTGACAACATGTTTAGCATACGAATCTATTCCCTATTTAAGAGATAAAACGCAGGCTTGGGTTATTAGAACATTTTGCATTCTACATTATGATACGCAAAGACAATTACGGGGGAAATTTTAATCAAACATAAAAGATATCTAGGCAAGTCTAATTAATTGTTTAGAGGTAGTCCTACTGAGCAAAATTGGCAAAGATAGGTCCTAACACAAGTGATTTATACTCAACCCACATACTGTACAGGGACATTAACAGACCACCATGTTCCGAAATAAGTATGACCAAGACATAATACATTTATACATAACATGGATAGCATAACTCATAAGAAAAGCTGGAACACATCAACTTAAACAGGGTAATATTACAACATGTAGAGGACCATCTACTCCTAAGCCCCATCCACAAGTAGGACAACCCGTTAACGACTATCAACTACCTGCTGAACTAATTTCAAGGACTTATCCAGACAACTTGCTCCAGAGACAACAAACCTTATATGTACAACAGTAGCAATTCCAATTTTTGGCATATCTCATATTCCTTTTCATATAAACATAAGCATACCAAGGAGTCATCACAACTAATAGACTTCACATATACCATGTACTTTAACCCAGATCAAACATAAAATATTTTACTCAAGAAGGCCTTGTATATCTAAGGTCTCAACGATTATCTAATATTCTAAGAGTCTCAAATATTCCATGTCCCAAGCTTACATTATTTCTTCCCGTATACGAGTAAGATAGTTTCTCATAACCTTGAATTCGTATTGCCCTTCTGGCGGCTGTCGCTTTCTTTGGAGGCATAGCTGTAATACATTAATACGTCAGAGAGGGAATAACCCAATAACATAGCTCTATCGCACGATCTTAGAGTAAAAAGAATAGAAACCAATCATAAATGTCCGGAAGCCTCATGTGTATAAGTATGGTGCACAACATACCTATACGCAAGACTCAACTAGACACGGTCTGTAGACATTCCGAGGACTAACTGCTCTGATACCACTTTTGTCACGACCCGACCCGATGGGCCGCGACTAACCGCCCTAATGACGTCATTATCCTAACATGTCACACATAATCCAACTAACACTTAATGAGTCTGAAATCCAGCAGCATAACGCTGCAATAACAACATATGCCAGGGTAGGCAAGCCGACAAGGCTACCTTTACCCAAGAATGCACATGTCTCCTGAGGAGTCACAACTAGCCAATATAACATAACAAGCAAGCCGACAAGGCTGCCACCAGATAGTAACGTATATACATGGGAACACCCCAACACAGAATACAATAACATGACTGACCAAAACAGAGTCATAACCCTTACATAAGTACAACCCACCACTGTCTACAGACTTCTATAAAAAGAATAACGACATATGACGGGACAGGGCCCCGTCGTGCCCCTAAATACAAACATAAGTCTAAAAGAGGTTCGGTACCAAAATGACCAAGCTCTGGATCAAAGGAGCTTTCCAACCTGCTGAGTAGGAACCTAGGCCTAAGGTTCACCAAACTGAAAACATGTACCTGCGGGCATGAAACACAGCCCCCCCGAGGAAAGGGGGTCAGTACGAAATAATGTACTGAGTATGTAAAACATGAAGCTGTAAAAGAGATCATAAGTAGCCAACAGAAACAGGAGATCAGTATAAAAATCAGGATCCAAATCCAACTGTGCCATAAACCATAAAAGTCAGATGTGCCTTATAAAAATGAGAGTCAACTCAAGAAAACATGAATGTCTGTCCATATACATATATATACATCTGTAACGTAACCCGACCCACTAGTGCGGGACTCGGTGGAATCATATCATAACCCGGCCCATGCTGGGACTCGGTAAAGTCATATCTCATCTATGGATCCATCCTACATAACCCGGCCTTCTAGTGAGGGTCTCGGTGAATAATGCAAGGATGTGCACGAACATAACCCAGACCGGGACTCGGTGAGGTGAAGTAATAACACTTAGCATGAGTAGATAACATGAGTAACCATATGTAAGTAAAAATTATCATTTGACTCTCAATAAAATCATTGTAATAAAGTCATAATAACTCTTTGCTGAAAAATCATAGGCACTTCTCATAACAATCCTCTTTAGGAATTAAACTGTATAAGAATCAAGTACGTTCGACGTACTTTCATTAAATCATGCCAAAAGAAAGAAGTAAGGGTTTCACATACCTCTTAGACGAACTAATCAACTCAATATTAGAGTATGCATCATTTTAGAACTTCAACCTTGTTGTCGAATTTATCTAAGTTCCACGGGTCCTTGTAAGCTCTATGAATGATTATCTACATCATACGGACGAATTTCATCACAATCGAATCAACATATTAAAAACAGATTCAGTGGGACATTCTTGCGAACACCTTGAACGCGTAGAACCTAATTCCTTCTATATTGAAATCTATGTAAGTAGTGAAACATCCAACTCTCTTAATCCTCCTTCTTATACTACTACAATCTCCAAAACAGTACCACAATTTCACATGCAATCCCAGTAACTCCCAATTACAAGCGATCCTAAGGATACCCAACCCAAATTCGCATTTTTCGACAATCGTCTTTAGAACTAATAGCAAGAATCAAGTCTAGAACTTGTACAAACTTAGAGAATAAGGAAGATTACCTCTCTTAAACGCAGTGACGAGTGTCGTCGAACCTGTCATCCCAAACGACTTCCGACAAACTCGAAACGAGAATCCCAAAATCGATTCGCGCTCGAATCCTATCGCATTCAAGGTTTCTTGTTTAGCTTCTGAGTTTCTAAGCTCGTTCTTGGCTTCGATTCTACTGGAATCAAAGCCCAGAACACCTTGAATTTCTCCTTCGCTTGGTTATATATGAAAGCTCACGGAAATCCCCAATTTTGGTCGAAAAATTCAGAAAACACATCAACTGAGCTTACTCCTGTTGCTATAAATGAATTTGATGGAGGAATTTGGTAGAGATGAAGAGAGCACACTGAAGGATCGATGGTTGAAGAGTTGGAGTTGAAGAAATGGGTAAAAATGGAGAAAGAAGGCCTTATGGTTGCTGATATCGGTCGGTCGATTTGGGGCTTAATCACCCCCAAATTGATTATAAGAACACACGTACCAAATCCCACTATAAATTGTCCCCTCCCTAATTAATTAATTATACACACAATTAAATACCCGGTCTCCAATTATTTAAATCCCGGCGATTAATAAAACCCTCTTTTGTCAATATCATAATTCTCGTAATAAAATACCAGTCTATACTCTCTTCGGGGATACACAATTATTATTAAACTCCGTCATCACACTTACTAAATCCAAAATTATTTCGGGATCACGCCCTTCTATAGACTAATCCTCTTATTAATATACACAAGTACAACAAAAAATTTCTCGGGTCCGGGTCTGCTCACCTACGTTATGAGTTCAACCGCTACTCGAAGATACGGGGTGTTACAACTACCCATAATGATGAGTAATAATAGGAGATTATCTACATTATATGAAAAGAATAGGGGACAATTGGACATTCACAATCTATAATATTTCATAACAATCTATAATATTTCATAACAACTCATGTGTTTCGATAAATATTGCCAAGTTTGAGGACACTTCTAAATGCCTAAAAAGGGTCCTGAAGTCCACACATGCACAAAACTGTTTGGAGGCGCTCATTAATTGAATAGGTAGAGGCGGTGGGACCTACAACACTAACCTCATTCTCCCAATACCCTCCTTGATCTTCTACCTATTAGTAAAACCCAATATGAATTTATTTTGCCTTTTTGGTTTAATATTGTTGCAGGATAAAATATAAGGGTACGTTTGATTGGGAACAAGTTATCTCAGGATTAATTATCTCGAGATTAGTTATTTCATCATTCCACGGGGATAAGAATAACAGTATAATTCCAGTATAACTAATCCCGGGATTAGTTATACCATGATTTATTCTATAAAATATATCGCTCTCACATTGTCACAATAGACCACTGTTGCCTTTTCAATCGGACAATGAAGCTCCAACAGTAGATTACAAAGCCAACATGATTCTGCAACCACATTGGCGACCCCTCGGTATTCTGGCGACAGTATGGATTGTCGTTTCGACGACCATGAAATAAGATTGTCCCCCAAGAACATACAATAACTTGAAGTGGAGCGACATGTGTCCGAGCAGCCACCCCAATCTGCATCTGTGTAGGCTGAAAGACTCGAGATGGATGACTTATACAGATGGAGGCCAAAATGGAGAGTACCCTTAACATACCGCAGAATCCTTTTGATAGCCCTCATATGTTCTTCCTTCGGACCATGCATGTGTAAGCAAACCTACTGAACTGCATAGGAAATATCGGCTCTTGTAAAAGTCAGATACTGCAAGGCTCTTGCTATGCTGCGGTAATGTGTATGATCGTTGTATGGAGTTCCGCCATCATTACTCAATTTCGCCTTTGTGTCAATCGGAGTATGAAATGGTTTGCAAGAAGACATCTCTGCTTTGTCAATTATTTCTTCGGCATATTTCTTTTGACTAAGAAACAGACCACCTGCATATTGGGTGAGAATAATATCATCGAGATACAGAAGTATATATGCCATGTCAGTGCCCTTCCGATAAATGAACAACGATTGATCAGACTTGTTGTGAGAGAACCCCAATATTGAAACAAATCCTGTAAAACGGTTATACCATGCCCTAGGAGCTTGTTTCAAACCATATAAGGATTTCTTTAACAGGCAAACATGATCTGGACGCGTATAATCTCGGAAACCCAACGACTGATGCATGTACACCGTTTCCTGTAAGTGGCCATGTAAGAATGTATTTTTAACATCCAACTGATTAATAGACCATAATTTGGAAAGAACTAGGCTGAGAACAGTCCTGATAGTTGTTGGCTTAACTACCGGACTGAATGTTTCTCCATAATCGATTCCAACCTGCTGAGACCTTCCATCACCAACAAGACAAGCTTTGTATCTCGCAAAAGAACCATCAGAATTCTTTTTATGACAAAAAACACACATAGACCGAATGACATTCACATTAGACTGACGTGGTACTAACTCCCACGTCTTATTTTTAATAAGAGCAGTAAATTCATCTAACATGGCAGCTTTCCAATTCGGGTCGGATAAGGCGGCCTTGGGATTTTTAGGTAGAGGTGATGGTTGAACTGAAGATAGTAGGTTAAACTGATATTTGGGCTGAAAAATCCCATGCATGGAACGGGTTTAAATTATCCGAGGATGTTCCGTCATTGGTTGGGTAGTAGAGGTCTCTAGTATGGTATTGGGATGAGGAGTGTAGTGAGGCCTGAACCGGCGTTGGATTGGAATCTGGGTTCAGGTCAGAGAGCAGTGGGCTCCCCCACTTGGGCCTGCCTTCCACAGAAATATGACTGGGCCGAGACCAGCGGTAATGTGCTTGCCGGTCCAGTCCCATTTTGTGGTTGGGCTAGAAAATGTTGGGTATTTTGTTGGGTTGTTTCCACTTGTGTTTCGTTATGAAGGTGGTGGTGTAAATGGGATGTATTCCATTGTCCAAAAAATCATATGAATGTGAGGATGCCACATGAGACTTAGCAAATGGGAATGTGGACTCATCAAACACCACATGACGAGAGATAATTATTTTCTCATTCGTCAAATCATAATATTTATATCCCCAATGATTTTGCGGGTATCCCAAAAACACACAAGGAGTTGAACGAGCCTGCAACTTGTTAATTATAGTGGATGGAAATAAAGGATAACACAAACACCCTCAAATGTGTAAAAGATGGGAGACGATGATACAATATTTGTGTAAGAGACACGTTGGAGAGAAATTTACTAGGAAGAATATTTAAAAGGTATGTAGCCATTTGAAGTGCATGGTGCCAAAACTTTGGTGGTGTGGAAGAATGCATAAGAATAGAGTGAATCATATTGTTAATTGTTCGAATCTTTCTTTTGGCTTTCCCATTTTGTGGTGAGGTATGGGACACGAAAGACGCAAAGACATCTCATTTTGGTGACAAAAATTATTAAATTAGGAAAAAAATCCATTGTCTCCCTTTTATGACCTGCAGAATTCAAAACTGGTGATGTCCATAAATCACAATGCACAAGATCAAATGGCATAAAAGTATAAGTAGTAGAAGATGCAAAAGGAAGCTTAACATGTTTACCAAACACACAAGATTGGCAAACAAAAGAGTCCAAAAGTTTATTACAATAAACTAAATTATTCTTTCTAATATTATTAAAAACTCGTGCTCCTAGGTGTCCCAGCCGATTGTGCCATAGGGTAGGAGAAATGGAAGCAAAGGTTGATGGTTTGGTCATGCAATGTTTTGAAACAGAGGTGACATGATATAAGTCCCCCGTGCTGTTGCATCTCATAAGTGGCATCCACGTATGAAAATCCTTCACAGAAAAGCCAAACGGATCAAAATTCATAGCAACATTGTTGTCAATGGTAAAACGTCTTACATAGATCAAGTTTTTAATTAGTTTTAGTGCATGTAAGACGTTTTTCAAGGATAATGGTGGGTATGGAGAGGGTAGTATTACCTGATCAATACCACGAATTGGAATTTCCTGCCCACTGCCGACAATAATATTTTAATTATTGCTCATATTAAAATAAGATGAGAGATTACCTTGAGATGCCGTCATGTGTGACGTAGCTCATGTGTCCATGTACCATGACTCATCTGGAACACTTATATTCATGTTATTCATGGCTTGTTCAATATCCGTGGGTGCATAGCCAACCGAAGATGGTGCCTGGGCCGCAAATGCATGATGTGGACGAGACCATAGAATATCGGGTTGACGATTTGAAGAAGGAGGAGGCCTGGCCCACGATGAAGTCGGATATGGACATGGCGGGGCAGCCCATTGTGGGTCCCAGACCCACGGTGGGTACTGCCCCCACTAAATTCCATCACTGCCCCCACTGATTTCCGCCACTGCCCCACTGATTACCACCACTGCCAGCCCGCCACTGCCACCGGTAGTTTGGCCACCTCCCCGGCCTCATCCCTTTCCACCATTATTTTTTCCTTTATTGTTACGATTTGAACCCCGTTTTTTGCCATTATTTTGACGAATACTATTGCCCCTCGAATCAGAATTTTAGGGCTTCAAAGTAGTGGAAAAAGAGTTAGTGGATATGAGAGCAGTTCCAGCGGTGGCTGCTCCAGAAGATGCTTGTTTCTCCTTCCGCGTTTTCTCGAGAATCAACCTCGAATGGGCCTCATAGAAGGGAGATAATGGATTACTTTGTTGAATGAACATAGCCATTCTATCATACTGTTCATTCAACCCTGCAATCAACTGAAGGACCAACCGTTGATTTGTAACGGGCGAACCAACGTTGGA
The DNA here is from genome assembly GCA_034509755.1 of Anisodus tanguticus. Lineage (NCBI taxonomy): Eukaryota > Viridiplantae > Streptophyta > Magnoliopsida > Solanales > Solanaceae > Anisodus > Anisodus tanguticus. The sequence goes on from CM067548.1 coordinate 30,181,853, forward strand.
TAGTTGGTCCGCAAGCATCTTCAATTCCTGACAATAAGCGGAGATGTTGGAAAAATCATCCAATTTAACGTTAGTAAATTGGTGTTCAAGATAAACGGCTCGAGAAAGTTTGTTATCCTGAAATATATTTTGTAAACGTTCCCATGCATGTTGAGCCGTAGAATTTGGCTCCACTATGGTATGTAAAAGATCGTTGGATATAGTGTCATATATCCATTGAAGGTCAATAGCATCCAAACGGGACCATAGCTTTTGTTTGCCAAATTGGCGTCCGAGGACGATTCGGAAGGTATGATATGGTCGATCACCTTATATGCGCGGCAATGAATTTTGAACAATTACGCCCAAGAGGTATATTGCCCTTTCTCCATTTCAATGGTTATGGAGATAAAGTTCTTGACGTTATTAACGGCAAGAGCGAGATGAAAATTTTGTTTTTGGGCCATAGGTTCCACAATAAATCAAACTAGTGAAGAAAAGAAGTAGTGTTTGAAGTTTGGGATGTGAAAACCCCTTAGGGTTTCGGAAAGTGTAAGCCGAATGGGGGGTAGGTTTAGATGTCGGCTAGGGTTTGGTTGGTTTAAGGAGTGGTTTAGGGTTTTTGTGAGGGTGGCCGAAAAAATTTAGGAGAAAGAGAGGAGAGAATTCGGTTTAGGAGGAGTAGGAATTAGGACAAAGGATCTTTGACTTTTGATACCATGTAAAGAATGGATCTTGGGCCTAACTTAACCCCAAAAGGTAGCTTGTAGGGTGAGGATTGACCAAGTCCATATAAGGAGTCCACGTTCCCATTCCATTACCGATGTGAGACTCTTAACACTCCCCTGCACGCCCAGACCCCGTTAACTGGAGCGTGGATGACATAATTTGGGGACCCAACATCGGTGAATATTGAATTGGAATGGGTGTGGCTCTGATACCATGTAAGAATTGAATCCCTTGATTAATTCCATTCCAATATTACAATATATATATACAATCATAATTTGCTTGTCAAAAGGAACACTAATCTATATTACCTAAAATATAAGATGCTAATTCTAATCATACTAATTACATTATATTATAATAATGAATTGGAGGTAATTGTGGGATTTGTCCCATAATTACTCTAACATCGGCACGTCTTTGGTTTATTAATATGTGTATGGCAACTTGGCAAATATTCATTGAATTCGTGAAAATACAAAAATCAATCACAATTTAGGTAGAGAAAAGTTTAAAAATATATGAAAAGATTAATTTACTTGGTTGAATTAGCCAAAAGAGGAAGAAAACGAGTATAATATTTTGAGGCTATGAAAGAAGAAAGCAAAAAAAGAAGGGTTTTGCAGGGCCTAAAATAATTAATAGATAATCTTGGTCTTATTAAAAATACCACTAAAAATTTAAATCTAAAAATAAAGAAAATCATAATTAGAAAGATCATGACAATTTTAATTGCACTAATTCTGACAACTTCTCAAGGAACTTGTGAGTTATAAAAATGTCAATGAATAAAATAAAAAGGAACTACTTTAGTGCTATTGTAATTTTATTTTAATTTATACATAATTTAGTTTTCGATTTTAGACTTCCTTTTACTAGAATAATCTCTTCACATTTTTTCAGTTATGTTGTTTTAAATGTCAAAAAGATATTTGTGGGTATAAAATAAATATATTATTAGTGCTAAAATGAAGCCTCGATTGAAACTATTATTTTTGAGAGTGTAATTGGGCTCGTGCAGAGCACGGGCTTTCCCTTTCTAATTTTAAAACTATTAATCTTTGTCCTTAAGATAGGATACATACATCCTCCTATCTAGTTAACAGATTAATTATAGTTAATTGTTCTTTTTTTTTTATAAGGTTATAGTTAATTGTTCATAAACAACTTGATCCTAAGGTACCTCCTTATATGCAATAGAATCATTTTATTGGTTGTGAATTTGGCAAAACCTTCCCTTCTTCATAGTGGCTTTCAAATGGTTTCCCCCAAAACTTGGCTTTCTTAAACTTAACACAGATGAATGTTCTAAAGGTAATCCAGGTGATAGTGGAGGTGATGGTCATCTCAATGCCACAAATTCTCCAGTTTGTTAGAACCAAGAAAGTAATGGAAAATTTTCAACTATAAATGGTATGTTTACAAACGTGGTGATACAATCATACAATACAATTGCAGTGGTCAGGGCTGTCTAATAGGTTAGAACATCTTGTATAATTGTCAAGTAACCAGCTGACAAACTCTCACCTGTAACCAAACACAAACTAACTATTGATTTACACGAAGATAAAAAAAACTATATGTGCCATGGCGCCAACACTGCAGGTATATGAGCTCCAGAGTGAGGGACCGAAGTTGATATTAACCAACTCATGTGCTGCTCATTTATTTGCCAAAAATGCATCAGCAATGAAATGAGGACATGAGTGAACTGAAGGACTCGTTGAGCTTTCGTGAGTCGAGCAGCTATAATCATTGGATTTTTGTGATTGAACGGCTTGACACACCATGCAACAACTTTGCAAAACCAAGAAAACTAAGCTTTCCATCAGTGTGTCTGAGCCAATCATGAAGAACAGCGTGAACAGGAACAGATGGACCAAGACCAAGTTCCTGAACCAGCAATTAAAAAATGTCCAGTCAGATTCTTTTATAAGAGACGAGGACGAAGAGATCAGTACTAAAATTAGAAAAATAAAAAGTGATATTTCAAAATTACCGAAGCTAATTCTTCTATCATAATTGCTCTGTTGCCATCTTTCTCAAAAATTTCATATGCGCAGCGCGCATGTTGTTCCCATTGGTCAAGAGCCTCAAGCTGATATACACTTAATGCAGCTGCACAGAATTCCTCAAAATCCATCCTTCTGTATTGCAGTGCATTAAGCTGCCATGACGAAGGGAAAGAAAACTTAAGATCACAAGTTAGAGCATAACAAATTCAATTAGATAACTAAATGTGATGGACATAGAGCATACTGAAGCAACAAAATCATGAATGCGTGCCTCCTTCATGGCATCTGTTGCATTTTTCATCAGGGCCTGAAGAGATCATTTGATCATAAAGGTCAGGAACATTTGTAAAATCATAGAAATGATTACCTATTAAATTTTGCAGAAGACAAACCGCTTTAATGTTATCCAAGTTTATGGTGCCATTTTTGTTTGGTTCCAGCAGTGCAAACTGCTTCTTCAAATGGACCAGCTCATCTACAGTCAAAGTCTTTGACAAAGCCTACAAAAATTCCAATGCCATAAAATTAGAGCCGCATGAAAGTCAAATGTAAAAGTAAACAAATAAATAGAAAGCAAACACTAGAGCTACTCAATAAAAGATAAAAGAGAACAAAAGAGCTTTTTCAATTGCATCATACACTCACCCGTAGAGCAGCTTTCCGAAGAGCAGATGAACGCATGTAAGTCTTCATTAGTTTGAATATCAGTATATCCAAAGGCACTTCTATATCATGACTATTCTTTATCCAAGGATGACCTGAGACAGTAAGTCTTCCAGAAGTTTCAGAAAAACAAAACAGAATTGCCCTTCTCCAAGTTGTTGACAACAAGAAACTCACCCAAGGCCTGAGCTGCTGTCATTCTTTTCCGTGGATCCTTATTCAAGAGACGTTTCACAAAGTCTTTTGCTTCAGAAGACAATGTAGGCCAAGGCTGTTCTTCAAAACCTGGATCAGCTTTGAGAACGGCCCTAAATATCCCAGACTCTGTTCGAGCCCAAAAGGGTCGGCTGCCACACAGCAATATATATGCAATAACACCTATGCTCCACACATCAGCTTCTGTACTATAAGATCTGTGTAGAACTTCTGGCGCTACATAATATGCACTACCAACAATATCATTAAGCCTTTCATCTGCAAAGGAATATGTTTGCAAGTTAATCACAAGTTTGCGGAGCTACTCAATAATATGAACAGCCAGTTCCTATTCTTTTCTTTATTTAATATCGTGAGTGCAAATGGACGAACCTGGCTTCACAAAATCAGACAACCCAAAGTCTATGGCTTTAAGTTGTGAATTTTCGTCCTTGGACATGAACAAGAAATTCTGGTCCATTAAAAAGTATAGTTAGAGCTGAAAGAGTTATAGAAAGGAGGAAACAAAGCAGATAGCAAATCTTTTCTAAAAAGTTATAGTTTCATTCCATGCAAGAATAGCTGATTTTGAACATCTTCATTTCCAGTAGCTCATACCATATCCTAAATTTCTATACTTGACTGAGCAATAAATGTAACAATTTGAAACTGATGACATCGCATCCAGATCCATTAAAGTGATGGGTTCCTTTTCCTTTCCCTTTTTTTTTTATCTTGGATTCACTATGTAAACTGACGTACGTTACTTTCTAAGCAATCATAGAGCAAGCATTTTAAGCCTATAAACTTTCGCACCTCTGGTTTAAGATCCCGGTGCACCACACCTTGAAGATGGCAAAATGCAACAACTTCCAATATTTGTAGCAACACAGCCCTTGCATCATCTTCTGTGTATTTTCCACCTCTGCAGCACAGAAGGATGCTACTTAATATACTATTAACATGTATATTCTTGATCTCATCAAAAAGATTTGATAACAGTCAAAACTAACAAGGTTGAAAAATAAAAGAATTTTTATACATATCAACACCAGGGACTACCTTGAAAGTATCCTATCTAAAAGCTCACCCCCTTCACATAACCTGAAACTCAACAAGATTGATCAGCTCTATTGCAAAAGAGCAATGAGAACATGAAAATTAGCAAGTCAAAAGCATTCTTTAATAGCAACGGCAGAAAAAATGTGATAGTCAAACGCATATTCTACTGAAACATTAAAGAAAGAAACTGTCATGTGATGCCAGTTGACCCAGATTGATAATGCATGCAAAATATACTTTAGCCTAATACTAAGGTTCTGTATGCCATTAACAGATACGAATGCGATAGGAGTTTAGTGACTAAAGCTTACTCCATCACTATGTAGACATTTTCTTGATCTTCACATGCATCATAAAATTTTACTAGATTGTCATGTCCAGTTAAAGCTCTTAATATCTTCACCTCTCTTCTCACATCCTCAATGGCTATCGCCGTAGTCATCTGGAAAGAAAAGTAAGGATCAGTATCAGATAATTCAGATGAATCCTGAGAAAAAATACAACCCAAAATGCGCCGACTTTAGTCAACACCTAAGTAAAATGCCGGAAATACGAGAAAGCAGTTTAACCAACACCAATTTTCTTTCTTCTTCTTCTATTTGAGAGAAGTACCGGCCAACAGAAGTAATTTTCCACCAAATTCTGATAAATGCATCTTTCAAATAAAGAAGACAAATAACTCCAACGATAGGAACATAAAATAGGTCCACCGTACCTAATGTGAGCTGACCCTGATGATATACATAGAGTAATCATAAGCATTATTGTTTTTTGGATAACTAGTGTTTGGGTCAGCTTGCGCGCATCTCGACTAATTCCACGAGTACTTGCTACCTCCCACCACCATTACTGGGTAAACATGTCCCCCAAAGCTTGGACAGATGGGAAGAAATCACCCGGTGCTTTTGCCTCCGCTAGGGTTTGAACTTAAAGATTTTTGCCTCTCATATCATAGAAATTCATAATGCACTTGTTCAGCAATATGAACCTATAAAAGCTAGGATATGAATGGTCTTTGAAGGGAAGGAAAAGGGGATTGGTCAGAGCTGATTAGCTCCTTCTCTCCATTTACTTTTCGGATTTCAGAAACTTGAGTCTTAAGGTGATTTGAATTTACTTCATGGGCGGAGCCACCTTAGGCGAGGGTAGTCAGGTGCGCACCCTTCGCCGAAAAATTACCTTGTGTACATAGGTTAAATATTAGCTATTATGAGGATATATTTAATTTTGCACACCCTTAGCACAAGTGAGAAGAAATTTTGCACTCTTCGCCAAATTCCTGGCTCCGCCAATGATTTACTTCTTCCCACTTTCTACCCCTCCTCTTTTACTCCGCTCAGCGGCCCAAACTTGTTTAATTCCCCCACACATAAAACTACTCTTTTTTAACACATACAAACTTGGTGGATAACGGAGTTGTCCTTCTACCTTCTCCCCTTACACACCAGGCTTTTGTTTGCGGCAGGGTTTGAATCCCTGACGTGCACCTAACTCACACATCACGTGTTGCGCTCTTACCACTAGACCAAAGCCCTTGGAGCTCACTGGAGAATTGAACAAATAACATTTCATTAGTCACAAAACTCTGGTGGTCTACAAACACAAGTGTCCTTCTTACGAATATTCAATTGGATCCTTAAGATTAACTAGAAATATCAAAGATCATGCCAATCTATCACAAGCTACAAGAAACTTCCTCCTTCCCCCGCTTTATCAGCTCCAAACTTACATAATCAGTCAACCCAAGACAAAACAGTACATGATGGATCCATTTGATAAGGTTTATACGTTATTCCTAATTCATAGTTTCTGGATTTCAGCCTTCTTCTAAAACTCAAAAAGATTTAATATTTTTATCAGAGAAGAACAGAACTAAAAGACACAAATAATACTTCCCCTATTTTTTCTATTTTGGACAATCCCAAAATATTAGACACCATTAAACTATTCAAATTTTAAACTCTAACGGAAAAGAGCCAAAATTACGCCTGAACTATTCGAAATAGACCACATATACCCTCCCCATTTGTTTTTGGTACCAAATATGCCCTTGCCATCAATCGAAGGGACCCCAAATACCCTTCTCTTTAACGGACCGGCAAATTTGCTGACGAGGCAGTGCCATGTGGAAAAAATTGTCCACATGGCCATCCACCTAGGCATATGACCCGACCCACATTTCCAACTGAATTTCCAAAACTATTATCTAACAAAACCTAACATATTATTGAACAAATTTCTTCACAAAGATTAAATTTTTGACAAATCAAAGAAGGGTTAGCCATTGTGTTGGAATTTTCCTTCTCTCACTCTCTCTGTTATTTTACAAAATACAATATGTTGTATACATTTCTATAAATTTGTCTCAAATTTCTCATTCTGTGAAGAAATTCGTTTAAGAATTTGTTGGGTTTATTAGATTATTCTAACTGTTCTTAAATAACCTTCTTTTGATTTTCACACATCACTACAATATCGCTCACACTTTATTTTTTTTCACATACTATTTTCTTACATAGTCTATGGAATATCTCACTACTCTCTCTATACTCCGCTATATTTGTCTGAGATTTGGTATGTTTCAATTGATAGAGAGCTTTCCTATTTATAGGGATGAATTAGACTTGCTAATGTCATCGCTGACATCACTCGAGGAAGAAAGTCCATTTGGCCGGTTGCCAATTTGTGCCAATTTTTAAAGGCCGGTGCCAATTAATGTGCCTTCTCGTCTTTTGTCAAAAAAGATAGAAAACACATCCCATGAATTATGGGATATGACATGGGACTGGACCCTACAAATCTGCCCCTCCAGTCCATTTACATGGAGGAGACAACATTAAGCTTTAAGTTTGAGTGCATGCCAACAAGTTCTTTGCACAATTCGAACTTGTCTCTCGGTACAACCTTGGTCAGCATATCTGCAGGATTTTCATTTGTATGAATCTTCTAGACCTGAAATGATTCGTTCTCCATTTGCTCACGAATTCAATGATATCTAACGTCAAATTGTTTTGTTCTTGCATGATACATAGAGTTCTTGCTCAGGTCTATTACACTCTGACTGTCACAATAGACAACATACTCCATCTGCTGCAATCCAAGTTCTTGAAGAAATCTCTTGAGCCATATCATCTCATTGCCAGCTTCAGTAGCGGCAATACTTCAGTTGTAGAGAGTGCAATACTTCAGTTGTAGAGAGTGCAACACACTTCTGCAACTTCGACTGCCATGATATAGCTCCCCCTGAAAAAATAAACAAATATCTAGTAGTGAATTTTCTGTTATCAAGATCACCTGCATATCAGAATCTGTATAGCCCTTCAAGATTGGATCTAAGACTCCAAAACACAAGCATGCATCTGAGCTTCCTCTTAGATACTTGAGTATCCACTTCAGAACTTCACACTGCTCTTTTCCTGGATTTTCGAGAAACCTACTGACAACACCGACTGCGTGAGCAATATCTGGTCTACCGCATACCATTGCATACATCAAACTTCCAACGGCATGGGAATAAGGCATTCTTGCCATGCTTTCTTGCTCCTCCGTTGTTGTAAGACACATCTTGCTCAATTTCATAAGACCAACAAGAGGTGTGCTAACAGGCTTAGCACTCTTTATGTTGAAGTGCTCTAGTACACGTTCAATGTACTTTTCTTGTGACAAATAAAGTTTCTTTTCATCTCTAAAACAAGTAATTCTCATGCCCAAAATCTGCTTAGCATGACCCAAGCCTTTCATAGCAAAAGATTCACTCAACTATTTCTTCAACTCATCAATCTTGGAATCATTCCCGCCCACAATCAACATATCATCCGCATATAGCAAGAGAATGATAAAATCATCATCAGAAAATCTCTATGCAAACACACAGTGATCTAAAGAGGTCTTCTTATAGCTTTGTTCCCCCATAACAGTTTCAAACTTCTTGTACCATTGTCTGAGAGTTTGTTTCAATCCACAGAGACTCTTCTTAAGTTTGAACACATAATTTTCTTTACATTTTGCCTTGAAGCCCTCAGGTTGTTCCATATAAAGCTCTTCTTCTAAGTCACCATAAAGAAAAGCAGTCTTCACATCCATTTGCTCAATCTCCAAATCAAGACTAGCAATCAAACCAAGGACGGTACGAATGGAGGACATTTTCTTCACGAGAGAAAATATTTTGTCAAAGTCAATACTCTTCCTTTGACCAAATCCCTTAACGACCAATCTAGCTTTGTACATGGGCTTCAAGATGTGTTCTTCAGCTTTAACTTTGAACACCCACTGATTCTTCAAAGCCCTCATGCCTTTAGGCAATTTCACCAACTCATAAGTATTGTTCTCAGAGATTTCATCTCATCTTGCATGGCTTTAATCCACTGATCTTTGTGCTCATCTTCCATGGCCTCCTCATAACATTTAGGTTCTCCCCCTTAAGTGAGTAATACATACTCATTAGGAGAATAACGAGAAGAAGAAATATGTTGTCTAGTAGACCTCCTTAGTGCAATATTAGACTCGTCCGCAGTTTTATGAGTAGGAGCACCTACCTCATCAACAGCGGCATCGTTATCATCCGCATTAATAAGTTGATTTCAAACATGATTCTGGGCATCACCGTCATCATCGAGCCCACCAATGTCATTAACATTTGTACGAGGAACTTGATCAAGATAACTAATCCATCAGAACTTGAAGATTTTAGCTTCTCTGCTTTGTCAATATCCTCAATGGTTTGATCCTCCACGAAGACAACATCACGGCTTCTCACAACCTTCTTCTCAACTGGATCATATATCCTGTAACCAAACTTATCAAGGCCATAACCAATGAAGATGCACTGCTTTGTCTTGGCAGCTAACTTTGACCTCTCAACTTTCGGCACATGTACAAAAGCTTGCAACCAAATACTTTCAAATGGTCATAGGAAACATCCTTGTCATACCAAACTCCATTTGGCACATCACTTTGCAAAGCAATAGCAGGAGATAGGTTAATAACATGTGCAGCGGTTAATAAAGCCTCACCCCAAAAGGAATTCAACAACTTTGCTTCAGAAAGCAAACATCTAACTATTTCCACCAAAGTTTCTGCACATCCTCTCCGCCAAACCATTAAGCTGAGGACTCTTCTGGGGTCTAATACCCTATTGCTTGCAGTATTTGTCAGACGGTCCACAATATTCACCACTATTATCAGTAGGAACACACTTCAGCTTCTTTCCTGTTTCTCTTTCAACTGAAGCCTGAAACTACTTAAAGACACCCAACACTTGGTCTTTAGTCTTTAAAAAATAGACCTAAAGTTTTCTTTAACAATTATCAATAAAAGTAGCAAAGTAAAGTGCACCACCCAAAGTCCTTGTCTTCATTGAACCACATAAATCTGAATGCACCAGCTCAAGCAACTCTATTTTTTCTTGAAGAAGGATGAGACTTGAAAGAAATTCTATTTTGTTATTCAGTCAAGCCGTGCTCACACTTTTCTAATTTAGCACTTTCGAAATTTGACAACAATTTCTTCTTGGCCAAGACATTTAGTCCTTTCTCACTAATGTGGCTGAGCCTTTTATGACATAACGTTGAAGAGTTATCGCTCTCAATTGCATTCACCATATCACCACAAGTAGAGGCCATAGTCCAGTAGAGACCACGACACTTTTTACCGTGAGCCACAATAAGGGAACCCTAAGTGAGTTTCCACTTTCCGGCACCATTGGTACTAACATATCCCTCATCATCCATAACACCAACAAAAATCAAGTGTAAACAAACAGCATGCTTTACATTGTTCAAAACTAGTTCAGTTCCAGTACTAGTTTCCAAACAAATTGTTCCAATGCCACCGAGTATCATTACCCATACTCAAAGTTTCAAAATCACCTGGAGTATAGGATGAGAAAAAATCCTTCCTTGATGTCACGTGAGATGCGGCACTAGTGCCCACAACCCAGCTTGACTCATCACAAGCAATATTTATAAAATTCTCATCAAGGACAGTAACAAGATCTTTCGTGGTGATGGTGGCTATGCAATTTTCATCACCATCTTTCTTTTTCTTTAGGTCTTTGTTCTCCCTCTTCAATATCCGGCAGAACTTCTTTGTGTGCCCTTTCTTCCCACAATGATAGCACTCAATATCTTTTAAGTATGCTTTTGAATTTACTTCTATTATGTTCTCTCTTTTGAGAACCACGATTCTTGCTTCTCCCCCTAGAGTCAGTCACCAAGACATCTGACGAGGAGAAACTCTGAGATTTTGTTCTCATCTCTTCAATTAAAACACTACTCTTGGCGAGATCCATAAAGATCACACCATCCAGAGCAGAATTTGACAATAAAGATCTAAAAGTTTCCAAAGAATCTGGTAAGGAACCAAGTAGAAATAAGCCTTGAATTTCTTCGTCAAATTTAATGCCCATAGCAGATAACTAGTTCATGATCCCCTGAAAGTTATTTAGATCATCTGTCATCGGAGAACCATCATGGTATTTTAAACCAACATCTGCTTAATCAAGAACATCTTGTTGTTTTCGATCATCCGAGCAAACAAACTTTTAAGATGCTCCCATAGGGTCTGAGCATATGTCTCCCCAAAGATATGGTTCAACACATTATCGTCAACCCACTGTCTAATAAAGCCCCAAACTTGTCTGTGTAACTGATTCCATTCTTCATCTGATTTATGACAAAGATTGGTTGGTAAAAATTCTTGACATAGAGCAAAACTTTCATTTTCCCTTCCAAATGGCATAATTGACGCCACTCAAACTAACCATTTTACTAGTGTTGACTCCTTCAGGTAAATGGGACTAGATGGGGAGATTTGTAGGGTCCAGTTCCATGTCATGTCATATCCCATGATTCATGGGATGTGTTTTCTACATTTTTTTACAAAAGATGAGAAGGCACATTAATTGGAACCGGCCCTTTGAAAATTGGCACAAATTGGCAATCGGCCAAATGGACTTTCTTCCTCAAGTGATGTTAGTGATGACATCAGCAGGTCCAATTCATCCCTATAAATAGGAAGGCTCTATCAATTGAAACACACCAAATCTCAGACAAATATAGCCAAGTATAGAGAGAGTAATGAGGTATTCCATAGACTGTGTAAGAAAATAATATGTGAAGAAAAATAGAGTGCGAACGATATTGTAGTGAGATGAAAAAATATGTTGTGGTCTTTACTGGACTACGGCCTCTACTTGTAGTGATATGGTGAATGCAGTTTTGAGTGATAACTTTTCAACGTTATGGCATAAAAGGCTCAGCCTCATTAGTGAGAAAGGACTAAATGTCCTGGCCAAGAAGAAATTGTTGTCAAATTTCGAAAGTGCTAAATTAGAAAAATGTGAACATAGTTTGGCTGGAAAACAAAATAGAGTTTCTTTCAAGTCTTATCCTCCTTCAAGAAAAGCGGAATTGTTTGAGCTGATGCATTCAGATTTATGTGGTCCAATAAAGACAAGGACTTTGGATGGTGCACTTTAATTTGCTACTTTTATTGATGATTGTTCAAGAAAACTTTGGGTCTATGTCTTGAAGACTAAAGACCAAGTGTTAGATGTCTTTAAGCAGTTTCAGGCTTCAGTTGAAAAAAAAACAGGAAAGAAGTTGAAGTGTATTCGTACTGATAACGGTAGTGAATATTGTGGACCGTTTGAAAATACTACAAGCAACAAGGTATTAGACACCAAAAGACTCCTAAGACTCCTCAGCTTAATGGTTTGGCAGAGAGGATGAACAACACCTTAATGGTGATTCCATAGAGATTTTCTGATAATGATTTTATTATCCCCTTGCTATATGTGGATGATATGTTGATTGTGGGTAGAACTGCTTCCAAGATTGACGAGTTGAAGAAACAATTGAGTAAGTCTTTTGCTATGAAAGACTTGGGTCATGCTAAGCAGATTTTGGACATGAGGATTACACATTTCAGAGATGAAAGAAAGCTTTATTTGTCACAAGAGAAGTACATTGAACGTGTACTAGAGCGTTTCAACATGAAGAGTGTTAAGCCTGTTAGCACACCTCTTGCTGGTCATCTGAAATTAAGCAAGAACATGTGTCCTACAACAACGGAGGAGAAAGAGAGCATGCCAAGAATACCTTATTCCTCTGTCGTCGGTGTTGCCAGTAGATTTCTTGAAAATCCAGGAAAAGAGTATTGGGAAGCTGTGAAGTGGATACTCAGATATCTAAGAGGAAGCTCAGATACATTCTTTTATTTTGGAGAATCAAATCCAATCTTGAAGGCTATATAGATTCTGATAAGGCATGTGGCCTTGATAACAGAAAATCCACTACTAGATATTTATTTGCTTTTTCAGGGGGAGCTATATCATGGCAGTCGAAGTTGCAGAAGTGTGTTGCACTCTCTACAACTGAAGCAAAGTATATTGCCGCTACTGAAGCTGGCAAGGAAATGATACGGCTCAAGAGATTTCTTCAAGAACTTGGATTGCAGCAGATGGAGTATGTTGTCTATTGTGACAGTCAGAGTACAATAGAGTTGGGCAAGAACTTCATATACCATGCAAGAACAAAACACATTGATGTTAGATATTATTGGATTCGTGAACAAGTGGAGAATGAATCATTTCAGATCAAGAAGATTCATACAAATGAAAATCCTGCAGATATGCTGACCAAGGTGATACCGATAGACAAGTTCGAATTGTGCAAAGAACTTATTGGCATGCACTCAAACTAAAAGCCCGGTGTTGCCTCCTTCAGGTAAATGGGATTGGAGGGGGATATTTGTAAGGTCCAGTCCCATGTCATATCCCATTATTCATGGGATGTGTTTTCTACCTTTTTTGACAAAAGATGAGAAGGCACATTAATTGGCACAGGCCCTTTGAAAAATTGGCACAAATTGGCAACCGGCCAAACGGACTTCCTTCCTCAAGTGATGTTAGCGATGACATCGGCAGGTCTAATTCATCCCTACATCTTACTCTTTATGTGTGCATTATTATGTGTTGTTTCATTTGTTTTGTATATTGATATTTTGTTGTCTTATTTTTCTTACAATCCTGCATTGACTATTTTTCTTTTGAATCAGCTTTTCTACCCCAATAAAGGTAGAAGTAAGGTCTGTGTACATTCTACCCTTCCCACATCCCATTTTGTGGGATTACATCGGGTATGTTTTTGTTGTTTGTTGTTGGAGGGAGTACTAACAAATGTGTATCAAAGACTACTTTATGCTAAGCAGATCTGACCACTGTAAACCAAGAAGCAATAAACCAAGTTAATTCAAATTACTATAAAAACTCAAACCTTTGCTTTGGGTATGACTTTAACTGCAACTTGTTGTCCTTTAAGCTCACCTTTCTTGAAGTTAGCTTTACAAGTATACCCAAAATGCCCTCTCCCAACTTCCTCTCCAATTTCATATTTATTCGCAAAATTCTTCGAAAACCCAAAACTCTTATCTAACCCCCCACCCCCCTCTTCAGGAATAGCATTTGGTTTCACTGAACCTTGCCGCCGTGCCAGCACAGCACGTATGTGTTTGGCCGGAGACGGCGGTGGAAACGGCCGTTTAAAGAACCTCCGGGGAGTAGAATTGGCCGGAGACTTTTTAGAGAACAAATAATGTGCTGGACTTGGACTGTAAAATGGAAAAAAAGGTGACTTTTTACCCACTTCAGTTGCCTCCTTGTTCGTATTAGCTGGAATAGTATTTTCATTATTGGGAGTGTAGAGATCATTGTTGGAGTAATTGGGTACTTCAGGGGAGGGTTTGGATGTGCAACCACCCATTGAATCTTACTATGCAACACCACCCCCACCCCCCGGAAATGCAATATTAAGGAGTAGTTGAAGAAATACTACTAGTACTAGTACTAGCTCAAGCTCAAAGGTGAAAATTTTGTATGAGAAGTTATTACTATGAGTTTGTTTAAATTACTACTACTTGGAAATGGCATTTTTGTAGTACTTGGTTATAGGAGGAGGAGGAGGAGAGATCTGTAGATGGTTATAAAAAAGAAAAGAGAAGAGGAGACGTTGGCTTTTAAGGAAAAAAAAAAAGACCGGGCCATGTGAATTGTGATGTGATGTGTATCAGTGTATGTGTGTATATATTTAAGGCGAGAGGTATTTGTTACGGATAATTGTGGGGAATGATTTTAAAAAGAATTCTTAGAAGGCGTTTCGCAATTAAAAAAATTAAATATTTTTCACTTTATTTGAAATTTTAAAGTTTGAGTTATATTTGAGTATAGTTTTTACAAATAATATTTCATTGAATGAATCTACTAAAATAAAAAAAAAAATGAAAACAGGATTTTAAGTATTTTTCTAAATTCCAAATACAAATTCTTTATGATCAAACGCTGATTTTTAAATAAAATAAAAACGATCTAAAAAAAGTGAATAATTCTCATAGTCAAACGGTACTTGATTAATAGTTGTGCTTCAAAGTTTTGAGGATGAAAATGTTTAACATGAAGCATTTTATCTTTTCAACGAGCTTATACAATGCCAAATCCAACTAGTTGGTCAGTGAGTTCTAATTATTGAATGATTAAAACAAAAGAAAAAAGGTATAGTATGTCCTAATTCAAATTAATACTACTGTAAGATTGTATTAATCTTTCTTGGGGAGATATAAAGTGTGTACAATGTGAAATATTAATACAATAAGGATTATATTTCTACATCACTAATAAGTACATGACATATGGTGAATATTTAAATAACATTTACTAATATACCCCCTCAGTCGGAACGGGCGGAGACAGGACACTTAGACTAGATCTGAAGTCGATAAATAGTTGTTTAGGTAGTCCTTTAGTGAAGATATCCGCATACTGATAGGAAGATGGCACATGCAATACCTTAACATGTCTTATAGCAACCTTCTCGCGAACAAAATGTATATTCATCTCTATGTGTTTGGTTCGCTGATGTTGAACCGAATTATGAGATAAATATTTGGCCGATATGTTATCGCATTATACCAAAGACGTTTTACGCAGGGGACACTGAAACTCCAAAAGAATATTTCGGAGCCAGCAAATCTCAACAACAACATTTGCAACACCTCTATACTCTGTTTCTGCACTCGAATGGGATAGGGTGGCTTGCCTCTGGCAGACCATGAAATGAGATTATCCCCTAAGAACACACAATAGCCAGAGGTGGAGCGTCTCGTGTCTGGACAGCCTGCCCAATCTACATCCGCATATGATAGTAATTTGATAGATGTAAAGGGATATGTATGCAATTCATAATCAAGTGTGCCATTAATGTATCAAATGATACGCTTAAGAGTAGTAAAATGAAGCTCCATGTGGGCATGCATAAACAAATACACCTGATGAACAACATAAGTAATATCATGCTTGGTGAATGTAAGATACTGAAGCGCACCTGCAAGGCTCTTATAGAAAGTAGGATCAGAGACTGGATCATCATTAACATCACTGAGCTTTGATTTAGAATCTACCGGAGTGGGCATGATCTTGCAGTTTGCCATTTTAGCCCTGTACACAATCTCATCTGCATACTTACGCTGACTCAAGAACATAGTATCTGCAGATCTAGTCACAGATATCCCTAAGATGTAACTCAACTTCCCCAAGTCAGTCATAGCAAATTTGGTCTTAAGTAATGCAATAATCTCATTTTTCAACACATCATATGAGGCAGTGAGAACAATATCATCCACATAAAGCAATAAATAAGCAATGTTACTGCCTCGATGAAAAATAAAGAGAGAATTATCACACTTGCTGCATACAAATTCAATTTGCATAATGTACTTGGAAAAGCGTTCATAACACGCTCTGGGCCTGTTTCAAACAATAACGTGACTTGCGAATATGGCATACATAATCAGGGGCCTGCGGATGCACAAATCCTGGCAGCTTGTGCATATAAATATAAACAGTTTCTTTTAAGTCACCATGTAAAAAGGCGTTCTTTACATCAAGCTAATGGATCGGTCAATGCTTACCCATAGCAATGCTCAGAATTGTGCGAATGGTGGCCGGTTTAACAACCGGACTGAACGTCTCACCACAATCAATAACCTCCTGCTGATTAGTGTCATTAGCCACAAGTCTAGCCTTATACATCTCCCGACCTGGACCCAGTCACCATCGTCAGCAAACAACAACCCGACACCGACAAAGTCCGCCTAAGAACCCGAGAATCAGGATTCCCAGCTACTGCTCATACCCCGCGACTACACCTCGGCCCAAACTGCCCCTATACCAACCCACCATATGGAGACCCATGCCCAACAAAGGATTTTCAAACCCAAAGTTCACTTTATACCTATTCACACAAATCATATCCCCGATTTCCAAAAATCTAAAATTAGCCAAACTGAACCCTAATTGGAATGCGGTCATGCGTGAGGAATTTAATGCTTTAACGAACCAGCATACTTGGGATTTAGTTCCTAGACCGGATGGGGTGAATGTGATCCGATGCATGTGACTATTTCATTACAAATTCAAAGATATTGGTGACCTGGAGAGGTATAAGGCTAGACTTGTGGTTAATATTCACAAATAAGTACTAACGTAAAAAAGAGGAGTCGGCGGATTGAGAGGAAGAACCGAAGAGAATGTGAGGATAAGAACAATGTTTTAAAGGGTAAAATATTTTACTTGTTACAACTTGAACTGGAAACTTGGTTTGTTTACATGGATATTTAAATCCAAGAAATCTTTATTAGGTTATCGTTGATGTTATTGACGTTTGAATTCAAAACGGTTTGTTTTTGTGTGAACTTTTTAAATGTTTGGATTTGTTCTTTTTTTAATTCTGCAGTCAAAGGGAAGTACAGAAAGAAAAAAAAATGAGAAGGGATGCTAGTTATGCGATTTAAATGTTCACCAAGGAAGTTAGTTAATAAAAAAAATCAAGGAAATTAGTAGCTCTCACCTTTCATAGTCTTCAACTCTTCATAACAAGGAAATACATGAATAAGTAAAAAAAATATTCCCTTAAAAGTTATCCAATATCATCATTATGAAAAATGCATTTCCTTGGCCTGTGCGTGCAAGAGATTTCAAACAATGAGTTATGTTTGGATTTGTGTTGATTTTTTTGGTTTCAAAACTGTCTGTTATAACAAAAAAATGTAGATTTATTTTGAGAGATAAAACAAATGTAGTTGTAATTAATTAACTATATATAAATTGCCTTTTTGTTAGGTGATATGATACACCATGTTCTATGTAGATCCTGCCTTGTACTGGCAATAATTAGCTTTCTAGAAGTAGGTAAGCATATAGTAATGCTGCATCTTCAAAGAGTTTGATGGTTGACGATGACCTGACCACCTTAAATGTCCATATCTTCTTAAAGATTAGATGATGTCTCCCATCATACAATTCCTCTTAATAGTCTGGTTTGGTCATGCTTTTGAAAGGTCAAAATTATTTATTTTTCCCAAAAAGTGAGATTTGACCAAATTTTTTTTTTAAAAATGTTTTTGGAGAATAGCAAAAGACTTTCTCAGAAGTTAAAAGAAATAAGTTTTTCTACTAAGACACTTTTTAAAAACCACTATTTTAGAAAATACTATTAGAAGCATTTTTTAAAAGTTTGATCAAACATTAATCGGTATTCAGAAATATTTTTTAAATTAATTCGTCAAACACACAATGTTTGTCATAAAAAGTACTTTCTTAAAAAAAAAAAAAAGATAATTTTAAAATTTTGGCTAAACACTATAAAATAGCATCTCAGTCTTTTTAATAAAACTTTGGCAAGTTACCTTTAATTTCTTATTCACTATAAATTTCATTATATTAATGATAAAGCTTAAACGATAGTGATACATATATGGAAAAGGAAAAATAATTTAGAACAATCATCGGTTATTCATGGCTCCATGGCATATCTAAAATTTTACTACACAATGTAAGTTCAACTTTAATTATGTCCTGCAATTTCACCAAGTGAGAAAAAAGTAGAGAACAAAATATGAGAACAAGTCGTACTAAGACATACCACTTGAAAAAAATGTAGTTCTGTTGGTTGAAAATTTAAGGGAGAGTGATAACTTGGTAAACTAATTAGGATTTGGCTTGAAACAGATGACTCTTTGGATGCGTTAGATAGAATAATTTCCCTTAGTGATTCTTTTCATTATTCATAATATATATAGTTGTACAAAGGTTTATTCCTAATACAGTACGAATCCTAACTTACCTTACAAAGGTTGATTCCTAATACAATTAGAATCTAAGTTACCTTAAATATATATCTATCATAATTACAAAATATACGGAGAATATTCGCTAATACTCTCCCTCAGACGGAGCGGGAGGAGGCCGAACGCTAAGGCTGGATCGGAAGTCGGTGAAGAGTTGTCGCGATAGTCTCTTTGTGAAGATGCCTGCATACTGATAAGAGGAAGGGACGTGTAATATTTTGACCTGACCACGGGCAACCTTCTCTCGCACAAAGTGGATATCCATCTCAATATGCTTAGTCCGCTGATGTTGGACCGGATTATGAGACATATAGATGGCAAATATATTGTCACAATAGACTATAGACGCCTTGCGGAGTGGACACTGGAGCTCCAAATGAAGATTTCGAAGCCAACAGATCTCAGCAACTACATTAGCAACTCCGCGATATTCTGCTTCAGCACTCGAACGGGATAGTGTGGCCTGCCGCTTAGCGGACCATGAGATAAGATTATCCCCAAGAAATACACAGTACCCTGAGGTGGAGCGACGTGTGTCGGGGCATCTTGCCCAATCTGCATCTGTGTAGGCAAGTAGCTTGGTTGGGGCAGAGAGGGTATAGATGTAATCCAAAGTCTAGTATGCCCTTAACGTATCTGATAATACGTTTGAGGGCGGCAAAATGGCACTCTCGGGGGTCGTGCATGAACAGACACACCTACTGAACGGCATATGCAATATCAGGCCTAGTGAATGTAAGATCGAAGAACACCGCTAGACTCCGATATAGAGTGGGATCGAAAGCGGCGCAACGTCATTGGCACTAAGCTTGGATTTTGAGTCCACGGAGTTGGCATAATTTTACAATTTGCCATCTTGGCCCTGTACACTATCTCTTCTGCATACTTACGCTGACACAGGAACATAGTGGTTGCAGATCTGGTCTCCGATATACCCAAAAAATAACTTAGCTTGCCCAAGTCAGTCATAGCAAATTCAGTTTTGAGTAGAACAATGATTTCATTCTTCAAACCGTCAGATGAGGCAGTAAGAACAATGTCATCGACATATAATAGCAAATATGCAGTGCTGCTGGAGAGTTATCACACATGCTACATACAAAACCAATCTGCAGAAGATACCTGGCAAAACGATCATACCAAGCGCGGGGTGCTTGTTTCAATCCATACAATGACTTCCTGAGACGAGATACAAACTACGGAACTGCAGGATAAACAAAGCCAGGAGGCTGATGCATGTACACAGTCTCTTTCAAATCCCCATGAAGAAATGCATTCTTGACATCAAGCTGATGAATCGACCAATGCATGCCATAGCAATACTGAGAACAATCCTAATAGTGGTCGGTTGAACAACCGGACTGAATGTCTCACCACAATCAATACCCTCCTGCTGATTAGTGCCATTGGCAACTAGTCTTGCCTTATACCTCTCTAAATCACCACTGTCTCTGAACTTGTGCCGAAATAACCACATACACCGGATAACATTCACACCTTCTGGTCTAGGTACCAAATCCCATGTGTTCTACTTGGTTAAAGCGCTAAACTCCTCGCACATGGCCGCATTCCAATTGGGGTCTAGTTTTGCTAGTTTTGGATTTTTTTGGAATAGGAGATAAGGTTTGTGCGGAGAGGTTGAAGTGAACCTTGGGTTTGAAGATCCCGTGTTGTGCACGAGTATCCATGCGATGAGAGAGTAGCAGTGGGAGGTCGGGACTGGGGGTTGCAGAGCTACTGGGTCTGGACTGCTAGGCAGCAATGCTGCAGGACTGGTAGGTTGCGGGCTGGTAGTGTCTGGACTGGGAGGTACAGGAGACACTGCTGCAGGAGAATCTACCGGGGGTGCAGTAGACCGAGAGCAGGGAGCTAAATGCAACAGTGGTGGGGACGGGGCAATGTCCACTGCCGGAACAGATGGCAGCGGTATTATCCTTTGCCGGAGACACATCCACTAGAGTAGAGGAGACATAGGAGACTCATCGATAAATGTGTAATCCGTGGTTTGAAATTTTGAAGGTTTGAAAATGGATAGTTCGTCTCGTCGAATGTGACGTGACGTGAGATGATGACCTTACGAGTGGTTATGTCATAACATAAGTAACCCCGATGATTTGTGGAGAAACCGACGAATACACATGGTGTGGTGCGTGGGTCTAGTTTGTGAGGTGCAGTGGAGGCTATGTTGGGGTAGCATAGGCATTCAAAAATACATAGGTGATCATATGATGATAGCCTACGATATAAGATTTCGGTAGGGGTCTTGTTTTGGAGAGTGCTAGTTGGTAAAATATTAAGAAGGGATTCTACCATTTTAACAGTATAGACCCAAAAAGGCGTTGGTAGACAAGCATGAAACTGAAAAGTGTGAACCATGTTATTGATGGTACGTATAATTCGTTCAGCCTTTCCGTTTTGGGAGGAAGTATAGGGACAAGAAAAATGGAAAACCATGCCTTGTTTAGAACAAAAATTGTGAAATGTCGAGTTATTAAATTCACGTCCATTGTCACATTGGAATGATTTGATAGATTTTTCAAATTGTGTTTTAATGAATTTTTGAAACTCGATGAATTTGGAAAAAACTTCAGATTTGAATTTCAGTGGGTAAATCCAGACAAAATGTGAAAAATCATCTAAGAATACTAGATAGAATTTGCGACCCAAAGAGCTAACAATCGGAGATGTCCACAGATCAGCATGAACAATATCAAAAGGAGAAAAAGTAACACTGTTTGATGATATAAATGGAAGACGAGTATGCTTTCCTAGTGGGAAAGAAAAATAGTGGTGGGCAATTTTCCCATTATTACATTGAATATGCTTAGAATTTCTAAGAAAAGAAAAAACTGGGTCTCCGGGGTATCCAAGTTTGTTGTGCCAAGTTGAGGGAGAGATCGCCGCAAGGGATAAAGGTGATTGCGGTCTGACAGCGGAAGATTGAGTGAATGGATAGAGATCTCCCACACTATTGCAACGTGTAAGAATTTTCCCCGTATTGAGTTCTTTCACAGAAAAACCAAAAGGGTCAAATTCGACAGACACAGAATTATTGCTAGTGAATTTTCTAACAGAGATTAAGTTTTTAATGATATTAGAGGTGTATCGAACGTTGTTTAGGGAGAAAGGCAGGTGAGGATGTTTGGTGTGTGTGTTACCGTAACCTTCAATTGGAATGCGATGACCATTGTCGACAGTAATAAATTGAGGACACTTTAACCGACGTAGTTGAGATAAGTTACCTGACGACCGGGTGAGGTGAGATGTGGCTCCGGTGTCCATGTACCAATTTTCGTCGGGCTGTTGAAGGTTCACG
Organism: Anisodus tanguticus; assembly: GCA_034509755.1. Lineage (NCBI taxonomy): Eukaryota > Viridiplantae > Streptophyta > Magnoliopsida > Solanales > Solanaceae > Anisodus > Anisodus tanguticus. Next base: position 30,203,990 of record CM067548.1, read on the forward strand.
GTGTTGTAGGCTTGGCCCAAATCAGTGGGGGCTAGGCTGCTGGGCTGCTGCTGGACCGCGACCAGGTGGGCCTGTTGCTGCTGCTCGTGGGCCTGTCTGGTGGCTGGAGACGAGCCCAATAGGCATGTCGACCAAGGCTACTAGAGCTGGGCCCTGCAGTTGGGTATGGGCTGGCAAGCGAGGCCCAGTTCTGCTGGTTAGGCCATGCTGGTTGATGTTGTCCAGCCCACTGGAAATAGGCTGGATTGGTGCCTTGCGGTTGCTAATGTCCAGCCCACTGGTTGCGTTGGCCCTTGCCGCGGCCCTTGCCTTTGTTATTGCGACCTCCGTCGCTAGACTGCTGCTGCTGGTGGGCCTGCGGTGGTGGCGGGGTAGTGTTGGTTGCCAGTGGTGCCATCCCGTCAATGGCTAACGCCTTTTGATTATATTCCTCTTGTTTAGCACGTCGGTTTTCTTCCAACAATAATTGTGACCGTGCCTTGGTGAAACTTGGTAGTGGGTCGGCCTGTTGAATCATTGTTGCAAGAGTATCGTATTCATCTTTCGGTAAACCCGCAACTAATTGGAGTACCATCTTGGTTTCAGAAACAGATGTCCCGACGTTGGAAAGTTGGTCGGCTATGAGTTTTAGTTGTTTGCAATATTCGGACATGTTGTTGAAATTCTCGAGGCGCGTATTGTTGAATTGCTCCTCCAAATACACGGTCCGAGTATTTTTGTTATCCTGAAAGATTTCTTCCAACTATACCCAAAGGCCACGTGCCGTGGCACCTGTTTTCATGATAGTACACAACAAATCTTTTGAGATGGTGTCGTATATCCACTGTTTGACGATGGCGTCGTATATCCACTGTTTGACGATGGCGTCAAGGCGACGCCATGTTGATTTGGAAATATCGGTGGGACAAGGAACGGAGTCATCAATATGGTCAAGCACGTTGTACGCACATGCATGAATATAGAATAGTTCTGTCCACATGGAATATTGACAGTCTTCTTGGTCAAGAATTATAAGGATAGAATTCTTGATATTTGTAACGGCGAACGCCGGGTGAAAAGAAGATGATGATCGTTGAGAGGGGTTGTCAAAAGTGCTAGTGGAGGAACTGGAATTTGTGGGGGAAGACATGGTGGCAATTATTGCCGCCGGCTGAGATGAAGGGAGAAGGGGGGGTTTCGCCGAGAGAGTTGTTTGGAGAGGAGAGTAGGGTTTAGGCTCTTGATACCATGTTAGATAGAATAATTTCTCTTAGGGATTCCTTTCATTATTCACAATATATATAGTTGTACAAAGGTTGATTTCTAATACAGCACGAATCCTAACTTACCTTACAAAGGTTGATTCCTAATACAATTAGAATCCTAAGTTACCTTAAATATACATCTATCATAATTACAAAATATACGGAGAATATTCGGAGAATATTAGGATACCATGTCTCAATTCATTACGTAAAAGCAGAAAAAGTAGATAAAAGGAAGAAGATGGTCCTAGAACTACCAAGAAAATGGTAGTTTGCATTTAGTACTTGATAAGTCTTTTCCTAATGGACTTAATACATAAGATGGGGGATTAGTAAAACGACAAACTGAATCACTGGACGAGTTCTTCAAAGCTTCCTTTGACAAAACATGTGTCACCCTATTTCCTTGCCTGAAGTTATGGCGTATGAACACCATGTGACACACGTTTTTGGCATTCATTTACAGAAAAACATGTCCGAGTCAAGTTTTACTTAGAAAAAGCTATAGGTGCAATAGCTAATGTCACTACTAAAAAATCTTTGTTTTCACACTGAAAATTTTTTAGTGATTATTTTCACTGAATGTTGGAGAGAAAAATTAAATAGAACTTTTTACACAAAAAAATTTAGAATTTTCCAGCGTTTCAATGAAAATTTGTTTCCTACCATGTGTTTTCTTAATAAGCTGGTTCGGTGAAAATGAGGTGTGAAAATCATATTTTATAGCATAAAATTTTCACTGAATGTCGGTGGGAAAAACTTGTGTTTCTAGTAGTGTGTATGTTAATTTAAGATAATGATTGAGTTTGCCTAATTGAATTATTGTTGTTTTTTAAAGAAATAATCCCTTGATTATTTTCATTAATGAATGAGATATATATACAAGTTACAATCTACAGATATGGAAAATCATATTCATACTATACTTCTAAATCCTAATCATACTTGTACAAGAATTCTACAATTATGGCAAGTTTGTACACTAGTTTAATTACAAATCCTAATCCTATTTGAGCAACAATGCTATATTCTATCACAACCTCGCAGTCATAGCGGGCGGTTGTCGTAATAGAACTGAGGGAAGACCCTTCGTAAATATGTCAACAATTTGGTATCTGGAGGGCACATGTAAAACACGTACTTGTCCACGAGCTACCTTTTCGCGAACAAAGTGAATATCTATCTCGATATGTTTAGTGCGCTGATGTTGGACCGGATTTCCAAAAAAATAGATTGCACTAACATTATCACAATAGACCAAAGTAGCTTTTCTGAATAGGAAAGTGTAATTCTAATAAAAGATTACGCAGACAACATGATTCAGATACAACATTAGCCACGTCTCGATACTCAACCTCTGCATTTGATCGCATAATGTAGCCTGACATTTCTCAGACCACAAGACCAAGTTATCCCCAAGAAACATACAATAACCAGATGTCGAGCATCTCGTATCAGGACAGTCACCCCAATCAGCATATGTGTATGATACAAGAGTAGAGACAGAAGAAGGATACAAATACAATCCATAATCAAGTGTGCCCTGGATGTACCGTATAACGCGTTTGAGCGCATGCATGTGCTCAATCTGTGGGTCATGTATGAATAAACACACCTGCTGAACTGCATAAGTAATATAAGGTCTCGTGAAAGTAAGATACTGAAGTGCCTCTGCAAGACTGTGATAATGGATTGGATCTTCGTATGGTGTGCCTAACGTAGTACTTAGCTTCGGTTTGATATCAACCAGAGTGGAAGTAGACTTACAAGATGACATACCAACTCTCTCAATAATCTCTGCAGCATACTTCCTTTGAGATAAAAATAGACCACCTGAATGACGTGTGACAACAATGCCCAAGAAATAACTCAAGGGTCCCAAGTCTTTCATTGCAAATTCAGAACTGAGAATTGACATGATAGACTTGCACAGATTATCAGATGAAGCAGTCAATATAATATCATTTACATACAATAAAATGTATGCCAGTGAAGTACCACGACGATACATAAATAGAGAATGATCAGACCGGTTGTGAGAAAACCCAATAGTAGATACATAATATGCAAACCTCTTATACCAAGCCCGCGAGGCCTGCTTAAGCCATATAAGGACTTCATCAGCAAACAAACATGATGAGAATGATTGGGATCTCGAAAACCCAAGGGTTGATGCATATATAATGTCTCCTTAAGATCACCGTGTAAGAAAACATTCTTTACATCCAACTGATGAATAAGCCATACTTTTGAGAGAGCCAAACTAAGAACAGTGCGAATGGTAGCCGGTTTGACCACCGGACTAAATGTCTCACCACAATCCACGCCAACTTGTTGAGTTTTACCATCACCTACAAGATGAGCCTTATGCCTCTCAAAAGAACCGTCAGAATTTTCTTTATGAGTAAAAATCCACACAGACCGAATAATATTAACACTAGATGGACGGGGTACTAACTCCCACGTCTTATTTTCAATAAGATTATATTAGTCAGTCATAGACAATTTCCAATTCGGGTCATATAGTGCAGACACAGGGTTACGTGGTAGTAGGGATTTAGAGACATTTGAATTGCGATTAAAATATTATTTTGGTTTAAAAATACCCCTTTGACTACGAGTAACGGGTCCTTGACTCGAGGTAGAGTTGAGTGGATTTGGGGAAATGTGCGGGACAGTGACGGATTGGCCAGAAGGGGCGGAAGCCGATACTGGAGTGGGCTAGAACACTGGAACAGTACCGAGATCGATATTGGGTCGTGTTTCTAGCCCATTTGGTAAAATCGGCAGAACAGTGGTAATGGGACTGTGTGGGCTAGCAGGAAGTGGACCTGATGGCGTATTTCGGTCACGGGACAAGTCCGATAAATAGTGGATAATATATGGTGAGATCTCGTCATCTAAAAAATTATACAAACTAGTCACGGGACTACTCACTTTAGCAAATGAAAATTGGGTTTCATAAAAAAGAATATGACGACTAATTATGATTTTATTAGAGGTTAAACCAAAATATTTGTAACCACAATGATTAAATGGATAACCCAAAAACACACAAACGGTAAAATAGGCTTGAAGTTTGTTAATTGTAGTTGAGGTCCAAGTAGGCCTGCCTACTGTTCTGGGGCATTACTGTACTGCATTCCACTATTTGGGACCGAGAAACTGGGCCTGGAATTTTGCTGGAACTGAGCCCAGTTTTCCCGGATAAGGAGCAGACGAAAAATAAGGGATGTTGGGCCAATGTCCACTAGCCTAGCCCCACTGCCAGGGGGCCTACGACTGGGGTCAGTTGTCCTGCCCACTGCTCCGAGGCCCACTACTGTAGCTGCCACTGTTCCGTCCTCCGCTGTCGTTACCACCGCGATTGCCACCGCTGTTTTTTGCCATTATTTTTACGATTTTGACCCTTTTTGCCGCCATCGTAGTTATGGTTTTGGCCAGAATTTTTGGAGAATGGGTGAGGATCGTCTGACCTGGTCATCATTACGACGAAATGTACTCTGATAGTCGCCTTTTTAGCCAAATCGGCCTCTTCTAATGTGAGCATGGAACGAGCATGATAAAATGGTGGCAGAGGATTACTTTGAAGAAGTAGTGTTCCAGCGCCATTATAGGCCTCAGAAAGGCTTGCAATCATTTGAAGAACAAGACGATTATTGGTAACGGGTGCACCAACGTTGCGGAGTTGGTCCGCTAATTCTTTCAGCCTTTTACAATAGGCCGAGACGTTAGGAAAATCTTCCATGTTGACATGAGAAAACTCCTGCTCAAGAGTGACAACACGAGAATTTTGTTATCTTGGAATATAACATGCACCCTATTCCAAGTAGCCATCGCCGTATCGTTGGGTTCAATAATCGTCTCCAAGAGGTCTGTAGAGATTGTGGAATAAATCCACTGGAGAATGGTAGCATCCAGGGTTGTCCATGACGTAGGATCATCCTCGAGGTTAGGCACCTTCTCCTCGCCAGTTACCGAGGGGATTATGTGATGGAGGACTTGATGCGAGCGTGCGTGAACTTTGAATAATTACGCCCACGTCGCGTATTAGACGTTTTCCATCTCAAGAATAATAGGGATGTGGTTCTTGATGTTGGAAACTATAAGGGCAGGATGAAATATGTTCTTTGACGTAGAAATAACGAAAGAACAATAGGTGACTTAGGGACTATGAAGACAATTTGGGAATAGAGGAGGAAAAGTGCACAGAAACCGAGGAAGGGTTCACGGAAACCGAGCAGAAATCGAGAAGAGCGGAAGTGTTTTTGGAAGAAGGTATTTTAGACCTAGACTTCTGATACCATGAAAAAAATATTACCTTGATTATTTTCATTAATGAATGGGGTATATATACAAGTTACAATCTCCAAATATGGAAAATCCTATTTTTACTATACTTCTAAATCCTAATCATACTTGTACAAGAATTCTACAACTATGGTAAATTTGTACACTAATTTAATTACAATCCTAATCCTATTTGAGCACGGTACCGTGATATATTCTATCAGTTTTTGTCTGATTACTGGTCATCAAATCCTCCACAGATTATAAAGAGAAGCATTGCAGGAAATGCATGTACATTATTAAGGTTCATGATTCATCAAAAAAGCTGTCAAAATATTGTGGATCTAGACGCTAATGCTCTCTGAAAAGTATAGCAAATCTGAATTATTCAACAACAGAATCTCACTCGTGCTTGCCCCCCACCTTCAAGGGAAAATACCCCTCCCAAACCCACAAAATAGAAAAGCAAAGAAACAAAACGTCAACCAAGTTTCGTCTAATTTAAGTTTTGAGAAATGCATGTTGTTACAAATTAAGATTTTTCTTGTCACCACTTCTCATCAAGAAACAATTGCATCTTGGTATTGATGACAAAAGAAGTGCTTGTACCATTAACAATTATTCTCCTATTTCATTTTATGTGATATATTGTTATTATTTATTAAGTCAAATGAGTTTTCCCTAATTATCATTTCTTGAAACTACACCTCTTAATATTAGAAATAATTAGTCATTAACATACTTGGCATATAATGAGTGACATTATTAAAGTAGAATTTTGTTGTGAATGAGGTTATAGACTTGTATTTTCCTTTCTTTTGAATTATTTACTTCAATTACGTTGGAACTTACTTATGTAATGTTATTGAAATTTGACATAAGAGTATTAAGTTAATTTTTTTTTGAATTTAGGTTATATTTTCGATTTTAATTTATTTGCTTCAGTACTATTGACTTGATATTTCATATTGCATGTTGTTTATTTTTCACTTACAGTTGATAGATTTATTTTGTCAAACATTTGAATAATGTTATGGAATTATATTTATAAATATTATCTTTTAGTCAAACATTCAATCCATGATGTTCTCACAAAAAAAGTCTACTTTTAAGTTTCATAATTAATTAAAATTAAAATATTATTAATTTGAAATATATATATACATATATATATATCAAATATTTTTTTACAATATTAGCTACTAATATATGATTATTAATTAATATATTTTTAAGAAACAATGTGTTGTTAAATAACTAATTCAATATCATTTATAAAGACACATATTTTTTTAAATATTAATTTTAAATTTTTTATTTTTTATTTTATTTTTAAATTAAACTAACTGTGTAAGTGCACTTGTGCAACCAAACAACATGCTTGTAATTACACTATAATTACATTATGACAAACAAACATGTCGTTGTAATTACAATACTGTGTACCTAGGCTAGTAATTACTACCCTAGTAATTACACAAATTCCAATTACCAGGTGGCTTTTCAAACATACACTAAATGTTAGTGTCCCACATTTAATTGTTGAGAGATTGATTTTTTTTGTTATATAATTTTGGATCATACTTTTCCATATGAATATTGCGTCGAACATGAAACTTGTGATTGATAGTAAAATATTAATTCACTTGTTGAGACCTAATTCGATCTTCATAGATGGTTATACTCTATTCATGAGCTGGCTTTTAAGATTGAGAAGATCATTCAATATCCTTTTCTTTACATTAAAATGCACTATATGTAGTGCTCTTACATTTTATTTCAAAAACAAATTAGAGATTTGATGTCCTAATTTAGATCCAAAATACGACGTCCTAACTTTCGTACTCTTAACTCTTTAAATTTTTTTTGTTATTTTTTTAGACCGAGAAGGTATATAGGAGTAGTGAAAGAAATAATCTCTTGATTATTTAATTAATGAAGAGGTATATATACAATTTACAATCTCCAAATATGGAAAATCATATTCCTACTATACCACTAATATCCTAATTATACTTGTACACGAATTCTTCAACTATGATAAGTTTGTACAGTAAATTTGATTACAATTAGGCTTCTCGGATTCTCTCGGATACCGTGATATACACGGTATATAATTATGGGCAATGTATACCGTGTACATCAACGGGTATATTGTTTTCACACCCCCCCCCCCCCCCCCCCCCCCCCCCCCCCCCCCCCGTTTGTTTTCATTTCAGAATTTTACTCTTTTTTAGTTTGAAAGAATATTACTTTTTGTATTTGATAACTCCTTAATTTCAATATTTTACATGATATGTTTAAGACCCAATATTCAAATGGTATTTTGATATATTACTACATCTTTCGTTTAAGTTCATAAGATTCAAAATTCTCATTTATTTTCTTAAATTTTATATTTAGTTAAACAAAAGCAGGGAGTACATGTTAAGAAGAGTACTATTAATTTGTCTGATGAAAATGCAAGTTGCAAGTAGGGAAGTGCATGTCCATTGGAATGGCATAGAAGAAATAAGTGAGAGAGGCTGAATTGTCTGCCACTATATATATTGCTGCCCACCAAGTACTTGAATCTGATTAACCAGCGTAGTAATAATCAACGTACGTCTTTCGAGTCCTTGATGAGTACCAGCGGCCGACGACCACTTGTACTCTAAAACATCATATATTGTCATTGTCGGAAAGTAGTGCTGACTTTCTTCTTTTTGTCTTTTTTTTTCTAAGAAGTTGGATTCATGATTCTTCCTCCTAAAGAACAATTGTTAATATAGTGCAAAAATCAGCAACAAATGACACATATGGCTAATTCTCATGGCTCTTATCTTAAAGTGAACATATTGCTCATTCATGGCTTTTATCTTAAGGTGAATCCTTGTTTTTTTATTTTCCATTCGTGACCGGTATCCATATTAAGGTTCGAGTATATTAGGATTCGCGCCATATATGTCGTCCCACATTGGGGTAAAGTGCTCCCTAACAAAGGCGATTCCGTATCTAGTAGGACTCGAACCCGAGATCTCTGATTAAAGATAAATGAATACTTGTCATTCCACTACCATCATTATTGGTATCTTAATTAAAGTGAATTTGGCACTTGAAATTCCATTGCGTCTTGCGATAATAGGTGTAAATTTAGTAAAACTATATAGATATAAAAATTGTTTTTACTCCATATATAATTTGAGTAGATGGCAGTGGGCCGGTGCAGACGCATCCATTGCTTAAAGGACATCTACTCTTGCAAGAAGATAAAGATTTATTTTGCTTAGTTGACATGAATTTTAGGTATTATTAAAATGACAATTCTAGCATAGTGATAAGACCCTCATAATGTTTTGGTGTTATAAGGTGTGTGGGGGGGGGGGGGTACTTGATAGGGACAAACTAATAGCCACAACCGTCCTATTGGTTTCGTTGTCCCTCTCAATCTTTATTCGCTATGTGCAAATTGTAGCCATTACAATGTGGTCCACGGAGTTCTTCTACCCTACTTTATCCCTTTGGTACATTTTTCTATGCTTTGTTTTTTTCTTCACTTCATTTTCTTTTTCTCTTCCTTGAGGAGCTCTTTATCTTTTCGATAGCAGACTTCTTTTAAACTTTATTTTTCTTCCAAGTTCCAAAAGTATGCATGCCTAGGCAGGAAAAAAAGAACCACGTATCTATTTATGAGAAGTAAAAATAATTAAAAGAAGAGGATGCGTGAGCGGAATTTTATCTCCAAATTCCATCCTATAATAATACTATCTTTCTTCACTCACCCCGCAAAGAGGAAATAAACCATTAAGGTGGATTCAAGATTTTAAATTAGAGTCATACATATATATCCGAAAGTGGTCGCCGGACCGGTTATAAACGGAGGACCAGTATGTCCAGATGTCGCGGTGCAGGTGACCCAGCACCACTAGGGTCATTTTCCAATATATTTGGCACAACTAAGCTGCCTTTAAAATTTTAAGCTGTCAAATCTTGCTTTAATCCTTTGGTGGGAGGATTGGGACAAGTAGCTGGAAGAAATGAACTTTACATTTTGGACTTCTTACCTTTAATTGTGACAACACTGGGCAGGTTTTCTTACCAGTAACTTTAGTACCTCATTATGTGTCTACAAGTGATTGCTTGGGACTTGCACATTATACAGGATTTTCTTACTAGTACTTGGTAGTTGTCATCCATGAAACCCGCAAGGGTGGCTCAGTTGGTTGAGCATGAAACTTTCATAATAAAGGTTTCAGGTTCGAAACCCCCTGCGGCCTACGACAATATGGAATTTTTCTACCTGGATCGAGCTCGTCGCACGAGACTTGCCTAGTGCGGGTTACCTCTCCTGTGTAGTTTGTAGCTATTGCACACGAGCTAGATTTACCCTGTTTGCACTCAAAAACAATAGCAGTTACGGTTCCCATGTCATAAAAAAAAAGTTGTCGTCCATGAAAGAGCGTTAGTTGAAACAATTGGTATTTGATTACCCATTCACTGACTAAATATTTCGAAGTTTGTTCTGTCACAATTTACTTGGCCTAATTAATTCGTACTCACAGTTTGACACAAATGTCTATTTGGTCTACATTGCAAAAATCACTGTATACTGATATACATAAATAACTTGTGTAAGTATTAAAAAAAACATTTTGTCGTCTTATAAGCATTGACTAATACAAAATTCATGTAGAATCATTCCGCCAAAGATACTGTCAACGATGCCCAATGTCAGAAGGAATCTAGCCTTCTGCAAAATGTCAAACCATCTTCTGTGTCTCATCGTTTTATCCCCATTCAAGACTTCACGTTTAAAAAGGAACTGCAGCTGTCCATATCTGACAGCCGTACTTATTTTTTCTTAAATCACAAGGCATGGTCATTGCAACAGAAAACTAGCCGAAAAATTGCTAATTGACTGATGTAGAATCGAGCAATAGCCAACAACAATAGAGAACAAAAAAAAAACGATAAAGTTTGCTCATTGTTAGTTGCCTCCATCACTAACGAATAGGTTGAAGGTTTGAATTATATGGAGTGAGGAAGCATTGTCGATCCCACATGGATCGAGAAGTTAAATTATTGCGTCCCATAAACGGATCACAATGGTCCAGAGTTCCCTAATATATTGCCTTAAGCTATTAAAAGAAGAAATAGACTTGAATACAACAAAAGGAAAAAAAAAAGAATGGGAATCCACTGTATAATAGCCTTGCTGCCGTTTACAGATTACTGTAGCAATCAAACAGGGTCACAGAAATAATTCTGTATTTCCATTAATGGCAAACAATGTAAAGTACCTCTTTGCCAGCATTACAAATGTTGAATCTGGCATGCAAAATTAACCGGAAGTTTTGTCGCCCCCAAAACCTAAGTCCAGAAATTCTGTCTTGTTGAGATGACTTACATCGGCCCAGAGTTCAACGGTCCATTCATCCTTATCAGACAAGTGAAGTATACCAACGGATGTATTCCAGATCTTACTTTTAGACCTCCTATGTGGGCAAGCCCGCCTGTGAAGTGCTCTGATTGCACCCCCATGAGATACCACAACTACTCGTTCTCCTACATCGTGAATAAACAAATTGCATATGCACAAAGTATCTATATGATACACACATTTATCAATCCAATAGTTATAAAATACCTCTGTGCTTCTTTGCAATCCTCTGTAAACAAGAAGTGCAGCGCTGATAAAGTTGATCTAAACTTTCTCCACCACCCTGCAAATAAGTGGTGGGAAATTGAATACATGCAAACCCTTCATAAAACAGACAAACTCATGCAGTCTCTGTTCCTTCCCCTCTTTTACTTTTATCTTGGAGTGGGTACTTGATCCTATGTCCTGGGAGTCCTGATTCTAATTTGTTCAATCTCTGTCCGTTAACGCCTTCCTTGACTATGGATTTTAGGTCAAATTGCAAATTTAGAGCCCACAGTTATGGCATGCACATGTGACGAAGCAGATTGAATAACCAAAAAGAAGAAATTAAAGAAGCAGATTAAAGAAAACTTGTATTCACAATGACTACAAGTTTATTCAAAAAAATTAGGCTAATGCTGATCATGGCAGTAATAGTACATGGACTGCTCTTCTACTTCTTTTTTTCCTGTCTTTTTGGGTTCATATAGGAGAAAAGGAGTACTCACTGGAATTTCTTGATCATTTCGGTCAGAGAGAAAAGCATTATAAGCCATTGGTTGGCTTTTGGCAGCTTCACGGAGCGAAATACCTTGAAGATCTCCTAGATGTCTCTCCCGAAGGTCTGGATCTTTAATGACCTATATTAAGCACAAACCAAAGACATAAAAGTAATTAATTTACTCAAGTATGTTGGCTAGTCAGCTTTTCCAAGATTACATACAACACCCTTGACCGCTGGGCTACCACTGTCAGTTGTAATTGCATGTAACAATCTGACCAACTACCTATCTATGGAACTACGGAAGAGCTGTTTCCAGAACTGAACCTTTGCATTCTTACTAAGAGAGCTATGTCTTACAATTCCTTAGCTCTTACACAGAAATAATGGACGACAACAACATAATATGGAATCACTAGGCTCCTCTCTTCAGGCTAATAACAATCACATTAACTAGAAGAAAAAGAACTGAAGCAACAATAGTTTAATCGTGTGAAGCATTCACATGAAATGTAAAGCTACATACTAAAAGAATTAGAAAAGGGTGAAAGATAAAAGCAGGATCAATTATAGAATAGAAGCCTCTAAACAGTGGAAACAGAGTTGATAGCGCAGGTTGATTTCCAGGTAAAACAAGAGTATTCAGGAAAAAGATAGTTCGAAAACAAATGATAAAAGAAACCAATTGTGAAAGTACAATAGATACCATGAAACAATGCTGAAAACTTTCTTTCATCTACTAACTAATAAATAATTGAAACCTGCAGAAGTTTCTAATATATCACATTATCCAATTGACTAACAAAACCAAAATCTCTTTACATAATAAGGCATGATGTGAATAATACGGTGAATTTGAAGTTACAACTGTAATATGCTTGAATTCATACCTCTAGATCCCCACAACTCCTTGCTATTATTTCTGCTGTCTCATGGGCCCGTTTCAAGTCAGATGAATATATGACAGAGATCCTTGGCTCCTTAGAGAGCCGGGCTGCCACCTTGAATAGATTAACTTCAGGTGTTGCACCAAAAACCCCAAATAGAAAAAGAAAAAATGAAAATGAAAGAAAAAGAAGGGAAAGTTTTTAAGCAGGGAAACCTGAAGTTCCACACCCCCTACCCCCACAACAAAAACAAATAAAATGGAACGGGTAAAGGTACAGATTATCTACCTTAACAAGTGGTATCTTAGGACTTGAATCATTTCACAATCAAATATGTTAATCTAAGAAAGTTACTCATATTGTCTTATGAAGAGGTGAGAAAAAGATAGCTATAACCACTAATGGAGAGAAAGATTGTCAGACAGAAAATGAGGAACCAACTTGATACTTGAGCCAAGGGCTGAGCCATAATTCCTTTCTTCTCTTTCAAATGCATATACTTTATAACAAATGCAAAAGTGCCCATCTCAAAAAATTAGTGTACATCAATCTGAATAGCTCAAAGCATTTAAGTGAAATACAGAATTTACAAACAAAAACTATCCTACAGATACTTACCGCCATAGCTTGCTGTCTCCCAATGTCGTTTAATTCGACATCTAAATGCCCCTGGTTAATAAATGAAACAAGCATCAGTTACTGCATCCTCTATTTATGATCCATAAATTGTTATAGAATTTCCCATAAAAAGCCAAATGCTAACGATTTACAAGAAGTTCCAAGTGAATACAATTTCTCCAATACAAAGGGAGAAGATTATGTAACATATTGCACTCAAACATGAAGGAGTTTATGATAAGCGAGAAATTTCAGAGGGCCCGTGGCGCACGGTTAGAAACTCGGAGGACAACAGGCCCACCCCTCTACCCTTACCTACTTAAATACCAAACTTTTGCCTAACCCGTGACGTCCGCCTAACCCACACATCACAAGTTGTGGTCTTACCACCAGACCAAAGACCACCCAATCATCAAGGACTTTCAACCACCTTAGATGTGGGTTTTTAAGAATCTTCTATCCATATTTCCTCTGGTTTTGCATTATGCCATTTATGCTTTATGAGGTTGCACTTCATCATCTACAATCTTCAAAGAGCATTGCACCATTGACATCTTCCAACTGAAAACACTGACATTTTCAAATTGCAGCCATCTGGTCAAGATATGTGTACAATATGAACGGTTCCCCTGCCACAGCCCTTTCTGAATGACCTCCAGTCTTCCATCTTTTTCAAACCCTTTCTGAGGCAAGTGGGGCTTATGTGTTTTAGAAGGGTGTTGATTGTACATCGGAAAGTGCATATCCTTTAAATTGCCAGTATATATAGCACATTACATAAACTCCAAAATTTTAGTACAAAACCTTTAATTCTTCGATAACAGAGGAAACATTCTACACCTAAATTGTAGACTGATATTAATATTTCACACAACTACTCTAGTTTTACAGTTTTCACCAGGTTATACAAAGAAACTTGAATGTTTAAATGCCAAAAGGTCTTTGAAATGACACATCGAAATTGAGTGGTTAGTGTAATCAAGATTAAATGAGTCTTCTTATATAGAGCAAATTGCTTGATTATGGTTTTATGTAAAACTGAACCAAATAGCTAAAAATCCTCTTTGTTCAGATCTGATCCTTCATGTGCAATGTACCAATCTCAATGAGGTTCTTAAATAACCTGCTATCATCCCCAGCGAACAAGGTAATTTAAGTCTAACATATGAGTAAGGGGAGAGGTAAATGAACCAGCTCAAAATTAGAGAAAAGAAACTTCAAAAAAGTTAGAACCAGAACACATGGTAGATAGTACAACAATAACAACATACCCAGTGTTGTCTTGCTAAAATTTTTACCTCCCATATTTTGCAATATGAAGTACTCCAATCACCGGAATTCATTTGTTTTGCGAAAAGCTATAATATGATGTGATATATACAAGGGAAGAAAAACTTGGTCACATTTATGAACAGAGAAAATTACACATTAAGTCCCTTATGTTTATTAATAAGATCAACTTCATAGTATTTCCTCTATATTTTTCCAACCAAATTTGAGGTGATCTAACAATAGGTGTTCATTCTCCAAAGATCAACTGTCACATGGATGTAAATAATGATGACGTCAGTGTTTAACAGTTAGTTAAAAAAAATTTAAAAAATTATATAAGCTACACAAATTTCAACTTAACAACCAACCAGAAGTCCAGAACCCCTTGCTGCATCTCTGATGCAAATCCTTACCATTCTCTGGCGATAGAAAATACTAATATCTCTTTTATTAAATATTGCAAATTGAGAAATGAGGTACAGAGGTCAAACTACCTTGCTGTGGTTGTAAGATCATAGGTGAAAGACTAGAGATGAGAAAAACTATACATAGAGCCATAGAGGTGCAAATTGATTTTTTTTATTTACAAATAACGGACTATATATGAGAATTTATACCTTTTCAAGATTTCGAAATGCCTTTTTACTTGCATACATTCACATAATTGTATATATTTTCTGGTGAACATCAATTTTGATAATTAGAATTCCTCAATATGATTCCAAAATATAGACAATGGACTAAATACGAGCAATAATAAGCACAAAATATTACCAAGTTTCTTTCAAAACGAGAGATTAAATATTCTATTTGCTATGATGATTATAAAGGACTGAATTTTCTGTCACAATGAAAGACTTAGATGGCAAACTAATTAGAGAAGGGAGCTTCCTAGATTAGATATGATCCAAAAAATCAAAATACAGTCAAACCTCTCTATAACAACGTTGTTTGTCCCAATACTTTTTGAATGTTATAGCGAAATGTTGTTATATAGATCATATAATATAATATAACATAACATGAAAATCGATTCCAAAGAAAACTTGTCAGTCATAGTGAAATGTTGTTATAGATAATGATTGTTATAGAGACTATATGAAGTTTTGCATGTCACTTTTACTGTGTATAGACCCCTAAAAAACTTTCAAAACACAAATCCAGAAAAAAAATTAACAAAAAGCTACGTAAAAACGAAGCAGGAAATTACCTGAATTCTGCCATGGGCATTCCACTCCGTCTCGCCATGACGGATTACAATAATCTCAGTCAAATTAGGACTCAAATTTTCAGACTTCGCATCTCCATCACACTCAGGCTGCGATACAACCCTGTTCAAGACACGTCAAAAATCGTCAAATCACAAGCTAGGGCAAAAAAAATAGAAAACAATTAGAAAAGCGCACGAGGATCTGTAGAAAATATACACATTACATAGTTCTCAAAATTTCTTCTAGTTTCCAATATATATATATATATATATATATATATATATAAAAGGGCCGCCGGTGCACTAAGGGCCGCGCATAACGGAGAAGGAGAAGGATCAGACCACAAACATGCATTTCTGAATGAGTCTGTTTACCGGGCACGTCAGAATATTCCAATATATGACGTGCATAAATCTTATCTATGGATATAAAATGAATTGCTTATATGAAATGTAATTCTAACTTCTAAGCATGACAGTATTAGGTGCACATGTAGCAACTGCTTACATATAAAGAAGGGTAACAATGTAATTGCAGACCTAGAAGTAGAATCAGCCATAGGAGTCCTGGAAATGTGAAGAATAGGAGGGATAGATTTGAATCTCAAGGCCGATATGAGAGTGCGCTTGGAAATTGCTAACAAATTTTTATGGGCTTGCCGGTATGAGAGAAGCAGATGAATGTCAGGCTTTAGTAATGAGCTCATCTCCTGCTCAGTAGATGATTTGTAAACTTCTGCTACTCCTGAAAATAGCAAAATTAAATGGGCTTACGGATCTGGGCCAGCCTAATATCATTAAATGGGTCCAAAATTTTTGATGGGCTGCAAAACAGTCAATTTTTTGTGGGAAAACTACACTAATGCCCCTCAAACCAAACAATTTACGTGTGTGCGTGCCTCTATTACTTTTGATACCCCTAAACTATTTACGTGCCATATCCCACAACCTTTATATGCTTCAGCCTCAAACAAAATGTGAACCTCCACTGCAACAAAATTGAGCGTTGCAACATGAACCCCAAACCCTTCACTGCAATTATGAACACTGCAAATTACGATTGAATAACTGAGTTCGGGCATCTTCTGTTGGGAGTTTTTGCTCTATGGTACTTTATAAAGCAGTACGGGAAGTATATAACTATTACAAGTATTCGAAAGGATAAACAAAGATTCAATAGTTCAACTAGTAATCGAAAATTACAAGATAACCACAAAACTCGAAATTACAATTTTGTTGAAAACGAAAAAATGGAAACTGGTTTTCCGAGTCGAGTGTGGCACTCTGTCCTTAAGACAATATTGCCCCGTATGTATCCTTTATACGTCCTGGACAATTTGTCTCCCAAGATAAAACAAAGAATGGAACCCTTGAGCAAAGGAAACTCAAGAGCTACCGTGAAGAATATTGAGTAACGAAATGATGCTTGGAAGTTGTAGGAAGAAAACTATTTTTGTTGTGTATTTTCGTGAGCTTTATGAACTGTTATTTTTCTCGTTCTTTGTAGTGCTCAACAATGGTGTAAGGGTGTGTTTATATAGGTGAGGGAGGGGCTGAAAACTCGCCTCCATAATAGCCAAATAATGGCCATTATGGAGGTAGTAAAGTCACCAACATAAATGGTGAAAGAACCAACGGATTTGGCCATTATAGGAGGAGTAATTCAGCCAAAATAAATGGCTGAATTGAGTGCTTGACGTTTCTGTTTTGACCATCGAAATTCTGAACTTCAGGGACCAAACTGTACATCTTGAAACTTCAGGGACCAAACTCGTACATCTTGAAACTTCGGGACCAAACAAGACATCCGAAAGAATTCCGGTTCAAAGCGTACATCCGAAACTTCGGGATCAAACTGTACTTCTGGCAAAGTTTTCTGGCCCAAAAAGATAATATCAGAAGGCCCACAGCCCATGACCCGTGAACCCGAGAACCCGAGAACCCGGAACTCGGAATCGGAACCGGAACCGGACCGGACGGGCGGGCGGCGGCGGCGCGCGTGTGGTCTTTCCTCGAACCGAAGCACATCTAGGTCCTCCCTCCTTTAAACACATGGGATACCCCTTGGGGTCCCAAACCCCAAACCAATTTCGAGTCTTATATACACAACAATTCTTTCTTCCTCTACCGATGTGGGAGAATTGAACCCAACACCACACTTTCCATGCTTCAAACACCTCACTTCGTGAACCAATATCTCTTTCATTTCTCAATGAAATTTGACGATTCTTGGCCCTACGGTTATCTACGTACTTAGTAGATCATGCATGTGTGAAGAACCGGATTCTCCAACATACGTTACACTAGTGTTTAAGCCGTTAAAGTTGGTCGGTCGCAACTCCCGCCAAAGGCAAATTTCCAACAATCCCCTCTTGAAAGAGATTTTGGCGCACTCACATGGTGTCTTTTCATTTCAAAGCAATATTTCGGCGGACCGATGTTGCATAAGGAGAGGTAGCCTCGGCTTTGAACCTTCCATAGTTGAATACCATCGGACTTACTTACCGCGCGGTGAACATGATGTCTTGAACCGTCGTGTTTAGTGTAAGCCAAGACAACGGTACCAACACAACAAATTCCCTTACTCTCTTCTTCGTAATGTTTTGTCCGTTTTGGCCATGGACAACGTCTTGGATTCTTAAGTGCGTTCAATTTGAGGCGGCCCGTCCTCGCACTTAAATAGGTGGTCTCCTACAAGGTATCCCGCTATACCCCACTTCACAAGTGTTAGGAACCATTAAAAGTTTTCCAAAGACCTAACCTCAACTCGTTGAGGATCATTACTGAGTTTTGAAAACTTAACCTTTACCCATCTGCAGATAGCACTTAACGTCTATCGTGGGAACGGCTTTGGATTTGGTGTTTCTTTTCGAAATCACTATCCGAAGTGCTCATGCTTCCACGAAGCGATCAACCGAACCTTTACAACTTAGTTTTCCCATTGAACCAAATTACCGGGATCTCCAGTTCGTAAGGTTGGGTTTCCACCGTATTGGTCCGTATATTTTGGGTTTTAAGCCCATTCCCCTAGACAAAGAACGCTTGATCTCTCCGGGTAGTCCCTTAGTTTGTAAACAAGGAAGTGACACCCGTGATGATCAACCGCCATACGGTCTTATGTCTCCGACAGATCCCGATGATATGTCCGTACGCCGTCATCCGTGTCCTTCCTAAAGCCGATCGGCTAGCCACAAAGTGTATAACTCGCTGAAGGCATGGGTTTCTCCCAATAAGGGACGTCCTCTAATGAGTCGTGAAGTTACTCAACTTCTTTCATGCTTTGTATAAAGCGATAAACTCCGATACCATCATGAATCGGTCGATGCAAGTTTGCTTAGAGGATTTTCCAAGACCCACCATACACATTTACTTGTGACTTTGGTGTTCTTCGGATCCGATGTCCAGCTTTGCATCATCGTGTTCTTCCGAACATTGGACATCCAGAATACTATAATCCGTAGATAAGCGAATAATTCGATATCGTCATATCCGACTTAACGCCTTCTATTGATCATGTATTAAGATCATCAAATGAACCTTAGTTCAACCGATCCGTTTGTTGGACGATACCAGGTCGGTTGTAGTGTGTACAATACATTGAACTACACGTGACTTGAGCATATCGCTCCTTGTCTATGGGTGCACCATGATTCCAATCAGTTCTATGATTCATATCCATTGGTGGCTTCAACGAGATCGTCAACTATCGACCGATCCGTTAGATGTCTTAGAAATCCAATTCCTAAGATGTCATCATTGATACTCATATCTTTCATATCGAGACTTTGTTTCAATATGATTTTCACTCTAAGACCGTTGGTTTTCCAACTCGTTGGATTTCTAACTTCGCGAGTCAATGTTTCGTGATCGAGATTCATTGTTTCGTTTTATCCGAGACTTTCGGGACCAAAATGTTAACATTTCGGGGACCAAAATGAAAGTTCGGAAGAGGCCCAACAGTTCAAAGCAAACCAATTTCGATCCTCTTCTTCCAACTCTCCGGTTGGGAAGGTCATTTCAACACCCATGCCATGTAAGATTACAATGGCCCCGGATGTGAAGCTACTCACAGGGGAGCACTTTTTACAACCCAAAGGTTCTTTTCCGGAGGAAGATTAACTATTACACACATATGGTTCTATATATGGAATCTATTTCTCCCTTTAGCTTCTTTCCAAAGCAAAGCGCTTTTGGAGATAACAATTATTTGTTAATTGTCCATGGTTCGTTCTCAACCATACAAGCTAGAAGGACCTGGAACAAGTCTTTGTCCCCTCTTTGCTCCGTCTTGGTTCAACATCTAGAATCCCCGAGTTCTCAGATCCGGAATATTAAGTTCGGATAGACAAGAACTTTTGAGTCATGAAGATACGGAACGTCTAGTTCCGGACAATCGAGCCCTCGCGGGTTCTTGTTAACCTTGAGCAATTACTCCTTTTTCCTTTTCCAAGGAAAGTTATCTCCAAAGAATTCAAAGCATTCTTTGACGCCAAGAGGCGATCAACACTCATCGTTATTTGCGGATCCGGTGGATATGCAATCTACGATCTTAGGTCGAACTTGACCTGTTTTTGGTAGCCCATCTTTTACCAAGTTACCCCTCATAATTTGGGCGTACGACTTCGTGCTTGGCTAACACCGTTAGACTGAGGTGAGAAATGAACATTCGTTTAATAAATGATGCTTCAAATTCTCCCCCTCTATTGCTACGAATTTTGCAATCCATAGGCATAGTTGATTTTCAACTTCAGCTTTGTAGCGCTTATCCGCTTCAACAACTTCATCTTTGCTTTTCAACAAACAAAGGATTCCATACGTTGTACCATCATCAATGAAGATCACAACGTACTTGTCTCCCCCCTCTATTTTGTATAAACTTCAAACCACCCAATTAGGTGTGACTAAGTTCTAGAGGAGCGGTGCTTCTTTCGCTATTCCCTTGACGGAATTTGGAAAGGTGATTTTGCCTCTTCATCTACCTCACATTTATTTTGAGGGTTTATGTCGTCAGAAGGCAACAATCTCAACATCGTTAGCTTTTGAATGACTTGCTATTTAACGTGTCTTAATCTATGATGGCATAGATGCACGGATTACAAATATATCATTCATTTGGCTACAGACATACTGTACCATTCTTAGTTATTACAGACCCTGTTGGACTTTCTCAAATCAGATTTGACCAACAACGTCCTTTAACCAAGTTAGGAACATGTATCACCTCTTTTAGAGTGATCTCATTCCTTGAAGTCCTATTGAGGACAACCTCTCCAGCCCCTTTGATTTTAGAGGTGGCGTTGCTTCACATGAACAACCTTTTGCCCGTGGTTAGGGCGTAACCGGATCATATGTGATCTCGATACTCGGGCCCACTCTAGTTGCTTTGGCAGACTGAGTGTCCAATTTCTTTACTGCCTTTCTTTAGGCCTTCAGATCATTTAGGACCTGGAAACTCTAGCCCACCTTACTAGGTGTCCATTACTTTTCTTATGAAATGAATTTTGGCACCACTCCAGTCGCCCGGAGGCTTTATATGACTGAGTGTCCAATATCATCATATCAAAGGAATTTTGGCCCACTTCAGTCGCCCGGAGGCTTTGTATGACTGAGTGTCCAATATCATCCTATGAAGGATCTTCTGCCAAATGATATGACAGGCTCAACGTCATCAATTTTTAGACTTCTTCCGTTATGATTGGTGCCCAGATAATTCTTGGCGCTTACTTAAGAGTGGTAACAGTTTTCGTACGATTAGTGGATCTTTCTCCATCGTATGTGCGAACATACTTTACACACTTTAACAATTACACTTAAAAGAACGGATCTTCTTAAGTCGTTTACAAAATCCAATCTTTAAACGGAAAAGAAGATGAGATTAAACTTCTGATTTGTTAAAGCATAAGGAATATAAATTATTTTCATATTCCTCCTTACTTTAATCCATTTTTAATCGACATAATTTAATCTTTATTCTTGACAAGTAAGAAAAACTACTTATCCCAATTTCGGATTCGTGCTCACTTCGGTCACTTCATCGACCGAGTGTCCATTTCCTTCTCACCATTATTCGGATCTTTTGTCCGGGATAGATACGGGCCTTCTCTCCGCTGCAAGATAGAAGTACATCTTCGATCTTCTCCTCTTGTCCCAGTTGACATCCTCGTGCTCTCGAGAGCGCTTGTTCCCACCGGTCTTGGTAGCGGTGACACCATGAACACGTTCATCATCGTCACTCTCTTCTACCGAAAACCATTTCCATATCCGATTTGGTCACACAACTTAAGACAATATTTGTATAGTAATACTATTAGTGTTCGAAAGATGTCGGTCAAACGACTCGGCAAAACCAGTTTCCATTTTTTCGTTTTCAACAAAATTGTAATTTCGGTTTTGTGGTTATCTTGTAATTTTCAGATTACTAGTTGAACTATTGAATCTTTGTTTATCCTTTCGAATACTTGTAATAGTTATATACTTCCCGTACTACTTTATAAAGTACCATAGAGCAAAAACTCCCAACAACTTAAGACAATATTGCCCCGTATGTATCCTTTATACGTCCTGGACAATTTGTCTCCCAAGATAAAACAGCAATGGAACCCTTGAGCAAAGGAAACTCAAGAGCTACCGTGAAGAATATTGAGTAACGAAATGATGCTTGAAAGTTGTAGGAAGAAAACTATTTTTGTTGTGTATTTTCGTGAGCTTTATGAACCGTTATTTTTCTCGTTCTTTGTAGTGCTCAACAATGGTGTAAGGGTGTGTTTATATAGGTGAGGGAGGGGCTGAAAAGCGCCTCCATAATAGCCAAATAATGGCCATTATGGAGGTAGTAAAGTCACCAACATAAATGGTGAAAGAACCAACGGATTTGGCCATTATAGGAGGAGTAATTCAGCCAAAATAAATGGCCGAATTGAGTGCTTGACGTTTCTGTTTTGACCATCGAAATTTCGAACTTCGGGGACCAAACTGTACATCTTGAAACTTCGGGGACCAAACTCGTACATCTTGAAACTTCGGGACCAAACAAAGTACATCCGAAAGAATTCGGTTCAAATCGTACATCGAAACTTCGGGATCAAACCGTACTTCGGCAAAGTTTTTTCGGCCCAAAAAGATAATATCGAAGGCCCACACCCCATGACCCGTGAACCCGAGAACCCGAGAACCCGAACTCGGAATCGGAACCGAACCGGACCGGACGGCGGGCGGCGGCGGCGCGCGTGTGGTCTTTCCTCGAACCGAAGCACATCTAGGTCCTCCCTCCTTTAAACACATGGGATACCCCTTGGGGTCCCAAACCCCAAACCAATTTCGAGTCTTATATACACAACAATTCTTTCTTCCTCTACCGATGTGGGAGAATTGAACCCAACACCACACTTTCCATGCTTCAAACACCTCACTTCGTGAACCAATATCTCTTTCATTTCTCAATGAAATTTGACGATTCTTGGCCCTACGGTTATCTACGTACTTAGTAGATCATGCATGTGTGAAGAACCGGATTCTCCAACATACGTTACACTAGTGTTTAAGCCGTTAAAGTTGGTCGGTCGCAACTCCCGCCAAAGGCAAATTTCCAACAATCCCCTCTTGAAAGAGATTTTGGCGCACTCACATGGTGTCTTTTCATTTCCAGCAATATTTCAGCGGACCGATGTTGCATAAGGAGAGGTAGCCTCGGCTTTGAACCTTCCATAGTTGAATACCATCGGACTTACTTACTGCGCGGTGAACATGATGTCTTGAACCGTCAGTGTTTAGTGTAAGCCAAGACAACGGTACCAACACAACAAATTCCCTTACTCTCTTCTTCGTAATGTTTTGTCCGTTTTGGCCATGGACAACGTCTTGGATTCTTAAGTGCGTTCAATTTGAGGCGGCCGTCCTCGCACTTAAATAGGTGGTCTCCTACAAGGTATCCTGCTATACCCCACTTCACAAGTGTTAGGAACCATTAAAAGTTTTCCAAAGACCTAACCTCAATTGTTGAGGATCATTACGAGTTTTGAAAACTTAACCTTTACCCATACTGCAGATAGCACTTAACGTCTATCGTGGGAACGGCTTTGGATTTGGTGTTTCTTTTCGAAATCACTATCCGAAGTGCTCATGCTTCCACCGAAGCGATCAACCGAACCTTTACAACTTAGTTTTCCCATTGAACCAAATTACCGGGATCTCCAAGTTCGTAAGGTTGGGTTTCCACCGTATTGGTCCGTATATTTTGGGTTTTAAGCCCATTCCCCAGACAGCAGAACGCTTGATCTCCGGGTAGTCCCTTAGTTTGTAAACAAGGAAGTGACACCCGTGATGATCAAGCGCCATACGGTCTTATGTCTCCGACGCTGATCCCGACAGATATGTCCGAGACGCCGTCATCCGTGTCCTTCCTAAAGCCGATCGGCTAGCCACGAGTGTATAACCGCTGAAGGCATGGGTTTCTCCCAATAAGGGACGTCCTCTAATGAGTCGTGAAGTTACTCAACTTCTTTCATGCTTTGTATAAAGCGATAAACTCCGATACCATCATGAATCGGTCGATGCAAGTTTGCTTAGAGGATTTTCCAAGACCCACCATACACATTTACTTGTGACTTTGGTGTTCTTCGATCTCGATGTCCAGCTTGCATCACCGTGTTCTCCCGATAATTTGGACATCCGAATACTATAATCCGTAGATAAGCGAATAATTCAGATATCGTCATATCCGACTTAACGCCTTCTATTGATCATGTATTAAGATCATCGTGAACCTTAGTTCAACCGATCTGTTTGTTGGACGATACTGAGTCGGTTGTAGTGTGTACAATACATTGAACTACACGTGACCCGAGCATATCGCTCCTTGTCTATGGGTGCACCATGATTCCAATCGGTTCTATGATTCATATCCATTGTGTGGCTTCAACGAGACCGTCAACTATCGACCGTCCGTTAGATGTCTTAGAAATCCAATTCCTAAGATGTCATCTCGTGATACTCATATCTTTCATATCGAGACTTTGTTTCAATATGATTTTCACTCTAAGACCGTTGGTTTTCCAACTGTTGGATTTCTAACTTCGAGTCAATGTTTCGTGATCGGATTCATTGTTTGTTTTATCCGAGACTTTCAGACCAAAATGTTAACATTTCGGGACCAAAATGAAAGTTCAGGAAGAGGCCCAACAGTTCAAACAAACCAATTCGATCCTCTTCTTCCAACTCTCCGGTTGGGAAGGTCGTTTCAACACCCATGCCATGTAAGATTACAATGGCCCCGGATGTGAAGCTACTCACGGGGAGCACTTTTTACAACCCAAAGGTTCTTTTCCGGAGGAAGATTAACTATTACACACATATGGTTCTATATATGGAATCTATTTCTCCCTTTAGCTTCTTTCCAAAGCAAAGCGCTTTTGGAGATAACAATTATTTGTTAATTGTCCATGGTTCGTTCTCAACCATACAAGCTAGAAGGACTGGAACAAGTCTTTGTCCCCTCTTTGCTCCGTCTTGGTTCAACATCTAGAATCCCCGAGTTCGCAGATCCGGAATATTAAGTTCCGGATAGACAAGCAACTTTTGAGTCATGAAGATACGGAACGTCTAGTTCGGACAGTCGAGCCCTCGCGGGTTCTTGTTAACCTTGAGCAATTACTCCTTTTTCCTTTTCCAAGGAAAGTTATCTCCAAAGAATTCAAAGCATTCTTTGACGCCAAGAGGCGATCAACACTATCGTTATTTGCGGATCCGGTGGATATGCAATCTACGATCTTAGGTCGAACTTGACTGTTTTTGGTAGCCCATCTTTTACCAAGTTACCCCTCATAATTTGGGCGTACGACTTCGTGCTTGGCTAACACCGTTAGACCGAGGTGAAAATGAACATTCGTTTAATAAATGATGCTTCAAATTCTCCCCCTCTATTGCTACGAATTTTGCAATCCTTAGGCATAGTTGATTTTCAACTTCACTTTGTAGCGCTTATCCGCTTCAACAACTTCATCTTTGCTTTTCAACAAACAAAGGATTCCATACGTTGTACCATCATCAATGAAGATCACAACGTACTTGTCTCCCCCCTCTATTTTGTATAAACTTCAAACCACCCAATTAGGTGTGACTAAGTTCTAGAGGAGCGGTGCTTCTTTCGCTATTCCCTTGACGGAATTTGGAAAGGTGATTTTGCCTCTTCATCTACCTCACATTTATTTTGAGGGTTTATGTCGTCAGAAGGCAACAATCTCAACATCGTTAGCTTTTGAATGACTTGCTATTTAACGTGTCTTAATCTATGATGGCATAGATGCACGGATTACAAATATATCATTCATTTGGCTACAGACATACTGTACCATTCTTAGTTATTACAGACCTGTTGGACTATTCTCAAATCAGATTTGACCAACAACGTCCTTTAACCAAGTTAGGAACATGTATCACCTCTTTTAGAGTGATCTCATTCCTTGAAGTCCTATTGAGGACAACCTCTCCAGCCCCTTTGATTTTAGAGGTGGCGTTGCTTCACATGAACAACCTTTTGCCCGTGGTTAGGGCGTAACCGGATCATATGTGATCTCGATACTCGGGCCCACTCTAGTTGCTTTGGCAGACTGAGTGTCCAATTTCTTTACTGCCTTTCTTTAGGCCTTCAGATCATTTAGGACCTGGAAACTCTGGCCCACCTTACTAGGTGTCCATTACTTTTCTTATGAAATGAATTTTGGCACCACTCCAGTCGCCCGGAGGCTTTATATGACTGAGTGTCCAATATCATCATATCAAAGGAATTTTGGCCCACTTCAGTCGCCCGGAGGCTTTGTATGACTGAGTGTCCAATATCATCCTATGAAGGATCTTCTGCCAAATGATATGACAGGCTCAACGTCATCAATTTTTAGACTTCTTCCGTTATGATTGGTGCCCAGATAATTCTTGGCGCTTACTTAAGAGTGGTAACAGTTTTCGCACAGTTAGTGGATCTTTCTCCATCGTATGTGCGAACATACTTTACACACTTTAACAATTACACTTAAAAGAACGGATCTTCTTAAGTCGTTTACAAAATCCAATCTTTAAACGGAAAAGAAGATGAGATTAAACTTCTGATTTGTTAAAGCATAAGGAATATAAATTATTTTCATATTCCTCCTTACTTTAATCCATTTTTAATCAGACATAATTTAATCTTTATTCTTGACAAGTAAGAAAAACTACTTATCCCAATTTCGGATTCAGGCTCACTTCAGTCACTTCATCAGACTGAGTGTCCATTTCCTTCTCACCATTATTCGGATCTTTTTGTCCGGGATAGATACAGCCTTCTCTGCAAGATAGAAGTACATCTTGATCTTCTCCTCTTGTCCCGGCTTGACATCCTCAGGCTCTCGAGAGCGCTTGTTCCCACCAGTCTTGGTAGCGGTGACACCATGAACACGTTCATCATCGTCACTCTCTTCTACCAGAAAACCATTTCCATATCCAGATTTGGTCACACAACTTAAGACAATATTTGTATAGTAATACTATTAGTGTTCGAAAGATGTCGGTCAAACGACTCAGCAAAACCAGTTTCCATTTTTTCGTTTTCAACAAAATTGTAATTTCAGTTTTGTGGTTATCTTGTAATTTTCAGATTACTAGTTGAACTATTGAATCTTTGTTTATCCTTTCGAATACTTGTAATAGTTATATACTTCCCGTACTACTTTATAAAGTACCATAGAGCAAAAACTCCCAACAACTTAAGACAATATTGCCCCGTATGTATCCTTTATACGTCCTGGACAATTTGTCTCCCAAGATAAAACAGCAATGGAACCCTTGAGCAAAGGAAACTCAAGAGCTACCGTGAAGAATATTGAGTAACGAAATGATGCTTGAAAGTTGTAGGAAGAAAACTATTTTTGTTGTGTATTTTCGTGAGCTTTATGAACTGTTATTTTTCTGTTCTTTGTAGTGCTCAACAATGGTGTAAGGGTGTGTTTATATAGGTGAGGGAGGGGCTGAAAACTGCCTCCATAATAGCCAAATAATGGCCATTATGGAGGTAGTAAAGTCACCAACATAAATGGTGAAAGAACCAACGGATTTGGCCATTATAGGAGGAGTAATTCAGCCAAAATAAATGGTGAATTGAGTGCTTGACGTTTCTGTTTTGACCATCGAAATTCGAACTTCGGGGACCAAAGCGTACATCTTGAAACTTCGGGGACCAAACGTACATCTTGAAACTTCGGGACCAAATAGTACATCCGAAAGAATTCGGTTCAAACCGTACATCCGAAACACGGGATCAAACCGTACTTCCGGCAAAGTTTTTCGGCCCAAAAAGATAATATCGAAGGCCCACGCCCCATGACCCGTGAACCCGAGAACCCGAGAACCGGAACTCGGAATCGGAACCGAACCGGACCGGAGGCGGGCGGCGGCGCGCGCGTGTGGTCTTTCCTCGAACCGAAGCACATCTAGGTCCTCCCTCCTTTAAACACATGGGATACCCCTTGGGGTCCCAAACCCCAAACCAATTTCGAGTCTTATATACACAACAATTCTTTCTTCCTCTACCGATGTGGGAGAATTGAACCCAACACCACACTTTCCATGCTTCAAACACCTCACTTCGTGAACCAATATCTCTTTCATTTCTCAATGAAATTTGACGATTCTTGGCCCTACGGTTATCTACGTACTTAGTAGATCATGCATGTGTGAAGAACCGGATTCTCCAACATACGTTACACTAGTGTTTAAGCCGTTAAAGTTGGTCGGTCGCAACTCCCGCCAAAGGCAAATTTCCAACATCTTCAACAAAAATTCCATTTCCGAATTTGATTCAACAAAATTCAAAAAGTATGATTCAAAATTGACTTTGACTTTTCAGTTCCGAATTTAATTTTCCGATTTCAAATTACTTTTCGCCCAATTCTCAAACTCAAAATATGTATACTCCTCAACTTGATTTACAGATCTGCAAATTGACACATTTTCAATGAATGATATTATAATTTTAGTGCAACACAATGGTAGCTGGGATTCAAATAAAAAATACGTTGATTATGATGTTGACGCAATTATCATAAAAACTACCTGCAATTTCAATGAGCTTGTTGCACAAATTGCAACTCAATTAACACTTTCCTGCTACAACAAAGCTAGAAATCAAAGACACACTTGGAGAGGAATTTCCACCGGTGAAGATCTTCAACGATATGGGAATAAAAGTGTATTTCGATTTGAAGAAGAAGAACATTGTCATGACTTCGTATCCATTGTCAATCTCGTACAAAAACACTATTGTCGATGAAATCATGCCACTAATTAATGTTGCTGAAACTTCATAAAAAACATAACTGATCAATTCACCAAAACTAGATGACGATGGTGACATAGATATGATTGACAATGTCATTCATCAACCGCAACACATGGATCACAACATTATTATTACTGATCCACCCAAACAAGCAATTGAAGTTGGCCAAATTTGTGTTGACAAAAATACACTAATTGTTGTTGTGTGACAATACTCAGTACAAGAGATATTCGAATATCGAACTAAAACATCATGTCACAGAAGGTTCGTGCCTGTTTTTGTCAATTTTCTATACAATTTCTATAATACATACTGTACACACATGATGCCATCATGGTATATTTATATACTGAGATGTTATCATGGTGGAATGGGTTGCAGTCCATCAATGTGAGACTCCTCTCAGTCCTTCATCATACTATTATTGTATATTCATATACTGAGATGATATCATAAAAGAATGTGTGTGGTCTCCTTCAGTCCACACATGATACCATCATGATATATATATTTATTGAGATGGTATGATGTAGGACTGAGTTGCAGTCCTTCAATGAGAGACCCCCTCAGTCCACGTTGGCATAATCACCGGCGGGACAGAGAAAAGAAATGGCACCCCTACGCCCCTTACTATTAAAAAAATGACCAGACATAGTGTGCATGTGCATGCACAAACACAATGTGGAACCTGAGTATATCCATATATTGAGATGGTATCATGATGGATTGGGTTGCAGTCCTTCCTTCAATGATAGACTCTCTCAGTCCACACATGATACGATCATGGTATATCCATATACTGATATGGTATCATGAAGGAATGTGTGATGTCCATCAATGTGAGACTCCCTTGAGTCCTTCGTAATATCATCGTGGCATATCCATATACTGAGATGGTATCATAAATGACTGGGTGTGGTCTCCCTCAGCCCACACATAATACCCTCATAGTATATTCATATACTGAGCTTCAATAAGAGATTTCATTCAATCCACACATGATACTATCATGGTATATCCATCTATTGATAAGGTATCATCAATGAATGAGTGAAGTCCATCAGTGATACTCCCCTCAATCCACATATGATACCATCATGGTATATCCATATATTGATATGGTATCATGAAGAACTGGGTGAAGTCCATCAATGTGAGACTCCCTATCAGTCCTTCATGATACTATCATGGTATATCCATATACTGATATGGTATCATAAAGGACTGTGTATGGTTTTCCTAAGTCCAAACATAATAACATCATGTTATATTCATATACTGATATAGTATCATAAAGGATTGGGTTACAGTCATTCAATGTGAGACTCCCCTCAGTCCACACATGATTCCATCATGGTATATCTATATATTGATATGGTATCATTAAGCAATGGGTGAAGTCCATTAATGTAAAAATCCATCAGTCCTGCATGATACCATTATGTTATATCCATATACTGATATAGTATGATGAAGGAATGGGTGAAGTCCATTAATGTGAAACTCCATCAGTCCTTCCTGATACCATCATGGTATATCCATATACTGAGATGATATCATGGAGGACTAGGTTGCAGTCCTTAAATAAAAAACTCCTCTCACTCCACACATAATACCATCATGGTATATCCATATACTAAGATGTTATCATTAAGGACTGCTTCAGTCATTCACCCATATGTACCCTATTTTGCTCTAAACATATTCTCATGATGCAACCATTATGTGCAGGTATTATGTTGCTTATGTCAAAGAATGATGCACGTGGAGTCTTAAATCAGAAAGTGTGCGTACGTCAAACATGTTTCGAGTGTCATATTTCAATGATGTCCACAGTTGCCCAAAAAATGACAAATTACTCAGAAAGAATTGCCACCATGATATTTGTTAATAGTATAATACAAGAAAAACTTGCTGATCTAAAAATAGTATACGTATCATCAGATATCCAGCAAAATGTCAAAAATGCACATGGTATCAACTTGTCCTACATGCAAGCATGGCGTGCAAAGAAAAGGGTCATTGAAATTTGCAGAGAAAGTCCAAAAGATTCATACAAACAATTGCCAATATATCTGTACATATTGGAGTATGCAAACCCAGAACAGTTACAAAACTAGATACTAAATAAGATGACTCTTTCTTGTATGTTTTCGTAGCACTAAATGCATCAATTCAAGATTGGAAGTACTGCAAACCAACAGTAGTAGTCGATGGTACATTCCTAAAGGAAACGTACAGAGGGACCATGATGATAGCTGCCACACAAGATGCAGAAGGTAAGTATACCCCATGCCTTGGCTATAATGCATAAAAAATCCTCCACTAATCTGTGATACCCGCATGGTATAAAAATATACTTCATGAGTATCATGTGGGAACAACTACAAATATTTCTTACTAAGAAATATTATTTTCATGAATTCATTTTTTATCTCTCATTGTGACATTGCTATATCTAATCATACAGGACAAATTTTATCGCTTGCGTATGGAATTATTGATTTGGAGAATGATGCTTTTTGGGAGTATTTCTTCATACGTTTCAAAGAGGTATAAGGGAATAGGAATGAAATGTGTATTGTCTCAGATAGACACAACATCATAGCGAAGGAGGCTGCAACTGTTTATACAACAGTCCCTCACTGTGGCACTTGTGGAACAACGTCAAAGAAACTTCAAAAAGGAGAAAAAATTGATTAAAGACGTTTACTTTGCATTGTCAAGAGCATACACAATTCAAGAGTTCAACAACCTTCTGATAGAATTAGATGCAATTAATCTCGAGGTAAAACCCTACGTGCAAGAAGTTGGATATCAAAAATGGTCTCGTGCACATTGCGCAGCCAACCGAACAACGACAATGACATCAAACATCATAGAATCAATAAATTCAGCAACCAGGCATGCAAGAGAGCTCCCAGTTACAGATTTGCTCGACTACATGAAAATTTTGGTACAAAAATTGAATTACAAATACGGTACAACTATCAAATATGCAAATACCACACTGAGCAACAAGTATGAGGATGTACTGACCGCAAACATCAAAGCATCACAAACGATGTCAGTGAGATATATTATTAAAGCTTATTGCAGTTTTAAAAAAATATGGTGCAAAATATCTTATTATTTATATCTCTCACTAATGACATTTTACTAACTAAACAATACAGATCGTGCCTTCAACACAGTTTTTGCACTCCGTAATTGATGGTCCAATAAAATACATTGTGTCTCTACAACAAAAGAGCTGCACATGTCGCATGTTTCAAGTTGATAAGCTGCCATGTCCACACGCAATGTCAGTTCTAACAAAATTCTACCTTGACAAATATCAGGACTGCTCTTTATACTACACTAGATATTTCCTAATCAAAACATATAAGAATCCAGTACATCCTCTACCACGCCAGACTATATGCGAGATTCTACAATACGTCTCTGCTCGTACCGTACTTCCACCAAATGCAAAAATTAGACCAGGAAGGCCTAAAAAGAAGAGAGGCAAAGCAGGTTTTGAGGCATACCTTAGGGGAAATACAGTAATATGCAGCCGTTGTGGCAAGAAAGGACACAACCGAAGGACATGCAAAAATATTCCCATTAAAGATTGAAATATTCCCATTCTCCCCTACTAAAACAGATATTCGTTAATAATGTTTTTATTTTATTAGAACTAAAGAGCAATTTTTCATTTTGTTAGTCTAAATATGAGTTTAACTTTGCAGAACAAAAAACAATCAGTGCTTCATATACTTTCATGATATATTCATATAATAAGATGGTATATTGATATAATAAGTAAATGTTTGTACTCCATCAATGACTCTATTAAGCAGACCTGCATGATACCATCATGGTATATGAATATACTGCGATGGTATCATGTAGAACTGTTTCAGTCCATCAATGAATTCTTCACACAGTCCTCCATGATACTATTATAGTATATGCATATACTCATATGGTATCATTGAGGAATGATTTAGTCCATCAATGAGGGGCTCTTCAGCAATCCTCATGATACTCAGATGGTATATGCATATACTAAGATGGTATACAGAGACTGCTGCATGTCCATCAATGTGAGACTATTAAGTAGTACCCATGATACCATCATGGTATATGAATATACTGAGATAGTATCATGTAGAACTACTTCATTACATTAATGAGCTCTTCACACAGTCCTCCATAATACTATCATAGTATATGCATATACTCAGATGGTATCATTAAGGACTGAATGAGCTCTTCACACAGTCGTCCATGATACGATCATGGTATCTGCATATACTCAAATTGTATAATTGAGGACTTATTCAGTCCATCAATGAGGGGATTCTTCAGCAGTCCCACATGATACTCAGATGGTATATGCATATACTAAAATGGCATAAAGAAGATATTGAATGTCCATCAATATGAGACCATTAAGTAGTATCCATGATACCATCATGGTAAATGAATATACTGAGATGGTATCATGTGTACATGCTTCAGTCCTCCATGATACCATCGTACAATATACACATGATACCATCATAGTATATGCACATACTAAGATGGTATCATTGAGGACTAATCACTGTTCTTATTCACAAAACACATTCCCCACAAAATTATTGAATGCTAACACACAACAAACTAATAAAAAATAGACTATTATAAAATTCAAACACATATACCATACAAACTATTCAAAAAACAAAAATAAGGGACAATCAGTACTTCAAAAACAAAATACATTACTAATTTCTAAAAAATATGTGTTCATCTATCAATTATTAGATTATACTGTGTCTTACACTTTCACATTACTACAAAGCCAAATCATAGCAAAATGAAAAAATATAGTCTTAAGTCTTCTTCTTCCTCTTCTTTTTACGTGTTTGTTTTCTCCATTGTCCAGGATCTTCAGAATTACCGCATTCACCATTATCCTGCTTCTGCCTCCCATAATGTCACAATAATATCCCATATCTGCTTCGCAACTTATCTATGTCGAAAGTGGAACCAGAAATTTCAATATTTTCAATCAAGTCCTCCGCAAAACAAGCAACAAAAACTCCACAGTCGTTGCATACAAAAAAATCATTACAATGTGTAAAGTAAAATGAATCATAAAGAACGAAAATATAAAAAGCACAAAAAACTGAGGTATTGCTCTGTTTATGTAGAGTCTCAACCATGTTAACATCCAATGGATCATTTAACTGATGACCCCGGTGAAGACCATTTTTAAGTACAATATCATTTCTGCCCATATAAAAATCAATTGTGTTTATGAAAAGAGGCAACAAGACACGGTGTGGCTCTATAGCTTGTTGAGTAGCATTGGCATATTGGGTACTGCGCATTGAGTCATAAAAATAAAAATACCTTTCATGAATAGACATCCCAAAACCAATGCCACTTCGTTTCAACATGCATAGGAAACATCACATAATAAACCTTAGTCCATGGAGTATTGCACAACATACGAAATCCATATATATACTCTTTAATGTCAGTCGACTTCTCTATTAAGTGATTCAGTGCCCCACAAGCCACAAACTTTCTAAACAACTTCAAAATGGTGTTATCGAAGTAAAGATCTGTTATTGTCACCCTAATTGGCACTAATCTATATTTTGCGCTCTTCCTCAAATAATAGAAAATAACATTCAATTGCTACAAAAAAATGACAACTAAAAATGCATAAGTAACCACTAAAATAAAATAAAATTAGACATTCAATAGACATACATCGGTTGATAATGGTCTACAAGCATAGTTTAACGTGTGAAATCAAATCTTACTACTAACCAAGGAAACTTGATGCCAAATGGTCATCATCATCAGTATAAACATGAGCACTTCCCATACAAAAACAAAGATACAAAATTGCCCCTTTTAAAAATAACACAAACTATAAAAAGACAAAAAACTAAAAAAAGCAAAATAGATATAACAAGTAAAGACATACACGCACGTGATCATAACCTTATCAAAAAAATTTGAGAACTCCCGTATAAGCTTTTAATCAATGGGAGAGGTTATACTCGGCATCAACGATGACCTGCCTTTCATCGACTTCAATGTTGTTTCACCCAACTCACTAAGACCAGACCCATGCACAAATGGTAACTTTTTTACATTAGCAGGTCATCTTGGCCTACCTCTCCGAGGTGCTACAGGTGTTGTCTGATCATCATTTATCTCCACTACATTTGTGTCTGGCGGGATCACAAAGTCAGAGGCTTCCTCTTCAGAATCACTATCCCCATCACTTGTTCCGGATGGACCAACTCCACAATCTTTCACAGTATTTTCTACCTTGGCAGGAACCTCATCTCTGACCAACCTGAGGTCGTGCAACATCTTCTAATAGTGGAGCAAGTACAGACTCGCTCTATTTTACTAACCCACCATCTACAGACTCATTACCAGCATCTGCAGACTCAACATAACCTCTTTGAGGTAACACATCTTCTCTAACTTGTTCAGTTACAACTGCATTAATGGTAGTATTCTCCGGAAAATCGTCTTTTATAGATTGTTCATCTCCTACAACTTCAGTCGATGCAACACCAACTTTAGCATCTTGTATAATTGTTGCTATCACAGACTCACTCAAGTATTTAAAAAACTCATCATCCAACAAATTCTGAGTATTTACATTCATGTCGGGTACCTTATCATTTTCACCATTTTTATCGATATAATACTTTTGAGTGATAGCAACAATAGTAGACTCGCTCACCAAGACAAATGCGAAGTCAGACTGAGAGTCATTTCCTTCACCACCACCTAACCTATCACCTACACCGCCACCGACATCCTCCTTGCTACTATCACCACCGCATACACCATCATCCGATTTGACATCCTTTACATTCCCATCACCCCCATGGATACCTTGATTGCCATTCACATCCAAATCAACACAATCTGTATGCAACCCACCAGAGTAAGTAAATGCATATTTCTTCTCATCATGAGATAGTTGTGCAGTGCAAAAAATACAAAAAAAAATCAAATAAATGCTAAAAAATGAAAAACAAACACTTCTCAAACTCAAATCCTAAAAATAAATATATGAATATGGGTATCATATAGGGATAAAGCTTTACTAAAAAAATCACTACTCATTATCCTCTATGATACTCTGGAAGTATATGAGATATACCAACTGAGTATCACATATGAACGTTGATTCTTGATGATACTCTGTCAGCATATTTATATGCCATAAAAGTATCATATAGAATAAAAATGGGTTCACTCCTCTATGATACCATGTTGGTATATCTAGTATATTGCCATAGTATACTAACAACATATCAGACAGAGAAATCTTCACTCACAAAAACTCCAAGAAATATATCTAGAAAAAAAACTAGGTAAAAAAAGAAGAAAAAAATAAATAATACCGACAAACCACATTTTCATCTACTTCTTGTTCAGATCCACAATAGCTTGAAGGATCTCTGCAAACTTTGAATCAACATGAACCCGAAACGACTCTAGCTCCTTCTTCATATCAACATTGCTAGATTCGACATTGCCACGTCTACTCAGACTCATATTTGCCTTTGATGCCTGTGTGCAAAAGAATTCATCGCTCATACACTGACTTTCATAAGGCTAAGGTACATGTTCAAATGCTAATCCTTCTAAGTCTAATAGCAACATCTCGTCCATTGTTGGGAAAATATTCTTCACCTGCAATTAAAATTAACAAGAAGATTCAACTAAAAAATAGCATCACAAAGTAATAAAAATATAACATGTACAGAACTAAAAAATAAAAGAAACACCTCATTAGGTTATAAGCCAAATATTCGCAAACACACATAATTATGGCCTATATTTTTCTCTACTTTCCAGTTAGAATACGCGGAGTTCGGTCAAAGACATAGTCAGAAAATGGTTTTTCAAATCTGGAAAGTACTCATAAAATCAAATTTGTAATGCAAGAGTGAATCCATCATGTCGATAAAATGAGGGATTTGTCTTGAACTTGTTCAAGCATGATTCAATTGTCGCATTAAACACATATATTCCCCATGGATAGTTATTAAATTCACTACTCTCGACTAAATCAAAGTACGTCATATCAACAGGTTTGGTCTTCAACGTAGCAAACAAGAACGTGTTTACAAAATATAAAATTGCAATCTTTACCGCATCAGCATCAGACTTTCAACATTTTTTCTTAAAATATTGTTCAACCTGAGACCATGTAACATTGCTTGTACTCTTAAAGTACTTTTTCACCAACCGATTGGGCACTGATTTGATTGTGATAGATTTACCGCTTTTACATTTTAACCCAGTAATAAGAGCAAACTCTCCCAATCCAAAATGCAGCTTGGCACCACTCACCACAAAATGCAATGCATCATCATCCAAGGAACACACCTCCCTCATCAGCAGATTGTGCAACAATCGCCCTTGCACCATCATTGGAGGCATGTCCAAAAATACCCAAAACATATTTCTCTAAACAGTGCAAGCTGTCTAGCCGATAACTTGTCATTCAACTCACTAATAATATCGCAGTTGGTGTTGCAGTCAATATTTGGTTTATAGTCAATATCCATCTTGATATAAAATCTCCAACCTACAAACACAATAATTATACAAAAGAAATATCAAAACAACAACACTCATTACTCTATCATACACATATACCATGTATTAGTACTCTGTGATGCCTAAATAGTATATCATATATAGTAAATGAGTATCAATTACATACCTACTCTTTAAAAAATGATACTCCCATTGTATATAAATATACTAACATGGTATCATATAGAAGCAACTATTATACCTTCACCTACTAACTACTCTATGATACTCAATTACTATTATATATTATCAGAGTATCATAACAACTTGAAGGTTCATTACTTCAAACACACACTATTAACTGTACCAACAAAAACTACATTATATACAACTTCGATTTCACCACATTTTTGCATAAAGTATAGAAATTAAAGTTAACAAAAGACAAATATTAAGTTACCTTCGTATTATCAACAGCATCAGGTATTGCAGGGACTGTTTCAGGTCCTGTTCCAGGAATTGATTCACAAGGAATATCTTGTGATTCAACTGCACTTTTCCTTTTCTTTGTCACATTCTCATCGTCTGAACCATCTGCCGCCATATTTCTTCCCCTTTGTTTTGTCATTGTCAACATCTTTACCCGCTATTGCTTCATCAACCTCCTCTAAGTGTCAGATTTTTGGGTCATCACATGATTTGGGGTCATCCTGATTCAGTTTAGGGCTACCAACAGAAACCGATTGCGAACCATCAATGTGCAATGAAAAACTTGAGTGCGATATCACTGACGAAATACACTTTTATTTACCTACACCTTCAATTAAAGAATCATCAAAATCAGTCAAATATTGAAGACGATGACCCCTCCATCGAGTTGTAACGTGATTTTGATGCATGTATAGGATACAAAAGCTACACACTAAAAGACTTTGAGAAATAAGAGAAACTACTACTAAAAACTCAATTAACCTAGAAAGTTTTATGAAACAAACTGGTAAAGCAAATGAAAAACACGAACAACTGCCATTTTTTCCAATTTCAAACACACCATAAAAAATAATGATGAAAAGATGTGCCAAAACTGACTAAGAGAGATTGGATCAAATTTGATAGAACTAGGACTTGGGCCACGCGGAAATTGAGTTGACTGAAGAGATCGCTTGGGCCGATGTAGGCGAGGGGTATGGTGCGCAAATAGTTTGGGTTGGACATAAAGTGAAAATAGTTTGGGAGGGGACATACACGCGTAAATAGTTTGGGTTGGGGGGGGGGGGCAATAAGTGTTTTCCCAGTTTTTGTTGAACAATGAAGGACTGCACAAATAAGTAAAAAAATTGCATGATTTGTTCATCAAAAGGTATGGTCTTTAATCTTTGCCTCTCAAATCGCTGATATTTAATTTTCCCCCTACTTCTCATTTAATGAAAATTTGTGGGCCAATATACCCTTAGTTGTTGATCTACAAAAAAAACAGAGATATTGGGTTTGATCCTCAGTAGAGTAAAAAAGATATTTTTGCAAGGCAGGGTTTACAATTTCACAAGGAAAGATTTTGATAGAAACTATGTCTATTCGCGAAAAGCTACATAGAAACTATGCCTTGTCCGACATAATTATGTAGTACTAATTTGCAAGGCAAGTTTTCATAGAAACTATTCCAAACAAGACATAATTTCTATGTACCTTTTTACGAATAGGCATAGTTTCTATCAAAACCTTGCCTTGCGAAATTAGGTCATAGATCTGAATTTTATTTTATTTTTTTAATGTCATGGATATTTTTCTCCACTTTTTTATTACTTAAAGTACCGAAAGACAAAAATAAAAAAATGCAATTTGAGGGGTAAACATTAAAGACCACCCCAAAATAGGGACATTTGTACGAATTGCGCCAAATAAGACCTCGTTTTAAAAACTACAAAGATAAACTCCCGGCCAATCTTCATGAATTAGCCATGAAATTTCCATGATTCTAGTAAATCACCATAAAATTTGTCAGGTTTTGTTATTGTAAATTTTAACGATCGCTAGAAATTCACCACCAAATCTTTGATTTTAGCGAATCACTATGAAATTGATCATTAAATCTCGACGATTCTAGCTGATCTCCATAAAATTCTAGCGATCGTTAAAATTTACAATAACAAAACCTGACAAATTGACCAATTTTAACGATCGCTTGAAATTGGTCATTAAATCTCGACGATTCTAGCTGATCTCCATAAAATTCGTTAAGTTGTATTATCACAAATCCTGACGATCACTAGAAATTCGCCACTAAAATATAATTCTAGAAGGTCTCCATAAAATTTAGTGTGTAGAAATTTCATCAACTCGTTTTAATTCAAAACTAATCCAAAATATATCAAATTAACTCCAAATTTGATATCCAATCTTCTAATATCAGTCCTTACAATTTTCAACTATTTGATTCAACTCAAACCTTCAAAAGTCAATAAATTCACCTTAACTATCCAGCTCAATAAAACTCAACAATGATGTTCATCAAATTTCTTCAACCAAAGAAATTCAAAATAACCACAAATAAGCAATATGTTGGATAGTTGGAAGAAGGAGAAAGAAGAAGATGGAGAAGAGGAAGGAGATCAGCGGGAATATAAAATTGTTAAAATTTGTTAACAAAGTCAGAAGTAATGTCTCTTTTTATTATTTAGCACAAGACGGAATGAACATGTGGAGATCCATTCATTTTTTATTCTTAAGGCGGAATGTTTTTCTTTTATTATCTTCTTTTTCTGAAATAGTGCTCTTCGAGAAGTCACCTATTGTAAATTCGTGGAATTGACTTTGGTGTTTAATATTTGGTTGAAAATGAAAAAAAAATTAAGTTTAAGTTGAAAAAAAAATTGAAACATCAATTTCATTTGGGAAAAAGTTAAATATTGGCGAGT
This sequence comes from Anisodus tanguticus, assembly GCA_034509755.1. Taxonomy (NCBI): domain Eukaryota; kingdom Viridiplantae; phylum Streptophyta; class Magnoliopsida; order Solanales; family Solanaceae; genus Anisodus; species Anisodus tanguticus. The sequence continues at coordinate 30,244,416 of CM067548.1, forward strand.
ATTAGCGAATATTCTCCGAATATTCACAGTATATTTTGTAATTATGATAGATGTATATTTAATGTAACTTAGAATTCTTATTGTATTAGGAATCAAACATTTAATGTAAGTTCGGATTCTTATTGTATTAGGAATCAACCTCTGTACAATTATATTCATGCATGTGCATACAATGTGCTCGACCATATTGATGATTTTGTTCCTCGTCCATCCGATGTTGCAGACTCAACCTGGCGTCGCCTTGACGCCATCGTCAAACAATGGATCTACGGCACCATCTCTAAAGACTTGTTATGCACTATCATGAAAACATGTGCTACGACATGTGAACTTTGGGTCCGACTAGACTTTTTTTTTAGGATAATAAAAATACTCGGTCTGTGTATTTGGAAGCGCAGTTCAACAATACACGTCTCGAGAATTTTAACAACATGTCCGAATATTGTAAACAACTGAAACTCATAACCGACCAACTTTCCAACGTAGGGACTTCTGTGTCAGAAACCAAGAAGATGCTTCAACTAGTTGCTGGTTTACCGAAAGGTGAATATGATACACTCACAACGATGATTCAACAGGCCGACCCCCTCCCAAGTTTCAACAAAGCACGTTCACAACTTTTGTTAGAAGAGACCCGCCGTGCCAAACAAGAGGAGCACAATCACAAGGCATTAGCCGTTGACGGCATGACACCACCGGCGGCCAACACCACCCAGCCACCACCGCAAGACCACCACCACCAGCAGTCCCACGGCGGAAGGCATGGCGGCAGAGGCCGCAGTAACAATAATAAAGGGAAGGGCCGCGGCAAAGGCAACCGCAACTAGTAGCCAGGCCCAACTCCTACTGCCTATCCCCCGTGGCCTGAACAGCAACCAATGTGGCCTAATCAAGGGAACTGAGCCTCGCCTGCATGGCCATACCCAACTGCAGGGGCCCAGTTCCAGCAGACTGCTTGGTCACCCGGCCTATTGGGCTCCGCCATAGCCAACAGGCAGGCCCACTCGCAGCAGCAGCAGAAGCTCATATGGTCTCGGTCCAGCAGCACCCGCAAAGCAGTAGCCTGGCACCTACCGATTTGGGCCAGGCTTCAGCACCGTGAACCTTCAACAGCCTGACGAAAATTGGTACATGGACACTGGAGCCACATCTCACCTTATCCGGTCATCAGGTAACTTATCTCAACTACTTCGGCTAAAGTGTCCTCAATTTATTACTGTCGACAATGATCATCGCATTCCAATTGAAGGTTACGGTAACACACATACCAAATATCCCTACCCGCCTTTCTCCCTAAATCATGTCCTCTACACCCCTAACATCATTAAAAACTTAATCTCTATTAGAAAATTCACTCGCAATAATTTTGTGTCTGTCGAATTTGACCCTTTTGGTTTTTCTGTGAAAGATTTCAATATGGGGAAAATTCTTACGCGCTGCAATAGTGTGGGAGACCTCTACCCCTTCACTCAATCTTCCGCTGTCAGACCGCAATCACCTCTATCCCTTGCGGCTATCTCTCTCTCAACTTGGCACACCAGATTCGGACACCCCGGAGACCCTGTTTTTACTTTTCTTAGGACTACTAAGCGTATTCAATGTAATAATGGAAAAATTGCCCAACACTATTTTTCTTGCCCGCTCGGCAAGCACACTCGTCTTCCATTTATGTCATCAAACAATGTTACTTTTTCTCCTTTTGATATTGTTCATGCTGATTTGTGGACATCTCCGGTTGTTAGCTCTTTGAGTCACAAATTTTATCTAGTATTCTTAGATGATTTTTCACATTTTTTTTGGATTTACCCATTGAAATTCAAATCTGACGTTTTTGCCAATTTCCTTGAATTTCAAAAATTCATTAAAACACAGTTTGAAAAATCTGTCAAATCATTCTAATTTGATAATGGATGTGAATTTAATAACTTAGCATTTCACAATTTTTGCTCTAAACAAGTCATGGTTTTCCGTTTTTCCTGTCCCTATACTTCCTCCCAAAACGGAATGGTAGAACGAATTATACGTACCATCAATAACATGGTTCGCACCCTTCTGTTTCATGCATGTCTTCCATCGCCTTTTTGGGTCTATGCTGTTAAAATGGTAGAATCCCTTCTTATTATTTTACCAACTAGCACTCTCCAAAACAAGAACCCTACCGAAATCTTATACGGTAGGTTTCTATCCTCTGACCATCTCCGTATTTTCGGCTGCTTATGCTACCCTAACATAGCCTCCACTGCACATCATAAATTTGCCCCTCGCACCTTGCCCTGTGTCTTCGTTAGTCTCTCTCCTACTCATCGGGGCTACCTGTGCTATGACATTGCCACTCGCTAAATTATCGTCTCCCGTCACGTCACCTTTGACAAGACGACCTTTCCTTTTTCAAATCTCCAAAAATTTTAGACCACCGATTACACCTTTCTCGATGAACCGAATCTGTCCCCGGCTATCCAATCTTTGTACCACCAGCAGCCCACTATTCCGATAGAGCCTGCAGCTCTGTCCCCACCACTGTCCGGCATGATCTTCCTACCAAACAACTCCCTGCTCTCGGTCGAACACCCCACCAGTACCCTTGCTGCATCTAGCCACATCTTCTGCCCCTCCAATAACACTGATGCCTCCAAAACCCATAAGCCAGCAGCCTCCCAATCTAGACCTCCCACTGCTGCCTACCTACTGCATGGAGACTCATGCCTAACACGGGATCTTCAAACCCAAGGTTCATTTCAACCTCTCTACACAACCCTTATCGCCCATTCCAAAAAATCCAAAACTAACCAAACTGGACCCTAATTGGAATACGACCATGTGCGAGGAGTTTAACTCTTTAACCAAGCAGAACACTTGGGATTTGGTACCTAGACCAGACGGTGTGAATGTTATCCGGTGTATGTCGCTATTTCGTCACAAGTTCAGAGACAGTGGTGACTTGGAACGGTATAAGGCAAGACTAGTTGCCAATGGCACTAATCAGCAGGAGGGTATTGATTGTGGTGAGCCATTCAGTCCGGTTGTTAAACCGACTACTAGTAGGACTATTCTCAGTATTGCTATGGGCATGCATTGGCCGATTCATCAGTTTGATGTCAAGAATGCATTTCTTCATGGGGATTTGAAAGAAACTGTGTACATGCATCAGCCCCCTGCTTTGTTCATCCGGCAGTTCTGCAGTTTGTATGTCATCTTAGAAAATCATTGTATGGCTTGAAACAGGCACCCCGCGCTTGGTATGATCGCTTTGCCATGTATCTTATGCATATCGGATTTGTATGTAGCAGGTGTGATAACTTTCTCTTTATTTTTCATCGAGGTAGCAGCACTGCTTACTTGCTATTAGATGTGGATGACATTGTTCTTACTGTCTCCTCTGACGGTTTGAAGAATGAAATCATTGCTCTACTTAAAACTGAATTTGCTATGACCAACTTGGGCAAGCTAAGTTATTTCTTGGTTATAACAGTGACCAGATCTGCAACTAATATGTTCTTGTGTCAGCGCAAATATGCAGAAGAGATAGTGTACATAGCTAAGATGGCTAATTGTAAAATTATGCCAACTCTGGTTGACTCGAAATCCAAGTTCAGTGCCAATGAGGGTGCGCTAATTTCTGATCCTACTCTATATCGGAGCCTTGCAGGTGCCCTTCAGTATTTTACATTCACTAGGCCTGATATTGCATATGCCGTTCAACATGTGTGTCTGTTTATGCACGACTCCCGAGAGTCCCATTTTGCGGCGCTCAAATGTATTATCCGATATGTTAAGGGCACACTGGACTTTGGACTACATCTTTACCCCTCTGCCCCAAAGAAGTTACTCTCCTACACGGATGCAGATTGGGCAGGATGCCCAGACACACGTCGCTCCACCTCAGGCTACTGTGTATTTCTTGGGGATAATCTTATTTCATGGTCCGCCAAGCGGCAGGCTACGCTATCCCGTTAGAGTGCTGAGGCAGAGTATCACGGAGTTGCTAATGTCGTTGCTGAGATCTGTTGGCTCTGAAATCTTCTTTTGGAGCTCCAGTGTCCACTGCGAAAGGCGTCTATAGTCTATTGTGACAACATATATGTCATCTATATGTCTCACAATCCGCTCCAACATCAGCGGACTAAGCATATTGAGATGGATATTCACTTTGTACTAGAAAAGGTTGCCCTTGGTCAGGTCAAAATATTACACGTGCCTTCCTCCTATCAGTATGCAGATATTTTCACAAAGGGACTACCGAGACAGCTCTTCACCGACTTCCGATCCAACCTTAGCGTTCGGCCTCCTCCCGCTCCGACTGAGGGAGAGTATTAGCGAATATTCACAGTATATTTTGTAATTATGATAGATGTATATTTAAGGTAACTTAGGATTCTTATTGTATTAGGAATCAACCATTTAAGGTAAGTTAGGATTCTTATTGTATTAGGAATCAACCTCCGTACAACTATATATATTGTGATTAATGAAAGGAATTCCTAAGGGAAATTATTCCAATCTTACCGTGAGAGAATTATTATTTTACCTAAAATATTCCTCAACAAGTTTTTTAGTATTTTATCAATATTTCAAGTAATAAAATTCATTATTTGAATATCGATGGCTAAACAGAATTTGCAAATGTTAAACTTTATTATATATTTATATGAAATAATAAAATACTAACTGTTCATATTTTTAGTATTTTAATAAAATTAGTTGTTCTTGTTTTTAGAATAGTTTTTGGGTCCGTTTTGTTTTTAAAATAAGTATCACTAAGATATTAATTCATTCGTAGGGGTAATATTTATAAAATTATAGAAGTATCATTCCTAATGCCAAGCAGTCTTTTCGTTGGTCTAATAATTCTTTTGCCGACAAATTTAGTAATTTAGCTGTGCTATTTTATATGTAACATTACTACTATTCGATAAATCAGACGAGTTATGGGATGGCTGCACATAACCTCTTACAGAGCTGCTACATAGGAACATCTATCAGACTGGCTGATCACTCATGCTAAGGGCAAATCTCAAGATGCTCAGATCCTTCGACTCGTTTATACAGAGTATGTTCATGCAATGTGAAAGGAGATAAATTAAAGAATTTTAGAAGATAAAGTTACACATTGGTTGGTGATTACTAGAGAAATAGTTTATATTAGTAATGTTCGAGCCCCTTTGGGCATTAGAACAAGTTGCAACAGCTTTTGTTTTAGCTAGTATGTATTTAGTTGATGTTGTCACTTTTGAGTTTTTTTTTTTATCTTTTAGATAGCTATTCTGAGTTATGTTGAAGGTAGTAAACAAATACAATTGATATAGTCAGGGAATATTTGTTAGTCGGTTAGAAGTTAGTTAGGATGTTAAGTCCTTATATGCAGTAGTACTCATGTATTATAAGTTCAAGTTAATCAAAGATATTTTTTTCAGATCTCTCTTCTCACTTAATTCTTCTATATGCATCTCTTCTTCAAGCTTTCTTCATCTCCATGGCTGCTAGCATGGTATCAGAGCCATTAGTCTCGATCTAGCTAAAAGCACCGAAACTTCACTGATTCATCTGGTTGCAGAACAATCTAAGAGGAGTTAGCACATAAAGTTTCGTTGAAGGAAAGCAACCAAATTGAGTGAAATTGAAGTTGACAGTGGCGAATGAGGATGGACAACCGAGTGAGATTCTAGGAAATACTCATGCAACACCAGAAACAATGGCTTCCGCTACTGTAACAACTGCGACAGTTCTAATAATCTATCACAATCACCCACTCTACTTGCAACCAACGGACACTACATGTAGTTCTCTCATCTCACTTCAACTTACTGGATCGAAAAACTATGCTTTATGGAGTTGTTCCATAGAATTGGTCTGTTAGGCAAGAGTAAGCTAGGGTTTGTTGATGGTAGATTTCCTAGGTCAAAATTGGAAACAGCATTGCATGATCAATGAGAGAAAGTAAATGTTGTAGTTCTCTTATAGATAATGAATGTGGTTAGACCAAGGCTTCTAAGTAGTGTAGTTTATGCATCGAATGCACACAAAATGTGAGAGGATTTAAAGGAAAGATTTGACAAAGTAAATGGATCGAGAGTCCTGCACTTGCATAAGGAGATTCATACCCTCACATAAGGAACAACAACAATAGTTGATTATTTCTCAAGTCTGAGGGATCTCTGGGATGAGTATGATGCCTTGTCCAGAGTCAATGAAATACATTAAGCATTTCAAGATCAAAGGCTACTTCAGTTCCTAATGGGATTGAATAAGTCATACTCTCAGGCTAAAAATCAAATTATGATGATGAGTCTCACTCCAAGTATCAACAGAGAATATTCAATGCTAAGTGATCAAGAGAGTCAAAAGAATTTAGCTAGTTTCACTCATGCAGTACATATTATATAATCTGGAGATGGTGCTGTACTATATAGTAATAAGCCATCATCCGTACAAGGATCTGGTGGTAATTAAAAGGGCAAGGCACCTGAGGTGGTATGTGAAGTGTGTGATAATAAGAAGCACACTAAGGAGAAGAACTGCTATAGAATAGTGGGATATCCACTTGGTTGGAAAGGTAAGAAGAAAGGAGTACCTCCAAACAACCATGGAAATACACATCATTATGCAAATCATGGCAACTTGATAGGTATGGGAGTAGGACCTACCCATCAGATACCATATGGTGGTCATATGTATGGGAACTAGCGATAACAACAGACAAGTAACCATGTTTAACTGCAATAGTTTGGCCCCCAGATGCAGTATGAATCAAACATCAATCTTCAGATGCAAAAATATGGGTCATTTTAGAGCATGAGAGGTGAATCGCAGTTCATGTCACAAGCTAGGCCCTATTTCTCTCCAGGTCAATACCAACAAGTGGTTAAGATGCTAAATAAAGGAGCTGAGGAAGAACCATCTGTCAGATCAACAGTTGTAGGTACACTGATAGCTTTACTATCCAAGTACAATAATACTAATTGGATAGTACACACAACTACCTCCAATCACATGACCTCTAATCTACAAATGTTAGAAAAATGTTAATCAACCTCAAACACTGAAAGGAGTAAAGTACATCTACCAACATGAAGTCTAATCTCAGTTTCTCATACAAGAAAATCCACTGTATTAAAAAAATCATAAGATTAGAAATGTGCTATATTCTCCTGACTTTAAGTACAACCTACTGTCAATATCTCAACTTACAAAGGAGTTACAATGCTCAGTAGCCTTCTTTCCTGATTCTTGCATATTTCAGGATCTCTACATTGGACAAGTGATAAATTAGTAATGAGGAGCATGGACTCTATATCTTGAAGGGCAGCTCTCACCAGTCTCCTACTTTATTGAATAAGTCTTCTGCACTTTCAGCTTGTTGTCTATGTGATAATAGTCAATTGTGACATATAAGACTAGGACATGCACCTATTAATGTGATAAGGAAGCACCCCACACTTATAGGGATAAATGAAGTAAACACTAAGCACTGCACTATGTGTTCCTTAGCTAAACAAGCAAAACTACCTTTTCCGGTAACAACTTGCACTTCACATACTGGTTTTGAATTACTACATTATGATATCTGGGGACCATATAGAGTTCCCATTTGTGATGACAAGAGGTTCTTTATCATAGTTGTGGATGACTTTACTAGGTTTACATGGGTGTTTCTAATTCACTCCAAGTCTGATAATGTAGTAGTAGTTCTAAGAGATTTTCTTAATAAAGTGCAGAATCTTTTTTCTACTTCTGTTAAAACTCTGAGAACTGATAATTGTTTTGAATTCTTCAGTACTTTATTTAAAGAGAAGTTAGCTACTCTTGGAATTGAACATCAAAGTACTTGTGTGTACACTACTCAGCAGAATGAAGTTGCTGAGAGAAAACACAAAACTATTCTTGACATGGACAAATCTCTTAGATTCTAGGCTGCAATGCCATTAAGATTTCGGGGGGAATGTGTCAACATTGTTGTCTATCTTTTTAACAGAATTTCTTCTAGAGTTATTGGTCATAAGTCACCTTATGATATATTTTATTTATACTCACCCTCTTTGACTCATCTCAGAGTGTTTAGTTGTTTATGCTATGCTACTTGTCTTAGAAAACTGAATAAATTTGTTTCTAGGGTTGTTCCCTCAGTTCTTATGGGATATTCTCCTACTCAGAAGGGCTATAGATTGTATGACTTGCACTCACAGTCCTTCATAGAGGGCATGAATGTGGTGTTTAAGGAGGACATCTTCCCATTTAAACATAAGAAGGAAACTAAGACTTATATATTCCCTGTCCTAGATCTTTTATCTCTTGATAATTTTTTGGAGTGTTCCCCTAGTGGATCTGTCGATAGCTCTACTCTTGATCCTGCACTTGGTGTCCAGGAGGGGTCTATGTCTCTTGGTGCTATCCCACTTGATGTGGTTGATCATAAACATCCTGAAGATCCTGTTCCTGAGCCTCCACCTTAGACACCTGCACCTAAGACCATAAGATCAACTAGACAGTCTAAACCACATATATGGATGACTGATTATATTACACATATCCTGCCTCACTTCAATTCCTTCTCTTATTCTATTTCTTCCTATATGTCTTGCTCAAATATAAGCTCAGCTTAGTCTAATGCATTATCATCTTATTCTCTTCACAAGGAACCTCAGTCTTTCGAAGAAGCTTTCACAGATCCCAAGTGGATTGAAGCTATGAAACTAGAGATTGTTGCTCTACAAGATAACAACACAAGGAGTATTGTGGATATGCCTGCTGACAAAGTTGATATTGGCTGTAAGTGGATCTTCAAGATCAAGTATAAAGCTTCAGGAGAGGTTGAGAGATATAAAACTCGACTGGTGAAAAAATGGTTCAGTCAGAAGGAGTGTCTTGACTACACTGACACCTTCTCACCAGTTGTTAAGATGGTGACAGTCAGATCAGTTATTGCCCTTGCAGCCTCCAAGCATTGGATCATTTATCAAATAGATGTTCATAATGCTATCCTCAATTGGGATTTAGTGAAGGATGTTTACATGAAAATTCCTGATGGATTTTCCAGGCAGGGGGAATCTATGAAGGTCTGCAAACTCCACAAGTCATAATATGGTCTTAAGTAGACATCTAGACAATGAAACAAGAAATTAACAGAAGCACTGGTGGAGATGGGATTTCAGCAAAGTCACTTTGACTTCTCCCTATTTACTAAAAAAGCAAGTGGTCATATCACAGTAGTGCTAGTGTATGTGGATGACTTACCAGTAACTGGAAGTACTCAAGAGTTTATTGCACACACAAAAGCAGAACTGTAAACCAAATTCAAGATGAAGGACCTTGGTGAGTTTACGTTCTTTCTTAGTATTGAAGTTGCAAGATCAAGCAAAGGCATTGTGATGACTCAGAGGAAGTATGCTCTAGAACTGATCTCAGAAGTAGGCTTAGAAGGTATGCATACCCAAGACTTAAGGTTGGCAATAGTGAGTACGCATTAGAAGTACGACATGATATCATTAATAACCATAGACCTCTAATATGCCTTTATGCGATAATAACCGAAATTGAGATAAGTTTCACTCAACAATAGTAAAGGCGCACTCTCAGACAAATCGTGATGATATAGAGACCTATGAGCCTCCTTATAGAGAATAACGGTTTTTGGGATTAAAAAGTAAGTAAAGGCAGGCTCAGATGGTATAATAGAGTATGGCCCTCGACGGAGAGGAGACGATGTTAAGGAGCTAAATTACAACGAATAAAGTTACTAACCAGAACTCAGTAGTAGCATTCTTAGTGGTCGAAGTAAAATAACAAGGACAATGAATTTTCATTCTATTATAGTTTGAAAGTAGAGTTTAATAGAACAAGATAATTGCCTTTAAGGGAACTTAAAGTAAGAGAGTTGAGTGGCTTAGTCTATCTAGAGGCCGATGAAAGACAAAGGTAGCCAAAGGAACTTTATTAGTTAATGTGTTTAAGGGTTCGATTTCAAGACTCCCATGATAATAGAATCATCGTGAAGAAGTTATCAACGTATAAGAATACAAAATTGGTACTATTGCCGAAGGAAGCCAGTATAGCTAGGTCGACTGTATGTTCTAAATTTGGCTAATTTACATAATAAGATTTGAGCGGAAGCGTATTATTCCCGCTATTTTACTCAGCTTGGTTCAACAAAGGTGTACCATGGTATGAGATATATGTATTGGCATGATGATGCGGCAGGGAGAATCTTCAAGCTTTACGTAATGACCCAATGGTCAACAAGCAAAGACACAATATATAGGCCCAATGGGCCATTATAGAGAATGGGTTTCCCGACATAGAAATGGAAAAGTGTTTCAATATGACTCACCCCGTTCTTATCAGAAATGTTACTCAGATGGTTAATGGTCGACAGATTTAAAAGGATGACCCATTTTTGACAGAGTGAACTATCCACACTCTGAGGACTATGCAAGTAAACTATATTAAGAAGACCATACGATTTTAGGACATTCTAATGTCTATCGACTCAGGTAAAGAGTGTTAGCTACCGTAACTTCTAGAGACTCCCCTGGAAAGGTTAGGGGCATGAAGAAATCATGTCATAACATTATCCAGAATATGAGGTCAGGCCAGACACGCGATTTGGACATTCATTGACATATGACAGACATGTATGCTAAATTTATAAGGAGAGTGAGATGATCTCTCATCCCACAAAAAGTACGTATCATGGTGGTTATCATTTTATCATCTAGATGGATCCTTATAAGACCTTGTATAGTAAGAGGTACTAATCTTCTATCGATCGATTCGATGTAAGGAAATAGGAGTGTGAGACCGGAGTTAGTAAAAGAACTAAAGCCTCTTAAAGGGAAAGTGTCAGGAATCACCTACTGATGTGCAAAGCCGAGATCAAAGAAATGTCGTTTATAATTAAGTATTTCTAAAGGTTCTTGCCCATAATGTGTAATGATGTTTGATAAGTAAAACAAGTTTAGCCCCGGAGATATTGGACCATATAAGATTACTTAAAGGTCTAGCCTAGTGACCTATGTGCTAGGGTCTTTCTTGAGTTAAAGAAAGTCTAAATTAGCTTTTCATGTATCGATGTTGCAGTAGAGTAAGGTAAATTTATTTCACATATCCCTAGTCTAGAATGTTTAGAGTATGGAGAATTGTCTTATGAATATACCTCAGTTACTATGCTATATCGTTGAGTTCGAAAGTTACGAACTAAAGAGATAGACTCCAATAGGGGGCATTGTGAAGGGAACGATATGGTAAAAGAAATGATTTGAGAGGTTAAGAAAGACCTGAAGGCTAGGTATCCTTGAGTTATTCCAGCAAAATAATTATATCGGCACTCGTGCGATACGATTTCACTATTTTCTATTTTTGTAGTGATAAAGTTTAGCTTGATGCCTTGTATAGGCGATGTTATCGGCACAGAAGTGAGAGATGCAACACCGACTACAGTACTTGACAGTTGAGGTGAGTTATAGTTAACCCTTTTAATTTCAAGATAGATAGACGGTCTTGTGAGGCCAATATGTCATTTATGCCATCGTATAGCCTTGTGAGGTATTGAATATCTTTTCTGTCTGTTTGACAGGTTTGAAAAGACGGGCATAATTTTCGGACCTGATTTTTTGCCCTACTTGTCAGGGGTATATCTCCTAGTATATAAGGAATTACGAAGTGAATAACCTACCTAAATTTAATTTCACAGAGTCTACTTTCTAATGAAACTAACAGTTTGGCAATATGAGAAATACAATAGAAATTACGGATCGTACAAAATTGTACGACCCGTAGAAAAAATTGTGCGGACTGTAGAAAAAAATATGGCCCGTACTTTTCGGGGGTAAAATAGGGCGGTGCAGATTCATTTTCTAGTATATATGATGTTTCTCGACTTAAAGATTAATTTCACATCACTTCCAGACCCTAAAAATATTTCTTACTCTCACTCAAAGGTCCCTTATCATCTTAGACCTAAATCCAAAGATAAATTACGTAAATTTGACGTGGAGATTCTTTTTGTGGAATATATGATGTTGCTCGACTTGGAGCTTCATTTCACATCACTCCCAAACCCTAAAACCATTTCTTACTCTCTCATAAACAGGGCAGTGCATGTTCGTTTTCTGGTATGTATGATGTTGCTCGACTTGGAGCTTAATTTCACATCACTCCCAGACCCTAAAAACATTTTTTACTCTCTCTCAAAGGTCCCTTATCATCTTAGACCTAAATCCAAAGGTACATTACATATATTTGACGTGGAGGATCCCGTGGTTATCATCGTATCATCTTATTCTTTGTTGCGTTGATTTCATAGAATTCTTGGAGGTGAAGTAACTCCTTATTTGAGAAAAATTCTTGTAATAAAAGGTGAGTTTCATTCCTCCCTATTCATTCTTAGAATTATGGAAGTGTTTGAAGTGGGATTGATAAACTACCCTTGTAGAATAAATCTTGGAACTTTGAAGTAGAGGTTATATTGTTGATGGGCTGTTTTACATGGAGTTTGGGATGAAATTGATAATTACACCTTGTTTTATGTGTTGTGGGATGGTGGAAGGAGAATTTCAAAGATTGTGGTGTTGGGTTTCATATAGAATTTGAATGTAGAAGCTTTTGTGAACTTCATGAACATGTGTTCGATGAAATGTTTAAATGAGTTTCTTTATAAGTTTTGAATCTGATATTGATGTAAATTATTCATATGATGTAGATAGTTGTTCGTAAGGCATATGAGAACTTATGGAACTTTGATAACCATCATCATAAGGTATGCAAGACTTAACTTTCCTTTCTTTTAGCATCCTCTTTGAGGGAACGATATACCAGGAAACGTCCTTCAATAAGGATTCTACTCTTGGTTGTTGAAGCCATGCTTGTTCCTTATTCTTGAAATGTTCATGGATCTTATCTATCCCTTCTCGGGAGTATCTTCCCGTAACTTAATTTATATTTATTTATATGATACTCTATATTTTTTATTGCTTACATGAAAGTTGATGAACGTAGCGCCAATAAGGATAGTTGGAGGATAACGATCATAGGTCACTCCAACTCTGTTCATGATATCTCTCGAGGTCTGTCTTGCATTACACGTATATATATATGTATCTATTTTACCACACCGCACCACACTATAGTCGATTGGGCAGGCACTTATATGTGCACACCACTGATCAGTTGGGCAGATATTACCACGTCTTATATGGCCGGGCAGTTTATTATGAGCTCACCCCATAGAGGGATTTGATATGATACTATATGACCACATAGAGTGACCCAATTTTACTTACATGCATGTATTTATGGTTGTATTAGTTGTGTGCCCTCCGAGGCCTTCTTTTGAGTTTCAAGTTCTTATGTACCTTACTCTTACATTACATTCTTATACATGTTTAACTGCCTTACATATTCAGTCCATCTTTTGTACTGATGTCCTTTTTATCGGGGGACATTGTGTTTCATGCCCGCAGATGCAGATAGATGATTTGGCGAGCCTCCTCAGTAGGATCACTATTTAGCTTCAAATGGAGCACTCATTTTCTTCCGGAGTTGTTGTCTGAGTTTGGGCATGCATTTATGTACATATTATGGGTATGGTGGGGGCCCTGTCCCGACCTGGCTGTTTGTTATATGACTCGTAGAGGCTTGTAGACTAGTGAATTATGTATTGTCATTTTGTATGGCCTGGTCGACCTTCTTGTCAGTCTGATAGTATTGTTGTTATGTCCTTGCCGATCTTCTGAGGTTAGTTGTGGCCTTATCGGCCTTACGATATATGTACACATGTTGGTTTTGATGTCACTTGTTCATGTTACTATTTTTAGTTTCTCTTATGATTATCATTTTGAGGCCTTGTCAGCCCATACAATTATATATTCATGCTATGATATATAGGTGGTACGCTCGGGCCGTTCAGGCGCCGAGTGCCCCCCCCCCCCCCCCCCCCCCCCAAAAAAAAATTAGGGTGTGACATGACAGATAACAACTCAAGGATCCAGGACCCTACCAGAGACTAGAAGGATGGTTACTCTATTTGACTATAACCAGACATGACTTGGCATTTTCTATTCAGGTGCTTAGCCAATTTATGCATTATCTAAAGGAATCTCATATGGATGCAGCTCTGAGAGTAGCTAGATACATCATCAAATGATACAAATCTTGAATAAGAATCTACAACGCACTGGAACGCGGGCACACCTGGTTTAGGCATTTACATGTCTGCACAACCTACAAACAATCTAACAGCACATTGTGACTCTAATTAGGGAGCATGTTTGAAGACCAAAAGGTCAGTCACATGTTATTAAGTAAAGTTTGGAGGAGCCTTGATCTCCTGGAAGTCAAATAAGCAGGCGACTGTGTCAATGAGTTCAGAAGTATGGCATCAGTTACATCTGAAATTACTTGGTTGACATGGTTGTTCAAAGAACTGAGAAATGAGGTTCAACTTCCAGTCAAGGTGCTGTGTGATAGCAAAGCAGCAATACAGATAGCTGCTAATCCAATATTTCATGAAAGAACTAAACACATAAACATAGACTGTTATTTTGTGAGGGAGAGAATCATTTAAGGCTTAATTAGAATTGACCATGTACCTACAAAAGATCAGCTGGCAAATTTTCTAACCAAAAGCTTGGGAAAGGCTCAACATGACTATCTACTGGATCAACTAGGTGTAAAAGACTTATTCCAGTCATCAGCTTGAGGATGGGTGTTGGATGTAGTAAACTAATACAAGTTGATATAATCAGGGGTAGTTTAGCCATTGTACAATTAAGATATTTGTTAGTAGGTTAGAAGTTAGTTAGGATGTTAAGTCCTTATATATATAGTACTCATGTGTTGTAAATTCAAGTTAATCAAAGATATTTATTTCAGATCTTTCTTCTCACTTAGCTTTCTCTATACACATCTCTTATTCAAGGTTCATTCATCTCCATGACTGCCAACAAGTTAGATAGCTATGACTTTGTAAATATGCACTTGGTGATTAATACAAAAGAGTTAGTTACAAAAAAAAAAATCAGACCCATTTTTTCTTAAAATAGTTGTGATTTAGAGTATTGTTAAGTAATTCTAATCCGTAGATTTCTGAAAAAATTTAAAGACTGATGTTCGAGTTCACACATTAAATCATTCACCCTCTGGTCCTATATAAACGATTTCTTAGCCTTTTAAAGTAGGTCTAAAATAAGTGAATAAAATCAAGAAAATAGTAATCACCATGCACTAAAATAGTGCACTGGTGGAAACTTGCACCTAGGTCTGGGCAATGAGTCCAGCCGGCTCAGGGCTCGGCTTGTTTGTATTTAGCTTCGCTCAATTTTGATCAAAATTTAACCCGGCTTAATTCGATTCAGTCAAAGCTCAAGTTCAGATAAGCCATCTCGGTTCAGCTCCTTAGGCTCACTTTAGTTGTAATAATTACGTTAAAATTAAAATCATTCATTAATCTTAATTAAGTCAGCAATATGTCAATTCAATAATTGTTATTTATTAAAATAAATTTTGTAACTTTATACTTCCTTAATTAATTCGATGCAATTAAACTTTTCATTACTTAAGACTACTTTATGGGTGGTACGAAAAGCAATTAATATTTTAAATTTTAAAATTCAAAAAGTAGATAAATTTAATATTATACAATTGTTTTGAATAATTAAATTATGTTTTTCTTTCCTTGAAAGTTCTATTCTATCTTCAATATTAAATTAATGTAATTGAATTTGAGTTTTAATTTAGACTAATAATGTATACTACAATTTAATTACACTTGACTGTAGCATTAATTCAATCTCACTGTAATTACCAATGTAAACGAGTAATGCTTATATTTTTGTATTAATCAATCAATTTATTATACAACAACAACAATTTACCCAGATCCCACAACGTGGGGTCTTGAAGGGTAGAGTGTACGCAGACCTTACCTCTACTTTAGTAGGTAGAGCGGTTGTTTACGAGAGACCCTCGGCTCAAGACAGAGCATAAGTACAAGCAAAGAAAAATCACAAGAAAAGCAAGAGAAACGGTCAGATCTGGTCAAAAAAAAATAAAGCAGTATGAAAATGTTGATATCAAAATTGAATAACCCATGATAGCGCATTCTGAAAAAGTAAGAAGTAACTAGTGTAGGTAACTAAGCTAAACAAAGTACACTAAATAACACATAGCAGCAGAAATGAAACTACAGGGAATTATAAAGCCATACCGCGCCTATTAGTATGATAGGCTAAGCGGGCCTATAGTAATAACACTACAACTACCAGTTTGCAAGCGTAAGTAGGACTACGCTCGACTACCTACTACCCTTCTACCCTAATCCGTGTCCTCCACAACCCCCTATCTAAGGTCTTGTCCTTAGTAAGTTGCACCTGCGTCATATCTCGTCTAATCACATCTCCCCAATACTTCTTCGGCCTATCTCTACCCCTCATGAACCCGTCCATAGTCAACCTCTCACACCTCCGCACTGGGACATTTGTATCTCTCATCTGTACATGCCCAAACCATATCAACCTCGCTTCCCCCATCTTATCCTCCATTGAGGCAACTCCCAATTTGTCCCGAATATCCTCATTTCTAATCATATCCCTCCTTGTATACCCACACATCCATCTCAGCATCCTCATCTCCGTAACTTTCATCTTTTGGATGTGCGAAGTCTTGACTGGCTAACACTCCGCCCCATAAACATAGTCGGTCTAACCACCGCTCTATAGAACTTGCCTTTAAGTTTTGGTGGCACTTTTTTGTCACATAAGACTTGAGATACGAGCCTCCATTTCATCCACCCTGTCCTAATACGATATGCGACATTGTCATCAATCTCTCCGTCCCATTGGATAATAGATCTGAGGTACTTGAAGCTTCTTTTATTTGGAATAACCTGAGTATCAAGACTCACCTCCACACTTCTCAAGTTTACTCTCATTACTGAACTTGCACTCCAAGTATTCTGTCTTGGTCTTACTAAGCCTGAACCTTTTAGACTCCAGAGTCTGTCTCCAAACCTTCAGCTTATCGTTCACTCCGCTGCGAGTCTTATCAATCAAGAGTATGTCATCTGCGAATAACATACACCATGGAACCTCCCCTTAGATTTATCAGGTCAGTCCATCCATCACCAAGGCAAATAAGAATGGCTGATCCCTAGTGTAGCCCCATCATCACTGGGAAGTGCTCCGAGTTTCTCCTAATATTTGTACCCTGGTCTTGGATCCATCATACATATCATTGATCACCCTAGTATATGCCACATGTACACCTCTAACCTCCAAACATCTCCATAGAACCTCTCTAGGGATTTTGTCGTATGCCTTCTCGAGGTCGATGAAAAACCATATGTAAGTCTCTATTTCTCTCCATATACTGCTCTACCAACCTCCTAATAAGATGAATGACTTATGTAGTCGAACGCCCCGGCATGAATCCAAACTAGTTTTCGAAAATAGACACGCCTCTTCTCACCCTTATCTCCACACTCTTTCTCAAACTTTCATAGTGTTGCTTAGCAGCTTGATACCCCTATAATTATTGCAACTCTAGATATCACCTTTGTTCTTGTACAAAGGGATCATTGTACTCCACCTCCATTCTTCGGGCATTCTCACCGTCTTACAAATGACGTTAAATAGCTCAGTCAGCCACTCCAAATCTGCCCTGCCTGCGCTCTTCCAAAATTCAACTAGGATCTCATCAGGCCCGGTCGCTCATCCCATGTACATCCTGCGAACAATACCCTTAACCTCCTCAACCTTAATGCTTCTACAATACCTAAAATCCCGGTACCTACCAGATTGCTCCAAATCTCCCAACGCAATGTCTCTATCTCCTTTTTCATTCAAGAGTTTATGAAAGTAAGACTGCCACCTCCACCTAATATGCGCGTCCTCCACCAGTACTTTGTCATCCTCGTCCTTGATGTACCTCACGTGATCCAAGTCACGAGTCCTTATCTCCCTCGCCTTGGCTAGTCTGTACAACTTTTTATCCCCGCATTTTCCTCTAATTCCACATACAGGCGTTCAAAAGCCGTCGTTTTCGCTGCCGTAACCGCAAACTTTGCCTCCTTCCTTGCCATCTTATACAGTTTCCTATTCGTCCACTTCTTCAGCCCATCCTTGCTTTCTATCAATTTATCATATGCCACTTTCTTCACTTCCACCTTCTCTTGAACTTTACCATTCCACCACCAGTCCCCACGATGCCTGCCACGGCTACCCCCGAGACCTCAAACACTTCTCTAAATACTTCTCGAATGCAATTGGTCGTCCTATCTCACATATCAATCGCATCCCCACTACTCCCCCAAGCCCCATTGGCCATCAACCTCTCCCCCATGCCCCTTTGGCCATCAACCTCTCCCCCATCTCATTTGCACTAGCCATGGTTAAACTCCCTCATTTGATTCTTAACATGTCATCCACAACCCTCCTCTTCTTCCTAAGGAGCAAAAAGTCTATCTGAGTCTTAGCCACCCGAAATGAATGTCAAGTGCTTGGTGAACCATTAACCAACACTCAACTTATTGAAAAGGCTCTCTGTTCCCTTCTTGAAAAGTTCAGTTTAAAGATTTGTGCTATTGAAGAAGCTCACAATTTTGCCACCATGGACCTTCATACCTTGATGAGCATTCTCAAAACTTATGAGATGAACATTGAGAATCAAAAGGAATTGTATAAAAGCAAGAATGTGGCACTTCAAGTTCAATCCTCGAAGAGTCAAATCGAAGAAGAGGATGTGAATCTTAAAGAAATTGGTGATGGTGCAAATGTTGCCTTACTCACTCGAAAATACAATTAGATGGCGAGGAAGTTCAATAATAAGAGAAATCAATCTTAATCTAAAGAGCACCAAAACCAAGTGATCAATCAAAATCCCACTAGATTCCTTCCAAATATACAAAAAGGAAATCAACTAAGAAGAATCAACTCAGATTGTACCAAATTTGATCCCAAACAACTGGAGTCTGTGCAGTGTCATGCATGCTTGGGTTGGGGTCACTATGCTAACGAATGTGCAAACACTCTTAGAAAAATTGGTAAGAACCTATAGGTTTCTCTTAGTGATGATAAAGGTGAAGAAGAAGGAGATCGTAAAATTGAAACACAAGCAATGCTGGCTACTATTTTCAAACAGTCTCTATTGGATAATGAAGATGTCGTATATAATATTGTCTCAGATGCCACGATATTTGCTCCAACATCATCAACAACATCAACATCCTCATCGACATCTGAAAGGTATGAATTTTTTAACTATTCTGATTTTAATTTCTTTAGTGGTTGTATTTCTGTTAGTGAGGCTGATTGTATGGATCAAGTTGAATGCAAAGATGATATGATTAATGAATTACAAAATATTTACAAAGCATTAATCATAGAATCCAAGTAACTTGACAGAAATATAAAATCTTTAATTCATGAGAATTTTATATTAAAAGGCACGATAACCCGACTTGAGGTTGCGCTTACCAAAAAGGATATTGAATTTGGTAAGATCAGTGTTAAATTGGATTTAGCCGAAGCAACCTGCCGTAAGCTCAACACGGGGACTTCAAAATTGAATGAGATACTCAACTTTAGTAAACCTTCATATGCAGGAATTGGGTACGAAAACTCTCTTAAAACCATATGCTCTAATCTCTTTCATAAAAATGAGAAAATATGCTTTGTAAAAAAAAGGATGAATAATAGGTTCTCATATATGTCAAAGAATATGAAGTTGTATGTCATCACTGTAACTCCCCTGGACACTTAAAATCATACTGTTTCAAACTTCAAGATTCTATGAGCAAAATGTTGCCTAAAATGTTGTCCAACATTTCGGATAACAATCGAACCAACATTTCTGAACCAAAAGGTAAAAAATATTTTAAGAGAGTTTGAGTTCCTAAAAAGGATACAACATGTAATTTTGCTATAACTGCATTAAGAACTAACATTTCAGGTTCTTGGTACTTTGATAGTGGATGTTCTCGCCATATGACAGGTACAAAGGGTTTTCTAAAGAACTATGAGTCATTTAATGGATGAAACGTGACTTATGGAGGTGACAGTAAAAACAAAATAATTGGAAAAGGGATCTTGGATGTTCCTGGATTTTCAACCTTAAGAAATGTCTTACACGTTGAGGGCTTAATGGCTAATTTGATTAGTATTATTCAACTGTGTGATGACAATCTTGAGGTAAATTTTAATAAGAATGTCTGTAAAGTTACGAATGAAGCAAATATATGTGTCATTACAGGTACAAGAACATATGACAATTGCTATTTTGTTGTAAGACAAGAAACATGCAATAATGCTTAGGTCAATGACACAACACTATGACATCAAAAGTTGGGGCATGTCAACTACCACAATTTAGAAAAATTAGTCTCATATCAAGCGGTTAGAGGCATACCCAAACTTTCCCATAAAGGTAAAACTGTCTGTGAAGATTGTTTGAAAGGTAAGCAAACCCGTGTCTCTCATAATGTTGTCCAACACGACGGACAACATTCAGGTACGTCTCACTGGTTTCAATTGCTACATATGGATTTATTGAGTCCAATTAAAGTAGACAGTCTAGGAGGTATGAGGTATTCCTTTGTGATAGTAGATAATTTTTCTAGATATTACTGGATATATTTTTTGAAATAAAAATCACAAACGTTGGACATGTTTAAAATCTTGCACTCTAGAATTAGAAATTTATTCTATTCTCCTATTTTTCGGATTAGATCCGACCATGGAAAAGAATTTAAAAATAGTTCATTCACAAATTTTTGTGAGAAAAAAGGAATTTTTCATGAGTTTTCTGCCCCCAAAACTCCTCAACATAATGGGGTTACAGAACGGAAGAATAAGACATTCAAGAAATGGCTAGAGTGATAGTTCAAAATATTTGTCAAAACATTTATGAGCAGAAGCCTTGAATACTGCTAATCACATAGCTAATAGAGTCTTTCTAAGGCTAGTAACAAAGATGACACCCTAAGAGATTATAAATGGAAAGAAACCAAACTTGCGTTACTTTCATGTTTTTGGGTGTATTTGTTATATTTTGAATGACAGGGGTCATTTGAAAAAAAATGACTCTAAGAGTGATAAAGGAATTTTTGTTGGATATTCACAAAATAGTCATGCTTATCGAGTATACAATCTAAGATCCAAAACTGTACAAGAGTCTGTAAATGTTATATTTGATGATCTTTCTGATGTTTCAGGAAACACTATCGAAAATAACATTATCGATACAGTGGAATGTCCACAGATTGTAGAAGAATCGGATGTTGCCACAAATGTTGCCACACCTGAAGCAACATCTGAAACAACAATAGAGATCACAGAGGCCACTTATGAGGAGTCAAGTGCTGAATTGTTAGACCAAGTTCGTAGGGACCCCTCATCAAGGATTAGGAAGAATCATCCAACGGGCCAAGTGATAGGGGAGGTTTTTGAAGAAATTAGAACAAGAGACAAAGAATCACTCAACTACAGAGAAATGGTAAGGTATGTGAGTATGTCAACCATATACCAATAGGTTAGTCTTTCTTGTTTTATATCTACATTAGAACCAAATAATGTTGTAGAAGCACTTAAAGATAACTTCTGGATACAAGCAATGCAAGAAGAGCTTGAACAATTTTCTCAAAATGAAGTCTGGGACTTAGTTTTACATCCAAATAATACAAATGTAATTGGAACTAAGTGGATTTTAAAAAATAAATCAGACGAATCAGGAACAGTTGTTAGAAACAAAGCACGTCTAGTTGCACAAGATTATATTCAGGTTAAAGGAATTGATTTTGATGAAACCTTTGCACGCTGTAGCTAGAATCAAATCAATTAGACTTTTACTTGCTATTGCTTGTTGTCTGAAAATTACTTTACACCAAATGGATGTAAAAGGTGCATTCTTAAATGGTTATCTAGACAAGGAGGTATATGTTAAACAACCAAAAGGATTTGAATATCCTTACCATCCACACTATGTGTGCAAGCTTAAAAAGGATTTGTATGGGTTGAAACAAGCCCCTCGTGCATGGTATGGTCGTTTAACTAACTTGCTTCTTGAATTTGGTTTTAATCGTGGTGAAGCTGATCGTACCTTGTTTATTAAACAATACGGTGTAGATATTATAATTGCTCAAATCTACATGGATGACATAGTCTTTGGATCGACTTCACGGTCGTACCTAAATTCATTTGTTGAAGCTATGGCATCGACATTTGAAATGAGCATGATTGGGGAATTAACTTTTTTCTTAGGCTTGCAGATAAAGCAAAGTGATGATGGAATTTTCATCTCACATAGTAAATATGCCAAGAATGTAGTTAAAAGATTTGGTTTGGAGAACACTAAACAAATGAAGAAGCCAATGGGTTCATCGCAGAAGGTATGTAAGGATAATATTGGTGAAAATATTGACCTAACATTATATCGATCTATGATAGGTAGCCTTCTTATCTTACTGCTAGTCGCCCAAATATTATATTTAGTGTTTGTGTTTGTGCATGTTTTCAAGCTTGTCCCAAAATATCCCACTTAAATACCGTGAAACGTATTACTCGATATGTTGCTGGCACATGTGATTTGGGAATATGGTATTCTAAAGACAGTAATCCTAACTTAATAGGATTTAGTGACTCAGATTGGGCTGGAGATGTGGATGATAGAAAAAGTACAAGTGGATGATGTTTTTATCTTAGCAATAACCTTGTTTCATGGTATAGTCGTAAACTAAAATTGTGTCTCACTTTCAACTGCTGAATCTGAATATGTAGCAGCTGGAAGTTGTTCCTCTCAATTAATATGGCTACGAAAAAGGTTTGCATGTATATAAATATTCATCTTAGTTGCTATTTTTTATCATTTTTGTTTTTCCCAAAAATAAAAAATAAAAAATAAAAGGGAAAAGCTCAATGGGTGTACATCGTCCTACCTACTCGATGGAAATACCAAATCAAACTCCAATCACTTTCACAAACCCTAATTCCTCTAAACCCTCTCCTCAATTCTCACCGATGGAAACTTCTCCAATGTCAGAACAAATGTCAACCAACATTCCATCCAACACTCCTATGAGCATTAGCCCACCATCGAATACACCTCAGCAATCGGTCAGTCTTCTTCCTCAAATCTCCCTGAAGATCTTTCTAAAGCACTATTGTTTAAAGGTTTTGATGAACCTTTAGATATCATCTTTAATGGAGATAATAATAACCATATAGATGTCGATCAAACTTTTGATTTCTAATCTCTAGGTAAAAGACCAAGGTCATCTACCTTTCCTACTCGTCGATTGAGTAGAGTGTTTGAGAAAACAGTCCAAAAAGGTTTGAGTAGCAAAAAGACTAAATGTAAAATATCTAAACCCGCTTACTCGAGCAGTGATAGTGAAAATACGGACCATGTTTTCTCAACTGAGGAAGAACCATCTGCTTCTGAACAACCCAGTGTGCCTCAAGAAAGGAAAATCCCAGATGAAACCCCCTTAAAACAATTTTTTCCAAAGGGAGTTCCCAGGACTACAAGAACACGTGTTGCTCCGAATATTGTCACAAATGCCACAACATCTCAGGCAACATTTCATCCAACATCCGAAGAGACACACGCCACAACATCCTCCAACAGTACCAAATCCGTCTGTTCAGACTATAGCTGGCCAGTGGGATGGGCTCAGGTCTGGCGGGTCGGGTTTGGCGGGGTCGGGTCGGGTCGGGGCAGGACGGGTGAAGGGGGCGGGATCGGGGATGGCGGGGTCAGGCGGGATCGGGCTTGATGGGATTTGCTGAAGTCCCGTCCCGATCCCGATCCCGTCGGAATCGGGTAGGGGCGGGATCGGTATCGGTATCGGGTTCCTGCGGGTTTTCCTCTTTTTTTTTTAATAACATATATATAAAAAAAACTCAATAAACAAGACAAGATAGTGTAATAAAAACATCCAAAGGTTGTTTTTGTGCCTCTAATATTATTTAATAGACATATGATTTTTTTGTAATGCAAATACAATTGTCTAAATTGCAATTTTGTGGTGTTGTCCAAAAGTTGCAAATTAAATAATAAAATTGCAATTAAAAAAATTATATTCTAAAAAAAACCTGTTCTAATTGCTTGATAATTTCCCGTGGTTCTTCGGTTGGAATTGGTATTTGTTGGTCAAATTGATCCACGTCGCTTCCACCACATTCGGATAAGATTTCGTTGTAGTTTTCGTCTTCTTTTTCGTTGATCTCCGATTGACCGCACCTTCTCCTCTCCGCTCGTATCCAATCTCTGAATAATACTGCAATTTCCAAGCTGTCTCCGGCTAATGAGTGTCTGTGGTCTCCTATTTGATATCTGTCGGCAGAAAAAGCGCTTTTAGACACAGTTGATGACTCTTGAATGTTCAAAACATCTCGGGCCATCATTGAAAGTGTCGGAAAGGTCTTCTCATTCCCCCTCCAGTATTTCAGCAAGTCTTCATGTCCATCTTCGTTGATAACTTCTTGGTACGGTACAAAACCCTGCAAAACAAAAATATCAAACTCGCTAATTTGGTTAGTAGCGGTACGGCCGCACATTCTATTTCTGAGGCTTTCAATACTAGCCACAGAAACAACATGTCTTTTGTGAGGTTGTGTTGAAGATGAAGAAGATGGTATGGAAGCCGGTAGGTTACTAGCACTTTCTTTTTGGTAAAACCTATATATTTTTTTGCATTGATCTTCTATGCTAGACAACACTTCTTCTTTAGTTTGTTCAATAGGTGGTGGGTGATTTGGATTTTTTAGACTTGGAGGTGGTAGTACTTCTATACAATCGTAAATAGTTTCAATAAGTGATTTAGTACCGTCTATTTTAATAGTCGGATTTAATGCATCACCAATAATATAAATAGTGGGAATAGGAATAAAATATTTTTTTATTTTGATAAACATTTTTAAATAGCTGCCATATAGGCTGGTTTTTCCATATATTCACTAAGTAATAAAAATATTAGAGTTATATAAAACAACATAGTTGAAATAGTAGGATAATATATACCGGAAAATTCTTTTGTTTCTTGAAAAAATTTCTCTAAAAATACAATAAGTTCTGAAATATTTACCCAATCACTATCTACAACCATATCAGCTGGATTTTGATTATGAGAGTTAAAAAAATAAAGTTATAGGTTTTCTAGTCATAAGCAACAAGTAGTTTCTCGTATAAAGAATTTCACATAGTGGATACTTCTTCTGGAATTTTTCTATAAGGTAGTCCACAATCGTGACAAGTTTTTTTATATTCTTTTCTTTGTTGTACTCTATTACTTTTAAAAATAAAGTTTATAGCAAATTGTATTTTACTAAGAATGTCTTTAAAAAGTGATAGACCATCCTTTACAATTTAGTTATATATATGGCACGCGCATTTTATATGAAAATGATCTGGAAAAGATGGAGTTAAACTATTTTTAAAAATTGTAATAGCGTAATTGTTAGAAGAAGCGTTATCTAATGTAATAGTCATAATTTTATCAGTTATTCCGTAATAATGGCACACTTGATAAATATTTTCTGCAATAAAAGTACCAGTGTGCCTATCATCTATATATCTATACGCTAAGATACGTTTTTGCATAGACCATTTATAATCTATCCAATGACAAGTTACCGTTAAATAATCATGGTCGTTAGTACTACGACCTATATCAGACATGATAGATACTTTGTCATTAAAATGATTTAATGAATAACGTAAATATTGTTGATATTCATGTGCGAATTTAAATACATCTCTCTTAACAGTTGATCTAGGAAAACCGTTAAAAGCAAGATTATATATATCTCTAATGTAATGAATAAAACCGGGAGATGAAGGAAATGAAAAGGGCAAACCCTCCACAACAACTAATTTTAATATTGCTTCCCTATCTCTATGTTTATTGTATTTAGGGCCTACAATTTCCCCCGTCATAGGGTTAATTTTGACGCTGTACTTGGTCCGGGACAGTATCAGTATATGAACCTTGTCCCGATGGAGCGGGCGTTTGCGCACCCGGTTTTGAAGCCTATTATTGGGCATACCTAGCTGGATGAGCCCTTACTACGTGTCTCATTAAACCCCCGTCCCACAGTGACCTTTTCCAGTTTTAAATTTTAAAAAATCTTTACAAATTTTACATCTAGCTACTTGATTCTCTACGTCCCTATCAAAAAATATCCATGCATCTGATTTTAATGGTCCTTTTGTTGGACCTCGTCTCATACTAGGGGGAATAAGAAGCATTTCAGTTGAAGGTGCACTAATGGGTGTGTTGTCATCAACATTAGTAGGTGTATCATCTAGATCATAGTCTAAATTAAAGTCTTCTTGAGTTTCACAAAATAGCTCCTCATCTAAATCTAATGGTATTGTAGGAAAATGTTCAGTATCAACAAAATCATCCTGTGTAGGAATATGATGACTGGAAGAAGTACCCTTGCCCTTGTTTCCCCTACTAGAAGAAGCATCCTTACCCTTAAACATACCTCTTAATCCTTCCATTTTAATTATGATAATAAATAATTAAAGATAATAAAATTAAGTGCGCTAAATAAAATAAACAAACAATAGTAATTTAATGAAGGAACGAATGTACCAAACGTCGACGTAACGTCGACGTGTAATCGAGAGGTTGAAAATTGAAACTTTACTCGATGAAAGACCCTCAAGCTAGTTGCCAACTTCACTCCCAATTCCCAAATGAATAAATAAAATTGAATATTTAGTAAACAATGTAGATATGTAGAGAGATAGATTGAGAGATTAGAGAGATTGTAGGAAGATTTGTGAGAAAGATGAAGAGAAAATGAGTTATTTATAGTTGGAAAATTGGGTTAAAGTGTAAATATAATAACTTATGGGTTAAAAATAAATATTAAGGGGTAGGGGGTTGGGGAGGCCAAAAATGGCCGTTGCACAACGGCCAAAATCTAAAATGATTGTTGGTGCAACGGTTATTTTTGCAAATGGGGGAGTTACGGGCGGGATCGGGTCGGGATTGGCGGGACTGGGGAGGGCTAGGACGGGTCGGGATGAGACATTGTCCCATCCCGGTACGAGTCCCGATACTGAATTTTTTTTTACTACGCGGGTTGGGGCGGTGTCGGGCCGGGACCGGGCCGTCCCGGCCCACTGGCCAACGTTAGTTCATACATGTCTGATTCAGACATTGAGGTATCTGCTTTCTCAGATAAATTCTATTCTAAAGCTAACCATGATATATGGGATTTTTACAAGAATATAGTAATTAGGACTAAGAGAGTGTTAGATATAGCTCTCTATACTGAATATGGTTTGGTAGACTTCTTAAAGGACAGACAACTTCTTAGTTCTGACACTGAAAAAGAACCATATGTTGATGAGATAACAAGATTGTTTTATGCTAATTTAAGCTCTGCTATAGAGGATACCTCATCAAAGAAATTTGGGAAGGTATATCTCTATAAAAAGGTATATCTTTTTACGCCTGCTATCATAAATCAATGTATTGACCAAAATGCTGGAGATAATGTTAGAGAAGCAGAACATGTGATAGACAATAGTGATGAGGTAATTGAATACCTCACTAGAGGTATAATGAAGAAGTGGATCCCTAGATGCCCATCCTCCAAACTAACAACCCTATTTCCACCCTCCACAAAATTGCTATTCATAATTGGCTTCCTTCAATGAATGAATCAATTGTGACATCTGAACAAGCCACCCTGTTATATAAAATTGGGAAAGGTTTGAAAGTTGATTTGGGAAAAATGATATTTCATCAAATTGCCAACTTGGCTGAGAAAGAATCAACTTCAATCCTTCATTTTTTCTTTCTGATCTACAAAGTATTAACCACCTAAGTCTTTGAGCCTAAGAGAGAAGACACTTTAGGGAAGGTTGCTGAGCTTTACACTGTAAACAAAGCAATTTTGAATAGCAAGGACAGAGTCATCAACTTGCCCTGGAAGAAGGAAGCTGAAAGTGAAAATGTTACCAGAAATGTCACCAACATTCTGGGCAACACTGGTCCAGGACAATCTACACTGTCGATAGAATGGCTTGTGGATCAAATTGGAAAAATCAACCAACAGATTTCTGAGGTTGATGTTGCAAGAAATGACAAGTTAGAGACCATTTCATGATGCTACTTTCTTCACAAAAGGGGGAGATGATGCTGATGTAGGGGGGTGAAGCTAAAACTGCTATGGTGCAGAGGAAGCTGAAGTTGTTATGCAGGGGTAGAAAGCTGCTGCTGTTGTATGATGAGAAATGAGGAAGCTAAATGATGTTGCTGAACTAAACTGTTCAATAGTTTGATGGAATGATATGGATATTTGTTGACAATGGTTTATTTCTATTTGTGTTTTGTATATATTGGATGATATGTGCTCATATTTTTTTTCTTCTAATCCTATGAATTGGTATACACATGTTTTCTTGTATGCCATCACAGGTTAAGGGGGAGCATGACCTTGAAATTGTTGATCACATATGTTGGACAACATTTGTGACAACACCATAAGTCAATTTTACATTTTAACGAGTTTTGTGAAGAAAGACAAAAAAGGGGAGATTGTTAATGTTTGATTTGATGTTGTGACATTTGACCCAACACATCTCCTGAAGTATTTATTTGAATGTAAAAGAATGTTGGGACAAATATTGCAAAACATTCGGACCAACATTTTTAGAACTGATTTTGCCTTACTTCACGTAATGATTACTATGTAGTAAATATGGCATGACAAGGTAAAAAGGAGTTGGTAAACACATGTGAAGAACGAGTCAAGGCTGTTGCTTTTCGTGAGGAACAAGTCAAAGTTGTTAAAGGTTTTTGCTACTTGATCATCTCCAACCAATCCTACCAGCTGCCACCTTTCCCTCAACCTCCACAATCAATCGATGAGTTTTTCAAGGAAGACTCTCTACTATAAATAGAGAGTCTACTACAGTGAATCGATATCCAGAATCAAAAAGCAAAAATACCAAGAGAGCTCTCAGGATTTCATCTCAAAAATCTCGATCACCAGTGTTGCCTGAGTATGTTGACAACATTCTGTCCAACATTACAATTGATGTTTATATTATAGATTAGTTTTGTATGGAGCGATTGTAATGAGAGGTTGTCTATGTCTACTTAGTTAGATTTTTCAGGCAGAAATCATCTGCGACTTCTCCTTTTAATTCCTTTTCGTTTTATATTGTAAATATGTAAAGAAAAGAATTTGTACTGTTGTATATAATATATATACAATACATTTGGTCATTGACCATCATAACTTATATAATATATATATAACTTATGAAAATTTAAACCTTTGTGTTCTTTAAATTCCGTTGCATTTACTCTTTAAAGTTACTGTTTTGCTAAGTGTTGTTACTGCTGTCGGACGACATAATTGCCGACATTCGAAAACAGAATTGTCATTCGATTTATTCCATCTCTTATTTTTATTTCCCATATCATTTGACACCTTTCACATTTCCTTCTTACATACTACATGACACACTAACCATAGCAACTGATATGATGGGCAAAATGTATACGGAAGAAGTGCAAAACATGTTTGTAATGGAATCTTTGTTAAAAGAGAAAAGTTTTGCTAGCTTTTGTTAAATATACAGAATATACACACAATATACATGTGTATATTGTGTATATTGAGGCTCTCAGTGCTCTCGGCCCAGCCCTTGTACCGTGTAATATGTTAGTATTAGTTTAGGTAATGTTGTAGTGTAATTAGTATTGTACACTTACCATAATATTTGTATTACCATAATTGTATAGTTAGTATCCAAGTAGAATAAGGTTTTAGGAGTAGAATAGGAATATGATTCTCCTATTATGGAAATATGTAACTTGTATATATAGTTTTTCAATCAATGAAAATAATCGAGGGATTATTTCTTTCATGGTATCAGAAGTCTAGGTCTTAAAATCTTCTCTCTAAAAATCCTCCTACTCCCGTCGCCACCTCGAATTCCGAGCCCTCTTTGTCTCATTTTTCGTACCAACGATCTCTCATCTCTTCCCAAAATTTCCTTCTAAATCCCTCAATCACATATTGTTCTATCAATATGTCTACTTCCCAGAATACGTTTCATCCTGCCCTTACAGTTTCTAACATCAAGAATAACATCCCTCTTGTTCTTGAAATAGAAAACGTCCAATATGCGATGTGGGCCAATTGTTCAAAATTCACGTATGCTCGCATCAAGTCAGCCATCACATAATCTCTGCGGCTCCTGAGGATACGCAGGTGTCAAAACGCGAGGATGATCCTAAGTTGTGGACGATTCTTGATGCCACTGTCCTCCAGTGGATATATTCCACAATTTCTACCTACCTTTTGCAAATGATTATTGAGCCTGACGCTACGGCACATGCAACTTGGGATAGACTGCGTGATATATTCCAAGATAATCAAAATTCTAGAGTCGTTACTCTTGAGCAGGATTTCTCCCACGTCAATATGGAAGATTTCCCTAATGTTTCGGCTTATTGCAAAAGATTAAAGGAATTGACGGACTAACTTCGCAACGTTGCAGTTTCGAATGATCGTTTGGTCCTCCAAATGGTTTCCGGCCTCTCTGAGGCCTATAATGGTGTTGGAACGCTTCTTCGGCAGAGCAATTCGCTTCCGCAATTTTATCAGGCTCGTTCTATGCTTACACTCGAAGAAGCAGGCATGGCAAAATGAGCGGCTACCGGTTCTAGTCCAGTAGTCATGATGACCGAGTCCACGGTTTATCCTACCGGTTCCAATAACTCGGGCCAAAACCGCAACAACGGTGGTGACAAAAATGGTGGAAATAAGAAAAATGGCAAGAACCGCTACGGCAGCCGGCAGAATAGTGGTGGTGGTGGTGGCGGCCCACGCGGTGGTCAGCAGCAGCAGCAGTTCTAGGCCCCACAGTGGGCCCCTATGCAGTGGCAGTAGGCCCCACATCCACAGTTTGGGCCCAGTCCAGTTTTTCCCCATTAGTAGTGGGTGGCCCACCAGCAGTCCAGGCCCAATTCTGCATGGACCAAATACATCCAGTCATCTGGGCCGAGGCAGCAAGTAGGGGTACTTGGGCCTCGACCCCTACAGGCCCATCAAGCAGCGGCGCCCACATCTACAGATATCGAAGCCGCAATGCACACAATTGGTTTAAATCCTCTAGACCCAAATTGGTATATGGACACCGGTGCCACTACCCACATGACATCAGATTCAGGTACGCTCTCGTCTTATTCCAATTTAAGCGACCCTTGCAGCATAATTGTTGGTAATGGTAATTCTATTCCAATTCATGGTTATGGTCATAAAACTTTATCTCCCCCTCATCTACCTCTTATCTTGAAAAACACCCTACACGCCCCCCAAATTGATTAAAAACTTAGTCTATGTCCTTAAATTCACTACTGACAATTTCATTTCTATTGAATTTGATCCATTTGGTTTGTCTGTGAAGGATTTCAAGACGGGGAGTCCTCTCATGAGGTGTGATAGTAGGGAGATCTTTATCCTATCACACTCAGTTCCGGTCCATCGAGTCAAGCCCTGCCATCCGCCTTTGCAGCCATTTCTCCTTCCTTGTGGCATGCTCGTCTTGGTTATCCGGGATCATCTATTTTGTCGTCATTAGATAAAAATAGTTTTATTTCATGTAAGGGTATGAGTAGTACTCCAAATTGTCAGTCTTGTTCTCTAGGGAAAATTTTTAAGTTGCCATTTGTAGACTCAAATTCTCATACTTTAATGTCATTTGATATTATTCATAGAGACTTATGGACGTCTCCTGTTCTTAGTTCTGTGGCTCATCGGTATTATGTTCTCTTTTTGGATGATTATTCTAAGTTTTTATGGACGTTTCCAATAGCGAAAAAATCTCAAATTTTTTCTGTCTTCTTAAAATTTAGAGCATTCATTAGAACCCAATTCAAATGAGAAATAAAAAATATTCAGTGTGATAATGGCAAAGAATATGACAATGGGGTGTTTCAGGAATTCTATGCTAATAATGGGATCAATTTTCATTTTTCTTGTCCTCATACGTCTTCACAAAATGGGAAAGCCGAACGCAAAATTCGTTTCATAAATAACATTGTCCGAACTTTATTAATTCATGCTTCCGTACCCCCATCTTTTTGGCATCATGCTCTACAAATGGTTACCTATCTCCTTAACATAATTCCTTCCAAAGGTTTGACATATTTTCCCCTCTTCAAATTTTATATAATAAAATTCCTTGATATTCACATCTTCGGGTTTTTGGGTGTTTATGTTATCCGTTATTCCGGTCCCCCATAATTAACAAACTTCAGGCCTGGTCTACTCGTGTGTATTTTTGGGTTTTCCATCTAATCATCGTGGCTACAAATGCTTTGATTTATCCTCTAATAAAATCATCATTAATCGCCATGTAATTTTTGATGAATCCCAATTTCCATTTGCTAAAGTTAATACTCCCGTGCCTCGTTCGTATAATTTTTTGGATGATAGTATATCCCCGTATATTATTCATCATTTTTAGGACGTATCCCGCATCCAAAATTCTCCAGCGGGCCCACTGCCTGCTGGTCCTACTGGTTTGTCACCCACCGCCCCCAGATCCGCTTGTTGGGCCAGTTCCAGCGATTGGGCCAGTCCAGCCCAATTCTGGAACTGCTCCTTCCTACTCCTATTTACCGAGTTGGGCCAGCAGGCCCACTTCCTGCTGGCCAGTCCGTCCAGAGCCCAGCAAATTCTCGAAATCCGCCCAATTCTTCCTCGAGTCATAGACCGGTCACTCGTAGACAACGGGGTGTTTTTAAACCAAATAGACATTTTAATTTATATTCTAATGTCCCTAAATCCCCCTTACCCCATAATCCTGTGTCTGCCTTAAATGACCAAAATTGGAAAATTGCTATGACCGATTAATATAATGCTCTTATTGATAATAAAACGTAGTTGGTGCCCCGTCCATCTGATATTAATATTATCAGGTCTATGTGGATTTTTACTCATAAGGAGAATTCAGATGGTTCATTTGCTCAACATTAGGCACGGCTTATGGGTGATGGTAAGACTCAGCAGGTTGGTATAGATTGTGGTAAGACGTTTAGTCTGGTGGTCAAGCCAACTACCATTCGCACTATGCTTAGCTTGGCTCTTTCAAATGCATGGCCTATTCATCAGTTAGATGTAAAGAATGTTTTCCTACATGGGGATCTCAAGGAAACAGTCTATATGCATCAGCCTTTGGGATTCAGGGATCCCAAACATCCTCATCATGTCTGTTTGTTGAAGAAGTCCTTATATGGGCTTAATCAGTCTCCCCAAGCCTGGTATACGAGGTTTGCAGACTATGATTCGACTATTGGATTCACTAACAGCTGGTCGGATAATTCCCTGTTCATCTACCGTCGTGATTCGTCCTTGGCCTATATTCTGTTATATGTGGATGATATTATTTTGACTGCCTCTTCCGATGTCTTACGCCAGTCTATCGTGACCATGCTCAGCTCTGAGTTTTCTATGAAAGACTTGGGCCCTTGAGTTACTTTTTGGGGATTGCTGTCACTCATCATTCAGATGGGTTGTTCTTATCTCAAAGGAAGTATACAACTGAGATCATTGAGAGGGCTAGGATGTCATCCTGTAAGTCCACTTCCACTCCAGTTGATACTAAGCCCAAGCTTAGTGCCGCGACTGGCGTACCATATGAGGATCCGACCCGCTATCACAGTCTTGTAGGGGCCTTCAGTATCTTACATTTACGAGACCAGTTATTACTTATGCTGTCCAGCAGGTGTGTTTGTTCATGCATGATCCCAGAGTTGAGCACATGAATTCACTCAAACGCATCATTCGGTATATTCAGGGTACACTTGACTATGGGTTGCATTTATATCCTTCATCGACGTTCACACTTGTCTCGTATACAGATGTTGATTAGGGTGGCTATCTAGACACCAGACGGTCTATGTCTGGCTATTGTATGTTTCTTGGTAATAACCTGGTCTCATGGTTGGCAAAACATCAGTCAACATTGTCCCGATCCAGTGCCGAGGCTGAGTATCGAGGGGTAGCTAATGTGGTCTCAGAATCATGTTGGTTACGTAATTTGCTTTTGGAGCTTCATTGTCCCATTCAGAAAGCAACCTTAGTTTATTGCGATAATATTAGTACCATCTACCTTTCTGGTAATCCGGTTCAGCACCAGCGCACTAAGCATATCGAGATGGACATTCACTTTGTCCGCGAAAAGATTGCTCGTGGTCAGGTACGCATCTGCCATGTCCCGTCAAGATATCAAATTGGCGACATCTTTACAAAGGGTCTTCCCTCGGTCCTTTTTGAAGATTTTAGGGACAGTCTCAGCGTTCGAAGACCGCCCGCTATGATTGCGGGGGTGTGTTAAATATACACAATGTACACACAATAGACATGTGTATATTGTGTATATTGGGGCTCTCGGTGCTCTCGGCCCAGCCCTTGTACCGTGTAATATGTTAGTATTAGTTTAGGTAATGTTGTAGTGTAATTAGTATTGTACACTTACCATAATATTTATATTACCATAATTGTATAGTTAGTATCCAAGTAGAATAAGGTTTTAGAAGTAGAATAGGAATATGATTCTCCTATTATGAAAATATGTAACTTGTATATATAGCCTTTCAATCAATGAAAATAATTGATGGATTATTTCTTTCAGCTCCAATACTTATTTGCAAGAAGATATGGGACACTGAAGGGCAGGTCCAGTCATGAGACAAATGTTCTCCTCAATGACTAAAAACTAAGAGTGGCCAGTGGGCCGGGCTCGGTCTGGCGGGCTGGGTCTGGCGGGGTCGGGGTCGGGGCGGGACGGGAGAAGGGGCGGGGTCGGGTCCGGCGGGCTCTGGCGGGGTCGGGTCTGGCGGGACTGGAGCAAGTCCCGTCCCGATCCCGATCCCGTCGGGCTCGGGTCGGGGCGGGGTCGGGCTCGGGGCGGGATACGGCGGGTTTTCATTTTTTTTTTTTTTAAATAACATATGTATAAAAAAAACTCAATAAACAAAATAAGATAGTGTAATAAAAACATTCCAAGGCTGTTTTTGTGCATCTTATATTATTTAATAGACATATGATTTTTTTGTAATACAAATACAATTGTCTAAAATCTAAATTGCAACTTTGTGGTGTTGTCCAAAAGTTACAAATTATATAATAAAATATTAAAATTACAATTAAAAAAATTACATTCTCAAAAAAACCTGTTCTAATTGCTTGATGATTTCATGTGGTTCTTCGGTTGGAATTGGTATTTGTTGGTCAAATTGATCCACGTCGCTTCCACTACCTTCGGTTAAGATTTCGTTGTAGTTTTCATCATCTTCTTCGTTGATCTCCGGTTGACCGCACCTTCTCCACTCCGCTCGTATCCAATCTCTGAATAATACTGCAATTTCCAAGCTGTCTTCGGCTAATGAGTGTTTGTGGTCTCCTATTTGATATCTGCTGCGAGAAAAAGCGCTTTCAGACGCAGTTGACGACGCTTGAATGTTCAAAACATCTCGAGCCATCAATGAAAGTGTCGGAAAGGTCTTCTCATTCTCCCTCCAGTATTTTAGCAAGTCTTCATGTCCATCTTCATTGATAACTTCTTGATACGGTACAGAACCCTGTAAAACAAATATATCCAACTCGCTAATTTGGTTAGTAGTAGAGGTACGACCGCACATTCTATTTCTGAGGCTTTCAATACTAGCCGCAGAAACATCATGTCTTTTGTGAGGTTGTATTGAAGATGAAGAAGATGGTATGGAAGCTAGTAAGTTACTAGCATTTTCTTGTTGATAAAATCTATATATATTTTTGCATTGGTGTTCTACGCTAGACAATAATTCTTCTTTAGTTTGTTCAATAGGTGGTGGGTGATTTAGATTTTTGGGACTTGGAGGTGGTAGTACTTCTATACAATCGTAAATAGTTTCAATTAGTGATTTAGTACCGTCTATTTTAATAGTAGGATTTAATACGAACCAATAATATAAATAGAGGGAATAGAATAAAATATTTTTTTATTTTGAGAAACATTTTTTTAATATTTGCCTTATAAGTTTGGTTTTTCCATATATTCACTAAGTAATAAAAATATTAGAGTTATATAAAATAACATAGTTGAAATAGTAGGATAATATATACCGGAAAATTCTTTTGTTGCTTGAAAAAATTTCTCTAAAAATACAATAAGTTCGGAAATTTTTTCCCAATCACTATCTAAAATCATATCAGCTGGCTTCTTATTATGAGAGTTAAAAAATAAAGTTATAGGTAATTTATAATCATAAGCAACAAGTAGTTGCTCGTATAAAGAATTCCACCTAGTGGATACTTCTTGTGGAATTTTTCTAAAAGGTAGTCCACAATCATGACAAATTTTTTTATATTCTTTTCTACGTTGTACTTTATTACTTTTAAAAATAAAGTTTATAGCAAATTGTATTTTACTAAGAATGTCTTCAAAAAGTGATAGACCATCCTTTACAATTAAGTTATATATATGGCACGCACATTTTATATGAAAATGGTCTGGAAAAGACGGAGTTAAACTATTTTTTAAAATTGTAATTGCGTAATTGTTATTAGAAGCGTTATCTAATGTAATAGTCATAATTTTATCGGTAATCCGTAATAATCGCACACTTGATAAATATTTTCTGCAATAAAAGTACCGGTGTGCCTATCATCTATATATCTATACGCTAAAATACGTTTTTGCATAGACCATTTATAATCTATCCAATGACAAGTTACGAGTTAAATAATCATGGCCGTTAGTACTACGACCTATATCGGACGTGATGGATACTTTGCCATTAAAATGATATAATGAAAAACGTAAATATTGTTGATATTCATGCGCGAATTTAAATACATCTCTCTTAACAAGTTGATCTAGGAAAACCGTTAAAAGCGAGGATTATATATATCTCTAATGTAATGAATAAAACCGGAAGATGAAGGAAATGAAAAAGGCAAACCCTCCACACTGCAACTAATTTTGATATTGCTTCCCTATCTCTATGTTTATTGTATTTAGAGCCTACAATTCCCCCGTCATAGGGTTAATTTGACCACGTACTTGGTCGGGACGTATCAATATGTGAACCTTGTCCCGATGGAGCGGGCGTTTGCGCACCCGGTTTTGAAGCCTGGTATTGGGCATACCTAGCTGGATGAGCACTTACTACGTGTCTAATTAAACCCCCGTCCCACCGTGACCTTTTCCAGTTTTAAATTTTAAAACATTTTTACAAATTTTACATATGGCTACTTGATTCTCTACATCCCTATCAAAAAATGTCCATGCATCGATTTTAATGGTCGTTTCTTTGGACCTCGTCTCATACTAGGGGGAATAAGAGGTATTTCAGTTTAAGGTGCACTAGTGGGTGTGTTGTCATCAACATTAGTGGGTATATCATCTAGATCATCGTCTAAATTAAAGTCTTCTTGAGTTCCAGAAAATAGCTCCTGGTCTAAATCTAATGGTATTGTAGGAAAATGTTGAGTATCAACAAAATCATCCTGTGTAGGAATAAGATGACTAGAAGAAGTACCCTTGCCCTTGTTGCCCCTACTAGAAGAAGCACCCTTACCCTTACCCTTAAACATACCTTTTAATCCTTCCATTTTAATTATGATAATAAATAAATAAATAAATAATTAAAGACAATAAAATTAAGTGATCTAAACTAAATAAACAGACAATAATAATTTAATGAAGGAACGGATGTACCAAACGCCGACGTAACGTCGATGTGTAATCGAGAGGTTGAAAATTGAAACTTTGTTCGATGGAAGATCCTCAAGCTAGTTGCCAACTTCACTACCAATTCCCAAATGAATAAATAAAATTGAATATTTAGCAAACAATGTAGACTTGTAGAGAGATATATTGAGAAATTAGAGAGATTGTAGGAAGATTTGTGAGAAAGATGAAGAGAAAATGAGTTATTTATAGTTGAAAAATTGGGTTAAAGTGTAAATATAATAACTTATGGGTTAAAAATAAATATTAAGGGGTAGGGGGTTGGGGGGGGAGGGGGGGGGCTAAAATGGCCGTTGGCCAACGGCCATAATCTAAAATGGTTGTTGGTGCAACGGCCATTTTTGCAAAGGGGCTGGGTCGGGGTCGGGGCGGGCTCGGGTCTCGCGGTCCTGGGGCGGGCTCGGGTCTCGCGGTCCTGGGGCGGGCTCGGGTCTCGCGGGACGAGACATCGTCCCGTCCCGAGTTCGAGTCCCGCCCCCGTAAATTTTTTTTTTTTTTTTTTTTTTGGCGAGGTCGGGGCGGATCCGGGGCGGGCTCGGGACGGGCTCGGGTCGGGGTCGGGCTGTCCCGGCCCACTGGCCAGCCCTACTAAAAACATGAGTCTAGAGAGGATGGCTAACTTGCTAGCATGGTTTTATTCTGTGTATAGTGCTTGTTCCACCAATTCACTTGACAGTCCTGTGAGACTCTTAATACATTTTGTTGTGGCATATAACATGGATGTTGTTAATATGATTCAGCTGTGGGCGGCTCGTGTGGTTGACAGTGGAGGTATCATCAACTGGACGAGAACATACCAGATTGCTTTAGTAGCTAAGAGATTGCATACATCAGTTTCTATGACAGCCGAAAATTATAAGTTTTCTCATCTTATGCCACTAGATCGAACAAATGTGGTGCCAACTTTTTGTCCAATTGATTTTTGTACCTGAACAATTTCACCGATCGGTCAGCTAATGAAGTACATTTTTTTTCCGTAACTGATGAGGTGTGACTATATCTTAATTTTGTTCTTGATAACGTTCCTGCCTCCGTTCATGATGTTATCAGACACTTTAATAAGTTTAACCACAGGTTGCCTTTGCTATTTGGGAAGCTATGCATAAATTCACTTTTCTTGGCACTATCCTACAATCATCACACTATTGGAGTATGTTGCAGAGACATCATACCTCAGAATCCTTTGGTGAATCCTCATGACCATCGAGTTGAACTTTGCCACTTTAGACGTGTTAAGATTTTGGTTAAAGCTGGCCAATATGTTACAGAAGCAAGAGGAGTAACACCAATTTCCTTAATGCTCTCCAAAGACAAACATAAAGCTGCACTTTGCATCAGATCATCTTAGATCATTTTCTTTGGCCAAATTTATTGCTGGATGGAGGAGTGTTGTCTCACTTTACACTTGTGATATTGCAACATGTAGAAATTGCTACTCTTCAGATAATTGAGTAAGTGTTGGATGGATATCGTGACTTGAACCTTGAGGACAAGGTTCTTATTGAGGACGGGGTATTGTTGTGAACATGCCCATTTCTGGTTATACTATTGGGCTAAGTGAGGATTTTATTTGGGATCCAGGTTGAGGACAAGTGTCATGATGGTAGTGGCTTAGAGGAAATATGCTTGTTATAACTACTGCTCGTCAGGTATCGTATTGTGATTATACTTAGGCAAAGACTGTGCTTCTCATCCCCTATTCTCTATGTGTCTCTTGTCCCCTTCTTCTACCATCCTTAGTTACTTTACTTTTAGTATTTTCCATCGCGAATCAATAGTTTGAGTGTTGACTTCAAAAGTTATAAATAGTTTTTATTTTGAGCAGTTTTTGTATTGTTACATTTTCTCTTTTGCCTTTACTTTGTTTTTTGTTCTTTTTTTTTATTCTTTCTTGTTCTTGTTATTTTTTTCTTCTCGTTTCTAATTCATCCTTCAAGTTTCAAAATTCCTGTGTTTTCTTTTCTTGTTCTGAAAGATTGAAATAATTTCTCTTACGGATTCCTTTCATTATTCACAATATATATAGCTGTACAAAGGTTGATTCCTAATATGGTACGAATCCTAACTTACCTTACAAAGGTTGATTCCTAATACAATTAGAATCCTAAGTTACCTTAAATATACATCTATCATAATTACAAAATATACAGAGAATATTCGGAGAATATTCGCTAATACTCCCCCTCAGACGGAGCGGGAGGAGGCCGAACGCTAAGGCTGGATCGAAAGTCGGTGAAGAGTTGTCGCGGTAGTCCCTTTGTGAAGATGTCTACATACTGATAAGAGGAAGGCACGTGTAATATTTTGACCTGACCACGGGCAACCTTCTCTCGCACAAAGTGGATATCCATCTCAATAAGCTTAGTCCGCTGATGTTGGACCGGATTATGAGACATATAGATGGCAGATATGTTGTCACAATAGACTATAGACGTCTTGCGGAGTGGACACTGGAGCTCCAAAATAAGATTTCGGAGCCAACAAATCTCAGCAACTACATTAGCAACACCGCGATATTCTGCTTCAGCACTCGAACGGGATAGTGTGGCCTGCCTCTTGGCGGACCATGAGATAAGATTATCCCCAAGAAATACACGGTACTCGAGGTGGAGCGACGTGTGTACGGGCATCCCGCCCAATCTGATCCGTGTAGGCAAGTAACTTGGTTGGGGCAAGAGGGGTATAGGTGTAATCCAAAGTCTAGTGTGCCCTTAACGTATCTGATAATACGTTTGAGGGCGGCAAAATGGGACTCTCGGGGGTCGTGCATGAACAGACACACCTGCTGAACGACATATGCAATATCAGGCTTAGTGAATGTAAGATACTGAAGAGCACCTGCTAGACTCCGATATAGAATGGGATCAGAAACTAGCGCACCATCATTGGCATTAAGCTTGGATTTGGAGTCCACCGGAGTTGGCATAATTTTACAATTTGTCATCTTGGCCCTGTACACTATATCTTATGCATACTTACGCTGACACAGGAACATAGTGGTTGCAGATCTGGTTACCGATATACCCAAAAAATAACTTAGCTTGCCCAAGTCAGTCATAGCAAATTCAGTTTTGAGTAGAGCAATGATTTCATTCTTCAAACCGTCGATGAGGCCAGTAAGAACAATGTCATCGACATATAATAGCAAATATGCAGTGCTGCTACCTCGGTGAAAAGTGAAGAGAGAATTATCACACCTGCTACATACAAAACCAATCTGCAGAAGATACCTGGCAAAACGATCATACCAAGCGCGGGGTGCCTGTTTCAATCCATACAATGACTTCCTGAGACGACACACAACCGCGGAGTCGCCGGATGAACAAAGCCGGAGGTCTGATGCATGTACACGAGTCTCTTTCAAATCCCCATGAAGGAATGCATTCTTGACATCAAGCTGATGAATCGGCCAATGCATGCCCATAGCAATACTGAGAACAGTCCGAATAGTGGCCTGTTTAACAATAGGACTGAATGTCTCACCACAATCAATACCCTCCTGCTGATTAGTGTCATTGGTGACTAGTCTTGCATTATACCTCTCTAAGTCACCACTGTCTCTGAACTTGTGCTGAAATAACCACATACACCGGATAACATTCACACCTTCGGGTCTAGGTACCAAATCCCAAGTGTTCTGCTTGGTTAAAGCGTTAAATTCCTCGCACATGGCCGCATTCCGATTTGGGTCCAGTTTTGCTAGTTTTGGATTTTTTGGAATGGGTGATAAGGTTTGTGTGGAGAGATTGAAGTGAACCTTGGGTTTGAAGATCCCGTGTTGTGCACGAGTCTCCATGCGATGAGACAGCAGTGGCGGTGGGTCGGGGCTGGGAGGTTCTTTGGTCCATCGGTTCGGACCGGCGGCGCAGTCAGTGCCCGGACCGGTTTTACGGGACAGTGTGTTGGACTGGTTGCTGGAGTGATGGGCAGGCAGTGTCGCTGGTGGTGCAGGTGACTCGACTGGGGGCTGTAGGGGTGAGTAGGGAGCTGCTGGGGTGGTGCTGGACAGTGGCGAGACTGTCGGAATAGTGGGTTGCTGTTGGTATAGATTTTGGATGACCGGGGACAGACTTGGTTTATCGAGAGAGATGTAATCGGTGGTCTGAAATTTCTGAAGATTTGAAAAAGGAAAGATTGTCTCGTCAAAGGTGACATGACATGAGACGATGATCTTGCGAGTAGCAATGTCATAGCATAAGTAGTCCCGATGATTAGGAGATAGACCAAGGAAGACACATGACAGAGTGCGAGGGGCAAGTTTGTGAGGTGCAGTGGAGGCCATGTTGGGGTAGCATAAACATCCAAAAATACGTAGGTGATCATATGATGGTAGCCTATGGTATAAGATTTCGGTAGGGGTCTTGTTTTGGAGTGTACTAGTTGGTAAAATATTAAGAAGGAATTCTACCATTTTGATAGCATAGACCCAAAAAGGTGGTGGTAGGCAGGCATGAAACAGAAGTGTGCGAACCATGTTATTGATGGTACGTATAATTCTTTCAGCCTTTCCGTTTTGGGAAGAAGTATAGGGACAAGAAAAACGGAAAATCATGCCTTGTTTAGAACAGAAATTGTGAAATGCCGAGTTATTAAATTCACGTCCATTATCACATTGGAATGATTTGATAGATTTTTCAAAATGTGTTTTAATGAATTTTTGAAACTCGAGGAATTTTGTAAAAACTTCAGATTTGAATTTCAGTGGGTAAATCCAGACAAAATGTGACAAATCATCCAAGAATACTAGATAAATTTATGACCCAAAGAGCTAACAATCAGATATGTCCACAAACCAGCATGAACAATATCAAAGGGAGAAAAAGTAACACTGTTTGATGACATAAATGGAAGACGAGTATGTTTGCCTAGTGGACAAGAAAAACAGTGTTGGGTAATTTTCCTATTATTACATTGAATACGCTTAGAAGTCCTAAGAAAAGTAAAAACTAGGTCTCCGGGTGTCCGAGTCTGTTGTGCCAAGTGGAGGGAGAGATTGTCGCAAGGGATAGAGGTGCTTGCGGTTTGACAGCGGAAGATTGAGTGAATGGGTAGAGGTCTCCCACACTATTGCAGCGTGTAAGAATTTTCCCCGTATTGAGTTCCTTCACAGAAAAACCAAAAGGGTCAAATTCGACAGACACAGAATTATTGCTAGTGAATTTTCTAACAAAGATTAAGTTTTTAATGATGTTAGGTGTGTATAGGACGTGGTTTAGGGAGAAAGGTGGGTGTGAATGTTTGGTGTGTGTGTTACCGTAACCTTCAATTGGAATGCGATGACCATTGCCGACAGTAATAAATTGAGGACACTTTAACCGACGTAGTTGAGATAGGTTACCTGACGACCGGGTGAGGTGAGATGTGGCTCCGGTGTCTGG
Source organism: Anisodus tanguticus (assembly GCA_034509755.1). Lineage (NCBI taxonomy): Eukaryota > Viridiplantae > Streptophyta > Magnoliopsida > Solanales > Solanaceae > Anisodus > Anisodus tanguticus. The sequence continues at coordinate 30,287,552 of CM067548.1, forward strand.
TTCACGGTGGTGTAGGCTTGGCCCAAATCAGTTGGGGTCGGGCAGCTGCCGATTCTTCCGCTTCGCCGGACCGCAATGCAATCAGGTGGTGCTACCTTGGTGGGCTCGCTTGGTGGCGGGGCGGGCAGGCCCAAGAGGCCGATTGACCAAGGCTCTTGGGAACCGGGCCCCGCGGTCGGGTACGGGCATGCAGGCGAGGCCCAGTTCTGCTGGTTGGGCCACTGCTGCTGCTGTTCTTGCAGTTGTTGTTGTCCAGGCCACTGATTGCGTTGGCCTTTTCCGCGGCCCTTGCCTTTGTTGTTGCGACCTCTGCCGCCACGACCTCCGCCACTGGCCTTCGCTCTCGTTGGACATCTTTGTGATGGTGGTTCTTCGCCGGCCGCAGTGTTGCCATCCCGTCAACGGCTAACGCCTTTTGATTATGTTCCTCTTGTTTAGCACGTCTAGTTTCTTCCAACAATAGTTGTGAACGTGTCTTGTTGAAACTTGGGAGAGGGTCGGCTTGTTGAATCATTGTTGCGAGTGTGTCATATTCACCTTTTGATAAACCCGCAACAAGTTGAAGCACCATCTTGGTTTCTGAACAGAAGTCCCGACATTGGATAGTTGATCGGTTATGAGTTTCAGTTGCTTGAAATAATTTCCCTTAGGGATTCTTTTCATTATTCACAATTTATATAGTTGTACAAAGGTTGATTCCTTGCTCCAAAAGGTGGAATCTCCCACCCAGGAGAAGGTTGATTCTAATATGGTACGAATCCTAACTTACCTTACAAAGTTGATTCCTAATACAATTAGAATCCTAAGTTACCTTAAATATACATCTATCATAATTACAAAATATACAGAAAATATTCGGAGAATATTCGCTAATATGTTCGAATTCCCATTATTTTTGCTGCTTCTCTCTTTTTGTCACTTCTTTCTTTTATGTTCTTTTTTTTTTGTCAATTTTTTATTTTCTAGTTTATTATTTCGAGTTTCAAAATTTTCTATCTCCTTTTATCCTTTTCTCCGCAAAGTAATTTTCAGTATCAAACTTGCATGTAATATAGGAAACACGTAATTACAGATTTTAATTAAATATAAAATTAATATTTATCTCTTTAAGTCTGACCGTAACTACAAATCAAACCTTCAAGCATTAACAAAAACTATTCACGCAATCATCCTCCTGTTTCACAGTCTTCAGTTGTGATATCCGAACAACACTAGAATTTTCGAAATTCATGTGGGCGAATTTCTCATGAAAGATGTATACAAATTAGGGGTGAGCACGGGTACAGGGTACCCAGTTACCCGACCGGAACCGACACTAACGGGTAGGTTCCGGGTAGATATATTATAATAACGGGTAGGGTCCGGGTAGTAAAATTAGGAACCGATTAATGTCGGGTCCGGTTCCGGTTCCGGCAAATAGAGACAGGATACCCGGACCCGGAATCGATACCCGGAACCTATAAAATATTAAATATTTTTACTTTTTTTAGAAACATTTGGACCACTTTTAACTTTCTCCAAAATTATTTGTTGCACGCCTACACATTGATTTTCCCCATCCCAAGACGTAAATATTTTAGCTTTTTCACCTTTATTCTAGAATGCTCTTTGTGCCCTAAGAGAAAACACCCAAAACTCTCTCAATAACAATGGCGTTTTAGCTACACCACCGAGCTTCATCGTCGTCGTTGTTGAAGCTTTCTCTCATGTACTTTCATCGTTGTCGTCATTGAAGCTTCACCTTTGCCTCTTTCTCTCCCTTGGTTGTGTTCACGTCATTCCTAAAATGCATATGGGTTCATATATAACTCTTCAATTTCTTTTTAATATCATATGCTTCTGTTCTATTTCAGGCGATACTCATCTTCAATTTGTATTACTTTTTTATTTGAAATGTAAATCTATTTTTAAAATTTGTGTATATTTTTGTAGTTGTGAAGATGAAATTTAGGGATTTACTAGTATAATAAAGCTTTTCTTTTGTATCGAAGAGCTTATGAACACGAAAATAAGTTTAATTCAGATATTTTCAAATTTATTTTGAAATCAACACGTTCAATTAATTGAGTGTCAAATTTGGCTTGCAATTTTAGGTTTTGGTTACTGAGAATTAGCTTTTCTACAATGAATAAGTTTTCTAAAACTTCTTATAAGGGTACTAAAAACTCTGATTGCAGGCTAAAAAACTACTTGATGAAATTATTTTAGAACTCTTTTTTATTCTCATAGGCTTAAAAATTGTTGCTTAATTTGTGTTTTTTATTTACAGGGTACCCGGGAACCTACCCGGACCCGCAGGTCCGGTAGGTTCCGGTAATGATTGCTATGGGTAGGTTCCGGGTAGTAAATTTAGGAACCGATCTTTTACCGGGTAGGGTCCGGATAGTTAAAAAATGTTAGGGTACCCGGACCCGCTCACCCCTAATACAAATCGTGGACTCGTGGAATAAAGACTTTTATATGGCCACACGTTTTTATGGTTTAAAACGCCTTTTCTAAATCTGCTAGATCTCCTTTTTCCACCAATTATTGAATTTTTAAAATTCTTAATCATTCACGCACAAAAAGGAACATATGATTTAATTAACGAGGCTTTCTATCATGAAATTAACTCAAAGTATCTAAATTAATCCTATCATAATAAACTACAACTTATTCCACTTAAAATTCATAATTTCATTCCTCAGTTCAATTTCAAAATTCTTCCGTTAAACCTTATTTAATTCCCATGTCAAGATTCAGTTACTAATAGATTAAATTACTGACAATTTAATTTATTGATTAACTTTTTAGATTTTTTCTTTAACTAATTTCATGTGTCAGATATAAAATCCACATGCAGGATTTACACACGAAAAATTATAACCTTTTCTAAAGGTGTATCATCAATCTCTAGACCGAGACATGAATTTCATCAGCTAGCTATCAGTTCATCAATGTATATTGTTATCATCCAATTTATTAGGTATATTGACCCACAAAAGAATCTTGACTTTTAATACATCAAAATAATAAACAATAAACACAAATAATAATAATTATATCAAGGTTAAGAGTATAAGTACATTTAACGGACTAGAGAATTTATTTTATTTAGTCAGTATAAAATAGTTATCTCTACTTGATCCGCTCAATACATACAAAATGTACTAGCATAAGAAGTCTACTATGCCCATAATCAAGATAAATATATTTAATCTTATGCTACAATCATTTCGATGGCTTAACCAGTTCCATCTTAGATTGTGAACACAATCTTTATAATTTATATGAACGGGGATGATCTAATCTTCCGTATCTAAGCTAAACTCTATACACTACAAAAATAGTTATAGCATATATCTCAACAGAATCTTCAATAATATTTGTACAAACAAAGGTCAATTTTCCCCATTCTTTTATCGTTTCTTTCGTTTTTTTTTTCTCTTTAATTCTTTTCTTTGATTTGTACAAGTGAATTTTCTTTAAATAATAATGGTGCAATTCTTGATTACTTTCAAAGTATTGAAATTTCGTTAAAACAATTATTAATCTTTACGAAGATGTTTGTTTTCTTATGATAAACTGGCAAAATTTCATGAAATCGAATCAAAGGTAGTAAAGTGCACTCATGCTTTTAAATTTTGAATACCCCTCGATTGGATATGAATGTAGCATATTCATCTTACTAGCTAGCATATCTTAAAAAACATTGAATCTTGGCAAGTAAAGGCTTACTAGTAGACCCCAATACTCTAGTTATAGCCTATTCAAATTGCAAGTGGTCTATATACTAATCCTATGCCTTACAATTACTTGGTGACTTGGTCCAACGATCTCTTCCTTCACATAGAGATAATTTTCGAAAACTTGTTGAACGCTATTTGCACTTGCATCGAACTTTTGTCTATTTTTGGTACTACTCAACGCATCAAAAGGAGAACCAGTGGATAGGAGTTAAAACACTGTATAATATTCAAATCAAATTATTGGTGATAATTATATTTATTTAAATACATATCATATATTTATTGGTATGATCTAATTATCAAGTGTTAAAGACCATATAAGTGTTGTTCTTAAAGACACGGAAGCTATACTGGTGTTGTCAATAGCTTTATATAAATTATAATTAATACAAATCAAATCATCAACTAATATGACGGTGTTTAACTACTAGCACTACTTTTATCTTTTCACATTGAAAGTCATGAGAACGAAATTTCAACTCCAAAGTGTTCAAAGAAGACTGAGCAAACTCCATTTACCAACTTGTGATTTGTTTTAATCCTCTCAATTACAATACAATATCTCTTTTTTTCCTCTTTGAGATATAATTAATATGTTAACGGGTAACACGTCTATTATTCTTGAGTAGATATTGGGTGCTTTCGCATTCATTTGCTCATTTGACCTCCCTCACAAAACAAAAGTAAATAAATAGGGTAATTTTAAGGAATTACCCAGAAAATCAAACATGAATGAATTATATTGATTTTTTGACTTACAAGAGGGGGCTTAAGCTCATGTTTGGCCATAGATTTTGATCTTGAAACTTGAAATCTGAAAATTTAAATTTTTGGAAGTTGTTTGGAATTTGAAGTTGTGTCATTTTACTTGAAAAAAGATTAAAGTTTTATGAGTGGAAGTCTCAAATCTCAATATCTATTTAATTAGGATATTTTAGTCAAATTATCTACTTTTACCTAGGAGCTAGTATTTCTTAAGGGTGTGCAAATGTAGAGGGGTCGTTTGGTAGAGTATATAAGAATAATGTTAAATAGAGTGTATTAATAATGCTGACATTAGTTATGCAAATGTTATTTTTTATCCACCATTTGGTATGGTGTATTAGAAATAACATGCATTGCATAATTTCTAAAAATAATTGATTGTTTACAAAAAATATCCTTCATATTATAATATGCGAGGGACTTCATGAGCAATTATGTCTTTACCCATGCTAATGCATGCATTAAAATTCATTGCATTGCTAATACCATTGTTTGCTAGGTATTAGTTATGCATAAAATAATATCAAATATGGTGTATAACTAATGCTATACCAAACACGATATTGGTAATACACAAAGCTAATGCATTATTTTATCTATTACATTCTACCAAATGACCCCAAGTGGACACTCATTTTGATCCGGAAGGAGTAATAAATTTTTTGAAGGCATACATAAGAGACAAAATCTAATAATTCCTTCGTCCCAATTTAAGTGTCTTACTTTCCTTTTTGGTCTGTTCCAAAAAGAATGCGTCTTTCTATATTTAGTAACTTTTATAATTCCAATGCAAGTTTAAGACTACTAGATTTAAAAGACCTCACACATTTTTAATTTAAGACCACAAGATTCAAAAATCTCATTTTATTTTTTAAACTCCGTGTTAAGTCAAACTAAGATACTTAAATTGGATCGGAGGAAATAATATATTTTGTCTAGGTCATCAGGATTTCATCAAGACAGTTCAAAGGTATGACTACAGTAATAATATTTTTAAAATGGCAATTGAATTCAACTTTTCAAAGATATAACTCCCAGTAAAATATAAAGAAGATTTTGTAACAACCCAAAAGCCATTTAAAATGTGTTAGCCGCCATTGTCATTATGTCACGACTAAAAGTGTACAACGGAATTTAAGTGTATAAATAAAGCATTCGCCTAAACTGGTGACTCCAAGCCATATATTAAGTTGCTATTCTTTATATCTTCTCTGTCAAATATCAGACATAGTCTGAATTTCCCCCCCTGTTATAGAACATGACAAATATGGGTAGAACTTTTGTAGCTGTACTAACTTTATTAGTGATACTTCAATCAGTTTTACAACCTCCTATAGCTTATGCTGCTACAAAAGAAAAGATAGTAACAGTTTTGAGCATAGATGGAGGTGGCATCAGAGGCCTTATTCCTGGCACCCTTCTTGCTTTCCTTGAAACCAAACTTCAGGTACTCATAAATGCGAATCTCCGACGGACGTTCACGTCGAATTTCCGTCATAAATATGGGATTTCTGACGGAAAATTCATCAGAAACTTTCCTGATGAGCCAATTTTCAACGGTCTCCATAAAAAAATCGTCTTTCTAGTAGTGATTATCCCAGTATTTTTTAACAGGGAGAATAGATAATATATATAATTATAATTACTAAAATTTCAACAAATAGGTTGAACCCATCAAATTTATAATATCCTGAATCCGTCTCTGTTTCGGAGTTAAGAGAGTGAGTTCTGGGATTTATATGTAACTCAATATATATTTGTTCTTCCAAATTTATGTATAATTTGAGAACGAAGCACTGAGTTCAACTTTGATTTTTTTGCCCTGCAATAACCTTCAATCTGGCTATTCTAGGAACTTGATGGACCAAATGTAAGACTTGCAGACTATTTTGATGTGGTAGCTGGAACGAGCACAGGTGGATTAATAACCACTATGCTAACAGCTCCAGACAAGGATAATCGCCCTTTATATGCAGCAAAAAATATTACCAAGTTTTACATGGATCATGGCCCTAAAATCTTTCCTGAGAGCAGGTTAGAACAATTGACAATTAATCTAGTGTTTTATTTTTAGTTTGCTGAACACATTACTGATCATAAATTGTGTTTATATGTAAATGCAGCCGCAGCGGTTTTCTGAAGAGAATCACAAATTTATTTGGGGGACCAAGGTATGACGGAAAATATCTGAGAACATTGGTTAAGTCAATATTAGGCAATCTTACTATGAAGCAAACATTGACGCAAACAGTCATCCCAGCTTTTGATCTCAAGCGCCTTCAACCCATCGTCTTCACAACTACTGATGTACGTACAGTACTCGTCACTTACATAATTTCACTTTATATATATATCGTAAAGAGTAGATCTTGGGCCTAACTCAACCCCAAAAGCTAGCTTGTAGGGTGAGGATTGTCCAAATCAATATAAGGAGTCATGTTCCCATTCCATATTCGATGTGGGACTCTTAACACTCTCCCGCACGCCCAAATCTTGTTAACTGGAGCGTAATTAATATAATTTGGGGGCCCAACAATCGGTGAACAAAGAATTGGAATGGATCTGGCTCTGATACCATGTAAAGAATGGATCTTGAGCCTAACTCAACTTCAAAAGCTAACTTGTAAGGCGAGAATTGTCCAAGTTCATATAAGGATTCCATTTTCTCATTCCATATCAGATGTGGATAGGGTAGAAAGCTAATAAAGTGTCAGTATGCAAAACTTAAAACTCATCATATTTATATACGCTGTACAGGCCAAAGTACACGTCTCTATGGATGCTCTACTATCAGACATCGGCCTTAGTACCTCTGCAGCACCCACCTATTTCCCTGTACATTATTTCGAGACCAAGGATGCTCAAGGGAAAACACGTTCATTTGATCTTATTGATGGAGGTGTAGCTGCAAATAATCCAGTAAGTATCAATAGAAAAAAGAAAGCACAGTACTTATAAATTTCTCTGTCAAAATTATAGTAATTAATCGACAATTGACTTTGATCAATATATATTTGCAGACTCTAATGGCAATTACTCACGTTTCGAAAGATATCATGTTGGGGAAATTGCAATACGAGGGTGTGAAACCAATGGACTGCAAGAAAATGTTGGTTCTGTCATTGGGCACAGGTATAGGGAAGGAGGAAAAAAGTATAGTGCAGCAGTGGCTTCAACGTGGGGTATACTTGGTTGGTTGTACAACAGTGGTGCAAGTCCATTACTAGATGTTTATGGTGATGCAAGTTCTGATATTGTGGATGTACACCTTTCAGTCATGTTTCAGTCCCTTCTCAACAAAAAGAACTACCTTCGAATTCAGGTACTTCTTCCGTCCTTATAGGACATTCCTTTTTTTTTTATTCGATTCAAAAAAAAGAATGACATTCTATATTTAGTAGAATTAACAATTTAACTTTAAAAATTTATTTTATCTTTAAATTATTTACAATCATATAAATATATATCGCTCATTTTAGATTATAAATTTCAAAGTCTTGGTTTCTCTTTTAAATTTTCTGTCAACTCAAATGCATTCATATAAATTGGGACAAAGAAGTACCCAATTGGGAGAAATTTTACTCTGTCTAATATTCCATGTCATAATTGTACGAGGCTCCCTCATTGTTTGACATTGGATTAGTGGGTCCCAATCAACTTTGGTACTCCAAATTTTTCACGGGTCCCTCGACCGTATATTCTATCTTCATTGTTGACTTAATGTTTTTATATGAGGTGTCTATATCTCGTCATTAAAGTTTATCACAACACTTTACCTACTATAATAACTACGAGTATAAAACATATCCATGATGCTGATTTGTTGTTGTAGTCGGTAGGGGTTCGGCGACGTTATTATCGTAACGAGTAAAAATTCTATTACTTTTAAGGTAAAACAAAATAGTTTTGTGCCTTTATTAGTATACATTATTAAAAAATCTCTATTTCTTATTGAAAAATGAGGAAATTTACCAGCGGAACCTGTTTCTAACTAGACGTTTTCTTAGTGAACTGGTTCGCTAAGAATGAAATGAGAAATCATATTTTATAGCATAAATTTCTATTGAATGTTGGTGAGAAAAATCTCTATTCCTAGTAGTAATATAATGAGTAAAATTTAATTACTTCTAATGTGACAAAAGTAATTTTGTAATTTTACTGTCATAGTGAGTAATATTCACTAACCATATGAAAATAAATTCGAAACAAAATAATAACTTGCTACAAACGGTTAATTATAATTATATTGTCAATACATTTTGATAAATATATCTGTGATATACACGGTATATACACTACCATGTGTATACCGTGTATATCACGAAAACACAAGCCAAAAATAGACCGTGTATATCACGAAAACACAAGCCAAAAATAGACCGTGTATATCACGGGATTTAGGAGATGTTTTTGTATATAATTAGCATTGCACACTTATCATATTTGTAGAATTCTTGTACAAATAGAATAGTGTTTTGGGAGTAGAATAGGAATAGGACTTTCCATATTATGGAAATTGTAAATTGTATATATACTCATTCATTAATGAAAATAATCAAGGGATTATTTCTTTCATGTTATCAGAAGTCTAGGTCTCACAAAAACTTCTGCTACTCTCGGCTCCTTCGATTTCCGAGACCCTTCCTCGGTTTCCGAGCCGTGTTTCTTCCTCCCCCCTTCCCAAATTTTCTTCAAAATCCCTCATCACCTATTGTTCTTTCGTTATGTCTACGTCAAAGAACATGTTTCATCATGCCCTTACTGTTTCCAACATAATGAACCACATCCCTATTGTTCTTTAGATGGAAAACGTCCATTATGCGACGTGGACATAATTGTTCAAAATTCACGCAATCTCAGATCAAGTCTTCCATCACATACTTCCTCCCGTTGTCCCTATTCCCACGAAGGATCCTCAGTGATGAATCACTCTTGATGCTACCGTCCTTCAGTGGATTTTGCTCCACTATTTCTACCGACTTTTTACAGACGATCATTGAACCGGATACTACGGCTATGGCTACCTGGAATAGATTGCGTGATATATTCCAGGATAACCAACATTCTCGAGTTGTCACCCTTGAGCAAGAATTTTCACAAGTCAACATTGAAGATTTCCTGAATGTTTCAGCTTATTGTAAACGGCTCAAGGAATTGGCAGACCAACTCCGTAACATTGGAGCGCCTGTTACCAATAATCGTCTTGTTCTCCAAGTGGTTGCAGGCCTCTTTGAGGCCTATAATGGCATTGGGACTCTACTCCGACAAAGTAATCCGCTTCCACCTTTTTGTCAAGCCCGTTCGATGCTCATGTTAGAAGAAGCCGGCTTGACAAAAAAAGTGGCTACCGGCACAAATTCCGTGGCGATGATGACTTCATCCGATAACTCACACAGTTTTGTTGACAATTCGGGCCAAAACCGCACCAACTGTGGCGGCAAGAAGGGTCAAAACCGTAAAAATAATGGCAAAAATCGTTGTGGCAACAACAACGGTGGACGGAACAGTAACAACGCCGGCAGTGGGCCTCGGGGTACTGAGCCCCAGCTCTCCTGGTGTTAGCGCTGGGCCCCTTGACAGTGGGCCTGGACCAGCGGCCTAGTCCAACCTACTGCCCGCCCAGTTATTTCCCAGGCAGTTGGGCCCCGGTCCAGCCAGTGAAGCCTAATTTTACTGGTCCGTCAGGAAACACCCAACAACGATATGGGTCGGGTCAGCAGAGCGGTCTGCTTGGGCCTTGGCCACCGCATGCCTTCACTGCTGCTGTCCCGACTTTGATCTCGACACCCACCGATACTGAGGCCGCCATGCATACACTTGGATTAAATCCTCTAGACGCGAATTGGTACATGGACACCGGCGCAACTTCTCACATGTCGTCCGACCAAGGTACTCTCTCGTCTTATTCCAATTTGAGTAAAAATCGTGACATTATTGTTGGTAATGGCAATACAATTTCAATTTGTGGTTACGGTAATACAACTTTGTCTCCCCCACATCCACATCTTATCTTGAAAAATACCCTTCATGCCCCTAACTTAATTAAAAATTTGGTGTCTGTCCAAAAATCCACCACTGATAATTGGGTTTCTGTTAATTTTGATCCTTTTGGATTTTTTGTAAAGGATTTCAAAACGGAGATACCTCTCATGAGATGCAATAGTATGGGAGATCTTTATCCAATCACGCCCACCTCCAGTTTCTCGAGTCAAGCCATGCCATCAACATTTGCAGCTCTAGCTCCTTCCTTGTGGCATGCACGTTTGGGTCATCTTGGGTCGTCTATTATTTCTTCCTTGCATAAAAATAATTTTATTTATTGTAAGGGTACGCGTAGTACTCCAATTTGTCATTCATGTCCGTTAGGAAAACATGTTAGATTACCATTTGTAGTCTCTACTTCTCGTACTTTGATGCCTTTTGGCATTATTCATAGCGATTTATGGACTTCTCCCGTTCTAAGTTATGTGGGCCATCGTTATTATGTTTTATTTTTGGATGATTATTCTAATTTTTTATGGACCTTTCCGTTAGCGAAGAAATCTCATATTTTTTCTACATTCTTAAAATTTAGAGCATTCATCCGTACTCAATTCAAACAGGACATCAAAAATATTTAATGTGATAATGGCAAAGAATATGATAATGGGTTGTTTCGGAAATTTTGTGATGCTAATGACATAGTTATTCGTTTCTCTTGTCCTCATACGTCCTCACAAAATGGGAAAGTCGAACGAAAAATTCGTACCATTAATAATATTGTCCAAACTTTATTGGTCCATGCTTCCGTACCCCCTTCCTTTTGGCATCATGCTCTACAAAATATACATTGCCCTGTGTATACCGTGTATATCACGGAAACACAAGCCAAAAATAGACCGTGTATATCACAGGTTTTAGGAGATGTTTTTGTATATAATTAGCATTGTACACTTACCATATTTGTAAAATTCTTGTACAAATAGAATAAGGTTTTGGGAGTAGAATAGGAATAGGATTTTCATATATGAAAATTGTAAATTGTATATATACTCATTCATTAATAAAAATAATCAAGGGATTATTTCTTTCACATATATACACGTCATGTTGACATTTTAAATTGTGCAGGATGATAGTTTGACAGGGGAGGCTGCATCTATGGATGTTGCAACCACAAAGAACATGCAGACACTTGTGCAAATTGGTGATGATCTATTGAAGAAACCTGTGTCAAGGGTTAACTTGGATACTGGCCGCTATGAAGAAGTTACTGGTGAGGGCACCAATGAGGAAGCTCTTATTCGCTTTGCTAAGTTGCTTTCAGAGCTAAGAAAACTTCGACAACCAGTTGACGAGTTCGCTTCCACTAGAAAAATACTCTAGGAATTTGTCAATTAACACCAATAAGAGAAAACTCTTACAATTAGTATTTCTTTTTTGTTTTGAATTTTCATATGTTGAAGGTAATTTTTTAATGTAAAATATTCAGAACGAACCTACAAAAAGAAAGGAGTATAAAATTCTCCAAGTTGGGTAAAGGTTGACGTGGCTTGCTTATCATGTATTGTATTCTAATACGCAAAATAATGGTGATATATGACATCTTTGGCAATTGTTATTCTGTTTTTATATATAGCTTTGAGCGTGATTAAAGTGTGTACTTTATTTAACAAAAGAATATTACAGAAAAAAATTGCTCTTAACTAAGAACTTTCTTGTTAATCCGTTACTAAATTGTATATAGCTAAGAGTTTTTTTTTTTTTTTTTGATAATTCATTGCTAAATATGATTAACGACGAATTTTATTGCTTAACTTTTTATCACTAATTTATGTTTATTTAGTAGAATTCTGCATTATATGATTATAAACATAAAATAACCAGTTTTAGTAGATTTAATCTTCTTCTATGATTCGTAATCTTTATCCAAAACTCTAATTAGTATCCTGATACTTCAGTCCGACTAAACCTCATATGATTAGAATTTCATGCACAAGTTTTGTTAAAAAAGAAATCATGGACGTGCCTTTTTAATCAAAGTAGATACATGAAATTAATTTTAGAGAGAAAATTTAAGTGATTAAGGAAATTAAATTACGTGCAGAAAGGCGAATTTCAATAATAGCTAGGTACGGCTTGTTCAAAGTGCGTAAACATAGATTTTTCAATATGAGAAAATAAGCTATGAGAGATGATCACTTTTGTGTAGTGCCCAATATGAGAAAATATACCGACCTCCGATTTGAGATCTATTTTTAATCGGTATTGCCCAAAAATCGATCTTCGGAGGTCGATTTTTAGCCTTTTTAGTAGTGATTGTCACTTGTAACCATAAACAATCGTAGGCAAACATCATATTATATTTAGCTATGAATGTTTTTCATAGAAAATAGTTAAATTATTCAACTACAAATTTTAAATCGCCGCTATGTAAACATTGCATTTTTTGTGGCAAAACTATGTTGTCACTAAGATGCAGATTCATTAGAGACAATAAAATAATCATCACCAATTACTTATAGTATTAGTGACAAAAATTAATATCACAATCAAATATAAAATTTCGTGACTAAAGCTTACGACATTTAGCTACAAACTCTAATTTGTCGTTATAGCAACAAAATATTTTTTGTGACGAAACTTTTTCGTATACAAATGTAACTAGTTTTAAGACAAATAATAGTTTGTCACAAATTGGATACATTACTAGGGACAAAATTTGTCATTGATAATTTAAAATCCGTCGCTAATGCTACTTAATATATGGCGCCAAATGATTTTTGGTGGGAAACTTTAGTGGATGAAACTTTGCTACAAAATTATATGTTTCGTCACTAAAAGTATATGACTCATGTATTTAAACATAAAATATAATTTTTGTCACAAAAAGTGATCAATTAGTGACAAATTATATGTCGTACCTAATAATTTCGTAGCTAAATATCACATTTATTGTAGTGACCATAGATAGCATTTAACTAGTGATCAAGTAATTAAATAATTAAGCGCAAGAATAAATAATCAACCCAATATTAGAAATTTAATAAGAAAAACTATCATTAAACTAACTTTCATGTCTTTGCCATAACCCTAGAAAAGAGAAGTTTAGATACTCATGATTCGAAGAGCATCCAATGAATTCATGAGAAAAAGCTAGGGTTTATGAAGAAAAATAAAGTAAAGACAACAAGAATGAGAGAAGGCGGCTTACAAGTCTTAGAATAAATTTCAGCACGCCTCTCTAATAATAAAAAACCGTCTATGTATAGACTAGGGTAAGAATCTAAATTAAGGAAGTCAAATCTCAAACGAATTGGGAAAATTGGCCGAGAACCCGTGTCACACCCGCATCGCACATCCGAAGCGGGTGTCTTATGAGATTTCAGACATCAAGATCCATATAGTTGTTTTTCCCACAATCAGCCCCTGACTCGCAGCTGACGTGCACTTTTGCCTTTCTGCGACGTACACTCAACTCAACGCACTGTTCCTTTCAGTTCTCAGATTTTATTTCAAGTGTTGTGCGCATCATCTCGTCACCTCATTCATATGCAAGTATCTCCAAAATCTACCAAAATTGCTCGATTTTTCCTTCGTTTGTCCTCGTTGTACCTACACATATAAAATATACCAACATAAACCCGAATATAATAATTTCACTATAGCTAAGGCGAGTAAAATGCTAACAAAAAGGGGTAAAGTGACGCAAAACATAGATATTTGTGACAAATATCACCACCCCCACTTAGAATTTGCTCGCCCTCGAGCAAACACTCAGTACTATCAACCTATCACCAACTTACAATCACGCCATTCAAACAGGTCTACTCGAGCTTCGGTTAATACAACTATTTTAGAAATCTCTTCACAAACAAACGACGAGCCGATTCTCACAAAAGTCATGCCAATTAAAAAAATTAATTTTTAAAACCACAAAAAATCTTCTCAATCAACAACTTATTTTCAAAAGAACATATAATTCAAAGACACTACTCAAAGCAAAGTAATTATGCTACCTATCTAAGAGTCCAACACTTCACCAATCTATTGTCAACTATGCGCTCTCACCGAATAAAGGTTGTCCATATATCACACAACTCTATCAAATTCTACTTCAATGGACATGAAATCAACAAATACGTTCACTATCCCAAAGAAAATCACATGCCAAATACAATGAATCATATGCTTGCCCGTAGTGTAACCACTTCACTAATATACGTGTATCAAACTTAGGATCAAGTATAACTTAATAGGTTGTAATATAGGCTAATGGATAGGTAGGGAATATTTTGGCTAAAATAGTGACTAACCTCCCTAACCACTTTAATACTTACATCACGTAGCAATTTTTTCTCAATTTTCTTCATCAACCAATTCCAACACCAACCAACACCTATTTTACCTAAAATCACTCAATTTTTTATTTAAGCACCAACTTTTAAGTTAGAAGGAAAACTTTTATTTTATTTTTCTTTCTTCTTTTGGTTTATTTTCTCTTTTTTTCTTTTCCATTGAATTCCCAACTAACAAGCAACAAATTTTTTATTTAGGTGCACCCATAGACTTTACTAGATTTCATCATCAAACACCCCCTTTTAAAATTTCAAATTCCAATTCCCATTCCATCAAGTTCTCATTGAAGTGCTCAAGGAGTATCTTGGATTAAATTTGGGCTAATTAGAACGAAAGGGATGAGTTTATCGACTGCTATCAAAGAAAAAGGCCAAAGGCTCAACGGGGCTGATTAAAGATACATATACACATTGGTCAAGTCAGAATTTCAGGCTAACACAGAAATACCTCTATCACTTTCTAAGTCACAACACACTTTATTTCGTTTTACGAATACACAGGGCAAGTTCTAGACATCAATATAAAGAATGTATTATATAGCAAACAATCGACATACACATGACACATAATTAACTCAAGAATGATCCATATCATCCTTCGAATTAAGCAACACATATCAATAATGCTAAATGGGTCATAAATGAGTCACAAAATCCAAGTTAAGTGTTTCAAGAAAGGTCATCCATTTTCAAGCCATGTTTTTAATCAAAATCCAAGAATCGCTCACTTGTCAATATTTTACCAAACCCGAGCAACTAGCATTCAAATGGTCTAACAGGTTGGACTAATTTTCCCTCAAGACTATCGTATCCATCCATCATCAGGAAATGTCTCTCCTATGATGAAAAAGAAAAGAAAAATCCTAACGGATACTTCATGCCACTACCAAAGATCCTATACAACTAGAAAACAATAAAGAATTTTTTGTATGACTAATCTACTCTAAAAAAATTAAAGACTAATCCTATCAAAATAAAAAGAAATCCTAAGGCATAAGTGTCATCTATCTCGAGACATACCTCCCACCCCACACTTATTTTATGCAATGTCCCCAATGCATATGAAAATATAAAAATAAAGGTATGATGAGAGCTACTCCCTGAGGCCTACTAGGGCCTGATCATCCTCTTCGACGTCAGCATCTGCATCCACCAACTCTTTATCCTCATCTTCATCCTCAAGACTATCGTAATCCATCCATCGTCAGGAAAGGTCTCTCCTATGATGGAAAAGAAAAGAAAAATCCTAACGAATACTTCATGCCACTACCAAAGATCCTATACAACTAGAAAACAATAAAGAATTTTTTGTATGACTAATCTACTCTAAAAAAATTAAAAAATAAAGGTATGATGAGAGATACTCCCTGAGGCCTACTAGGGCCTGATCATCCTCTTCGACGTCAGCATCTGCATCCACCAACTCTTTATCCTCATCTTCATCCTCAAAGGCCCACGACTATACTTCTTCCCCTACTGTAAAATTAGCCCCTATGAGATCAATGGAGTTCACATCCTCATCGTCGAGAATTCTGTTCTCAGCAAAAACACTATAAAATCCAAGTTGAACCGCTCACCCGCTACAACAACTATCTTGTGAAGCTGGACCAATAGTGTGGATTGTGCGACCTTTCATCGGATGGTGTCATATTATACGTAACACTTTGCTAAGAATATTTGACATTGGAGATGTCAAGTAGGTTCTCAGGTTCTTTAAGCAACCTATCAAATAGCCGGGCTTACTCTTTGTTGATCATCATAAAAAACTTTGTGAGAATGTTGCCATAACTCAACCTTTTGGACTTACCCCGCCGCACTCTTTTTATCTCTTCAAGCATCAAGTGCCCAATGTTGATGGGCTGCCCCATTATCAAGAAGTAAACAATATAGACCATTTCCTTTATCACATCGGTGTAGTAGTCAAGGGGCATGATCCGATAATTGAGTAGCCTCAACCACACATGAGCCTCTTTTGTGAAGTTTCCCATTCTCATACACTTTTGTGTTCTTTGTACTTGTTTAGGCATCGAGCCCATATGACCTTAGAATGAGGACCACCGAATGTCTCCCTTATGGCTTTGTAGTCGGTCGTTGAATGAAGTCCTGTAATGGCTCAATGGGATGGTCGGGCACCACAAGTACTCTACATAAAGTGGATGCTGCAGCAGCACCCATTCTCCCCGAATATACACAGTCTTTTGGTCAGTATCTGTACCTATCAACTTGTAGTTGACATAGAGCTCTAGGAATAGATCAATATTTACTGGCATCGGATTGTCAAATACCAACCTCCATCCCATAGCAATAATCTTGTCAAAGATGACAGGGAACTAGCGCCTCAAGATGTCTGGGTTGATGGCACTCTGATGGACATATCCCCCCAACAAATCGAATTTGTTATACCATTCCACCCCTTTTCCTAGACCCTGAATATAGGGACAAGACCTCGAAGTAGAAGCCCGAGGAACAGGGACAATGGGTTACTTGTTCTCTTCTTATCTGGGGTTTAGTTGAGAGTGTCATTTTGGTGCCTTGGGATGAGGTGGTGACAATTTTTCTTTGCCTCTTGGGTTTACAATCTTCGTGCAAAATATCGCACCAAATACCATGAGTTCAATTCAAAAAAATCAAAAGGTCGTGGAATGACCCCACACTTATTTAAATCAGGGGTGAACCAATTCCACACTTACTTCAAACTAAGTTACAAAAATCCAAAATCAAGAAGTTAACTAATTCTACACTATTTGAAAAACAAACAAGAAAATTCATGTTTTAGGACTTGGGGTGAATTTGCCCTTATTTATTTTTTCCATCAAAATTTCAAAAAATTTATCCAAATAGGTTCCCCAAGGATTCGTGTAATCATCTAATGGTACAATTCTATTCAAGACTTCACAATTGCACTACAATTTTGGTTCAAACATTTTTACGAACACCTTGTGGGCATATCATCATCCTTATGATTTTGGAAATAATGAATGGTGGTGAGCCACTTCACTAGCCTTACATATCATGCACAATCAATTATAATCACGTAATACCAAAACCCTACCCCCAATTCGCCTGAACCCCAAAACCATAGGTTTTACAACTCTTAAAACTCAAGAACTAGGGTAGAATTAATGAAAGGAAGTGAAATTATCTTACCTTGATTACGTTAATGGATAGAGGATAGAAGTTCTTGAGTTGACAAGGGGTTGAAAGAAGGGTTGGGAGAGGGATTTTGAGAGAGACAGAGAGAAGAGTTGTGTTGTGAGAATGTGAAGAATGGGTCGGCCCTCTTTTAATTTAAAGTTGGGTTTTCGAACTGGGCTTGACCCATATTTGACCCACATCGTGGGGCCATCACATAATACTCATCTCTAAGGACATTTCTCAGGACTCGCGCTGCATGTGCGTCGCGGGTCCAGCGTGAGGAATTCATCCCACAATAATTTTTTCAGGCCCCGCGCTATGCGCATCGCAGGTTCATCGCGGGGATTTCATGCTGTGGAAATTTTTTCCTATGTGCACTGTATGTGTGACGCACATGCAACGTGTCTAACAAACCTGGAGTGTAAAAGTTTTATTTTTGCCTCACTTTGTGTTCCTGCTCCTTCCATAGTCCTGCAATATGAACAAATGTGAAACTATAACACAAAAGGTTGGTTGCCTCCCAATAAGCGCCTTAGTTAAGGTCGTGGTACGACATCTTTTTTTTAATTTTTTTTTCTCTATTCTACTATTACAAATTTGGGTCGCGTTTCGAGGAGCGCTTGATTTAATATTGCGGCACGATGTAGGCTTTCTCAAGCCTCTTCAATGTCAATCAAGGTCCTCACACGATCAATGACCTCTCTAAAGTATGGCTTCACTCGCTGCACATTTACCAAGAAGGTCTCGTCAGAATTTAGCTTTTTAAGCTCAACCGCTCCATGGACCATTACACGAACTATCTTGAATGGCCCTGACCATTTGCTTTTTAGCTTTCCACCAAACACCTTTGTCACGCCCCGACTTTTCTCAAGTCTTTCTTTAGGACGTGATGTCACCTGGACAACTATCCCTTTCCAGGCGAACCATGTACTTCATTTTCTTCCTAAATTAGACAGGTATTTGCGGAAATAATATATATAATAATCAATTTGAAGTTTACGAAGAACAATCTCATGTGGGGCATTCCCCGAGATAATAAAAATTAATTCTTTAAACAAACTTAGTCTAGAGTAACTTTCACCAAAACTGAAATAATGGATTGGTGGTACGATGAGGCTGCGGGGCGATCGCTAGCTCTCTTGCGGAGCTTTTGCTCTATCGCGCCTTCCTGAAATATGTTAAATAAAAGAATCAGCCCTACCATCAGAGGCTGAGTGGGAATCTCACCTTACAGTCCAAAGTAACCTCACAATATTTTTAATTACAATCACATTATGAGAAAATAATAAGCATGTTGAAATAAACAGATTACAACCCTTTTATTAAATAAATCAATAAATATTCACGTGCAAAATTTTCTCTCCACTCGTCTAAAAAAACAACTTAGTTTAATCAGTACTCCTACTTTTTCGTATATAACATATTTTACATTTGTTTCGGTACGTGCAACCCGATCCAGTGCATTTATATATTTGTTGCGGTACGTGCAACCCGATCTAGTGCATTTATATATTTGTTGCGATACGTGCAACCCGATCCAATGCATTTATATATATTTGTTGCGGTCCGTGCAACCCGATCCAATGCATTTATGTATTTGTTGCGGTCCGTGCAATCCGATCCAATGCACTTATTTGTTGCGGTCCGTGCAACCCGATCCAATGCACTTATATATTTGTATAAATATGTCATATGTTCAAAAGGCTCAAATAATATTTCCTTCCTTCAATATTTCGCTCTTTCCACTTGTAAGGGTTACAACTCTCAAACCGTAAGTTGGATTTATACCCGTAAAGTCTCAAGTTGTCGAGGACATAGTAATCTAGAACTTTTGTTCAGCACAATCTATCATATGCGTTACCTATTTGTACAGTTTTTACGTTATACATTTTGCCCTTTCAGATTTCAGTTGATCCAAGGCAGAAAGTTTAAACAGTGATAACTCTCAAACCGTAAGTCGGATTTATCCCCGTAAAGTCTCAAACTGCCGAGGACGGAGTAATCTATAACTTTTATTCAGAACAATCTTTCATATGCTTTAACTATTTGTACAGTTTTTACGTTATACATTCTGCCCTTCCAGACTTCGGTTGATCTGAGGAAGAATGTTTAAACAGCGATAACTCTCAAACCGTAAGTTGGATTTATCCCCGTAAAGTCTCAAACTGACCGTAATAGAAATATGTACAACACTATATAATTTTATCCAATTCTAACAAGTATAGCCCAGCATAACAGATTACAATTGCACAATCTAAACTAGTTATTAAACACTCATAAATTTCATGCTCATTCTTTCAATAACCGGATTATATTCTAACATGTATTGTAACTTAAAAATAAAGGATTTTACTAAGAACTTTGAGTGAGAAAACTCACCTTTGTTTCTTCGTAATTGCGAATAACTTTAACTTCAACTTATCCTTCAACCAAACCTTTTTGGGACTCCTTAGTAGCTCTCTTTAATCTCATTTTTTTCTTTTCTGAGTTTTGTATCTCCCTTTTTGTTGTATTGTATATTTGATGTGTTGTATCGTGTGTGTGTATGTGTGTGTATTTGTAACCAAGTGCAGAAAGTGCCCATGATAAATGGAATGTGAGGGAGTTATGGGAAATTGAGGAGTTAAGGTGAGTGAGGTGTTGTGTCGTGTGTGTTGTGTTTTTTTTTAAAATTTTACAGGACTTTACATTCTCCCCTCCTTAAACAACATTCGTCTTCGAATGTGAGTAAGGTCGTAACCCATGCACATAGACATGCAAACTGCACACACATGAAACACAACTTCCAAGACTTTACATTCTCCCCTCCTTAACCAACATTCGGCCTAGAATGTGAATAAGATCGTAACACAATGCACATAGACACACAAACTGCACACACATGAAACATAACTAAACACATTTTATTACCTTACTCAAACAGGAAAGGATATTTGATTTTCATCGCGTCTTTGGCTTCCCAGGTTGCTTCTTTTGTGGAGTGATTTCCCCATAGGACCTTCACGGATACAATATCTTTCTTCCTAAGACGTTTAATCTGTCTATCCGGTATTTCTACCGGCATTTCTTCATATTGAAGCTCTTCATTCAGGACTATTTCTTGGGGTTGGATGACGTGACTTGGATCATGCAAGTATTTTCGTAACATTGACACATGAAACACCGGATGCACCGCTTCTAATTCTTGTGGAAGGGCTAGTTCGTAAGCCACATTTCCCACTCTTCGTAAGATCTCATATGGTCCAATAAACCTTGGGCTCAATTTTCCTTTCTTGCCAAATCGCATCACTTCCTTCATTGGAGAGACTTTTAAAAACACTTTCTCCCCTTCTTGAAATTCGAGATCTCTTTTGCGATGATCCGCATAAGACTTATGGCGGCTATGAGCTGTCTTGATTCGCTCCCGAATTATCTGAACTTTATCGTTTGTTTCTTGAATGACTTCGGGTCCGAACAGTAGTGTTTCGCCCACCTCAAACCACCCAAGTGGAGATCTACATTTTTGCCCATACAAGCTTCGAACGGAGCCATATGTATACTAGCATGAAAACTGTTGTTGTAGGCGAACTCAATTAGACATAAATGGTCCAACCAGTTGCCCTGGAAGTCCAACACACAACACCGCAGCATGTCCTCTAATGTTTGAATTGTTCGTTCAGCTTGTCCGTCGGTTTGCGGATGGAAAGTCGTACTCAACTTGACCTTTGTCCCAAGGCCCTGCTGGAAACTTTGCCAAAAGTGTGAGGTGAACTGGGAACTCCTATCCGAAATAATTTGCAATGGAATCCCGTGTAACCTCACTATTTCTTTCAAATAAATTTGTGCATACTGCGGTGCCCGATATGTAGTCTTGACTGGTAGGAAATGGGCTGACTTTGTAAGTCGATCTACAATCACCCATACAGAATCATAACCTTCTCGTGTTTTTGGTAGACCGGTCACAAAATCTATATGAATCGCCTCCCATTTCCACATGGGGACGCCAATGTCCTAAAGTAGGCCACCGGGTTTTTGATGTTCGGCTTTCACCTGTTGACACGTAAGACATCTTTCGACAAACTCTGCAACATCTCTCTTCATTCCTTTCCACCAGTAATTTGCCTTGAGATCATGATACATTTTCGTTGATCCTAGATGAATGGAATACCTGGTATTGTAACCTTCATCTAAGATCCTTCTTCTTAGATCCCTTACCTTAGGAACACATAACCTACCCTTATACCGAAGGGTACCATCATTTCCTCCTAATGTAAATTGTGAAAGATTTCCTTGTTGAATCCTCTCCCGAAACCTAACAAATTCCATATCCTCAAACTGACTCTCTTTTATTTCTGATGTTAAGGCAGACTGCGAGGTATCACGTACCACCACCCTACCTTCACCGACCTCAGTTAAACTAATCCTGAGGTTCCCCAATTTTTGTACTGCACGAATAATACCTCTCTTTTGTATTTCCAAGTGGGCCAAACTGCCCATTGATCTCCTATTGAGTGCATCAGCCACCACGTTAGCTTTTCCAGGATGGTAAAAAATGCTAAGGTCATAATCCTTAAGTAACTCTAACCATCTTCTTTGTCGGAGAATCAAATCCTTTTGCGTGGTTATGTACTGCAAACTCTTATGATCTGTAAATATATCTGCATGCACCCCATACAAATAGTGTCTCCATATTCGTAAGGCAAACACTAACGCGGCCAATTCCAAGTCATGAGTTGAATAATTCTTCTCATGTATCTTCAATTGTCGAGATGCATACGCAATAACTTTTCCAAATTGCATCAAGACACATCCTAACCCAACCCTAGAGGCATCATAATAGACTGTGAACCCTTCTTGTCCCGATGGTAAGGTTAGGACTGGTGCAGTAGTCAACAACTCCTTCAGTTTCTGAAAACTTGTTTCATATGCATCTGACCACTGGTACTTAATCGCTTTTTGAGTCAATCGGGTCAAGGGAGCAGCAAGACTAGAAAAGCCTTCTACAAATCTTCTATAATACCCAGCCAAATCCAAGAAACTCCTAACTTTTGTCAGAGTGGTAGGTTTTGGCTAGTTCTTCACTGCCTCTATCTTTTGGGGGTCTACCATAATTCCATCCTTTGACACAACATGGCCCAAGAAGGCTACTTTTTTCAACCAAAATTCACACTTTGAAAATTTAGCGTACAGTCTCTCTTGTTTCAAGGTTTCAAGCACTACCCTCAGATGTTCTTCATGTTCTTCAACACTCTTGCTATAAATTAGGATATCATCTATGAATACAATCACGAACAAATCTAAGAATGGTTTGAAGATTCTGTTCATGAGATCCATACAAGCTGATGGAGCATTGGTTAACCCGAAAGACATGACCAAGAACTCATAATGACCATAACGGGTTCTAAACGATGTTTTGGATATATCATCCGGATTTATTTTCAACTGGTGATATCCTGAAAGAAGATCAATCTTGGAAAAATAACTGGCTCATTGAAGTTGGTCAAAAAGATCATCGATTCTTGGTAATGGGTATCAGTTCTTGATCGTGACCTTATTGAGTTGTCGATAATCAATGCACATTCGGAGCGATCCATCTTTCTTCTTCACAAAAAGGACTGGTGCACCCCTGGGGGAAACACTAGGCCTTATAAAACCTTTATCCGAAGATCCTTCAACCTGTTCTTTTAACTCTCTCAATTCAAATTTGGGGCCATTCGATATGGAGGAATAGAAATAGGTCTTGTACCTGGAATTAACTCTATAGCGAACTCCACTTCTCTATCCGGAGGAAGGCCTGGAAGATCTTCAGGAAAAACCTCCGGAAAATTTCGAACAATAGGGACATCTTGCACCGCTGGGGATTCTTTTTGGGTATCTACTATATTAGCCAGATATGCGTACTCCACTTTGTGACTTCTTAATAACTTTTGAGCCCTAAGATAGGAAATAAGCTGATGTGAGGATATTACAATCTTACCCTTTATAACAACTTCTGGTTCCCCGGGAAAATATAATTTCACTATCTTTCGCCGGCAATCTAACATGGCATAACATGTTGACAACCAATCCATACCCAAAATGATGTCAAAATCTACCATATCAAGTAGTACTAGATTTACTATTGTTCCTCTGCCATTCACTTCTAATGAGAAATTTTTAACTACTCGGGGGGCCCAAACTGAGGCCCCTACGGGTGTCATAACCTCAAAAGGTTCACTTAAACAGGAAGGTTCTACATGTAAATTCTTAGCAAAACCCATTGACACATACGAAAACGTAGAGCCGGGATCATATAATACAAATGCAGGAATACTCGAGACCAGCAAAATACCTGTGACCACCGCATTAGATACCTCCGCCTCATTCCTCTGGGGCAAAGCGTAGAGCCGATTAGAATTGTTGGACTGTTGACCTCCCTGGCCCTGTCGGGACTGGTTTCCCTGATTTCCCTTGTAGGCTGCTGTGGTTGCTTCTGACCTCCCATAAGAAAATTGAGTTTAGACTCTCTTCTTACAATCCCTAGCATGGTGGCCTGGTTCTCCATAGTTGTAACATCCTTTTGGTGAGAACCAACATTCTCCAATATGTTTCTTCTGACAAACCTTACAAACCGGGTTGTCACCTCTTGTGGTAGGGCCGGTGGCCTTGACCTTGCCACTTTGATAATTGACCCATCTATACATATGAGGCCTAAAATGAGACTGGCCTACTGACTGGTTCGGTTTGACGAACCCCTACTGCCCTCTTGCCTCATGTTCTGATTCTGATTAAAGGATCCTAACGATCGAAGCCTCTTATGCGAATACTCTCTTTTTTGCTTTAGCAAAACTTTCTACCTTCATAGCCATGTCGACGGCCTGAAGATAGGTCTGATCATTGGCTAATGCCACTACCTTCTCCGCCAGGTTTGGGTTTAAACCCTCAACAAATCTGTTGACCTTCTCCCTATTTGTAGGAACGACATGTGTGTTGTATGCTGACAATCTCACGAACTGCGTATCATATTCTTGCACACTGCGGTCCCCTTGCTTTAACTGTTCAAATTCCCGTCTGAGCGCATCTATGCGCGTATTAGGCATGAATTTTTCAATGAATGCAGCCCTGAACTCCCCCCACGTCATTGGTGGTGACATCGGGGGACGATTTCTTCTAAAATTCCTCCACCACACCCCTGCATCATCCACTAAACGTGCACTCACCAAATTAACGCCATACGTCTCCACACATCCTAGGGTAAACATTAGATCTTCTACCTCGTCGAGGAACACTATCGGGTCTGACTTGGAGTCCTTCCCTGAGTAGATAGGTTCCCTTCTTCTCATAAAATTTGCCCATAGCCTATCCGGGACTGCCTGAGCTTCTACATTTTCGGCTAGTGGTGCATGCCACAATCGTTTTCTCGGGCCGGCGGTTTTGGGTTGAGATTGAGACACCAGGTGTAGGTTGAACCATTTGTGGAACTGTAGCTGCCATCAACATTATAAGTTTATCCAACTTTTGTCCTACCGTTTTCTGAGACGTTTGGCTCTCATTTTCTTCCACATTTTCCACAATATCTTCAGACATTGCTACCTCAACTGGAGGTATAGGAGCTTCGTAGTGAACCTCCTTTTCAACCCTTGGTTCCTGTACCCGAACTCTTTGGGGTTGCCATTGTCTCCTCCCTCTTCTCCGAGTAGTTCTAGTCGACCTGCGCACCACCGGTATTTGTGCATTTTCCATTTTTTTCTGTAAATACAACACATCCATATTTTAGAAGGCAGTATGTCTACTTTTAATTCCTCAAAATCTTCTTATACTTCATAAGCATGCAACACCACAATATGCAAATTGAATTAATAATAACATATCCTTTCTTTCTTGCATTCATAACACTTCATTCATCATATTCAAAAGAATATATATGCCATGACATTACAATAAATCACATCAGATCATTCTTTGCCACCCACTATAGCTCTCTCACTCAAACATGCACCTACTACAACACGTTCTAAAGGGCTTAACCACATGATTCGCCTATTCTGCAGGTTGGCATTCAACTCCCTGTGAACCTTCTTTCTTGCTTCCCTTTCCATATCGCTCATTCTATCCCTTACTCCTCTTACCTGGCATAGAAATTTGGACAAGGAATCTTCTGTAATATCTCCTCTTAGCATCCTTGCCCCTCTGAATGAGGAATGGAAATTTTTCGGGACGGATTTGACTATTATATGTAATATGACCCCAATTGAGATGTTGAAGAAGGTCGGGTCGTATGAACGCCTCTTCTGTCTAGCCCTAAGCAAATACGTACAAAGTATGATTGTGTCATCTATATACTCATCAAAATCGTCTCTCGAGTCCATCTTACGGCGCATGAATTCCTTCTTAGCTCTCATTGCCCTTTCCTGTTCCATGCGCACTTCCTTCTTTGTTGGAACTCGTCATATAACCCCTATCTACAAAACACTTGTCAGTTAGTTTATCGTTGTACAATCTTCTTCCCCAAGACCCTTTTAAAGAGGTAGTACAAGAACCAAGTCTTTAAAAAGACTCAAGATAGGCACGAGAAGAGTATGAAAGAAGGGAAACTGTTTAGGATTTTATTCCGTTCACTTATTACTAAGGTGGCGCGCACACCGTCGCAATAAGTAATCGTTCAAACACCCAACTCAAAGAAAGTTCCTAAGATCTCTTAACCTGGTTTAGCTCTGATACCAACTTGTCACGCCCCGACTTTTCTCAAGTCTTTCTTTAGGACGTGATGGCACCTGGACAACTATCCCTTTCCAGGCGAACCATGTACTTCATTTTCTTCCTAAATTAGACAAGTATTTGCGAAAATAATATATATAATAATCAATTTGAAGTTTACGAAGAACAATCTCATGTGGGGCATTCCCCGAGATAATAAAACTTAATTCTTTAAACAAACTTAGTCTAGAGTAACTTTCACCAAATCCGAAATAATGGATTGGTGGTACGATGAGGCTGCGGGGCGATCGCTAGCCCTCTTGCGGAGATTTTCCTCTATCGCGCCTTCCTGAAATATGTTAAATAAAAGAGTCAGCCCTACCATCTGGGGCTGAGTGGGAATCTCACCTTACAGTCCAAAGTAACCTCACAATATTTTTAATTACAATCACATTATGAGAAAACAATAAGCATGTTGAAATAAACAGATTACAACCCTTTTATTAAATAAATCAATAAATATTCACGTGCAAAATTTTCTCCCCACTCGTCTAAAAAAAACAACTTAGTTTAATCAGTACTCCTACTTTTTCCCATATAACATATTATATATTTGTTGCGGTACGTGCAACCCGATCCAATGCATTTATATATTTGTTGCGGTACGTGCAACCCGATCCAATGCATTTATATATATTTGTTGCGGTCCGTGCAACCCGATCCGATGCACTTATTTGTTGTGGTCCGTGCAACCCGATCCAATGCACTTATATATTTGTATAAATATGTCATATGTTCAAAAGGCTCAAATAATATTTCTTTCCTTCAATATTTCGCCATTTCCACTTGTAAGGGTTACAACTCTCAAACCGTAAGTTGGATTTATACCCGTAAAGTCTCAAGTTGACGAGGACATAGTAATCTAGAACTTTTATTCAGTACAATCTTTCATATGCGTTACCTATTTGTACAGTTTTTACGTTATACATTCTGCCCTTTCAGATTTCGGTTGATCCGAGGCAGAAAGTTTAAACATCGATAACTCTCAAACCGTAAGTCGGATTTATCCCCGTAAAGTCTCAAACTGCCGAGGACAGAGTAATCTATAACTTTTATTCAGAACAATCTTTCATATGCTTTAACTATTTGTATAAATATGTCATATGTTCAAAAGGCTCAAATAATATTTCCTTCCTTCAATATTTCGCCCTTTCCACTTGTAAGGGTTACAACTCTCAAACCGTAAGTTGGATTTATACCCGTAAAGTCTCAAGTTGACGAGGACATAGTAATATAGAACTTTTGTTCAGCACAAACTTTCATATGCGTTACCTATTTGTACAGTTTTTGCGTTATACATTCTGCCCTTCCAGATTTCGGTTGATCTGAGGCAGAAAGTTTAAACAGAGATAACTATCAAACCGTAAGTCGGATTTATTACTGTAAAGTCTCAAACTGTCGAGGACCGAGTAATATATAACTTTTATTCAGCAAAATATTTCATATACTTTACCTATTTGTACATTTTTTACGTTATACATTCTGCCCTTCCAGACTTCGGTTGATCCGAGGCAGAATGTTTAAACAGAGATAACTCTCAAACCGTAAGTCGGATTTATCCCTGTAAAGTCTCAAACTGACCGTAACAGAAATATTTACAACTATGTAAAATTTGATCCAATTCTAACAAGTGTATCCCAATATAACAGATTACAATTGCACAATCCAAACTAGTTATTAAACAATCATAAATTTCATGCTCATTTTTTCAATAACCGGATTATATTCTAACATGTATTGTAACTTAAAAATAAAGGATTTTAGTAAGAACTTTGAGTGAGAAAACTCACCTTTGTTTCTTCATAATTGCGAATAACTTTAACTTCAACTTATCCTTCAACCAAAACCTTTTTGAGACTCCTTAGTAGCTCTCTTTAATCTCCTTTTTTTCTTTTCTGAGTTTTGTATCTCCCTTTTTGTTGTATTGTATATTTGATGTGTTGTATCGTGTGTGTGTGTGTGTGTATTTGTAACCAAGTGCAGAAAGTGCCCATGATAAATAGGATGTGAGGGAGTTATGGGAAATGGAGGAGTTAAGGTGAGTGAGGTGTTGTGTCGTGTGTGTTGTGTTTTTTTTAAAATTTTTTTACAGGACTTTACATTCTTTCCTCCTTAAACAACATTGATCCTCGAATGTGAGTAAGGTCGTAACCCATGCACATAGACATGCAAACTGCACACATATGAAACCCAACTTCCAAGACTTTACAACCTTGAGCTGTGAATTATACAACAATGCTAACTGCCCAGGATGAAACTTGCGGCGTTGAATATGCTTATCATGTATTCTCTTGGTCTGCTCCTTGTAAAGTTTTGCGTTCTCATATGCATGAAAGAGGAATTCATTAAGCTTATACAGCTGCAACAACCGCCTTTGACCCGCTGCTTCCATGCCTAAGTTCTTTATTTCCCAGTATGCTCTATGCTCAAGCTCGAAAGGTAGGTGACAAGCTTTACCGAAAACCAACATGTATGAAGAAGTTCCGATAGGCATTTTGTATGCAGTCCTATATGCCCAAAGAGCATTATCAAACTTCAATGCCTAATCTTTTCTGTTAACGCTCATTGTCTTCTCAAGAATATGCTTGATCTCGCGATTAGACACTTCTACTTAACCACTCATCTGAGGATGATAAGCAGTCGCCATCTTGTGTTTCACCCCATACTTAGGAATAAGCGTATCGAAGAGCCGGTTACAAAAATGTGTACCTTGGATACTGATAATAGCTCGGGGGTTCCAAAACGTGTAAATATGTTCTTTTTCAAGAATTTCGCCACTATGTTCGCATCATTGGTTGGGAGTGGGATTGCTTCCACCCACTTGGACACATAATCGAAAGTAACAAGGATTTACTTATTTCCCTTTGATGGAATGAATGGCCCCAAGAAGTCAATACCCCAACAATCAAACACCTCGATCTCTAAGATACCATTCAATGACATTTCATCACGCTTAGAGATGTTCCCCATTCTATGGCAATTATCACTTTCTTACGAAAACATGAGCATCCTTAAACAATGTCTGCCAATAGAAACCCGAATGAAGTACATTTGCTGTTGTTCTGTCACCATCGAGATGGCCGCCATAAGGCGATGAATGACAACTCTCAGAATTACGGGCACTTCCTCTGCTGGGACACATCTTCTCACTAACTAATCTGTGTCAATTTTATACAAATATGGATCATCCCAAATATAGAATCTACTACCATGCAAGAGTCATTTCTTCCTGTCAGAATTAACATCAAGGGGTACACTTCGCTAACCAGAAAGTTCATCATGTCTTCATACCAACATTTGATCCATGAAGGGTAGAGAAAAATGATATTTTCTGGTTGTAATATTTAACTTCCGATAGTCAATGCAGATACGCCAACCAGTGACTGTTCTTTGAGTTACAAGCTCATCTTTCTTATTCTTCACAACAGTCATTCCTCCTTTCTGCGAGACACATTAGATGGGGCTCACCCATTTACTGTCATAGATGGGTAAATAATCCAAGTATCAAGACACTTAATCACTTCTTTCTTTAAAACTTCTTTCATGATTGGATTTAGCCTCATATGACTTTCAACACTAGGCCTGCTATCTTTCTCCAATAATATTTTATGCATACAAAAAGAACTGTTGATGCCTTGGATGTCAACTATGGTCCATCCAAGAGCTCAGATTCTATCTCTCAATACTCATAGCACATATTCAACATGTACATCATTCAAAAATATAGATATGACTACGGGCAATGTGTCACCACTACCCAAGAACTCATAGCACAGATGAGAGGGCAACAACTTCAGTTGGAGAACCGGAGCCTTCTCAGTAGAAGGTTTTGGCTTTTTCCAAGACTCAAGTATGTCCAACTCTTCAAAAGGTGTATTGGCTCGTAAATATGCACAAGAAGTATCAAGAATGTGCAGACACTCTTTGACCTTCTCATTTTCCATTAAATCCTCGCCATTTACCAAGGCTATCTCCATAAGATCTCTCGAAGCCAGAAAGTGATCTAGCTTTGTATGTGTGAGTTCGTAATCATCTTCAATTCTTCATAACGGGGTGGCATCTTAGTTACTTTAAATACATCAAAAATTACCTTTTTCCCATATACTATCATGGACATCTTCCCATCTCTAACTCTGATAATTGCATCAACGATTGCTAAGAATTCCCTTCCCATGGTGAGAGGGACATTAATATCAACCTCATAGTCAAGAATAATAAAGTCAACTAGCAAAATGAACTACCCCACTTTCACAAGAACATTTTCAATAATACCATCGGGATATGCCAAAGATCTATCCGCCAATTGCAAAGTGAATGTTATTGGTCTTAGCGCACCCAATCCCGACGTTTGGAACACATATATGGACATCAAATTAATCTAGCACCCAAATCACATAATTCCAACCCAACCTCGATATTACCAATAGTAATTGAGATAGTGAAGCTGCCCAGATCTTTCAACTTTGGTGGAATCTTGCTCCTTACTCTAGAACTGCACTCTTCAGTAAGTGCTACGGGATTAAACTCTATCTAGCGTATCTTATTTGCAATAACATCATTGATGTACTTACCATATTTTAGAACTTCTTGCAAAAGCTCTACCAAAGGAATGTTGATATGTACATGTTTCAAAATTTCAAGGAATTTCTTGCAAGCCGAATTTGCCTTCTACTTCTGAAGTCTCTGTGGAAAAGGTGGTGGTGGTCTATCCACTACCTCTTATGGCTGCTCGCTGCTCTGCGACTGGCTGTTCTAGCTCATATCTCTTGGCGAGAATAAGTTCAGCTTTCGCCTTCTTTTTGTTCTTCGGTGGCACTTCTTCGAGTCCTCTGCCATTCCTTAAGGTAACTACTTCACATGGTTGAGGTTGAAGAATTCACTTAAATGTAAGAAATGAGATTTTGGGCAAATTAAAATTAAGTTGCTCGCTTACCCGTCCTACTTTCTTTAGTTGCTTTCTTACACGTCCTACTAGCTTGAGTTATTTACCACATGTTATGATTATTAAATAAGGACGAGACACGTGTCAATAAATATGGATTCACAAGTGACACCTACTAATTAAGAAAGTAGGTGATAAGTAGTTGCATCACCTACTTTCTTAAAAGGAAGTGTCCAGATTTGTGGAGAATAAACAAAGGCAAAAAGGGGCCTTATAAGGCCGAAAATCTGATTTACTTCATTCATTCCAACCCTCACTTCTCTATCCTTCTCCATTTTCGACCAAGACCTGCTCTATGGTTCTCTCCAACATATCCCTAAGGTTCTTAAGATAAATCAAGGCTAAACTACCCAAAGCTTTTATAAAAAGTCTTGAAAAACTAGTGGAAATTACTTCTATGGAATTGTGAATGTGTTGCTGATTCTTCCAAGCCTAAGGAGGATTGTTCTTGGAGTTATTCTTTCTCTATGCCTTTAATATGCTATTTTTCATGCCATACATACTCGGTACATTATTCGTACTGACGCCCCTTTTGCCTGGGGGACGCTGCGTTTCATGCCCGCAGGTTCAGGTAGACAAGGAGACAGACCGCACCAGTAGGTTTCCTATTCAGCTCATATTGGACCACTCTACTTGTTCCAGAGTTGCAGTCTAAGTCTTGGTATGATATTTTTTATATGCATATGGGTATGGCGGGGCCTTGTCCCGACCTTATGATGGCTTGTAGACAGTTATGATGTAGTCAGATGTTATGTGTCCTGCTCGACCTATGTTTTTGTTATATAGTCATCTATGGTAGCCTTGCTGGCTTGTACGGTCATGTCCAACATCTATGTATGCTCATATATGCCTTGTTGGTCTTGCACCTTTTCAACTTATTATTTCTATGAGTCAGCAGGTTACCTCATGAGGGCCCTCGTGGCCCATGTTTATTTACGATTATATAGTGAATGTATGTCTAGTGGTGCTCGGTAAGTAAGGTTCGGGTACCCATCATGGCCCTCCGATTTGGGTCGTGACACTCATGAATAGATTTCTGCATTTCACTTATAACTTTCTGATTCTGCTGCTGTATCATTTGTTGTTAAGCCAATAATTGTTTCATCATATCTTCCATAGAATTAGTGCCAATCTGCTATGCTTGAGGCTTTTTATAATTGTTCTACTTGTAGAAATCTTGCTTCCCAAAGTGAGGATTATAATTGTTTTCAAAGTAATTTCCCTGATTTCCACCACCACGATTGTGCTGCCCACATAATAGACTGATTCTGGATTCATAGGAATATTAGAATAATCATGAAGCTCACCACAACACTTGCATGTTGCTTACTAAATATGTTGAATTGGTTGCACCTGTTTAACATGAGAAAACACCCTTGTAATAACATTAGAAAGTGTCCCAATATTAGCCCGAATAGATGCAACATCATCTAACTGAAGTAAACCAATGACTTTCTGTGGTATTCCGGAGCGGCTTTTTATTGGTACTCTTGATTACTTGCAGACATCAAATTCAACAACACCTCCATCTCATCATAAGTTTCAGTCAAAATATTACCTTGAGTTGTAGCATCCAATAATAACCGTGAATCGTGCCTTAACCCCGCAACAAAATAATGTGACATTATCTCATTCGATTGCATATGGTATGGACAATCTCTCAAATATCCCTTGTATCTCTCCCAAGCTCTAGGAAGAGACTATGAATCATGCTGCGCGAAGTTAGAAATTTTTCCTTGGAGCTCATTTGTCTTCCTAGATGGGAAGAATGTTTCGATAAACCTGCTCGATAGAATATCCTAAGAAGTAATAGACCCAGCCAGCTCATTCTGCAACCATTCCCT
This sequence comes from Anisodus tanguticus, assembly GCA_034509755.1. Lineage (NCBI taxonomy): Eukaryota > Viridiplantae > Streptophyta > Magnoliopsida > Solanales > Solanaceae > Anisodus > Anisodus tanguticus. The sequence continues at coordinate 30,321,018 of CM067548.1, forward strand.
TGTTTATCTTATCAACGAGAAGGGAAATAATGTCAACTTCACATAATCATCAGACACATTAAGATAATTGAAATTCTCACTCAGTTCGTTGAATGTCATCAGGTGATTACGTGGGTCTTTATGTGGCTTACCCGTATACTGACATGTGTTATGTATTAGCTGCACCGTTTCTTATTTTAACTCATAGTTTTCCTGTATTGCACCCTTGACAATAGCCTTTGCATCATTCTCCAGATTGGGCCTAGCAAAATTCAATAGAGGAACCCATTGTTGTGCCATCTCTTTCACTGCAAGTTTTCCATTTTCTACTAATATAGGAAGGACATCTTCAGCCAGTTTGTTTGCTTTGTGAAAAGATCTATAGATTTTGGGATCAAAGTTAACCAATGATTTTCCTTGACTCCGAGTGTTTGGCATAAAACGTAGCAGTCTCTTGAGATGCACAAAGCGAACAAAAGAGTAAAAAATTGAATAGAGCAAACAAAATTCAAACTCAAAAAACAGTAATTTTTTCCAAGTCTTCGGCAACGGTGCCAAAAATTTGTTTCCCCCAAACGCACATGCAAGTATACGCGATCGACAAGTAATATAGAATTTTGAAGTCCAGATATCGTACCCACATAGACTTAGATTCTCTACTGCTCAACTAATTTAAACTCTGGCGTAACTATTCAAGGGAGTAAAAATTAAGATTGTTTAGTTGGAACTAACTATGACTGATTGAAATAAATAAAATTGGGTATTTTATGACTGAGACAATTGCCACTATGATTGTAAGATTTTATCAAATGAGAATGGAATCCAGGGTCATGGCTTTTGACAATCTAGTTACGTCTTCCGATAGCTCTACCTATTCGATTTCCTAGGTTACTAGTTGACGTGCTGATATTAACTTTATGAGTATCTCTCGAATTGCTCACAAGCCTATAGATGCTACTCTAATGTCTATGTCTCTATGATCGCTAGAAAATAAGGAGAACGCATTTAAATCTCCGTAACAAACTAAGCAGGGCTAAATGGTATATCTTTATCCTCAGTAATGAAACATATAAATAACAAACCCTATTTGTTCTTATTATGAAAGTAAGTTCCCTTTCTCAAGTTTAACTTACAAACCATAGATAGTGTTTAACTAGTGATTAAGTAATTAAATAATTAAGCACAAGAATAAATAAGCAACTCAATATTGGAAATTTAAAAAGCAAAAAATATCATTAAACTAACTTTAACGTCTTTGCCATACCCCTAGAAAAGAGATGTTTAGCTACTCATGATTCGAAGAGCATCCAATGAATTCATGAGAAAAAAACTAGGGTTCTATGAAGAAAAATAAAGTAAAGACAACAAGAATGAGAGAAGACGGGTTACAAGTGTTAGAGTTCTACTCATGATTCGAAGAGCATCCAATGAATTCATGAGAAAAAAATTAGGGTATGAATCTAAATTAAGGAAGCCAAATCCTAAAGGAATTGGGGAAACTGGCCGATAACCCGCATCACACCCACGTCGCACATCCAACGCGGGTGTCTTCTGAGATTTCAGACATCGAGATCTAGAGAGTTATTTTTCCCGCGATCAGCCCGCGACGCGTAGCTGACACGCACTTCTGCCTATCCGCGATGCACACTCAACACACGGTTCCTTCTAGTTCTCAGATTTTATTCCAAGTATTGTGTGCATCCTCTCGTCACCTCGTTCATATGCAAATATCTCTAAAATCTACCAAAATGGGGGGCAGCCCGATGCACTAAGCTCCCGCTATGCGCGGGGTCCGGAGAAGGGCCGAACCACAAGGTTCTGTTGTACGTAGACTTACCTTGCATTTCTGTCAGAGGTTGTTTCCACGGCTTGAACCCATAACCTCCTGGTCACATGGCAGCAATTTTACCAGTTACTCCAAGGCTCCCCTTCCTCTAAAATCTACCAAAATTGCTCGATTTTCCATCGTTTGTCCTCGTTGTACCTACACATACAAAACATACCAACATAAATTCGAATACAATGATTTCACTATAATTAAGGCGATTAAAATTCTAAGAACAAGAGGCAAATTGACGCAAAACATAGATATTTGTGCAAAATATCATCTCCATTTCGGAAAACTTTGCATATGCAACCTATTTGCTCAACGCTATTTTAGGGACAATCATCTTTTTAAATTTTTTGCATTCCTAGCTTGTTAAGGATTTTCAGTATTAAAATCACTATTTTAGCAACCTTAAAGAAGTGGGTCTTGAATTTCGAATATAAAAATTGAGTTTAAATCAAGTGGATATTATTGAGATAAAAATTAACAGTTCAAACTTTAGAAAAAACTACTTTTAATTTTAGAACATATTAGTATACGTACCCGCGTGATGTGTAACTATTATAATTAAAAATTAAATTATTAAAAAGGTTTTATGCATTTAAAGGTAAAGACAGAAAGTCATACTAAAGACTTATGGTTTATACCAAATTGAAGCAAGTTATGACTCAAGAGACTTTAAGTAGAATTAACGAACGTTATATTCAGGGATCCCATGAGTGAAGCAAATTCAATTCCTCTAATTGGCAGAGAAATGCATACATTTATTCTCTCTGAATAATGACAACCTAAATTGAAACTCAACAAAGAAAAACACTGGAAAGAAGAACTCATGTAGTAGGATGATGAAATCATCTAAGTTGAAGTAACAATAGTTATATGCTCCAAATTTGGGAAGAAACACAGGTAAAGATCGTAAATGATACAAAAATCTTACAAAAAATTAACAATCTCACAATCATCATATTTTTTAATGTATTCACAATAGTAGAGAATTTATAAATGACATAAGCTTCCCTGAAGAATATGTTACTATTTATTATGATTATCACTACTAAGTGCACATTACAGCGGCATCAATGAATCCAGCAAGAAGTGTAGGCAGGGGCGTATGTAGCATTAAGGTGGGGTTCAATTGAACCCCTAACTTTTGACGCGGAGCATAATTTTATATGTAAATTTTAAAAAAAAATTCTAATAAATAGTAGACCGAACCCATAACTTTTAAAATGAAATAGGTTCAACTAAAAATCCTGAAAGGTTGAACCATAAAATTCAAATTTGGATCCGCCTATGAGTGTTGGACCAGTAATTTTATCAAATTGTTAGAAGAAACAGTGGATATACATGTTGGGTCCTGTAACAGGAGCTCTAGCTGGTATCTGATTTTACAACGACATGAAGTCTTTTAAGCCTTGTGATGAAGTCACTAAGTTTTTCCCCTTCCTCATATACTAGGCCAAAACAAAGTTTAAACGACAAATACTACTATCCTAGTCTGATTAATCAACCACCTCTCAGACCCAGGTGTAATTCTTTCTTCAAAAGATTAACCCAAAAACAGCTTAATGGAAAAAACCATTGTTCTGGTCCTCTATGCAGTTCGTAGAATTGATAGAACCATTTGGCAGCTACCATATGTAGATTTTTGGATATCTACTGTTTAAGTAATCTTCAGATTATATTCTTCCATTGAGGGCTCTTCACAAATTATTTTGAGGTTTTACCATAAGAAAATACTTTCATGAGCACACTAAATTTCCCAGGACTCTGTCCGTATAAGAAATGACTATATCGACAATATTTCTAAAAGATGCTTAAAGTGGAAATGACATGTATCTTACATTTGTAAACTTCAGGACACAATATATACTTGTCAAAGAAAACTTGAAGTGGGAGGGTATTGAGATATTCTCTTAATGACATATATTCTGAGATCATGTATTTTTGGAATATATCTTGATGTATTATATATATATAGAGGATATTGAATATATATATATATGTTTAGGTGTGAGTTTAGGAATTAATTTAGGCGTGAGTTTAGGAATTAATTTAGAATTGACAGCTTTCTAGTTTCCTATTTCTACTTTCCCTTTTCCTCTTATTTTTTTTATATATGTCTGAGGCATATCAATAAAGAGGCAGGCAATTCAAGATTTCTTCATGGTACCAGAGCCACACGGCTAAGATACACGACCAGCATGGTTGACGACACCGATAATACTAAGACTCCACCTCCACCTCCATCTTCTCGAAATAACCATACATCTCCTTTTTTTCTTGCCTTACAAGACAGACCTGGAGATCTCATCACTCTGGTTCGTCTTCGACACGACAATTATGATGAATGGGCAAATTCTGTGCGTCTTGCTCTACTATCTCGCCGGAAATACGGCTTCGTCGATGGCACAATTATGGAACCTAAAGCACCTTTCACAATGGAGGATTGGTTTACCATTCACTCGATGCTTGTTTCCTGGCTAATGAACGCTATTGATCAAGAGGTTAAGTCTACTATCTCTTTTTATATCTCTTTTTATGATGATGCTAAACTTTTGTGGGATGAATTGCAGGTCGCTTCTCTGTTGTTAATTGACCCCGAATTCAATAGTTAAAAACTTATCTAGCTAAGTGTGAGCAATCCAAGATCATGTCTGTTTCTACATATTTTGGGAAGCTTAAGGTTTTATGGGATGAATTGGCTAATCATGAACTCATTATTACATGTAAGTGTGGAAAATGTGAAAGTAATTTGGGTAAGGCACATGAAAACCGATGAAATAATGAATGTTTTCATTAATTTTTTATGGGTTTAAATTTTGATTATTATGCCCCATTACGTACTACTTTGTTGTATCAAGAACCTTTACCTTCTCTTGATCGTGCCTATCAACAAATTACTCAAGAAGAACGTATTCGTGGAATTACTCGTGCTCGAGAATCACCACCGGAAGTGGTGGGTTTTGTTGTTCGTCCGGAAGGGCATGGCTGAGCGAAACCAAAGAAGATTGACAAGTCTGGGCTAATGTATTCTCAATGTCACCGATTTGGACATGAAATTGCTACCTGTTTTCAGCTTCTTGGGTATCCAGAATGGTGGGGAGATAGACCTCGCACTTAATGAACCACTTCTGCTCGTGGCAAAGGCAGTGGTGGTCGTGGTACTGACTCACCCATGCGTGGTCGTGGCAGAGGCGCCACTGTACGTGCGGTGGTGGTAGACGGCTGCAACACTATTTTTGGTGCTCCGGTCAATGGGCAGAAAATTTCTTCCAATGCTACAGCCAGTATGTCAAGCACTCCAGTTTCTCTTCCTAATCTGAGTGCAGAACAATGGCAGACAATAGCTGTTATGTTTGATAATACTCAATCCTCTACCGATCATCTACATGGTGAGTTTTCTAAAACTTCTTGGATTGTCGATACTGGTGCTTCTAATCATGTGACGGGGGATGAATCATATTTGTTTGATGTCCATGATATTGTCGTGTGTCTCGTTGGACTCCCTGATGGCCAGAAAATAATTTCTACTAAAGAGGGAATTGTGAGGCTCTTGGAAGGATTATACCTTAAAATGTTCTTTATATCCCTAAATTGCACTGCAACTTAATTTTGGTTACACAACTCATTGATGACATGCACTGCTTTGTTTAATTTGCTTCTAATATGTGTGTTATACAGGACCGTCATACAAGAAAGCTGATTGGAACGGGCGAATGGAGAGATGGACTTTACTACTTCCGGCAATCGTCTACAGTGCAAGCTATTTCGGTGGATGGTTTTTCATCTTCATTGGAACTTTGGCATCAACGTCTTGGACATCCTTCGGAGAAAGTAGTCAAGTCATTACCTTTCTTTTGTAATTCTAGTGATAAATTAAATAAGGCTTGTGATGTGTGCCCTCGTGCCAAATAGTCTAAAAATTCCTTTTCTCTTAGTGATAATAAAGCCTCCCGAGTTTTTGAATTGGTTCATTGTGATTTATGGGGTCCTTACAATACAGTTTCCTCTTGTGGGGCTCGTTATTTTTTTATTATTGTGGATGATTTTTCCCGAGCTGTATGGGTTTATTTTTTGATTGATAAATTGGAGGTATTTAAAATATTTATGTCATTTTTTGTAATGGTTGATCGACAATTTGATCAAAAGGTTAAGGTTGTTCGGAGTGATAATGGGATAGAGTTTAACTGTTTGACAAATTATTTTCTTTCAAATAGGGTTTTATTTCAAACCTCATGTGTAGGGACTCCACAACAGAATAGCAGGGTTGAACGTAAGCACCGTCATATTTTAACGGTGGCAAGGGCCTTACGTTTTCAAAGTCATCTTCCTCTTGGGCTGAATGTGTCTTGGCAGGTTCTCATTTGATCAATCGAACACCCTCTAGTGTCCTACAGAATAAAACACCTTATGAAATTTTATTTAATACTTTTCCTGTTTTTGATGAATTGCGAGTGTTTGGTTCATTATGTTATGCCCATATTCAACGAGCTAAGCATGATAAATTTGCTAGTCGAAGTCAAAAATGTGTATTTGTTGGGTATCCTTTTGGTAAGAAAAGGTGGCGGCTTTTTGATCTAGAAAATCAACCTTTTTTTATTTCTAGGGATGTTAAGTTCTTTGAAAATCACTTTCCTTTTGTTGAAACTACTACTGCTAATATTAGCTCTTAATATAGCTTTGGAAGCATGAATTTGGGTGATGATGATTTTGACTTTAATATTTTAGGGAATCCTGAATCATTGCCTAATGAACTTGAGCCCAGAAATGAATCCAAAAGCCCAATGACCACCCAAAGCCCAACACTTCCCACTATAGATTAGGGCCCAGTTTAGCCCACATCTCCACTCCAACTTCTATCTACAGGGGGGCAGCAGGGTCTATTACGGATTCTACCAACGAAACTCACATGGGACCCAAAATGTTCTATCAATTCGGCTTCGTGACTATGTTACTAACACAGTTATCATAAAAAGTCCATCTACTCTCTCTTCAATTTCACCTGCGCCATCGACTTCCTCATGTACTCCTTTTCCTATAACACATTATATTAATTGTGCAAAGTTTTCTATTAACCATCGGAAATTCCTTGTCGTTGTTACTGCAGGTTGTGAACCGAAATCATTTAAAGAGGCTATGACAGATGAAGGGTGGCGTCATGTTATGCAAACAGAAATTCGTGCTTTAGACGATAATGGTACTTGGACTATGGAAAAATTACCACCTGGTAAACGTGCTCTTGGTAGTCAATGGGTCTATAAAACTAAGTACAAATCTGATGGCAGTATTGAACGGCTTAAAGTTGGTTTGGTTGTTTTTTGTAATCATCAAATTACAGGGATCGATTATAACGAGACCTTTGCACCAGTTGCAAAGATGGTCACGGTTCGTGCTTTCTTAGCCATTGCAGCATCTAAAAATTGGGAATTGCATCAGATGGACATGCATAATTCCTTTTTGCACGGGGATCTTAATGAGGAAGTTTTGTTGGAAATTTGCCTTTGGCGAGAGTTGCGACCGACCAACTTTAACGGCTTAAACACTAGTGTAACGTATGTTGGAGAATCCGGTTCTTCACACATGCATGATCTACTAAGTACGTAGATAACCGTAGGGCCAAGAATCGTCAAATTTCATTGAGAAATGAAAGAGATATTGGTTCACGAAGTAAGGTGTTTGAAGCATGGAAAGTGTGGTATTGTGTGTAATTCTCCCTCATCGGTAGAGGAAGAAAGAAGTGGTGTGTATATAAGATTCGAAATTGGTTTGGGGTTTGGGACCCCAAGGGGTATCCCATGTGTTTAAAGGAGGGAGGACCTAGATGTGTTTCGGTTCGAGGAAAGACCACGCGCGCCGCCGCCGCCCGCCCGTCCCGTCCGGTTCCGAGTTCCGAGTTCCGAGTTCCGAGTTCCGGTCACGGGGGCTGTGGGCTGTAGGTCTTCTGATATTATCTTTTTGGGCCAGAAAACTTTTCCAGAAGTTTCGATATACGATTTGGACCGAATTATTTCAGATGTACGTTTGGTCCCCGAAGTTTCAAGATGTACGATTTGGTCCCCGAAGTTCGAATTTCGACGGTCAAGACAGAAAAGCCAAGCACTCAATTCGGCCATTTATTTTGGCTGAATTACTCCTCCTATAATGGCCAAATCCGTTGGTCTTTCTCCCATTTATGTTGGTGACTTTACTACCTCCATAATGACCATTATTTGGCTATTATGGAGGCGTTTTGAGGCGATAAATCAGTCCATTCCTCACCTATATAAACACCCCCTTACACCATTGTTGAGGACGCTTGATATGCACGAAAATACACAACCGAGAAAAAATCTTCTTCCTACAACTTCCAAGCATCATTTCGTTACTCAATATTCTTCACGGTAGCTCTTGAGTTTCCTTTGCTCAAGGGTTCCATTGTTGTTTTATCTTGGGAGACAAATTGTCCGGGACGTATAAAGGATACATACGGGGCAATATTGTCTTAAGGACAGAGTGCTACACTCGACTCAAAAAAAAACAATTTACATTTTTCAGTCTTCTACAAAACTGGAATTTCCAGTTTTTACTTATGTAACGATTTAATTTCAGATTCCATGTTGAATTATTGAAATCTTTGTTTATCATTTCGAATACTTGTAATAGTTAAATACTTCCCGTACTGCTTTATAAAGTACCATAGAGCAAAACTCCCAACAAGTTTATATGAAGCTTCCTCCTGGTTTTGGGCCTTCTCAACCCGATATGGTATGCCGTCTTCGAAAGTCATTATATGGCTTAAAATAGGCACTGCGGTGTTGGTGTATATTGATGATTGAATTATTTCTGGGAATAATTCCGCTGCTTTGAGAGTCTTTAAGAACTATTTAAACACTTATTTTCATATGAAGGATCTCGGGGTTCTTAAATATTTCCTCGGGATTGAGCTGGCACGAAGTCCTGATGGTATATTTCTTTGTCAACGGAAGTATTCTCTTGACATCATTTCTGAGACTGGTCTTCTGAGTGCCAAACCCGCATCTTTTTCCATTGAGCAAAACCATTGGCTTGCTCATTCTTCAGGAGAACCTTTGTCTAATTCGGAACCTTATCGGCATTTGGTTGGTCGTTTGATTTACTTAACGGTCACTCGTCCTGATTTGGCGTACTCTATCCATGTTTTATCACAGTTCTTACATGAACCGAGACATCAACATTGGGAAGCTGCCTTGTGTGTTGTTCGCTATTTGAAGGGCTCTCCTAGACAAGAAATCTTACTTCGAGCTGATAGCTCTCTCTCTTTGACTGGTTGGTGTGATTCTGATTGGGCAGCTTGTCCTCTTACTCGTCTCTCTCTCACGAGTTGACTTATTTTTCTTGGTCATTCCCCGATTTCTTGGAAAACCAAGAAACAACCTACTGTGTCATGTTCTTCGGCAGAGGCCGAATATCGCTTTATGGCTTCCCTTACTTGTGAATTGAAATAGTTAAAGGGTCTTATTCTAAGCTTGGGGATTCAACATCCTGTTGCTATTGGTCTATATTGTGATAGCCAGTCGGCTTTACATATTGCACAGAATCCCGTCTTTCATGAACAAACAAAGCACATTGAAGCAGATTGTCACTTTGTTCGCGATGCTATCCAGGATGGTACTATTCTTCTTTCTTATGTTCCTATAACGGTTCAGCTCGCATGCATTTTTACTAGGGGTGGCAGATGAGCCGTTTGGGCTAAAGTTGGCGGGTCAAGATGGGCTGAATCAATAGATGGGTCAATGCTCAACCCGCCCAAAGCTTACGTGGGCTAAGATGGGCGGGTCAAGATGGGCTAAATGATGGGTCATAACCAAACTTGCCCAACTTGATCCATAACTTTTACAAATTTCAAACTTACCTTCTATGATGTTATTTTATTTTGTATGATATTTGATTTTTCCACATCTTTATTTTTAAAATAAGAATAATATTTTAAATAATTTTTTAATTTTTTATAAATTAAAAATAAATATAGAAAATAATGGGTGGGAGGGCAGGGGTAGTAGGGGTGAGAGGGGGTTGGGTAGTGGGGTAAGAAAATTTTCTCATTTTTTATAAAAAATTATATAAGTAAAATAAATATGCAACATAAAAACTTTGGGTGGGTGGGTGGGGGAGGGATGAGGTAAGAATTTTTTTCTCATTTATTATAAAAAGTTTATAAAAGTAAAATAAATATATACAATAGAAAATTTGGGGTGGATTGGGAGGGGGGGGGGGGGGGGGTAGGGGAGGTTGGGTGATAGGGTATGAAAAATTTCTTATTTTAAATAAAATTTTATATATAAGTAAAATAAATATATAAAATAAAAACTTCGGGGTGGTGGGGGAGAGCAAGAGGGTTGGGGGGAGCGGGGGGGGGGGAGAAAAATATTCATATTTTTAACATTTTTTTTATAAAAGTAAAAAAATATTAAATAGAAATTTGAGGATGGGGGTAGGGCATGGGGCGGAGAGGGGTAGGGGGGGAGGAGGTAAGAAAAAAATTCATATTTTTTATAAATTTTTTTATAAAAGTAAAATAAATATGAAATAGAAATTTGAGGATGAGGGTAGGGCATGAGGTGGGGGTGGAGTGGGGTAGGGGGGAGGTGAGATTTTTTTTTATATTTTTAATAATTTTTTATAAAAGTAAAAAAAATATGAAAGAGAAATTTGAGGATGAGGGTAGGGCATGGGGTGGAGGGGGGTAGGAGGTAAGAAAAAATTTCATATTTTTTATAATTTTTTTATAAAAGTAAAAATAATATGAAACAGAAATTTGAGAATGGGGTAGGGCATTGGGGGTGGGGTGGGGGGAGGCAATAAAGAATTTCATAATTTTAATAATTGTTTTATAAAAGTAACAAAAAATATGAAATAGAAATTTGAGGACTGAGTGGGGTGGAGAGGGGTAGGTGGGGTTAGGGCGGTAAGGTGGAGGTAAGAAATAATTTCATATTTTTTATAAAAGTAAAAAAATATGAAATCGAAATTTGAGGATGGGGGTAGGGCAATGTGGTGGGGGTGGAGGGGGGTAGGGCGGGGTAAGAAAAAAATTCATATTTTTTATAAATTATTTATAAAAGTAAAAAAAAATGAAATAGAAATTTGAGAATGGGGTAGGGCATGTGGGCGGCGTGGGGGGTAGGGCGGAAGTGGGGGGTAGAGGTGGGTAAGGGTGTTAGGGTGTGGGGTGGAGTTGGAAAGGTTGGGGGCAGATATGTGAGGGTGGTTCAGTGCTTGGGTGGGGGTTGGTGTAGGGGAGGGGGTAGGGTGGATGGATAGTGTGGTGGGTGGTTGAGGTGCGTTAGTGTGTATTTTTATTGTTCCGAAATAATAAATTATTTTTTAAAATAATTATTTATAAACAAAAATATTAATCTAGAGTGGAGCTCTAATCGTTAAGATTATGCATTTTCGTGGGTCAAGTTTGGGCATCATCATAGCTTCATTTGGGCTGCTGATTTATGATGGGTCAACTTGGGCTAGCCCAAACCAACCCATCATCAAATTCACTCTTGTTCAAACCCATGAAACCTTGGGCGGATTGGGCGGGTCATTTGGGTTTGGGCTAATTTTGACACCCCTAATTTTTACCAAGCCTTTTTTGGAATGAGTCTGACTCTTATACTACGTAAAGAATTGATATTGGGCCTAACTCAACTCTAAAAGCTAGCTCATGAAGGGAGGATTATCCAAGTTCATATAAATAATCTAAATTCTCATTCAATTTCCGACGTGAAACTCTTAACATAAATGCTACTTGCCAGAAGAATGAAGAAGAAGAGGCATAGGACGTGTCTTTTCTGTTCCGTTTGGTCTTTTTCTTAATGAATAAATCGTGGAAAATAAGGGGAAAAGGTAAAAAAATCTGTGAAAAAAGATAAATGAGAATTCTGTATTTTGTGAAAAAATCAGCTAGCCTATTTTCTGCTTTTATATTTATATATATAGATTGTTGACTACTTGTACGATGTATAGACCAATATAATATTGGACGCACCCCCTTAAAGGCTTAAACTTAAACTGATTCTTTTTTTTTTTTTTTTTTTTTTTTGATAATCCAGGTTTTCAGGCTTGCGCCTGACTACTTCACTGGTATTACCCAGACGTCCTGGAGATGATGGGACCGGTCCTTCAAAGCACTCCACCACCGGGTAAATCGCGGGATGTGCACACAGGGTCGTGTCTGCTTGCGTCCAACGGATCAATGCTACAAGGTTGACCCCCCACAGGCCCCATCCACAAGGCTTGGCGGAGACCGAACCCACACCTGCAACATGCCCGCACGGCTTTTAGCGCCCAGGCTTTACCTCATGTATGTGTCCCGGAGGACGATATCCGGAGGGAGAATCGAACTTGCGACCCTAAGGCCGCAAAGTTGACTCCCTGCCAGCAAGCTGACCCCTCTAGATGGCTTAAACTGATTCTTTAGTTCAATCCTACTAGCTCCATTTCATTTCTTTTGTTGTATATTTAGGAACATATTATTCTCTTCATTCTAATTACATGATATAATTTGAATTAACACGAAAGTTAAGAAAAATATAATAAAAATAAGAACTTGTCGTCTAAAATAATATGTCGCTGACCTTAAATATATCATAATATTTTTAAGATTATAAAAGTTTATCATTAAAATGAAAAGTTTAAAGTTATTTATTTTATAATTTAAAAATGCATAATATTCTTTTTAAAACGAATTAAAAAGGCAAGTATCATATTTGAACAAAGGAGGTACATAATAATACTCACTTTACGCTTTTGGAAAAAGGAATTACATCTTCAAGATATTTTAGGAATGAGTAGATTTCAAGAGCTTGACCCAATTGAACATACCATTTTTTGTTTTCTTTCTAATTGTTTAATTTAATGACTAGAGGAGCTTCATTAAAATTGAAAAGGAGAAGGGAATACATTTTGGTGATATAATTACTCAATTAATTTTACGTGTTCCTGATGGAGTAGCCCCACACCTTTTTTTCCATTTGTCTCCTAGCTCAAATGAAATAGAAAATTGCAACATCTCAAGGGGACAAAGATTTAATTGGTACGGCATACGGACTAAATAGAGACAAAATGTGATTATGGGTAATCAGTAATCACCTACCAAAAGGAGCTTCCATTATTGGAGAGACTTGTTCAACAGTTAGCACCCATATATCTTCTACATAAAAGACCATAATCTATACACCTTGTAATTGACCCAGTCCTCCTTAGCGCTTAGTGTTCTTTGGGGTCGTTTGGTTCGCTGAATAAGTTATCTCGAAATTATGATTCTGAAATTATAATCTTTAGATAATTTTAGAGGAAGAATAAAATAACACCAAGTTTTATGTGATAAGGTGGATATTCAAAATTAAGTTGAAATTAAATTATACTTTGTTTGGTTAAAGGTATAAATTTATCCAATGAACCAAACGATCCTTTGTTGCCAAGTCTTACAGGGTCGTCGTGTAAGGAATTTTCATATTATTACATCATCTTTATTTAGCTTGTTGATTGTTATAGTAGATAACGTTTCTTATTTTCAAAATTACAAAAAAGTTGATATTTTAAGAAGTTTACTTGTGGAGATTAATTAATTGACATAATAGTGCAAAACAATATTTATAATTGAGATGTATGTAAATTAAACTCTCAATTGATACTAGTGAATCATTTATGAGGAAGGTCATGTACTATTGAATTAGTCATGTGTAGCACAAATACAAGAACATGTCATATGTTTCACGAATACAAGAACATTTTTGCATAATCTAAATGAGAGCGCCGACTTAATAGATATTGACTGCATAAATCTTTTTACACAATTAATATAGTTTAACCTGTAATATTATGTTGGTTGTGTTTTTAGTAGGTTACAAATTATGAGAATGTGCTAGAGAGGCCTTACATATAAACGTACAACAATTAATCTAAAGGTTTTGGTTGGTTAAGGCTAGACCTATATTTGAAACTTAGATTACTAAACAAGCACATAAAGGAAACTAGTGAAATGCTGCTAACTCGGATGAATTTCCTAGCCAAGAGTTACTACATATGTCTTTTTTTTTTTTAGAAAAACGAGAAGTTTACAAATTAAGATATACTCCCTCCGTCTCATTTTAAGTGTTTTAGTTTGGTTAGGCATAGAGTTTAAAAAATAAAGAAAGACTTGAATCTTGTGGTCTTAAATTAAAGATCTGTATAATGTACTAAAATGTTCTTTAATCTTGTAGTTATAAATTTGGCGTATAGAATCTTTAAATTGACAACTTACTAAATGTAGAAAAGAATATTTTTAAAATAAATTAAAAAGAAAAATAAGAAACTTAAAATAGAGAGGAGGGAGTAAGATGTTAGTACTACTTAGTAAACAAGATGACCCAATACATATAACAAATTGATTGGGAAATTCTAGGTCTAGGGCTCTAGGCATCCATTGATGGAACGTTTAAGGCTTCTGTCTCTGTAATGGGCTTTTTATAGTGTATCGACCCAAAGGACTGGTACCGAATGTCTGGGCTCAGTACAATCATAAGAAAGATTTAAGTCCAAATGAGGAAAAAGCTAAGTATATATAAGGGATATTATAACTTTCTTTGTCAGCAGGCTTACAAACAATTTCACCCGCCTAACCGTAATAGTTTGTAGTGATCGTCAATATATTCTAAATATATAACAAGTTCTAGAGAAGTTGGCATTGCCATTGAAACTTATATTACTCTCTCACCTGCATGAACTTTGTACACATAAAAAATTCAAAAGTTCTAGAGAAGATATTTCTAGCATGCTTAGAAGTGTTTTACAATATCTTTTTATATAAATATGGGTAATTTTGATATTTCTAAAGCACCAGGAGGTGCATATATTAACAAATTAAAGTAAAAACTTACCCTCCTAAGTAAACGACATGCACATGCATGCTTCGAAAGAAGCACCAGAATGGATCTCAAATGTATTATTAGTAGTGTTTGATTTTACTATTTACAATTTATAAAGAAGAAAAAGGAGAAGGTGTTAAATTTGTCAACTCTGGCTAAGCTTTAAATAATTTTTAAAATTGGATATATTTTAAAGGGTGTCATCACAAGCCGCTCCCCTACAATCTACATAGTGCGATTCCAAAAAATAATTGTGGTATTACTTTGTCATTTGGCTATCCTTTAAGTAGATTTAAGAGTGAATATCCTTTGTAACTTCACCATTAATTTTGTATTAGTCAACAAATCTGAGATGTTCAAATCGCTTAGTCTCGATTATGACTTAAGCATAGTAGTCTTTGCTTGCCACAGTTAAAAATCAGATCAAAGTGGACGGCATAAACGAAAAGGACAGAATGTCATCTTTAATTTATGTTTATATATATTTGGGTTGTATATAGTTTTCCTCAATTAAGCATACAAGAATATTTTTTAAGACTTTGGAACACCCAAGAGATCCGCTGATGGCGACACACATCTATATGTAATCAGCTAAAAAACAAATACCGTAAGATTTAGGCACTTAATAGCCAAATTAGGAGATGTAGTCATCTAACTACGTTTTTGTCCAGTTGTGAAGTATTTCTACAAAAGCCAAAGAGACTTGCACGTTCACGTTAAACATCATAGTCAAAAAATGAAGTTGCACTTTATTCTACACCAAAGTAAAGATGAGATTTGATAATTTGCAAAAAGCCAAAAGGTGGCTTAACCTTTTGCATGAAATGACTGTATTTATTGACTTGAATTCACATGTGTGAAAGAAATAGACAAGTGCATCAAAGAACCATGAGGTATAGCATATGGAAGATTTATTTTTAGTTGGGAGAGTTAGTTACAAGTTTGTTATGAGTTAGTTAGTTTATTGAGAATTAGTTAAGTGTAATTAATAAGTTGTTTAGATGAGTTGTGATGTATGTATATAAACCAACATTATATCCTACTTAACTCAATTCAATATCAGATATTTTCTTAGCTCAAGTTCGACCAACATATCTTCTCTGTTTTCTCTGTTTTCCTTCAATGGCAGCCACTGCCATTTGATCCTTTCCTTCACTCCACAAGCAACACAACAAATTCACATGGTATCAGAGCAATCGACTGGCGTAAATCGAGGGAGATTTTATTACATACAGTGAAGAACTCGAGGGATCTGTGTGTGAAATCAAAGAAATTGGACATCGAGGAAATTGAAATCAGTTCATCACAAGTGCAATTGAGACCAAAAATTGTTCATCGCAACTACAATTGAAGTCTAAGGATTACAAAATCAACAACAATGGGAACTAATGGAGAAGACATAACGAATGGAGCTGCGGTAATGGCGACGAGCATCGATCACAATCATCATTTATATATTTTCCCATCAAATGCACCAGGTTCGTTGTCTGTTGGAATTATGTTAACCGGAATGTAAAATTACACTTTGTGGAGTAGGGCAATGAAATTAGCTCTACTAGGAAAGAATAAAATAGGCTTCAAGTGATAGAACAGTGAAGAGAGAAGCTTTTCATGGTGATTTAGCTAAACTCTGGGATAGATGTAATGCAATTATGATGTCTTGGTTAATGGGAAATGTGAGCAAGAATTTGCTCATTGGCATGTTGTTCAATTATGATTCCTACATGATATGGGAAGAATTGAAGGATAGATTTGATAAAATAAACAGTTCAAGAGCTTTTCAATTGCATAAAGATATATTCACACTGAGACAAGGAACACTATCAGTATCTATGTATTACTCAAGACTCAAGGATCTTTGGGATGCATATGATTCTATCATACCACCACCAGCTTGTTGTCCTAAGTCAAAGGAGTTTGTAGATCATTTACAATATCAGAGAATGTTGCAGTTTCTGATGGGACTCAATGACAGTTATAGTCAAGTAAGGAGTCAGGTGATAATGATGCAACAAATGCCAAACTTTAATCAAGTATATGCAATGATCAACCAGGAAGAAAGCCAAAGGATAGTTGCATGAACAAGTAGGATGATGCAGGATACATTAGAGTCTCTTTCCATGTTCACAACAGATAGAAATGGAAGTGGAGGTACAAAGCAAAAGAAGCCATACAATCCTAATGCATTTTGTGACATTTTGTCATGTCAAGGGTGATTTAAAAATAGACCGTTTTAAGTTGATGAAGTGTGATTTTTGTCATAAAACTGGACATGTACAAGATGATTGCTACATGCTCAATGGATATCCTGAAAGCTTTAAAGGGAAATAAGGAAGGCAAATGTGGTGACAGGATGAAATTTTTCTTTTGATGATACTGGACAAAGAGGTGAAGTACAACATCATCAACATGATACAAGACACACACAGAATCAGCAGTTTGGACAAACTACATAGCATCAACATGAAACAGTTTCAAATTCACAGTTTCTTAATCATCCACAAGGATAACAATTCATGCCAAATTATAATCCATACCAGCATTACTAAGAGATGTACATGCCAGCTAATCAATTCACACTTAGCCAACACCAACAACTTCTCAACATGCTAAAAAACAAGGCTGCAATTGGAGAGACTAATGCTAGTGCAAATATGGTAGGTACTTTTAATCTTGACACAGAAGCATTGTTAAAATAGATTGTAGACACATGTGCTACTAATTACATGATTAGTAATCAGAAGTACTTATAGAATAAAAATCTGATAGAAAATGCAGGAAATGTGCAATTACCTACAGGAGATTCAGCCAGAATCTCACATATTGGTGACTATCACTTAGGAGGATGTGATGTTCTTAAAAATGTTTTATGTGTGCCAACATTCAAGTTTAATCTTATGTTTGTTTCAAAGGTGACAAAGGAACTGAATTGCAATATTACTTTATTTCTCAAATACTGTGTGTTTCAGGATCTCTCATCTGGGAAGGTGAGGGTGATTGGTAATGAGGAAGAATGGATGTACATATTATGTTTAGACACACAAAATAAAGGAGGAGAGGTGACTAAATATTTAGCAACAACTCAGTATGTGGATGCAGTCATTTGGCACCAAAGGTTATGTCATGTACCTATGAATGTGCTAAGGAAAATTCCATATTTTGGGAATGATACTTCTTTTGTTTTGAATAATTGTGAAGTGTGTTCCTTAGCTAGACAAACTAGAATATCCTTTCCTGTAAGTACTAGTAGAAAGACAGGGCCATTTCAATTGCTACATATGGATGTATGGGGACCTTACAAAGTTGAAACATATAATGGGATGAGATATTTTTTTTACTATTGTGGATGACTATTCTAGATGGACTTTGAATTTTTTAATGAGACTGAAATCAGATGTGACTACATTACTTAAAAATTCTTTGTTGAAGTCAATACCCAATTTGATGTAAAAATCAAAAGAGTAAGGTCTGATAATGGGATTGAATTCTTTAATCATAGATGTAAGGAATTGTTTCAACAACATGGTGTAGTACATGAGAGTTCTTGTCCATATACACCACAACAAAATGGTGTAGTAGAAAGAAAATATAGACATATATTGAAAACAGCTAGAGCCATAACAATTCAGGCCAATTTGCTAGACAGGTTTTGGGGATTCTGTGTGGAAGGAGCTGTATATATCATGAATAGAATACCTTCTACTGTTATAGGTAACAAGTCACCCTATGAGATGATGTATATTAAGGCACCATCACTTTCTCATTTAAGAGTGATAGGTTGTCTATGTTTTGCAACTACTTTGATCCAACAGGACAAGTTTAGTCCTAGGGCTGTGAGAACTTTTCTTCTAGGATATGGTTCTGCACAGAAAGGATACAAACTTTATGACATGGAGAATAGAATATTTTTCATGAGCAGGGATGTAGTATTCATGGAGACAGTTTTCCCTTTAAGAATAATGCGGATGACAGGTTTGGCTCTATCAAGTCACATGAACACTTATGTTTTGATGATTTAATTCACCCACATTGTATTAAGATTGCACATAGCAATCCAGAAGTTCAACATGCTTATATTTCTGCTGATGGAGATGCTAATACTTCAAGACATGATCATGATCATCAAGCTATAGACATGTTGGAGAGAATATCAACACCTGAACCTGATATTAGAAAGTCTGCAAGGACTAGTAGACCTCATATTTGGCACAAAGATTACATTACTAAGCAAGGTTCCACTAGTTGCCTATATTCCATATCTACTGGACTAGATTATACAGGACTGTCATCCAGATATTAAAGTTGTGTGGCACAAGTTTCTGTTGATACTGAACCATACAACTACTCAGAAGCTGCAAAAGACAAAAGATGAATTGAATCAATGAAGGCTAAGCTCCAAGCATTGGAGGAGAACAAAACATGGGAGTTAGTGGAACTTCCAAAAGGGAAAAAGGTAGGATGTAGGTGGGTGTACAAAAATAAGATTTTTTTTCTTTTACCAAACACGCTATATTTGAGAAAATGTTGTGGAATTTTGTGATTCACCAAACAGTAGCAGTCAATTTTTACCAACAACAAAAAAAAATTAATGAGAGAAAGGTTCAGCCAATACTTTTAAAGCATACATGTATTTGATGAAAAATAAGAAACCTCTGCATGCACGCAATTTCTGCACAGCCCTAACTATTTGCCATCTTCCACCTAATTCCGTCCTTTGTCTATCACATAAATCCAATTAAGAAAACATAGGCCTCATTTGTAAATTTGAATCTTAATTATTAAGATTCAAGACCATTAAGTACATTTATTTAAAAGGTCTGAATCTTAATCATTTAAATTCAGCTCATTAATTTCATTTGTTTTCTTTTCTTATGAAGCCTCTTAATGAGTCTGAATGGATCTGAATGAATCAAATTTGTAACAGAGTTTTAACATCATTCAAACTCATTAAAATAATCCTCTTTTTTTTTAACAAAACCATTCACGACTTTTCTTCTCAGCAACATTTTCACACCTCTAGCTATCATTTCTCAACCAAATATTATCAAAAACTCTTGTTGCCACAAATATTAATTGATTAACTATAACAAAAAAAAATCTTGAAGTTATTTTTGAATATGTCAAAACATTTGCTTGAAATCCTATGTATCTTCACCCAATTCATTGTCTATTTTGCACCAGAAAAATTAATCATGAGTGAATCTATTTTCTCAATAAAATTTCTACATTCATTTCTCAATCTTTGAAAGATTGCAAGATTGCAGTGACTCTATAATTTAATGTTTATCGAGAAAATAACAACGAATTGAAAAAAAATATTGAATACTACATAACCCTCTAATCAAATTTAAAATTAAATACATCATACCGAGCTTCAAGAAAAATAACATAGAACACTCAGAAATTGTGTCAAACACTGAAAAGTTTCCTCCTTTTTATCTTATTTTAATCAAGTTTCATACTAGAATACATCTCGTAGGATTCAGCCATAACAACTCTTTTTGAATCACTTTCAGTTGATAGAGAAAGGTTTGTCATTTAAATAATAAGCACAAATTCTTAAAAAGATTATGTTACCTTGTTACAATTTTTTTATATTGATGCATAAATTTTATTTGCATTTCAGATAGTTCAAATTTTATCTTTATAGAAAATAAGAAATTAGATAGTTCAAACTTTTAATCAAACATAAATATTCAATATATTATTTTCTATAACAAATAAATATATTTTGCTGAAATGAGATTTTTATAATATTTATAGATATTGTGGTTAATTCCATATGCACATTCAGATATTGAAAATAAACAATCTTAATCATTCAATATTTAGATCTAGAGACAACATCTTAATATTCAGATGTGTATTCAGATTCAGACATCTAGATCTTAATGCACATCTTAATATTCAGATGTGTATTCAGATTTAGACGTCTTAATCTTAATGGAAATAAATGAGGCCTAAATTCCTTTTTCATCTTTGTTATTTTGAGAAATGTTTTGCCGATTGAACAAGTAACAAATTAAAGGTCATGCTATTCGAAGAACAAATTACAGTGGAACTAATTATTAAGTAAATTCAGTTTACAATTTTTTGGTGAAACAGTTTAAAAGTAATATATATATATATATATATATATATATATATCGATGTGGAAAACTCAACAAGAAGTCTCCATCGAAGCTCACTGATATAGACTTTTAGGGCTTGTATGAAAAAATAAATTCTCACAAAAAATTGTAGTTCAAATCTTATTACTATCTTTTGTCCATTTTATCTAATCTCCTATATATAATAATGATCATTTTCTCATAAAGGAAAACAAGTGAAAGCACTTGAACTAATGTTTCAATAGTGGTGACAAGCTCCCAAAGTCCTCTAGCACGTTGGCCTATCTCTGACGCAACTGTACGGCTGAGGTATTTGACCTTTTCTTCCATGTATACTCCATGCACCTTGCTACCAACTATATAAACTCCTAAACTTTCCTCTATTTATTAATAGCATAATTTTTTTATAGTTCTATCACCTATGGAACTCTTAAATGATAACAAAATTTGTTAATGTAAGTGATTGAGCCCATTTAGGTTAATTGATTAAAAGTAGTGGATATATATGCAGTATTGAAAAACGCTTTTAACAGTTGTAACTAATTTTATTAAAAAAAAATACATGTTTTACAGAAGTGTTAAAATTGATAATAAGTAGTTGATATATCTGATAAAAGTGATGAGAAATAATATTCCTAATAAAATGACTAATTTATTCTTAAAGTTATTTATCAAAATTCTAAAAATAAAAATATTTGTACAGGGAGAGGAAATTAAAGAAGGATGAAAATTGAAGAGAGAGAATAAGGAATTATATTATGAGAAGAGTATTTTGAGAATTAAACAGATATTAGGGCTAAAATAGTAAAATACTTAGTTAGTGCTTAAAAATTGAAAAGTCATACTTTTAAGTTTTAACTTTTAACTGATTTATCATTTGGGTGTTTTTACTAAGGCTGGCCAGTGGGCCGAGACGACCCGACCCCGGCCCGACCCCGTCCCGACCCCGCCCCGACCCCGCTCTAAAAAAAAAAAAAATTTAACGGGGGCGGGACTCGAACTCGGGACGGGACGATGTCTCGTCCCGCCGGACCCGAGCCCGCCCCGAGCCCGGGACCCGAGCCCGCCCGAGCCGTCCCGACCCCGACCCCGGCCCGACCCTTAAACCCCCTTTGCAAAAATAACCGTTGCACCAACGACCATTTTAGATTATGGCCGTTGGCCAACGGCCATTTTAGGCCCCCCCTCCCCCAACCCCCTACCCCTTAATATTTATTTTTAACCCATAAGTTATTATATTTACACTTTAACCCAATTTTTCAACTATAAATAACTCATTTTCTCTTCATCTTTCTCACAAATCTTCCTACAATCTCTCTAATTTCTCAATATATCTCTCTACATTGTTTGCTAAATATTCAATTTTATTAATTCATTTGGGAATTGGGAGTGAAGTTGGCAACTAGCTTGAGGATCTTCCATCGAGCAAAGTTTCAATTTTCAACCTCTCGATTACACGTCGACGTTACGTCGGCGTTTGGTACATTCGTTCCTTCATTAAATTATTATTGTCTTGTTTATTTTATTTAGCGCACTTAATTTTATTGTCTTTAATTATTTATTATCATAATTAAAATGGAAGGATTAAAAGGTATGTTTAAGGGTAAGGGTAAGGGTGCTTCTTCTAGTAGAGGCAACCGGGGCAAGGGTACTTCTTCTAGTCATCTTATTCCTACACGGGATGATTTTGTTGATACTCAACATTTTCCTACAATACCATTAGATTTAGACGAGGAGTTATTTTACGGAACTCAAGAAGACTTTAATTTAGACGATGATCTAGACGATACACCCACTAATATTGATGACAACACGCCCACTAGTGCACCTTCAATTTGAAATACCTCCTATTCCCCCTAGTATGAGACGAGGTCCGGCAAAACGACCATTAAAATCGGATGCATGGACATTTTTTGATAGGGACGTAGAGAATCAAGTAGCCATATGTAAAATTTGTAAAAATGTTTTAAAATTTAAAGCTGGAAAAGGTCACGGTGGGACGGGGGTTTAATTAGACACGTAGTAAGTGCTCATCCGGCTAGGTATGCCCGATACCGGGCTTCAAAACCGGGTGCGCAAACGGCCGCTCCATCGGGACAAGGTTCACATACGATCTTGTCCCGGACCAAGTACGAGGGTCAAATTAACCCTATGACGGGGGGGAATTGTAGGCTCTAAATACAACAAACATAGAGATAGGGAAGCAATATCAAAATTAGTTCTTTGTGGAGGGTTTGCCTTTTTCATTTCCTTCATCTCCGGTTTTATTCATTACATTAGAGATATATATAATCCTGCTTTTAACGGTTTTCCTAGGTCAGTTTGTTAAGAGAGATGTATTTAAATTTGCGCATGAATATCAACAATATTTACGTTTTTCATTATATCATTTTAATGGCAAAGTATCTATCACGTACGATATAGGTCGTAGTACTAACGGCCATGATTATTTGCTTGTAACTTGTCATTGGATAGATTATAAATGGTCTATGCAAAAACGTATTTTAGCGTATAGATATATAGATGATAGGCACACTTTGGTACTTTTATTGCAGAAAATATTTATCAAGTGTGCGATTATTACGGAATTACCGATAAAATTATGACTATTACATTAGATAACGCTTCTAATAACAATTACGCAATTACAATGTTAAAAAATAGTTTAGCTCCATCTTTTCCGGACCATTTTCATATAAAATGCGCGTGCCATATATATAACTTAATTGTAAAGGATGGTCTATCACTTTTGAAGACATTCTTAGTAAAATACAATTTGCTATAAACTTTATTTTTAAAAGTAATAAAGTACAACGTAGAAAAGAATATAAAAAAATTTGTCATGATTGTGGACTACCTTTTAGAAGAATTCCACAAGAAGTATCCACTAGGTGGAATTCTTTATACGAGCAACTACTTGTTGCTTATGACTATAAATTACCTATAACTTTATTTTTTAACTCTCATAATAAAAAGCCGGTGATATGATTTTAGATAGTGATTGGGAAAAAATTTCCGAACTTATTGTATTTTTAGAGAAATTTTTTCAAGCAACAAAAGAATTTTCCGGTATATATTATCCTACTATTTCAACTATGTTATTTTATATAACTCTAATATTTTTATTACTTAGTGAATATATGGAAAAACCGACTTATAAGGCGACTATTAAAAAAATGTTTGTCAAAATAAAAAAATATTTTATTCCTATTCCTTCTATTTATATTATTGGTTACTGTATTAAATCCTACTATTAAAATAGACGGTACTAAATCACTAATTGAAACTATTTACGATTGTATAGAAGTACTACCACCTCCAAGTCCCAAAAATCTAAATCACCCACCACCTATTGAACAAACTAAAGAAGAAGTGTTGAATAGCGTAGAACACCTTTGCAAAAATATATATAGATTTTATCAACAAGAAAATGCTAGTAACGTACGGCTACCATACCATCTTCTTCATCTTCAACACAACCTCACAAAAGACATCTTGTTTTGCGGCTAGTATTGAAAGCCTCGGAAATAGAATGTGCGGCCGTACCTCTACTAACCAAATTAGCGAGTTGGATATTTTTGTTTTGCGGGGTTCTGTAAGTATCAAGAAGTTATCAATGAAGATGGACAAGAAGACTTATTTGAAATATTTGGAGGGGAATGAGAAGACCTTTCCGACACTTTCATTGATGGCTCGAGATGTTTTGAACATTCAAGCGTCATCAAGCTGCGTCGGAAAGCGCTTTTCTGCGAGCGAGATATCAAATAGGAGACCACGGACACTCGTTGGCGGAGACGACTTGGAAATTGCGGTATTATTCGAGAGATTGGATACGAGCGGAGCGGAGAAGGTGCGGTCAACGGAGATCAACGAAGAAGATGATGAAAACTACAACGAAATCTTAACGAAGGTAGTGGAAGCGACGTGGATCAATTTGACCAACAAATACCTATTCCAACCGAAGAACCACATGAAATCATCAAGCAATTAGAACGATTTTTTGAAAATGTAATTTTTTTAATTGCAATTTTATTATGTAATTTGCAACTTTTGGACAACACCATAAAGTTGCAATTTAGATTTTAGACAATTGTATTTGTATTACAAAAAAATCATATGTCTATTAAATAATATAAGAGGCACAAAAACTTGACCTTGGGATGTTTTTATTACACTATCTTGTTTTATTTATTGAGTTTTTTTTTATACATATGTTATTTAAAAAAAAAAAAAAAAAGGAAAACCCGACCCGCCCCGCCCCCCGAGGCCGAGCCGACCCGAGCCCGCCCCGCCCGATGCCGACGGGATCGGGATCGGGGACGGGGCTGAGCGAGTCCCGCCCGGACCCGACCCCGCTAGCCCGCTTTTTACCGAAGGCGTTGATAATTTAAAAGTAAATATAAGCTAATTTAACCAATGTACAAGCTTTACCCAAACACCCTCATTGTCGATTTTTTATTAAGCTTCCTAAATTCCCCCCTTGACTACTCCACATCATCCTTGTTTGGCCATGTAGAAATAGAAATTTAGTGGAACTCCACCACAATCTTCAAACTCTAAGGTATGTTAGGATTTTTTGGAGGCTACTTTACCCTAGCTTATGCCTATCTAAATGGGCACATATTCCCTTTAAGAGATCATCTCGAAAGTTTCATAAACTCATGGAATAATCATAAAGAGATCAAAATTTCAAATATCCCATAAATTCATGGGTATTCATAAAGAGATCAAGATAACAAATACTGCCTTTATCAAAATGTTTGACGTTCTTGGAGATCAAATACATCACAAGGAGATTTTCCTACGTTCGAGAAATACGTTACTAACATCCCTCGAATTATGGAGAAAGTTTAGTAGAGAAGAATCAAGGGATTAAATAGATCTTGTACCCATAATATTTATAAATAAAATATTATATTTCTTCATATTTTATTTGTGGTTGCAGTTTATTTTCCACAAATTAAAATTTGTTGCAAAAACATTGGCACGCCTAGTGGGACCAAGTCTGCCTTCATCTCTTCTCTCACAAATCAAATTTGCAGTAAAAGATGAAAGCAACATTTTCATGGATACTCCAAGTCTCGTCTTCAAGTTTCGAAAGCCTACACCCTGACAAGCCTTGAAGTAGGGGGCGTTTGTAGACATCGAAATTTTGTGGAACTCTACAAGATGAGTTCAATCCATCTTCAAACTCTAAGGTATGTTAGGGGTTCTTGGAGGCTACTCTACGCTAAACTCTAGCTCATGCCTATATAAAGGGCGCATATTCCCTTGAAGAGATCATCTCGAAAGTTCCATAAACTCATGGAATAATCATAAAGAGATCAAAATCTCGAATATCCCATAAATTCATGGGTATTCATAAAGAGATGATACATCGAATCTCGAAAATCCCATAAATCTCTGGGATATTCACAAAGAGATCAAGACAACAAATACCGCATTTATCAAGGCAACAAATATTGTCTTTATCAAATTGTTCGACGTTCTTGGAGATCAAATACATCGCAAAGAGGTTTTCCTACGTTCAAGAAATACGCTACTAATAGCCCTCGAATTACGAAGAAAGTTTAGTAAAAAAGAATCGAGGGATTAAACAGATCTTGTACCCGCAATATTCAGCAATAAAATCTATGTTTCAACATATTTTGCCTTTTAATTTGCAGACAATTTCTATCGCTTAAAATTTGTTGCAAACAAGCCATAAATAATATTTCAATGTGTGCAAATATTTAGATTAATGATTTGCAAATACGCATTTGTAAATGTTGGATCATATTAAATAAATATTTCAGTATTTAAAAAGTATTTTAAATGAAACTCAATTTCAATATTTGTAAATGTTGATAGTCAAACATGTATTTACAAATATATATTCTTTTTAATAAACATCAATATTCATCCAGCCTTTTAACTCATGTGGTGATGGATGTCTGGCCGGACCCCTACCTTGTTTATTAAGAAACTAAGAAGAGTACATGAAATAAGGGGACATGGGTAACTATGGAGATATTTTCTAGTTTACTCTATTAGTTTTATGGTAAAATCCTAGTCTAAGTATATTTGGTAAATTATAATTATAATATTTTATTAAAATAGGATTTCCTTATTAGACTAGGGAAATGAGAACTTTTGCCTCTATATAAAGAGGTCATTATGATGAATGAAACCAATAAAGAATTCTCCCAATATTTTTTTCTCTCTAAATTTCCGTCGCCTCTCAAATTTAACATGGTATCAGAGCCTCGTTAAAAGAATATGAAAACCCTAAATAATGGCTGGTGATGAAAAAACCGGCGATAAAAATAAAAGAATCGCCGGTGAAGAAAATAAAATTCAAAGAAAAATAATATCCCTTATGACATTATGTCAAAATATAATCCCGGAATTGTGATGACACAAGTCCAATTGAAGAGAGAATTACGAATAATAGGCTAGATCTATGAGGACGGCCCTATGAGCAAGGAAGAAATTCAGTTTCGTTGATGGTATAATCAAGAATTAGGATGAAGAGTCGCCGGACTTAGAATATTGGTGGACTATAAACTCTTTGTTGGTGTCATGGATTCGCAACAACATCGAACCAATGCTTCGATCAACGATTTCACATAAAGAGGAAGCGGAATAATTATGAACGAGCATTAGGGAGCGGTTCGCTATCAACGTCCCTCGGGTGCAACAATTGAAAGCATAACTTGCGGAGTGCAAGCAGAAGGGAAGGACCATAGTGAATTACTATAGAAAACTAACTAAGTTTTGGGAAGAATTGGCAAACTACGAACAGATTCCAACTTGCAAGTGAAGAAAGTGCACGTGAAATCTGGGGATGATCTTGGAAACCAAAATAGAAGAAGAAAAATGCATATTTTCCTCATGGAATTGGATGAGGCAATGTATTAAATGGTGAGATCGAACATACCGGCCCAGGAACCGTTTCCATCATTAAACAAAGTCTAATCGAAGCTAGTGCAAGAAGAGCGTGTGAGAGGACTCACACGAAAAATGAAATAACGGAGTGAAATCGTGGCCTTTGCCATACAAGGGAGAAATCGTTACCGTGATCAAGGTAAAAGGAAGAATGATGGTGCATTTTGCACACATTGCAAGAAATTCGGACACATTGAGGCAATATATTTTCAACTCATTGGGTATCCGAAATGGTGGCCAGGATATAAAAAAATGGAAAATCCGGAGGAAGAAGACGAGGAAAACAACAACAGCAGAGGAGAGGCCCAAGATCTGATCGTGTAAGAGGCAACTACCGGGCTAACGTTGTTGTTGTCAAGGATACACAGATAAAGATAGAACAGATGAGCACAGGCGTGATAGAACCTCACAATCTGAGTGAGGAGATCCAAAAAACGGTGATTCACGTGTTGAATTCACAAGGAATAAATCTGAATCGAAAGATGGATGGTAACACCGAAATCTCATTCTTGATTATTGAATCCGGAGCTATCAATCATGTGACAGGTAATCTAGAGAAAATGAGCGATCAGCGGGACATTTTTTAGTGTCCGGTTGAGCTTCCAGATGAAAGTAGCTCGATGGCTACAAAAGAAGGAACAACCAGGCTGATTAACAAGATATGGTTGAAGAATGTTCTTTATGTTCTGGATTTGATATGCAATTTAATTTGTGTCACAACTAGTTGATTATTTAGATTGTGATGTGATATTTAATAGAATTATGTGTGCTATACTGGAGACTCTACAACGAGGAAGCTAATTGGAAAGTGTGAGCGTCGATGTGGCATACGGGCTATGAAGACAGAGGCAGTTGATTGGTTCGATCTTTGCACAAACGGTTGGATCATCCTTCAGCACAAGTAACAAAGTCTATTACGGCATTAGGATTAAATGAGAATGATAATAGATTGGATAGAGAATTTGATGTATATCAACGAGCAAAGCAAATGAGAAGTGTTTTTCCTTTAAGTGAAAATATTGCTTCGGATACTTTTGAGATGATCCATTGTGATTTATGGGGCCATATAGGACCCCTTCCTCTTATGGTGCTTCAGAATTTTTTACTATTGTGGATGATCGTTCACGAGACGTGTGGATATTTCTCTTAGTTGATAAGAAAGAAGTGTCCCAAACCTTGAAGAATTTCTTCGCTCTTGTGGAAAGGAACTGAGTTCACGTGTATGAAGACTTACTTCTTTGAACATGGAATTATGTTTCAAACATCTTGCACAGGGACACCTCAGTAGAATGGAAGAGTCAAAGAAAACACCGTCACATTCTTAATGTGGCGTGAGCATTGAGATTTCAGGGCCATCTTCCGATTAAATTCTGAGGAGAATGCATTTTGACTGTGTGATACTTGATCAACAGAACACCATCTTCAATTTTGAATGTGAAATCCCCCCCCCCCCCATGAAAATTTATACGAGGAGACGTCTCATTAGGATCACTTAAGGGTGATAGGGTCACTATGTTATGCACACACAAAGGGAAGAACAAAAGACATGTTTGAGAGTCAGAGTCGTAGGTGTATTTTCTTGGGATACCCCTACGGACATAAAGGTTGGAGACTATATGACTTAGAAAATGATGAATATTTAGTCTCAAGAGATATGGACTTCTACGAGACTAAGTTCCCTTTTTTCATAGGAACAAGTGCGAATAACACGTTTTCGAAGAAGAATATACAGATAATGTAGGTGCAAACAAAGCTCAAATAGAATAAATTCAAACATCGGATATGGAACCTACGGATCAACAGAATTAGACCGGACAGATGCTAGCCTGAATAATGAAAACGTGGAAGAAGTACAGACGGAAGGTACCAGGCCAATGAAAAGCCACCGGAGGAACAATTGGGTCTAGGTAAACGTCAGAAGCATGACTCAGTTCGATTACGTGACTACGTTACTGAAATATTTTGGAAATAAAGTCCATTAACGAGTTCGCCTAATCCTCAGCAACCCTCAGGTGCACCTTATCCTTTAGCTCACTATATATCTTGTGATGATTTTTCCTCACAACACCAAAGCTTCCTTGTAGCAATTACCATAGGAATTGAACCAAAATCCTTCTCGGAGACTATGAAAAAGGAATGTTGGAGAAAAGTCATGCAACAAGAAATCCAAGCATTAGATGACAATGGCACATGTACATTGGAAACATTATCATCGGATAAGAAAGCACTTGGATGTAGATGGGTGTACACGATCAAATACTACTCGGATGGAATAATTGAACGATATAAAACTCGGTTGGTCATCTTCGGTAATAAGCAGGAGGAAGGTATTGACTACAATGAAAAATTTGCTCCGGCTGTGAAGGTAGTGACCGTTCGGACCTTCTCAGCGGTAGAGGCCGCTCAAAATTTTGAGTTGCATCAGATGGATGTTCATAATGCCTTCTTGCACGGCAAACTGGCAGAAGAAGTATGAAATTACCACCGAATTTTCGTGTGTCTGGTTCGGGGGAAGTATGTCGACTCCGAAAATCTTTGTATGGGTTGAAACAAGCTCCACGATGCTGGTTTGCAAATTTGTCAAGTGCCTTGATGAAACATGAGTTCAAATACTCATACTCCGATTATTCTCTCTTCACGATGCACCGGGGAAGTATACAACTTAACATCTTAGTTTATGTGGATGACTTGATTATCTCCGGA
The DNA here is from genome assembly GCA_034509755.1 of Anisodus tanguticus. NCBI lineage: Eukaryota > Viridiplantae > Streptophyta > Magnoliopsida > Solanales > Solanaceae > Anisodus > Anisodus tanguticus. The sequence goes on from CM067548.1 coordinate 30,351,428, forward strand.
AATGACCATGGTGTCATTGCACGGTTCAAAGACTATCTCCGAGCCTATTTTCACATGTAGTATTTGGGTCCCCTGAAGTATTTTATGGGGGTTGAAGTTGCGCGTGGACCAATTGGATATTTCACGAACGGACTAAACATATTGAAGTTGACTTTCATTATGTCCGGGACCAATATATATAAAGAGATCATTATGATGAAAGAAACCAAGAAAGAATTCTCTCAATATTTTTTTTCTCCCTAAATTTTTGTCGCCTCTCAAATTTAATAATAACCTTACCTCCTCAAAGATTACAATTTTGAGGAAGTATTTTAGTGAAACTCAATTTCAATATTTATAAATATATGTCGATAGTACCACCAAAGAATGTGGTGAAGCGAAGGGGTTGTTCCTCCCTTAATCAGAGGTCTCGGGTTTGAGTTCTGGATATGGAAAAATCTTTGGTAGGGAGTTGTTCCCCGAATGGGGCCCTATGTGGCGCGAATCCGGATATAGTTGGGCTCCAATACGGATACCGGACACTTGGTGCGAAAAAAATATATATATATATATATATATATATATATATATATATATATATATATATATATATGTTGATAGTCTATCCGTCCTATGATAATGGAGAAGCAGTTATTGATTGATTCTCCACCGCTTCAAAATCTTATTTTTACTTAGTTAAATACTTACATAAATTTTCTTCCACAATGTGGTAACTAAATTATGTTTACCCATCTTCTGAGGGCAAATTGAGTCTAAAACATGCTTGGTCCAATGTTGACCTGGATCATTCAGATTATGATCAAACTCGGCTAATTATTCAACTCGTAAATGTCAAATTTTGCTGTTAACCAAACAAGATTGTGGACATTTTCAAATATTTACACATTTAATTTATAGACTTCCATGTTACTACTTTTCATACTAGATTAGACTTAGATAATGTTCATGAAAAACATATTCAAAGTTGAATATATATATATATATATGATACGTGCAAACTGCAATGATGCACTACACTTTTAAAATCGATTCATTTTGAGAAGCATTTTGTCAAAATAACTTTTTAGAGAAATACTTTAGAAGAGAATCAATTTGCGTTTAATCAATTCGTTTGGAAAGTGCTTATTTAGTATTTGATGTAATAAATTCTTTAATGATTCCTGGAAAAAATTGTGGAGAAAAATTGTGGTTTTTCAAAAGCTAGGCCAAACTTATTAGTGAATATTAGAATATATTCACCATATATTTTGTAATTATTAGTAGTGTATAATTATGGTAGATATAGGATCCTTATTGTATTGGAATTCAACATTGTACACACTATATATATTTGTATTAATGAGAATGACTCCTCAAGCTAGATTAATACAATCTTACATGGTATCAAGAGTTAAACCCGAAAAACACCTAAACCCCTTTGTTTTTTACTTTGCAGCCGCCGCCTCCCCCCCCCCCTCCCCCCACTTTGGCCGACTGTGACACATATTTTTCCGTCTTTCTTTGTCCAATTTTGTGACTACCATACCTACTCCCACCTTTCCTAAGGCTTCCTCTTCCTCCACAGTCATCATAGACAACCCCCCTCCCCGCTTCTTCCACCACTTCTTCCTTCCATCCGGCTTTCGTCGTCACTAATATCAAGAATTTCATTCCCTTAGTTCTTGATCAAGAAGATGGTTAATATTCTTCGTGGGTTGAACTTTTTCATATTCACGCATGCGCGTATAATGGGCTTGACCATATTGACGACTCTTTCCCTCGCCCTATCGACGTTGTAGACTCGACTTGGTGTCATCTCGACGCTATAGTCAAACAGTGGATCTATGGCACCATCTCTAAAGACTTGCTTCATACAATTATGAAAACTGGTGCCTCGACTCGTGAGTTATGGATACATTTGGAGGAGATATTTCAAGATAACAAGCATACTCATGCCGTGTATTTGGAGGAACAGTTCAACAATACACGTCTCGAGAATTTTGCCAACATGTCCGAGTATTGCAAATAATTGAAACTTATTGTGGACCAATTATCCAATGTGGGGACACCAATTTCTGAAATAAAAATGGTCCTCCAACTAGTTTCTGGCTTACCAAAGGGCGAATACGATACTCTAGCAACCATGATTCAACAAGCCGACCCACTACTGAGCTTAAACAAGGCTCGTTCACAATTACTTTTGGAGGAAACCCGGCGTACCAAATAGGATGAACACAATCAGAAGGCGTTAGTAGTTGAAAATCCAATGACGAATGACAACACCACCGCCCAGCCGCCACCGCCGGACAACCAACAACCGCGGGGCAACCGTGACAGTGGCAGAGGTGGTAGAGGCCGCAACAAGGATGAAGAGGCCGCGGAAGGGGCGACAGATCATGCCAAGAAAGCCCAGCCAGCCCAACAACTGGGCCAACCCAGGACACTGGCCCAACAATCTCGGCTGGGCTCCTTGCCGGTTCTAGTAGTCCCTGGCCAAGTACAACGGCCCATGGCAGCCGGGTCTGTTAGGCTTAGGCCCAGGTCATCGACCCGTCACCAACCAGCCCCATCAGACCCACTTAATGCAGGCCCAACAACAACACCAGTTCAACAGCTTGGCCTCAACTAATTTAGGCCAAGCCTTCAGCTTTTTAAATATGCAGCAACCCGATAAAAATTGGTACATGGACATGGGAGCCACATCTCACCTCACCCGATCCTCAGGTAATCTCTTAAATCTGTCTTGTTTAAAGTATCCTCAATTTATTACGGTTGGAAATGGTCATCACATTTCGATTTAGGGTTACGGTACCACCTACACCCAACCACCTCACCCACCCTTCTCCTTAAATAACTTCTTTTATGCTCCCAACATCATTACAAATTTAATATCTGTTAGGAAATTCACTCGTAACAATTATGTGTCTGTTGAGTTTGACCCTTTGGTTTTTCTGTAAAAGATCTTCTTATGGGGACACCCCTTACGAGATACAATAGTATAGTGGATTAGGATGGCAATTGGGCGGGGCGGGTGCGGGTACCCCCTCCCCCGCACCCGTACCCATACCCGCCAGAAAATTTTATACCCGCCACTCGTGGCGGATACAATTTTCAACATTCATACCCGCCTAGGCGGGTATATTCCTAAATCCACACCCGCTCCACCACCCAAGTGGATATTCGTCACCCGCCAATACCCGCATGTACCTGCCTGCCATATTTTGTAATCAATTCATTTGTGATCAATTAGTGATCAACATGATCCCAAAAATCAAATTCCAAAAATTATCCCAAAAATTTGAGTCAAGAATCAATACTGTCATGATCTCATTTTCTTTGGGAGAGAGGGAGGAGAATTCCAAAAAAAATCACCATCAGAATTCCCCATTTTTTCACCTCTTCCCCCTTGCACAACAAAGAATCAAGAAAATAAATTTTCCAAGAAAACCCAAAAATTATCCACCGAAATAGCTATATATTACAAATGTAGACAAAACTCATATATTATTTCAGCTATATAAGCTAAAGTTTTTCAACTTTTTCAATTGAACTCCACAAACCCAATAGATAAAACTTAACAAATGCACAAAAATTGACCACACCAAGACAACCCAAAGCACAAAGCAAAGACATCAATATTTCCCAATATTTCCCGATCAGCATCTCCTTTAAAGAAAAAGGCAGAGACGTCGAGGTGGTTCGTGAAAAAAGATTGTGATTTTTCCTTTAAAGAAAAAGGCAGAGATATCGAGAATGAGAGAGGGAGGAGAGACGGCGTGAAGGGGAACGAGAGAGAGGGAGGCGTAAAGGCGTGAAGGACTGAAGAGATGTAGGTTTTTGAGTTTTGTTGGAGAATGAAAGACTTGTCGTGACTTATGGGCTGCTAATATTTTGGGATTGGGGCGGGTAGGCAGTTGGATGCGGGGCGGGGGAGGTGGGTATGACTGCAAATCCACCACCTACCCGCCTACCCGTGATGGGTACATTTTCAATACCCATACCCGCCTACTACCCGCCAAAGTTATACCCATACCCGCTCCAACTGGGGCGGGTGCGGTGCGGAATCCGCAAAATTATACCCACCTGCCATCCCTAATAGTGGACCTCTATCCATTCTCATCCACCTTCGCTGCCAGATCCCGCTCACACACCTCTCTCTCTACCATCTCTCCGTCAACTTGGCATAATAGACTTAAACACCTAAGAGCTCATAATTTTAATTTTCTTAGAAGCAATAATTTTATTCGATGTAATAACGGGAAACTTGCACGACATTATTTTTCTTGCCCTTTAGGCAAACATGTTCGCCTTCATTTTCAGTCATCTTCAAGTGTTACGTTTTCTCCATTTAATATTGTTCATACTGATTTATGGACATCTCTCATTACTAGCTTACTGGGTCATAAATATTATCTAGTCTTATTAGATGATTTCTCTCACTTTATTTGGATTCACTCACTAAAATTCAAGTCTTAAGTTTTTGCCAAGTTTCTTGAATTTCGTATTTTTAGTAAAATACAATTTGAAAAAGCCATCAAATCTTTTCAATGTGATAATGATCGTGAGTTTAATAATTCCACGTTTCACAAATTTTGCAAAAATAATGGCATGAGTTTTTTGTTCTCGTGTCCCCACACCTCCCCCCAAAATAGCAAAGCCGAACGAATCATCCGCATTATAAATAACATGATTCATACTATCTTTTTCCATGCCTCTCTCCCCCTTTCTTTTGGGTCTATGAGGTCAAAATGGTATAATACATCCTTAATATTTTACCTATCAGTACCCTTCATAACATCACCCCCACCGAAATTCTATACTGTCGGATCCCCTCCTATGATCACCTTCGAATATTTGGTTGCCTTTGCTACCCAAATATTGCCTCCACTGCCCCTCATAAATTAGCACCTCACACCACTCCATGTGTCTTCGTAGGCTTCCCGTCTAATCATAGGTGCTACCTATGTTATGACTTGTCCACTCGTCAAATCCACGTCTCTCATCACGTCACGTTTGATGAGATAATTTTCCCTTTTGCAAACATCCAAAAATTCCAAAACACAGACTATACCTTTCTAGAAGAGTCTGACACCTCCCACGTCATACTCACTGAACTCCGTCGTACCACCGCCACAGCCCCTACATCTCAGTCACCGCCAAATGCCACTGCCACCACGGGCATTCTGTCAGACCACTCTCGGTCACTGCCGATTGCCACTACCACCACCAGCAATCGGTCAGAGGTCTCCCCGACCCATCCTGTCATTGTCTCTCCCACCCACCGATAAACCCAACCGACAACCTATATGTCACTGCCACCTGCCGTCGTCACTCCAGTCACCCAAACCAACCCCGTCATAGTACAAGCCCCCTCGAACCCGTCACAGTACTAGCACCCAGACCCAGACCGCCCCACTGCAACCCCATGACACCCTTCCCAACCAATCACTATCATTGGACCTGACATTGAGTCACCCACACCCACTCGATCTGACCAGATCTCCACCCCCACCCAACCTGTCTTGGTCATCAGAAACAACCCGCCATATCCCCTACTCCGTCAACCTTCCCCAATAACCACTCACCACAATCATTACCCCAAATACCATTGACCCGACAACTATCCAGACTACCCGAATCCCCCCTCCTCCCACGCATTATATCGAAACCCATGCACAATACAAGATTTTCAAACCAAAAGTCCATTTTAACCTTTCCACTCACTATATCCCCAATTCCTAAAAACCCAAAATTAGGAAAATTTGGCTCGAATTGGAATGCGGCCATGCGTAAGGAATTTAATGCTTTAACTAAACAACACACTTGGGATTTGGTTCCTAGACCGGATGGGATGAATGTGATTCGATGCATGTGGCTATTTCATCACAAATTCAGAGATATTGGTGACCTTGAGCGATATAAGGCGAGACTTGTGGCTAATGGTACTAATTAGTAGGAGGGTATTGACTGTGGTGAGACGTTTAGTCCGGTTGTTAAACCGACTACCATTCGCACAGTTCTGAGCATTGTTATGGGCAAGTATTGGACAATTCATCAGTTTGATGTGAAGAATGCATTTTACATGGGGACCTGAAAGAAATTGTTTACATGCACCAGCCGCCGGTATTTGTCCATCCGGAGGCTCCTCATTATGTCTGTCTTCAACGTAAGTCACTATATGGTTTGAAATAGGTCCCAGAGCATGGTATGACTGTTTTGTCCATTACATTATGCAGATTGGTTTGTATGCATCAAGTGTGATAATTCTCTCTTTATATTTCATCGAGGTAGTAACATTGCATACTTATTATTATATGTGGATGATATTGTTTTCACTGTCTCGTCTGATGTGTTGAAAAATGAGATCATTGCTATGCTGAAATCCGAATTTGCTATGACTGACTTGGGGAAGCTGAGCTATTTCTTGGGGATATCGGTGACTAGATCTGCAGATACTATGTTCCTGTGTCAGCGTAAGTATGCAGAAGAAATTGTGTATAAGGCTAAAATGGCGAACTATAAGATAATGCCTACTCCGGTTGACTTAAAATCGAAGCTCATTGTTGTTGACGGTGATCCAGCGTCCGATCTCACTCTTTATAGGATCCTTGCAGGTGCACTTCAGTATATTACTTTCACCAGGCCTGATATTGCTTATGATGTTCAGCAGGAGTGTTTGTTTATGCATGCCCCAGGGAGCCTCATTTTACAGCTCTTAAATGTATCATCCGATACGTTAAGGGCACACTTGATTATGAATTGCATCTCTACCCCTCTGCATCGATCAGGTTGTTATCATATACAGACGCCGATTGGGCAAGTTGTCCGGACATGCGATGCTCCACCTCCGGCTACTGTGTGTTCTTATGACATAATCTCATTTCGTGGTCTGCCAAGAGGTAAGCCACCCTATCCCGATCTAGTGCAGAAGCAGAGTATAGAGGCGTTGCGAATGTTGTTGCTGAGATCTGCTGGCTACGAAATCTTCTTTTGGAGCTTCAGTGTCCATTACGTAAGGCGTCTATGGTGTACTGTGATAACATATCCGCGATATACTTATCTCACAATATGGTTCAGCATCAGCGAACCAAGCACATTAAGATGGATATACATTTTGTTCGTGAGAAGGTTGTTATAGGTCATGTTAAGGTTTTGCATGTGCCTTGTTCGTATCAGTATGCAGATATCTTCACCAAAGGACTTCTAGACAGATATTCCTTGACTTCAGATCCAGTCACAGCGTCCGGCCTCCTCCCGCTCCGAATGCGGGGGTGTATTAGTGAATATTAGAATATATTCATCATATATTTTGTAAGTATTATAAGTGTATAATTATGGTAGATATAAGATCCTTATTGTATTGAGATTCAACATTATACACACTATATATATTTGTATTAATGAGAAAGACTCCTCAAGGGAGATAATACAATCGTACAAAACTAATAGCTATAGTTTGACTAGATATGAAATTTTAAAAAAAAGTAAGACTTTAAAATTTACGATCTTAAACATTTCATAAATTGGTGTGGCTATAAGAACTTCTCACTAGAAATAAACAGTAACCGAAAGAAAAGTCGCAAGTTTGGATGGATGAGATCAAGTTAAATAATACTTTATTCTAAACTAACAATATATAAGTAGTCCATATTATTTTAGGACCATCAAGGCAATGTACATATCCATGTAGAAGAATAAATTGTATTAAAAGATTTGACCAGATTTTGATGATCTTTAATCGGACAAATTAAAATAAAAGCATTCAATCTGTTCAAACAGTACAAACTATATTCTACTGAAAATTACAGATCATTACACATACGAAGACTATACATGGAAAGAGATCGGGTAACATAAAGATTTCATATCGAGCCAAACATTAATTTTGTGTTCACTTATCAAATTTCCCCTCTTATTGGTTGTATCTGTTCCGAAATTAGATCTATGGCTAATATTCTTCTTTTTCTGATAATTATTTATTTTTAATTTAATCACCGACATTTAGAAATGACTAGAGGGTTTGAAAATTTCTTAATGAAACTATGAATAAGAGACTTTCAAATAGTTAATTAATTAATAACTAGAGTCACATATATTAATTTGACTCATAATTTGGTCAACTATGTTAATTAATCTTAGATGTACAAAGAGTCTAATCATAATAAGTACAACTTTCAAACAAAAAACTTTCATTTAATGCATTACGTCTACTAAGAAATTTTATTTTCTCATGCATGTGAGAATATTGTACGAAGTGTCTAAATAATGTTATGAGAGTTTTAACAATTGATGCTATAATTTTATTATAATGTAGACACCGACTATTACATAAATAGCACAACAATAAATGTGTAATTAGACTAAGTTAGGAGGAAAAAAAAATATTCTTAAACTATACAGTTTCATCTTTGCGGAACTCCACTCAGAGTACGTCATGATCAACTTTCCAGAGTCAACATAACTTATGTTTCGTGAGGCACAAAATTAAATTACTCGGAAAATAAGTCACATGAGTAATAGTTGTTTTTTTGGGATAGGTGGGAAATCCCTTGAGGTGATTTTTTCTGGGGGTGGGGCTGAGTTGGGGTTAGAGTAAAAATCTTTGCAACAATTAAGATTATAACTTAAATTATATGCACCATCCGTTAAAAACTTTAACGCCATAACTATAGTTTAACCTGTAATAATAAGCTAATTATTATTTTTACTGAGTTATCATTAATTAAATTATAATTTACTTATAATTGTATGTTTTTAGTAATTAATGTTTATATATAATTGAGATTTATACTAACAGAAGTTAATCTAGATTAGGATTGTCGTAATATAAAGTAGGCATTTGGCCATAGAAATCAAATATATTTTCACTTTATTTGAAATTTTTAAAGCTGGAACTTTGTTTGGTTATAGTTTTTGCAAATAATATTTAGTTATTTGAATATATTTTTTCTACAAAATACTTGAAATATGATTTATACTACCCAATTTCTAAAAACTAGCAAAATCATCCAATTTAACTAAATTATCCGAATTTGTCATCCTTGTCATGTTCTTTCTCTATCCAAATGACATTCACTAACTCTAATCCTTATTATTTTATACAATATATAAAATCACATTTGTTAACATTAATGCTTATTATTATGTTCAAACTTATCGACTCTCAAAGAGTGTCAAGATTTTTCCTATGAAGTTAAGAATACTGGGTAATGATGGTAGAGCATGCAACAGTTTGTTGGCTGATACAAGAAGGGGTCGATTTTATAAAAATAAAAAAATTAGGGTAAAATTTAAAAAGTAAAAATAAATACAATGGTGCAAAGTCAAAACTGAAAGTGAAAAAGTGAAAATACGATTTTAGGTATTTTTTCAAATTTTAAATATAACTGAGTTATATTTGAAATTTTCATGTTGAGCGCTATTTTTTTAAATGAATTGAAAAAAATTATTAAAAAATTAATAATTCTCAGGACCAAACGAGATTTAAAGTATCTTACTCAGCACCTATGGAATAAATCTGGAAAAACAAAATTGATCCGGGGACAAAGAGGCTACTCAGATTCACATTTCCTCATTAGTCAGAATGGAGGTTTCTTCCTCTCTTTACGTGGTCACCACAACTCGTCTTTCACATTAGACCCCCCGGAAGTTGATTTATTAACACTTCTATCCCCTATATAATAAAATGACTTACTTGTACTATTTCATAGTAATGATATCTCTTCCTTTTTAATCTCTGTGTATCGACCCGCCCCCTCACTCCCAAGCTCTATCTCATATTCATAATAAATAAAAACCTACAAGAATAAACGTGTTCTATTGGGATGTGAAATTTTCAAGATCTGATCGACAACTTTCTCACTGCAATTCCCTCCTATGATCCAAGAATGAATCTTCATTTTTCGAATGCTCTCTCTGATTTCTCTTTATATAGGTATGTCACGTCGATTTTAATATTCTTCTTCATTTTTTTTTCTATAACCATCTAGTATCTTGTATCACTGATTAATTGAGATTTGTGTCACGTAAGGCTCATAAAGAATAAGCACACCCTAGTTTTCTCCATTCTCCATTTTCACTGACTATATACTAGTCTTTTTGTCCATTTTCTACTCACTCCATTCTTGGCAGATGACATGAGAGAGATTAAGAGAAGGATTAAAGTTTGATATATATAGGTTTTGAATATACAAGGTGAGATTTTCTTTAATGTGTAGTTTTAATTTACTCTCCCCCCCTCCCCCTCGTTTGTGTTTTTGGATCTTTATTTTTGTGTTTGGTCCTAAATTTTCAATGTGAATTCGAGAAGTTGTTGAGTTTGATAAGGAAACCCCATAAATTTTATGTTGATCTAAAAAGATATTTGATTCACTTACTAACTTCAGATCTTAAACCACAACTGCAAGTTTCCTCTTCAACACTGCCTATCTACATAACCGCCTTCTTTTTTCTTTTCTTTTTTTGGGCATCATAAAAAATAAAAGATACCCCTTTGCTTTTATTCATAACTTATAGGAGTAATGGATATTGGAAATTTTAGAAAGAATTGGCTGGAACATCAATTTTATTACTTCACTAATCACCCTCAGCTTCCATTCTCACACCTTTTAGTTTCCTTGAATAAATAAATTAACAGACCTCTTAATTTATTCTATAGATATAAATTAGTGTTGTAATATATTTACTTGCCATGTTTACTTCAATATGACTTTAATGCATTTCTACTCCAAAATGGTTAAAGGAAACAACTTCTTTAACTACCATGTATTCTTTAACATACTCAAATTATCTCTTGTTTACTTATTTAATTTTCTATCTATCATACTGAAAAATGCATTTTGTTAAAAATATATGTACATGATTCTCAGATTTAATTAGGTCTTTATCATTTTATGAGGTTTCCTAATTATTATTTTTTACTGTTATAGAATCAAGGAGACATTCATTTGTCTACAGCAATATAGGGAGATCAAAGATGTCATCGTCCAATTCTCCATGTGCAGCATGCAAATTATTGCGTCGAAAATGCACTCAAGAATGTGTTTTTGCGCCATACTTCCCACCAGATCAACCTCAAAAGTTTACGAACGTCCACAAGGTGTTTGGGGCTAGTAACGTGGCTAAATTACTCAATGAATTAAACGCGACTCAACGGGAAGATGCTGTAAATTCCCTAGCCTATGAGGCCGAATATCGCCTTCGTGATCCAGTTTACGGTTGTGTTGGCCTAATTTCAATACTTCAACATAAGCTCAAGCAAGTTCAAGATGATTTATTGAATGCTAAAAAAGAATTGGCAACATACATTGGTCCGCAAGCAATGTTGCCAATGCTTCAACACCCGGGGTATATACAACAACATCCGAATAATCCGTCTTCTTCTACTATGATGCCTTATAATATGCAGCAAATGTTGGGAATGCCAACAGGGATGCAACAACATGGTGCTCAATTAGTGATGCGCGATCCTCAACAGCAGCAGCAGCAACAACAACAACAGAATCAGCAACAAGTGATTGAAGCTCATCAATTAGCCGCAGCAATGGCAGCGAGGGAGCAACAGGAGATGTTGAGAACTTATGAGCAACAACAGCCACCACCACAACAATATCACAGTGGATTTGATGCTGGAGGTATTGGCTCTTTAGTTATGTGTGTATTGAAACCCTCAAAATTAGTAGTAGTAGTTGTTTAAAACCCATATAATATATATATATATTAATTTTTCACTAGCTTCCGAAAACCATGTAATTAGTTTAAATATTGAGTGTACTTGGTATAACTGAAGTAATTTTTCAGACAAAATATTTTCCACCGGAGATTTCCACCCGAAAATATTTTTTGATGCCTGGTTGGTGGCATTTTCCAGTAAAATATATTTAAAAGATTAATAATAATATTAATAAATCACAAAGTGTTTTAATGAAATTTTTGAATACTAGCGATTAATTATAATAATTTGCAAGTGTTATTCTATCATGTAATAGGAAGGGGAGCCTTGGAGCAATGGTAAAGTTGTAACCATGGGTTCGAGATGTTATGAAACAGTCACTAATGCTTGTATTAGTGTAGGTTGCCTACATCATACCCCTTGGAGTGCGAATTCTCCGGACTCTGTTAATGCGGAACACTTTGTGCACCCGGCTACTCTATTATATCATGTAATATAAAGTTAAAAATTACTAATATAAAGTTAAAAAATTACGACAATTTAAAGAAAAATGACTTCCATTAATAAAAAGTACCGTGCTTTTTTTTCTAATGTGTTTTGAAAACTCTTATTTTTAATGAATTCGGAACCTTGAACTCATCAGTATTAAATCTTGAATCCGTCTCTCTGTCAGCCTCACCCGTAGGTGCCACCGGATTTCATCAAATGGGTTCTCCATTTTCATTAGCTTCCTTTGACAATAATCCTTATCAGACTCAGCAAACCCAACAGGAGCAGCATCACGGTCAAGTTCAGGTTCAGCCGCATCAATTGCTCCAGCAACAACAGCAGCAGCAGCTACCGCAACAACCACAAACACCACAGCAGCAACAGAGAGCCAACAGTGAAGAGGAAAGGAGCATTGGTCCTTCATGTTAATGTCTTCAGTATATGTCATTCAAGACTTTTTCTTTCAACAATTTTTTTATCTTGGTGAGTCTCTTCTTTCTTGTCTCTGACATACTTTACATTAATTTGTTACCCCACTTTTGTGTAGTTGGATTTTCTTGAGTGATGATTGGTTGCATACTTCTTAAATACTTTCTCTCTTTCACATTGATACAAATATAGTACATTCGTTTCAATTTATATGATTTTTTTTTCTTTTAGAGAGTTAATTTAACTAATTTTTAAAATTAATTTGGATTAGATCAACTCAATATTTAAAATTAAAAATTTAAATGTTTAAAAACTATATAAAAAGTACTAGATAAATTGTATTTATTCTCATGTCAATATGATAAAAAAACACATTTTGAATCTCAATAAGTGAAAAATATCACATAAATTCGAATAGAGGGATTAGTAGTTTAGTGCCGGTGCATATTTGCAGTGGATTTTAGTTATATACAATGAGACAGTGTTAATGATAGTGTAGTTTTACATGTTATACATGTTACTTGCTACTGTACAAGTATTATATTTGCAAGTAACAAAACCAGTCTCGTTAGAAAGTTACCTGTAATAGATTTTTCAACTGATCTGATAGTTTGTAGAAGTTAAACTCATCCACATTTATTGTGTCAGTTATGCAATTCTTGCATTTCTTCATAGACGGTCAACACTCAAATATACTTCAAGAAACCTATAGCCCATGTGGAAAAGTTAACATCGGATCTCTAGTACTTAACTCTTCTCAATTATTTATATAAGTTCCGCACTCACATTTCTTCTATCTCTGTGACTTGCACTCTTTTCATTCTTTTACTATCTTTGTAAGCAAGATAGCTTCTTCTCTTTTTTTTCTACAAGCAATTATACTAAAGGGTTGAAATGTCACTTAAAGGGTTATTACACTGTATCATTGCATTTCAACCAGTTACAATATGGTACTTAATCTATTTATCAAACTTTCGTATTGAATTTACTATGAAGAACTACATGTCGTTGTATGTAAACTTTATCTTACGATATAAATATACTATAAATTGTCTGTGCACAAAACTTAAAACGCTTTTGCTAATTCATCCATGCAACTATATATCTTTACTCTTTAACATTTTATTCTCTGTGGCTGATGCGTAAACCAGTTTACAAAGAAGAGATAGCTGGAGATAAAGATGAGGATATTCAACTCTGATAGTGAAAGGTGGCAAGTATCTGCCCTTCTTTTTAGACTTTTCTTTCTTGTCACCCTCTTTTGAGGTGAACTTTTGAAACATAGAGAATCAGTATTATTGTCTTTCATTTACCTATAGATGCTGACTTTGTGCCGCAATCATACAGATTTTATTCATATACTTCATTCTTTTTTCTGTTCCTATGTTATTCAGATTTCTTTTATACTTTATTTTCCTTATTTTCAACTTTGACTAGCTTATGGTCAATTATCTCCTTTCTCCTGAGTACGAATAGGTCTTTCCTTGGCACCTAAAGGTGTGGCCTATTGGTTAGTTAAGTGGGTAATAATCATGAAAAGTTAGAGTTCAAATTTTAATAAATACAATGTATTATGTGATTTATTCTCATATGTCTAGTTCTTCATAGATAAGTGACCTGATACTTGTGCGGATGAAAAATACGACATCTGGTAAAATAATCAAGGTACGCCTAGAATAAACTGACTCATACACCACTATTTTAAAAAGATAGATCCTTCCACTTCACCTAGAGGTCTAAGTCGGGGTTTGGTGGTTAAACTATACTCTCTAATTTCAACCAGAAGATAAATGGATAAAAAAATAAAATTGTTGTACGTTTCCCAAACAATGCAACAGCCTGTAGCAACATCTTATGACTATAAGACGCTTCTCCTTACTGGCACCAAATTATTAAATTATGAGAGACAAATACAGCTGCATCTAGAATTAGAATAACACCTGACATTATTGACCTGAAACTTTTTTTCCCTTAAAATCTTAATACCAATGTCTCCTAAAAGTTCAATCTTGTTATAGATTTCAGAGCTTCCATAAAAGATATAGTATGAAGGAATATTTTTTAATCAACTTACAGTTAGGCTCATGGATTTCATGAAATTGCTTCGATGGACATGTGCTATTTGACTTTAAAGTATGGAGGTTAGTGTAAACTAGTTAATATTGGGATACTCCTTTACTAAAAGTTCCCCAAATAACATTGAGAACTGAAATCTATGAAAAAATGGTAAGACTTCTTAGATCTCCTGCACATGGCCCTTCTTTTTCATTTTTGGAAGACCAAGTGCAATGTACCAGCCAATTTAGGAGTGTCAAATAGATGAATTAAATTAAGTTAAAGATATATTAAAATATGTTGATGAGTTAATGAACTAGTAAGGTCTTCTCCCGTTTATCACTTAATCATGATTTCTTAATGCATGATTTTACTTCATTAAATCACTTGATCACACTTTGAGCTGGTAAGTCTTTACCTTTGATTAATGCATCATAACCCTTCTTACCTGATGTAAAACTGTTTTTCCATTTATTTATTTTTATTTTTAAATGAATAATTATACAATTAAATTGCTAAAAGTGATGTATTGTACAACAAAGTAGCATTTGTAACTTTAACCCAAAACGATTTTTTTCATTATCTTTTGACAAAACTATTACTACATGTTGATTAATTTGAGTTAGTAATATTACCTAAATTGACCTAACCTTTTTGTTCCGTCTGGCCAAACTAAACTCGAACGAATTGGATTGTATGGATTATACATTTTTAGGTTAAAATTGACATTTGTTCTTGTCAAGCAATGATAATACTAAAAGGTTATGTGATGTACGTATGATGGAGATTTTGTCATTATTTTTCGGTCAATTCCTTAAGTACGACCAACTAACCAGGACTTATAGTTTGTTTGACCGATCTTTCTAAGTTTGCTTATTTTGAAGAAGAAAAAAAATATTAAAAGTACTTTTTATTTGACTAATCAATTTAAAAAATACTTTTATCAATATTAAAATATAATTTATACTTGGCGAAAATTCTAAAAGTGTTCTAGGAACAAGCTATTTTTTTCAGCTTTTACTCCTACTTAAAAACACTATTTTTTTTCCTAAAAACTTGACAAGTACTTAAAATCTCTAAATATTTTTTCTAAAAAAAAAACTAATTTCCTAGAATGTTAGCCAAACAAGCTAAAACAAGCTACTATATTTTAATACTCTTTGTGAACGCAAGGATAGTTCGTGATTGGGGAAGTTTGGTACCTACCTTTAGTTTGCTTCTCCTAATGAAAAGTGAGGATAGAGATCGTTCAGTAAGGGACAAAGTGGAAGGATATTCTAGGATTATATTATTTATTGTACAAGAGTCATATTATTGTTTTGGAGAGTTGTTGAATGTCAAATATCCAAGCAGTTTCAACATGTTGCATTAATTCCCCAGTCTCCAAAATATATTGGTAAAATCATGTTTAGTCCCTCTTATTTTAATTACATGAGCAATTTAAGAGAAAAAGAAAAACTTTTAATATATATTATAAGCTGTTTTCGATCTATTCAAACATGCAATCTTAAACGTATCATTACATTCCTATAATTAAAAGAATGTGCTATTATTAATAATTGAAAGATTTAATTAAAATTAAAGAATTGTCAAAACATATGTAGGATAGTGTTACTCTTTTCTTTACGGGTAAAAAGAGAAAGGGCATGTACCATACAAGTTGGCAGCGTGACAATATAATTTAACCAATTTTAATAAGTTATATGTCTTGTTTGTATTATCTCTATATATTTGCTATAAACACTATATTTGTAATGAAATTTTAAGTGAATTAACTACTTAGATGAACTTTCTGCATGGGTCTGGAAGGGTCTTTTTTTATTTAAATTTTCTCTTATTAGCAACTCATGAGAATAAGTATAAAAGCCGGCTTGTTGAGGATACATGAACGAACAATTTCTCACCATTTAGTACAACGATGGTTGTGAGGAAGGTTCCATCTAATTATGTCAGCCAAACAAGGAAAAGAATGGCCCTATTTCACACGTTTGCTGTCAAATACAAAATAGATATTTGGGATTACTTTTCCAGAATGTGACATCAGCTAAGCAAATGCAAGACAGAATTATTCTTTGGGAATTATGATGGATTATGCTCATATTTCTTTACATACAAAGATTTGGATGCTTAGGCACAAAGGGACAAAATTAGGTTCTTTATTTATTTTATAAGAAAAGGACAAAATGAAGAAGTAGCTTTCGTGACAAAAGAATACTAGCTGAAAAATAGTTAACAGAGTTGATGAGGTCATTTCAACGAAATGGATTCGTCATCCTTTCAAAGTTTCTCCCCACTATGACAAGACAAGAATTAAGGTGCCTAATATGAAAGGAATTGTAATTTTATACTATCTGTACGGCAAACATCATTTAACTCTTTTATGTATATCAATTATTTTGAAGGGATTCTTGGAGTAACTGGTAAAGTTGTTGTCATGTGATTAGGAAGTTATGAGTTCAAACCTTGAAAACAATCTCTTGCAGAAATGCAAGGTAATGATGCGTACAATAGACCTTTGTGACCGGCCCTTCCCGAAACCCTGCGCATAGCAGAAGCTTAATGCACCGGGCTGCCCTTTATATGAATGAACTATTTATGGTCTTTATTTCAGCCCATTTGCTGGTTCCGACGCTCAAGGGAATGGACTAAGCCACAATAAGAGATCTTACTATCTCTGACAACACCGCGACCTCTACAAATAACATCTTCTCTCGAACCATGGGAGCACTTTGATGGGATCCATACCCATTTAATTAAATAAATAAAAAAAGGAAGAAGAATAAGTGGTTGTCATGATAACTTGTTTTGAGTGGCAATTGTGGCTAGCTTGCAAATTGCAATTGTAAAGAGCTCTGAATGGTTGAAGTTGGCAGAGACTCCTATAAATAGAAGCCTTCAGGCTTCGCATTTGATACACCAAAAACAAAGAAACGAGTGAATTCTAGTATGTAAGGGAAAAAAAAAAAGAGTGAGCAATATTATAATTGTTGGTTATTTCTATGGTACTTTATAAAGCAGTACGGGATGTAAATAACTATTACAAATGTTCGAAAGGATAAATAAATGGTCAAACTTCAAAGCGCCGCAAGTGCGTTGTGTCTTGAATCTTGATCACCTTGCAAAGCCAACTTTGAGAAGCTCGCCGCAAGTATGTTGTGTCTTGAATCTTGATATCCCGAAATCAAGAAACAACTAAATACGGATGGTTACAACGTTGTGTGTTGAGTCGAGGATAGCCCTCTATCCTTAAGACAAGATTGCCCCGTATATATGCTTTTACGTTAGCGGGCAATAGTCTCCCAAGATAAAACAACACTTTAATCTCAACACTACAAAGCCAATAGGTTGAGCACTGTCGAAGAAAACAAATATGACTCGACTTCTTGAAGATATGGAATAGGAAGGAAGAGTATCTCTCTACTCTTCTCTTTTGTCTCTGTGTATATAGTGTGTCTCTGTAGTGTATATCTTGTGTATATACGTGGGTTTGCTCACCGATTTTCGTCGATTTTCACCAAGAAAGTGCGGTTTTTCACTTTGTTTTTGTCGATTTTCGAGCTCGTTTTTTTGCTCGTTTTTCGCTAGTTTCTTCCTCCTTTTTTCAGCCAAGTGAAGCTCAATATATAGCAAGAGGAGGGGCTGTCCAACAGTCACAAACAAGGCTGTAATGGCCCTTAAAGGAGGCCATTAAAACAGCCAAGTAATGGCTATTAAGGCCATTGAAAGAGGTTACTCACTGCCCAAGTAATGGGCTGTTAATGGAGGAATTAATCAGCCAAATAATGGCTGGTTAATGCTCCAAAATGCAGTCCAATATTTACAGAAAAAGTCTCCGAAATTGCGGGGACCAAGCGTAAATATTGAAACTTCGAGGACCAAACTGTACATATAAAAGAATTCGGTCCAAAGCTGTACATATGAAACTTCGGGGATCAAAGCGTACATACGGCGAGTTCTCTGGTCCAAAAAGATAATATCAGAAAGGCCCACAGCCCACGGCCCGTGACCCGTGACCCCGAGCCCGAGACCGGACCGGACGGGACGGGCGGGCGGCGGCGGCGCGCGTGTGGGCTTAGCCTTGAACCCAAACACATCTAGGTCTTCCCTCCTTTAAACACATGGGATACCCCTTGGGGATCCAAACCCTTTACCACATTAGAGACTTATATAGAGAGCAATTCTTCCTATTCCCACCGATGTGGTAGATTTGTCCCACACCACATTTCCATGTCTCAAACACCTTACTTCGTGGACCAATATCTCTTTCATTTCTCAACGAAATTAGACGATTCTTGGCCCTACGGTCATCTACTCACTTCGTAGATCATGCATGTGCGAAGAGACAAGGTCTCCAATATGCGAAACACTAGTGTTTAATTCATCAAAGATGGGTGGACGCATCTCCCCGCCAAAGGCTAATTTCCAACAATCCCCTCTATGAAAGAGAGATTGTGGCGCACACACAAGGTGCCTACATTTCAGCAATCTTTCAGCGAAGAGATATTGCATCAGGAGAGGTAGCTTACGCTTTGAACCTTCCCTAGTTGAATACCATCGGACTTACTTACTGCGCGGTGAACGTGATGTCTTGAACCGTCAGTGTTTAGTGTAAGCCAAGACAACGATATCAACACAATAACTCTTCTTATTCATTTTCCTTCTTACGTTTCGTCCGTTGTGGCCATGGACACACTTGGATTCTTAAGTGCGTTCATTTGAGTCGGCCATCCTCGCACTTAAATAGGTGATCTCCTACAAGGTATCCCTGCTATACCCCACTTCACAAGTGTTAGGAATCATTAAAAGTTCCACAACCCTAACCTCAACCGTTTGAGGATCTTTTAAAAGGTTTGGAAGCTTAACCTTTACCCACCATGCGAGCGGCACTTTAATGTCTATCGCGGGAACGGCTTTGGATTCATGTTTCCGTACGAAATCATCATCCGAAGTGCTTCTTGCTTCCACCGAAGCGCTCAGTTGAACCTTTTGCCGCTTAGTTTTCCCATTGAACCAAATTCTTGGGATCTCCAATCGGTATGGTTGGGTTTCCACCGCAAAGGTTCGTATTGTTTGGGTTTTAAGCCAATTCCCCTAGACAGGCGAGAACACTTGATCTCGGGTAGTCCCTTAGTTAGTAAACAAGGATGTGACACCCGTGATGATCAACTGCCATACGGTCTTATGTCTCCGACGGATCCCTGAAAGATATGTCCGGACGCCGTCATCCGTGTCCTTCCCGAAGCCGACCGGCTAGCCATAGTGTATAAGCTCTTTGAAGGCACGGGTATCTCCCAATAAGGGACGTCCTCTAAGGAGCCGTGAAGTTACTCAACTTCTTTCATGCTTTGTATAAAGCGATAAACTCCGATTCCATCATGAATCGGCCGATGCAAGTTTGCTTAGAGGATTTTCCAAGATCCACCATACACATTTGCTTGTGGCTTTGGTGTTCTTCGGATACGATGTCCATTTTGCATCACTTGTGTTCTCCCGAACCATTGGACATCCAGAATACTATAATCCGTAGATAAGCGAATAATTCGGATATCGTCATATCGACTTAACGCCTTCTATTGATCATGTATTAAGATCATCGGTGAACCAGTTCAGGCGATCTGTTTGTAGGACGATACCGGGTCGGTTGTAGTGTGTACAATACATTGAACTACACATGACTGTGCATATCGCTCCTTGATAATGGGTGCACCATGATTCCAATCAGTTCTATGATTCATATCCATTGGTGGCTTCAACGAGGCTTGTCAACTATCGACCGATCTGTTAGATGTCTTAGAAATCCAATTCCTAATATGTCATCTCGTGATACCCATATCTTTCATATCGAGACTTTGTTTCAATATGACTTTTACTTTACTTTTGTTGATTCTCCAAGCTTGTTGGCTTTCTAATTTCGAGTCAATGTTTCGTGGTCGATTCATTGTTTTGTTTTATCGAAACTTTCGGGACCAAAATGTAAACATTTCAAGGACCAAAATGAAAGTTCAGGAAGAAGCCCAACAGTTCAGCAAATCAACTCTGATTCTCTTCTTCCAACTCTCCGGTTGGGAAGGTACATTTCAACACCCATGCCATGTAAGATTACAATGGCCCTGGATGTGTAGCTACTCACAGGGGAGCACTTTTTACAACCCAAAGGTTCTTTTCCCGGAGGAAGATCAACCATTACACAAGTATGGTTCTATATGATGAAATATATTTCTCTCTTTAGCTTCTTTCCAAAGCAGCGCTTTTGGAGATAACAATTATTTGTTAATTGTCAATGGTTTATTCTCAACCATACAAGCTAGAAGGTATGGAACAAGTCTTTGTCCCCTCTTTGCTCCTTCTCGGTTCAACATCTAGAATCCCTGAGTTCTGCACGAGATACGGAATATTAAGTTCGGATAGCCGGCAACTTTCGAGTCTTGTAGATACGGAACGTCTAGTTCCGGACGGATCGAGCCCTCGCGGGTTCTTGTTAACCTTGAGCAATTACTCCTTTTTCCTATTTCAAGGAAAGTTATCTTCAAAGAATTCAACATTCTTTTACGCCAAGAGGCGATCAGTACTACTGTTATTTGCAGATCCAGTGGATATGCACTCTACAGTCTTAGGTACAACTTGACCTGTTTCGGTATTCCAACTTTTATCAAGCCACCCCACATAGTTTGGGCGTATGACTTTGCGCTTGGCTAACACCGTTGGGTGAGGTGAGAAATGAACGGTCGTTTAATGAACGATGCTTCACATTCTCCCCTCTATCACTACGAATTTCTCAATCCGTAGGCTTAGTTGATTTTCAACTTCTGTTTTGTAGCGCTTATCCGCTTCAACAACTTCATCTTTGCTTTTCAACAAACAAAGGATTACATACGTTGTACCATCATCAATGAAGGTCACAAAGTACTTGTCTCCCCCCTCTATTTTGTATGAACTTTAAATCACCCAAGTAGGTGTGACTAAGTTCTAGAGGAGCGGTGCTTCTTTCGCTATTCCCTTGACGGAATTTGGAAAGGTGACTTTGCCTCTTCATCTACCTCACATTTATTTTGAGGTTTTATGTCGACGATAGGCAACAATTTCAACATCGTTAGCTTTTGAATGACTTGCTATTTAACGTGTCTTAATCTATGATGGAATAGATGCACGGATTACAAATATATCATTCATTTAGCTACAGACGTACTGTACCATTCTTAGTTATTACAGACCTGTTGGACTAGTCTCAAACCAGCTTGACCAACGGCGTCCCTTAAACCAAGTTTGGGATATGTATCACCTCATCTTAGAGTGATCCCAATCCATGAAGTCCTATTGAGGACAACCTCTCCGGCCCCTTTGATTTTAGAGATGGCGTTGCTTCACATGAACAACTTCTTGCCCGTGGTTAGGGCGTAACCGGATCATATGAGATCGGATGCTGCGGCCCACTCCGGTTGCTTTGCGGACCGAGTGTCCAATTTCTTTTCTGCCTTTCTTTAGGCCTTCGGATCATTTAAGACACTGGAAATTCGGCCCACCACACTAGGTGTCCTTTACTTTTCCTATGAAATGAATTACGGCCCCACTCCGATCGCCGGAGGCTTTATATGACCGAGTGTCCAATATCATCATATCAAAAGAATTTTTGGCCCACTCCGTCGCCGGAGGCTTTGTATGACCGAGTGTCCAATATCATCCTATGAAGGATCTTACGCCAAATAGTATGACGGGTTCTACGTCTTTAACGTTAAGATTGGTGCCCGAGATAATTCTTGGCGCTTACTTAAGAGTGGTAACAATTTTCGCACAGTTAGTGGATCTTTCTCCATCGTATGTGCGAACCTACTTTACACACTTTTAATCACTACACTTAAAAGAACGGATCTTTTTAAGCCGTTTACAAAATCCAATCTTTAAACGAAAAAGAAGATGAGATTAAACTTCTGATTTGTTAAAGCGTAAGGAATATAAATTATTTTCATATTCCTCCTTACTTTAATCCATTTTTAATCAGACATCATTTAATCTTTATTCTTGACAAGTAAGAAAAACTATTTATCCCAGTTTCGGATTACGGCTCACTCCGGTCACTTCATCAAACCGAGTGTCCAGTTCCTTCTTACCATTATTCGGATCTTTTGTCCTGGGACGGATACGGGCCTTCGCGCAAGATAGAAGTACATCTTCAGTCTTCTCCTCTTGTCCCAGTTGACATCCTCAGGCTCTCGAGAGCGCTTGTTCCCACCAGTCTTGGTAGCGGTGACACCATGAACATGTTCATCATCATCACTCTCTTCTACCAAAAAACCATTGCCATATCCAGATTTGGTCACACAACTTTTGACCGACATCTTTCGAACACTAATAGTAATACTATACAATCTTGTCTTAAGTTGTTGGTTATTTCTATGGTACTTTATAAAGCAGTACGGGATGTAAATAACTATTACAAATGTTCGAAAGGATAAATAAATGGTCAAACTTCAAAACTGCCGCAAGTGCGTTGTGTCTTGAATCTTGATCACCTTGCAAAGCCAACTTTGAGAAGCTGCCGCAAGTATGTTGTGTCTTGAATCTTGATATCACGAAATCAAGAAACAACTAAATACGGATGGTTACAACGTTGTGTGTTGAGTCGAGGATAGCCCTCTATCCTTAAGACAAGATTGCCCCGTATATATGCTTTTACGTTAGCGGGCAATAGTCTCCCAAGATAAAACAACACTTTAATCTCAACACTACAAAGCCAATAGGTTGAGCACGTCGAAGAAAACAAATATGACTCGACTTTTTGAAGATATGGAATAGGAAGGAAGAGTATCTCTCTACTCTTCTCTTTTGTCTCTGTGTATATAGTGTGTCTCTGTAGTGTATATCTTGTGTATATACGTGGGTTTGCTCACCGATTTTCGTACGATTTTCGATCAAGAAAGTGCGGTTTTTCAGCCTGTTTTTGTCGATTTTCAGGCCTGTTTTGCTGCTCGTTTCTGCTAGTTTCTTCCTCCTTTTTTCAGCCAAGTGAAGCTCAATATATAGCAAGAGGAGGGGCTGTCCAACGATCACAAACAAGGCTGTAATGGCCCTTAAAGGAGGCCATTAAAAACGACAAGTAATGGCTATTAAGGCCATTGAAAGAGGTTACTCACCGCCCAAGTAATGGGTCTGTTAATGGAGGAATTAATCAGCCAAATAATGGCTGGTTAATGCTCCAAAATGCAGTCCAATATTTACGAGAAAAAGTCTCCGAAATTCGGGGACCAAGCGTAAATATTGAAACTTCGAGGACCAAAGCTGTACATATAAAAGAATTTCGGTCCAAGCTGTACATATGAAACTTCGGGGATCAAACTGTACATCTGGCGAGTTCTGCGGTCCAAAAAGATAATATCGAGAAAGGCCCACGCCCACGGCCGTGACCGTGACCCGAGCCCGAGGCCGGACCGGACGGGACGGGCGGGCGGCGGCGCGCGCGCGTGTGGGCTTAGCCTTGAACCCAAACACATCTAGGTCTTCCCTCCTTTAAACACATGGGATACCCCTTGGGGATCCAAACCCTTTACCACATTAGAGACTTATATAGAGAGCAATTCTTCCTATTCCCACCGATGTGGTAGATTTGTCCCACACCACATTTCCATGTCTCAAACACCTTACTTCGTGGACCAATATCTCTTTCATTTCTCAACGAAATTAGACGATTCTTGGCCCTACGGTCATCTACTCACTTCGTAGATCATGCATGTGCGAAGAGACAAGGTCTCCAATATGCGAAACACTAGTGTTTAATTCATCAAAGATGGGTGGACGCATCTCCCCGCCAAAGGCTAATTTCCAACAATAATGAGGTGGGAAAATCTTAAAAGATGATTATTTCTTTTGAGTGTGTAATAGTCTTTGGAGTATTGTACTCAGACCTACAATGTGTAAAATTCCTTACTATAGTGATATCAGTTGCTCCTCTCGTCCCGTGGTTTTTTATTTTTATTTTAGAAGGATTTTCACGTAAAAATTTTGATGTCATTATTGCTCTCTTCATTCTTGTTGATTAATTGTATATTAGTGTTTCGCTTTTATTGCTAATATACACCAAAAATATTATTCCAGAGGGCGGATATTATTTTTGAATGGGTGCGGTAATTAAAGTGTCCGATATTTATTTCCGCTGATCATTTACATATAAGTAAAACTTACTGATCGATTCTCAATAAGTGGTATCAAAGCTAGGTTAAGTTCATCAGTAAATGGAGGACACCTTTAAATTTACCGGCACTATGATAAAACTCACGGCGACGAACTACACATTGTGGAGACCAAAGATGGAAGACTTGCTCGTGTGCAATGATATGTTTGAGCCGATCGAGGCCAAAGGAGTTTGCCCGTTCGACAAGGACAACAAAGAAGATAAGGAGTGGCCGAAGGTGAACTGGAAAGCTCTTGCCACGATTCGACAATAGGTGGATGACACTGTTTTCAACAACATAGCCAAAGAGACTGACGCCTACAAACTTTGAACTAAGCTGGAAAATCTCTACGAGAGGAACTCGGCACAGAACAAAGCTTTCTTATTCAAAAAGCTTTTGAATTTGAAATACAAAGAAGGGCATCCCATTTCTGAACATTTTTGTGAGGTGCAAGACATCGTGAATAGGATCGCAACATTGAAGATAAATCTACGTGATGAGGTGCACGCGCTAATGATATTCGGCTCATTACCTGATAGTTGGGAGACTCTTTTAGTATCCCTGAGCAATTCTACACCGGAAGGAATGTTATCCTTATCAATCGTGATGGATTACATTCAAAACGAAGAGACGATGAGAAAAGAGCTTGGCCATCATGATGGACAAGCATTTCTTATCGAAAATCGAGGCGGAGTAGAACTCAAGGATCAAGTGATCGTGGAAAATCAAGAGGGCGATCAAAATCAAGATATGGAAGGAAGTGCTACAATTGTGGTAAAGGTTCTGTAAGCTCTTGAAGCAATAATAATCAAAGCATCGCGGATCAAAATACTAAGGTTGTGGTGACGATGGTTGAAGAAATAGAACTAACAACAAGTGAATGCAACCATGTTGGTGACTCGTATGCTGAATGGGTGATAGATTCAACAGCCTCTTATCTCATTGTGTTCCTCAGAACAAACTCTTCTCGACCTACAAGGCCGGTGACTTTGGCAGCGTAAGAATGGGCAATTTCATTCGAGTGACGATCGTTGGAATTGGTGATGTGTTCCTAAAGACAGATCTTGGGTGCACACTAACATTAAAGGAGGTATGACATATTCCTAAATTATGATTAAATTTGATATCCACATATGTCTTGGATAAGGAGGGTTAATATTCAATTTTTCAGAAACGGTAAATGGAAGTTGAGCAAGGGTTCATTAGTTGTTTCTCGAGAAAGTGTGTATAGCACCCTATACAAGACACGTGTGAAAGTCTTTGGTGGCTCAGCGATTGTGGCTGAGGATGATACTTCACCGAACTTGTGGCATCGGAGGTTGGCTCATATCAGTTAGAAAGGATTGGCAGTTGCCAAGGAAATCTCTTATTCCTTCAGCCAAAGGTATTTCACTAGACCCTTTTGATCACTGTTTGTTTGGAAAGCAACATAGAGTTACTTTTTCGATGAAAAGAAAAAGTTGAATAAATTAGATTTAGTTTATTCGGATGTTTGTGGTCCACTTGATGTAGAGTTCCCGGGGGTAGCAAGTATTTTGTTACCTTTATATACGATGTTTCACAAAGGATCAGATTTTGAACATTTCCAACAATTTCATGTTATGGTGGAAATAGATATGGGAAGGAAGCTAAAGTGTCTCCGCACGCGACAATGATAGAGAATACACATCCCATCTCTTCAAATCTTACTATGCAAAACATGGAATTCGGCATGAAAAGACGGTACCTGGAATGCCATAACACAATGGTATAGCTGAATATATGAATCGTACCATTGTGGAACACGTCCGATGTATGCTGAGAATGGCAAAGCTATCTTCGTCATTATGGGGTGAAGATGTTTGTATTGCATGTTACCTCATTAATCGATCACCATCTACTCCATTGAGATTTGACATACGAGAGAAAGTGTGGACTAGTAGAGACGTGTCATACTCACACATCAGAGTTTTTGGTTGCAAAGCATTTGCGCACATACCTAAGGAACAAAGGTCGAAGATGGACAATAAGGCGATTTTATGTATCCTTATCGGGTATGGTGATAAATAATTCGGTTACATGAGACTATGGGATCCAATCAACAGAAAGATGATCAGAAGTAGAGATGTCATCTTTTGTGAAAACAAAGACTTTTTTGGAGAGTAGAAGTCAAGACCGTGAGATCGAAGGTGTAGTCGACCATACACCAATATCTATCAGACAATAACATATATAGGGGAGATGTGCAAGAAGAACATGGAGATGAAGAACCAATAATAGTTGGTAGAGAAGAAGTCATAGAATGTGTTGAGCATGAGAAGCAAATGACCCCTTCGAAGATAGTGAAGCCCGAGACTAGAAAGTCTACTAGGGAGCGCCAGACATCAACCAGATATACTAGTTTAGAGTATATCTTGATTACTAGTGAGCGAGAGCCAAAAGCTTTCGGGAAGTATTGTCTCACATCGACAAAGACAAATGGATGAAAGCGATGGAGGAAGAGATGGGCTCTTTACATAAGAACAACACCTATCAACTGGTGAATCTTCCTAAGAGGAAAAAAGCCTTGCATGTGTTCAAGCTAAAGAAAAGTGGGAACAAAGTAGTGAAACACAAAGCTCGGTTGATCGTAAAAGGCTTTGCACATAAGAAAGAAATCGACGATAACGAGATCTTTTCTCCTATGGTGAAAATGAGCTCTATCCATGTCATACTGGGTATGATATCCAGCTTAGACCTAGAGCTTGAACAAATGGACATGAAGATGGTATTTCTCCACAACAACTTGGATGAGGAAATTTACATGTTCCAATCGAAGGCTTTAAAGTTAAAGGGGAGGAGAACAAGGTATGTAGATTGAAGAAGAGCTTGTATGGACTGAAGCAAGCTCCGCCAATGGTACAAGAAGTTTGACTCATTCATGGTAGATCATGGCTATGGCAGAACAGAAGCAGATCACTATGTCTACGTTGGAAATTTCCTAACGATAACTTCATTTTATCGTTATATGTATGAAATATTGATTGTTGGACAAGATGCAAGCTCATTGGTGACTTGAAGAAGGAGTTGGCTAAGTTCTTTGACATGAAGGACTTAGGTGCAGCCCAACAGATTTTTCGGCATGCAAATTTTTCATGACAGAAAAATGAAAGAAGCTATAGTTATCGCAAGAAAAGTACATTAAAAGGTGCTAATACGTTTCAACATGGAGTATTCGAAACCAGTCAGTACTCCTCTGGAGAATCGTGTTAAGCTGATTAAAAAGATGTGTCCAACAACATAAAAGGAAAACATAGCTATGTAGGCTATTTCATACTCCTCACCAGTTGGGAGTTTAATGTACGCGATGGTGTGTACTCGGCCAGACATCACGCACGTTGTTGGAGTGGTTAGCATGTTTCTTTCAAACCCTGGAAGAACGACTAGGAAGCCGTGAAGTGGATCTTCAGATACTTGCAAGGAAGCTCCAAACTTGGCTTATGCTTCGAGGGATCAGAACCGATTCTAAAAAATTATGTGGATGCAGATATGGCAGGAGATCTTGATGGCAAAAAATCTACATCAGGATACCTATTTTCTTTTGCGGAGGGAGCTGTTTCTTGGCAGTCCAAACCGCAGAAGTGTGTTGCTTTGTCTATGACAGAAGCAGAGTATATCGCAGCTATGGAAGCAGGGAAGGAGATGCTCTGGATGAAGAGGTTCATTCGAGACTCAGTTTGAAGCAAGTTCAATCAGTGGTATTTTGTGATAGTCAAAGTGCTATTGACTTGAGCAAGAATTCTACTTATCATTCTCGGACGAAACATATTGACGTGAGATATCAATGGCTATGCAATGTGGTAAAAGAAAAACTGATGGAGCTGAAAAAGATTCATACGGATAAGAATGTTGCTGATATGATGACCAAGGTGATTCCCAAAGAGAAGCTTTGTGTGAAGCTCGTTGGGATGAACTCTATCTAAAGAGATGGAGATACCTCCTTCAGTTGAATGGGTCTGGAGGGAGAGATTGATGGGTTCCATACCCATTTAATTAAATAAAAAGAAAAAGAAATAATAATAATTGGTTGTCATGATAACTTATTTTGAGTGGCAAACATCAATTATTGTGGCTAGCTTCAGAATATTGCAAATTGCAGTTGTAAAGAGCTCTGATTGGTTGAAGTTGGCAAAAACTCTCCTATAAATATAAGCCTTCAGGCTTCTCATTTGATACACCAAAAACAAAGCAACGAGTGAAGAGTGAGTTTCACAGATAGATAAATATTCTAGTCTATGAGAGTAAAAATGAGAGTGTGAGCGATATTGTAGTGAGGTGGGAAAATCTTAAACGAGAGTTTTTTTTTTTGAGTGTGTAGTAGTCTTTGGAGTATTGTACTCAGACCTACAAAATGTAAAATCCTTATTATAGTGATATCAGTTGCTCCTCTCGGCCCGTAGTTTTTTTCTCTTATTTCAAAAGGATTTCCACGTAAAAATCTTAGTGGCATTATTGCTATTTTCATCCTTGTTAATTAACTGTACATTAGTGTTCCGATTCTATTGCTAATATACACCGAGAATATTATTCTAAATGGCAGTTATTATTTTTGGATGAGTGCAATAATTAAAATGTCAAATAGTTATTTTCGTTGATAAAGTTTACATACTTCCTAGCTGCCCTCTCAAACCCACATGGGATTACACTAGATGTTTATATATATAAACTTACTTGTTCTTATCTTTTCGGATTACACTAGATGTTTATATATATAAACTTACTTGTTCTTATCTTTTCCTTTTTTTTTTTTGTTCTTTTCTTTTCCTAGGTTAAAATTAGAAAGATAGAGAGATGGGATAGTAAGGGGTTGCAGGTGGGTTCGGCTCCACTTCATGAATCTTTTCTCAAGTAATTTTCAGTGCACCTTCAGATGGCTGACACTTGGACTTATAAACATGAAAGATTGGAATTATTTTTAGTTTATTTTGTATCTTTTATTGTATTCTTTATTAACGGTAATGTTTAAAGACACGTCCAAAACTTTCTGGGATTCCTTCCCAGCTAATAAGATTACAAAACACAATAACCGATTTTCTATTACACTACTGAACAAATCAAAGGATGATATCACTTCTTAATGTGAACAAAGAAGACTAAAGATCGTCACAAAGGTAATGATGGAACATTTTTGTTCCTAAGACCGCAGGGAAGTAGAAGAAATTTATATTAAATTGATTGACAAACGAAGATAAAAGAGTAAAGAGATGGCATGAATATTTCATAAATTGTATCATAATATTTCACAATTAGAAGAACAAGAAATAGCCCTGGTGAAGAGCTGTCTTCTAGTCAAGAAGAGATGAATGGAGTTTGCCACCTCAGAAAAATCTCTAAATTTACCTTCAAGAACCATTCTCATTGTTGCCTTGAGAAAATCTCTAACAAGATTGCGAAGTAACTGCAAATTGGATGTGCTTTTAACGTTATCGATAAAAAATAAGCTAGAAAGCAATTTCAATTGTTCATGCTTATAAGTCTATATGTCAGCCATCTAAAGGTGTATTGATAATTATTTGAGCAAAGATTAATGCAGCGGAGCCGGATCCGTTGTGCGGTAACCTCAAACCTGGCTGAAAATCCAGACTACTTTAAACTGGGATATATTTAAAAACTTTCATAGTGGTGGAATAGTTTTGATCATATATTATAACAGAGAATAGATGTGACCAATATATTAAAGTATTACCATTTAAATTTTGTATTTAAATTCTAAAAGTTGTACAAATACAATCTAATGTAGTTTTAGATCATGGTTCAATGTGTTCTTATAAGATTTTAAGTTTGCCGACAATTTTTGTAAATCATAATTTAAAAGGTCCATAAATTAAAAAAAATCATTAACTACATAGTTGCCTCTAAAAGGAACAACCGTCTTAGAGGTTGGCAGTATTTCACTTCTGACCTCACTTGCCCAATTAGCAAAATTTCAAGGTCAACAAGTTTTACCCTTTTACGTTTTCACCCTTGGGGTAAGTGGTGGTTAAAATTTAAGACCACTCATTTTGAAGATCATTGGGTGTAATTTCTTGGTCCACTCATTTTGAAGGTCATTGGGCGTCCCATTTCTTGGCCAGCGACCATCGGCAGTCGCACCAGGTAAGTCGGTGGCGCCCCTCTCTCTCCTCTCTCTCCCTCTCTCCCTCTCTCTTCACTTCCCCCTCTCACCCAATCTCCACCACCGCAAACCCTACCCACCACTGTAGGGTTTTCGTTTTACATTATTGTGTCTCTCTTGATTGACTTGTCGTTATCGACCTTTCGCCTTCTGTTTTTCCCTTCCCCCTGTCGCTCCGACCTGTCACCGGCGACGGTAGCATAGGTAAGACCCCGGCTCCGACCACCCAACGACGGCGACGGAAAAATATTTTTTTCGAATCTTTTTTACAAAATTTCATTTGCTTTTCCATTCTTTTGTTCATTTTCTTGTTCTTGTGTTCTTTTTCTCCTAGATCTACGCAGGTACTCGATTTTTTTACCCTAGTGATCGGAACAGTACGTAAACAGGACCGGAACAGTATTTTGCGGGCAGTGAACAATATCAGAACAGTTCGGCGACAGACAAACGGTATTTGCAGGACAGTGAACAGTACATGGATCAGTGATTTGCCGGCAAACAGGTTCGATTCAACTGGAGTTGGTACCTCCGATTGCCCGTATCCATTCTTTGTCCTTAACCTTGTTAAATTTTACCACTTCTTGTCTTTAGTTATAGCACTTTTAGCGTAGTATTTTTACTTGTCTCTAGATTCTTGGTAACTTGTGTTTGCACTTTGATCCATTCCTATGTTTTAGGGTAAACATTTGAGTAGTTTATTAGTTTATATTTTCTTTAGTGGCTTTGGTAAATGATGGTAGACTAGGGTCATGTTCTCGGTCGGGGACAGGGGCGAGGGTTAGGGGGGATAAGTGGGGTAAGGAAGAGACTAGACTAAGAATAAGTTCTTGAAACATTGGGACTTTAACGTGGAAGTCCATAGAGCTAGTTGAGATTCTTAAGAAAATGAGAATTAATATAGCATGTGTCCAGGAGACCAAATAGGTAGGACCTAAGGCTAAGGATGTAGACGGGTATAAGTTATGATTCTTGGGTAGGTCGAAGTATAGGAATGGGGTCGGCATTTTGGTATACAACGAGCTAAGGGATCAGGTGGTAGAGGTGTTGAGGGTCAATGACAGGATGATGGCGATTAAGTTGGTAGTTGGAGGGTGCACTATGAACATTATTAGTGCTTATGCGCCGCAAGTGGGCTTGGTCGAAGAAGAGAAGAGACGCTTTTGGGAGGATTTAGACGAAGTGGTGGGAGGTATACCACCCACTGAGAAGTTATTTGTATGAGGGGATTTCAATGGACATATCGGGTCACTTCCGTGGGGTTATGACGACGTAAATTGAGGCTTTGGAATCAGGGACAGGAACGGGGGAGGCATCTCACTCTTGGAGTTCGCTAGAGCTATTGGGATGGTGATAACTAATTCGAGGTTCCTAAAGGAGGAGGAACACTTAGTGACTTTCCGTAGTTAGGTGGTGATGACTCGGATAGACTTTTTGTTCATTAGGAAGGTTGACAAAGGTCTATGCAAAAACTGCAAGGTTATTCCGAAGGAGGATCTTACAACCCGACATAAGCTTTTGGTGATGGATTTGGATATCAAGTTGGAGAAGAAGAGGGTTGTGGATGACAGATTAAGAATCAAATGGGGGAGTTTGACCATGGCTAGTGCAAAGGAGATGGGGGAGAGGTTGATGGCCAAGGGGGCTTGGGAGAGTAGTGGAGATGCGACCGTTATGTGGGACAGGACGACCAGTTGCATTCGGGAGGTAGCTAGAGAAGTGCTAGGGGCCTCGTGGGGTAATCGTGGTAGGCATCGATGGGACTAGTGGTGGAATGGTTAAGTTCAAGAGAAGGTGGATGCGAAGAAATTGGCGTATGTGAAATTGGTAGAAAGCAAGGATGAGGTAAAAAAGTGGACGAATAGGAAATTGTATAAGATGGGAAGGAAGGAGGCAAAGCTAGCGGTTACGGCGACAAAAACGGCGGCTTTTGAACGTCTTTATGTGGAATTAGAGGAGAAAAGCGGGGATAAGAAGCTGTACAGACTAGCCAAGGCAAAGGATAGAAAGGCCCGTGACTTGGATCAGGTGAGGTGCATCAAGGACGAGGACGACAAAGTACTAGCAGAGGAAGTGCATATTAGGCAGAGGTGGCAGACTTACTTCCATAAACTTTTGAACGAAAAAGGAGATGGTGATATTGTGTTGGGAGATCTAGAGTATTCTGGTAGGTACCAGGATTTTGGGTATTGTAGAAGAATTAAGGTTGAGGAAGTTAAGGGTGTTGTTCGCAGGATGTGCAGGGGACGAGCGACCGGGCTTGATGAGATCCCAGTTGAATTTTGGAAAAGCGTATGCACGACATGTATGAAGTGATTGACTGAGTTGTTTAACGTCATTTTTAAGATGACAAGAATGCCCGAAGAATGTAGGTGGAGTACAATGATTCCCTTGTACAAAAATAAAGGTGATATCCAGAGTTGCAACAACTATAGGGGTATCAAGCTGATGAGACACACTATGAAAGTTTGGGAAATGGTCGTGGAGATGAGGGTGAGGAGAGACGTGTCTATTTTCGAGAACCAGTTTGGATTCATGCCGGGGCGTTCGACTACTGAAGTCATTCATCTTATTAGAAGGTTGGTAGAGCAGTATAGGGAGAGGAAGAAAGATTTACATATGATTTTCATCGACCTCGAGAAGGCATACGATAAAGTCCCTAGGGAGGTTCTATGGAGATGTTTGGAGGTTAGAGGTGTACATGTGGCGTACACTAAGGTGATCAAGGATATGTATGCTGGAGCCAAGACTAGGGTACGGTCAGTAGGAGGAAACTCGGAGCACTTCCCAGTTACGATGGGGCTGCACCAGGGATCAGCTCTTAGCTCATTCCTATTTGCATTGGTGATGGACGGACTGACGCGACAAATCCAATAGGAGGTACCATGGTGTATGTTATTTGCAGACGACATAGTCCTGATTAATGAGACTCGCAGCGGAGTGAACGACAAGCTGAAGGTTTGGAGACAGACTCTGGAGTCTAAAGGGTTCAGGTTGAGTAGGACCAAGACAGAATATTTGGAGTGCAAGTTCAGCAACAGGAGAGACCTTGAGACAGACGTGGAGGTGAGGCTTGGTACTCAGGTCATTCTAAAAAAAGGAAGTTTCAAGTACCTAGGGTTTATTATCCAAGGAAAAGGAGAGATTGATGACGATGTCACACATCGTATTGGGGCAGGGTGGATGAAATGGAGGCTCGCATCTGGAGTCTTGTGTGATAAAAAAGTGCCACCAAAACTTAAAGGCAAGTTCTATAGGGTGGTGGTTAGACCGACTATGTTGTATGGGGAGGAGTTTTGGCCAGTCAAGACTTCGCACATACAAAAAATGAGAGTTGTGGAAATGAGGATGCTAAGATGGATGTGTGGACATACAAGGAAAGATAGGATTAGAAATGATGATATCCGAGATAAAGTGGGAGTGGCCTCGGTGGAGGATAAGATGTTGGAAGCGAAGTTGAGATGGTTCGGGCATGTGCAGAGGAAATACACGGATGCCCCAGTGCGGAGGTGTGAGAGGTTGGCTATGGACAGGTTCATGAGGGGTAGAGGTAGGCCGAAAAAGTATTAGGGAGAGGTGATTAGACGGGATATGACGCATGTGCAACTTATTGTAGACATGACCTTAGATAGGGGGTTGTGGAGGACACGGATTAAGGTAGTAGATAGTCGAGCGTAATCCTACTTACGCTACAAAATGATAGTGTAGTGTTATTATTGTAAGCTCGATTAACTATCACATGTACAGACGCATTAGTGTTTTGTATTGCCATGTAGTTTGATTCATGCTACTATGTGTTCTTTAGTGTAATTTATTTATCTTATTTAGCTGTGTTAACTAATGTTCCCTGTTTTTAGAATGCACTACCATGGCGTTGGTAGTATTCGATTTTATTATCTATATGTTCAGAATGCTTTAATTTCTCGTCTGAATCTGAACGTTTCTCTTGCTGTGTTGTGTTGTGCTTTGCTTTGCCTGTGATTATGCTTTGTCTTGAGCCGAGGGTCTCCCGGAAACTGCCGCTCTACCTATCAAGGTGGAGGTAAGGTCTGTGTACACTCTACCCTTCTCAGACCTCACGTTGTGAGATTTTACTGGGTATGTTGTTGTAGACAGAAAGTACATGAAAACATGAGTATTCACAATTTTCATCAAGTACAATTCCTAAGTTAATCAGTTTGAGCAAAACGAGTTCTATATTCTCATAGACAAGTGAATCAACTTACAACAGCGTCCCCTTCTCCTATAGTTCACAGTAGACAGTCGTGTCCAAAAACATATACAACAGAAAAGATAACAAAGATGTTAGTATCTAGCTTTAAACTTAAAGCAAAATTCTGAAGCTATTGAGCTTTTCGCCAAACGAAGACCACCATATCACCGTTCTGCCTTAATAAAATGCGGAGTAAGTAGTTTCGTTACTCCAAATCCCAAGAAGGTATCAACATGAAACAGTTCCTTCAACTTCTCATCACATATTATTTTCCTTTTGTCAGACGGATCCTTCAAAGATAAAGAAAGAAAACTTTAGCTAATATCGAACTTCCAAAAAGTCTACGCTTAACCTGGCAATCAAGTCAGACCATTACATAAATCATAAAATTGAATCTGGAAACGCAACTTCTGTCCCTCAACCAAACATTAGCTTTCTCAACAATACTCAGCAGGAAATGTTAAATGCTTAAGTTGGCACGCACTAACGAATTCCTAGTGTTCTTTCCTCGGATATAAGAAATTTGCATCTTGTTTTACATGCTCATCTAAAGTTCTTTCTAGATGCAAAGTTAAGTTTCCTAGTCACTGAATGGACTCTTGCTTCTCATAATATATACTAGGACTCAAAGAAAATAAAAAATGTTTCAACAAATTAGCTGGCAGGAAAAAAATACTGTCACTGTCTGAAAATGTGTTTTTCCACATGAAGAGAGTCTCATGATCTACTCTTCAGATAAATAAAGTTGGTGATAGAACCAAAAGGAAATTCAAGCCAAAAATAAAGAATAGCTAAGCGATTATGCCATATTTTACAATCAATGCTCAAGCAACATTCTGAAATTAATTAATTAACAACATTTTCTAAGAAAAAATAGACCACAAGAATTGTTTCTGATTTTGTAAATTCTACACTTTATCTTTCATTTTATAATGGTA
The DNA here is from genome assembly GCA_034509755.1 of Anisodus tanguticus. NCBI lineage: Eukaryota > Viridiplantae > Streptophyta > Magnoliopsida > Solanales > Solanaceae > Anisodus > Anisodus tanguticus. The sequence goes on from CM067548.1 coordinate 30,387,495, forward strand.
GCCTCCAACCCAACTTGCACACACCTCGGCTAGTTCACCGAGTACCTGCTTCCTCCCACCCGCATTAGGTATCAGATAACTCTACTCACGGAAACTCAGGCAGATAGTAAGAAACCACTACTTAACTTGCATGACAAAAATGGAGATATAGCAATTAAATAACACAGATTTTTGGTTGGACTGATGAGAGGGGGTAACAAGAGTGGAAGTGAAAGAGGAGCAAGGGAGAATTCCCTCATTGGTCAGGAAGCACGAGGTGGAAGTAACCAAAATTGGGCAGAAATAAAGAAATAAATTCTGTTTCACTTTTATAACAAGTTTCTTTTAAAGAAAAAAAGAACATACTTGGAAAGATACATATCTCCCTATGGAAGGAGAGTTGACGATATGGGTTTGAATCTCTTTACATGGTTTTGGACAATCCATTTTCTTAACAATTTTCGGTTGAAGATTAAATTCATGAGAATAGTTTTCTTCCAGAACTACTTGGAACCGACTTATTGCTTCCTAAAATCAGACCTTTTCAGGTAATAACAGTAAACACCTATATTGGCTTCATGTGATTAGAAGCTAACACTGAGTATTACAAGAAAGCTAATGAAAGCATTGAATACCTGTCTAAATCAAGCAACATTCAAGTATGCATCTGTTACCAGCAACATTGACTGTGACTAAAGGCAAAAAATGGTGAACACCTACTGCAAGCAAATTGACAGTGACCTAGCTAAAGCGATATTTCTAAAGTGAGAAGTAACGAATTGCAATAATAAAGACACACTATACTGACCTTTAGGCTAGTTCTATAAATTCTGGACTAAAAAGAAAAAGAAAAAGTTGAGGTTAATCCAGCGGAGAGAGAAATTAGAACAGATACCGCAAATTAATGTCTACCTGCAAGTCATTCTGCTTAATGTATTCCCAAATTCTTTTAACAACATTGGATCGAGGCATTTCACTCTCTCCAGTACCAAGGAACTTTATTAAAGCATTAGAAAGCTGGAGTGGAGCAAGAATTCCAGAGTTCTGCCGCTTTTCCTTTCTCTTTGGCTCATCTGAATCTATTGTCACATAAAGGAGGGATCAATTATATCATTTACAAATTGTGCATTGCATATGGACAAGAATTGAACTATGTATGAATCTAAATTTATCAGCAACAAAAACAATGTAGGGACAGATAACAACCCTTTACCATTTTTAAATGTAAATCATGGAGCAGAATCGAAATAAAGTTGCAGGGATAAATACTACAAGGTACATCTAAGAGATTAAAGCATTTTTTTGGCATAAGGACAGTAAGCAAAAGCAACTTTCACAGCTGGGAGAAAAACAAAAAAAAAAAATTATCTGAATAGTAGTTGAAGCTAAGTTATTACCTTCATCCTCCTCTTGCTTCCGCCGCTTTTTCATTGCTGTAGAACTTTTTTCCTTTGCCGTAGAACTTACCAAACCAGAAGTTGTTATTGTGGAAGCTGTTTCATAAGTCACAAAGAGGTGAAAAGTACAAATTAGAAATGCAAGACTTTAAATATGTCGAGAATCAATCATTCAACAGGTTTTTAGTTGTTAAATCCTAAATTAACAAGCTGCAGCATTCAGCTAATATTACATATAAGATTAATGTTTTACCAAACAGTATTATTGAGTTACATGCTGATCACAAGTTCAAATTGAGGCAAAACAGCCTACATGAGGAATCATTCTATCATTCTTCATCCCAGTTACTATTACACTCGAAAATTACTGTTTTCTCATATATTATTATTGACTGCAAGCTAGCCTTTGGATGCAACACCGGAAAAGGTTTATTAATTGCACAAAATGATAAATGAAGATAAAACAGTTACGAAGAAATAAGGTGGCCACAAAAAGACATGAAACCAGTACAGAATGTACTGTAGAAACTTGTGGAAACCCGTCTTGATTTAGATAGTTAAGGAATACAGCATTACATGGAAGAACATTAATAAGTCAACAACATACTAACACAAATTAGGACTGCAGCCTCTATGTAATTAATCTGAGAAGAGTTGCAGCAAGACTTTAAAAGAACTGAACAAAAGTCAGTTACAGCTTCATTTAGCAAAAGCTCCATCCAAGCGATTTATGTACTTCTTTTTCAAAATGGGAAGAATCAAGTGCCATAGTAATGTTTAATCAGAAAGTGTTCAGCAAAGCAGGAAAAAGGTGAAAAAAGGAAAAAGAAAGAATGAAGAGAAGTGTCTCCAATACCACCATCAGAATCCAAAGGCCAGATATGCTTTGCCAGGGCCTTGTTCATTTGGAACATGTCTATGGTATCCACACCAAATAGCTCGCGTAATGTGTCATCACAGTTTATATTCCGCCTATTTGATGGGTCTTGCAAATTATTTTCACGAATATAGTTCCACATCCTCTTCACCACCTTCATAGAACATTTGTGAGGGTTTAGTTCATGCACGGTAATATCCATGACAATGGAGCCTTTAAAAGAGAGAGAGAGAGAGAGGCATGCAGAATTGTGATACCTCAGTCCTTGCCAGTTCTGCTTCCCCAGTAAATTTCTGAAGTTGTGGAGAAAGGCTACATACTTTGGTAAAACCACCAGCTTTCCTTTTAACACTTTCATTCTTCTTCACAGCCCTAATAGGATTTAATGTACCATTAGCTCAACCAGTGTAGACTAGACTAAAATACAGAGTTCCCCTTAAAAGGCAAATAAGAAAATAATTTATTTCATACACAATCATGCAGATATTCATATTGTCTGTCCCACTCAGCGTGCCCAGATTAATAATCAATCAAATATAATGATACTAATTGTTTGCTGCAAACATTAGAAGTTCGAAATTTCAGGGTAAACAGGTTTGATACATGAATAGTCAGCTCTCTATAATGTGTAATGATTGAGCGAACATGGTCTGCGCATAACCAAAAGAGCGATAAACCAGCTTAACATCACTAATCAGCAAATATCACCTCAACTTTTTGTTATTACGGTAAAAAAAAATTGTGAGGAACTTTTTGTTATTAGTTTAAATATCTTCTAGACTTAACAGGACCAAGTAATACAGATCCAAACATGAGTAAAGATGTCTCACAACCACCAGAATTAAACTACACACACGCTTCACATTACTCTTGTAGTTTCATGTCCTTTGATTTATGCTATTATCGGTGTGTAGTTTCTTGTAGTTACGTTAGTGTTATTTTTTTTTTAGACTGTTTTGCCATGCTTTATTGAGTATTTTGCCTTTGCTTCTTTACTTTTATTACTTCCTTTGGCGGATTGCTTTGGTTTGCTTTCTTTGAGCCGAGGGTCAATTGGAAACAGCCTCTCTACCTCTCATGGTAGGGGTAAGGTCTGTGTACACTCTACCCTCCCCACCCCAGACCCCACTTATGGGATTACACTGGCTATGTTGTTGTTGTACATGATAAATTCCCCTGCAGTATAGAAGTGACTTCTCCCAGAGAGAGAGAGAGAGAGAGCACTCTCTCAGAAAAACTAACTGAAGTTCCAGCAAGATAAACTCTCAGGTTATGAAAGCGAAACATAAACTCTCAGGTCATAAAAGGGAGATCCCGACCATATAATCTACCTAACCGTTTTTGAAAAATATAATCTACCCAAGCTTTGTCATTGTGACTATTCAAAGGAAAGAAAGTAAGATTTTCAATAAACCTCTCAGAGACTTTCCTTCTCTTTCCTTTTTAAGTTTTTGGTTTGCATCTGCTTTCGCTCTTACTACGAGGAATTGACCATCTTTTTCCTTAGCTTACTACAATCAAGTAACTTACTCGATTTCACTCACTTTACACAAAGAGGTTTTTCGATTTAACACATGCAGGGTTTGGCTATAGTTTTGCATAACCTCTTCAGCAGGCTTTTATGCTGGTTTCTCGAAATATATCTGTTTCAGTCATGAGAAAGAATGATAGCAAGAGCAGTTAAGGCCTTCCACAAACAAGAGGAGGAACAAGAAATAGTCTCTCAGGCTAATGCATCCAGAAATACTACATCTACTCTTTATCAAAAGAAAAATTAGTAACATTAATATCATGGTCCACCATCACTATGATCATACATCGCTGGAAAAGCGTCCAATATCTTAACAACCTTAATAGCATAATGAGGCTAACAGATTAGACTTCCAATTGAGCAGTGAACAAAATGAATGAGTTGAAAGATATTGCCAATATATCAACAATTAGAGGTCAAATGTTTAAACCTCCTCAAGCAAATCATAACGCAATCCAAATACTCTAGCTTAATTGTTAAACAGAAGAGGAAGTGACAGAAACATAATGACAAATTGAGCATAGACTGTAACCTTGACAACAACAAGAACATTTTGCAACCAAAGCAGGCAGTAGCAGATAGCCGCAAGATCTCAACTTTCTAATCTCTCTCCCTCCCCCCTCCCCTCCTCTGCTATCCGCCTTCCCACCAACCCCCGAGTCTTTTCATCCTTTCTATAACTCATACCTCCAGGTGAAAAATATACCAAAAGAACCATGGAAATGTTTCAACTGCCCAGCATAAGAACATACAGGAACCAATAAACTGATAATCATTCAAACAAGACCTATACATATACAACAATTTATCAATTACGCCTCAATCCCAAACCAATAGGGTCAAGTATATGAATCCTCTATATCCATTCAGACCTATTTGGGCCAACTTCATATTCAATGTTTAGAGGATTCATATAATTTTTGAAGACTCATGTGTTATGACTATTTTTTTCACATGCTGGCAACTTATTGCAATCTTTCTCCTTTATCTTTATCGTTTTTTTAAATAACAATAGAATAAAAATGCAAACTTTCTCCTTTATCTAGGTATGGAACCAGCTACTCCCTCCATCTCATTTAAGTGTCTTACTTTCCTTTTTGGAAAGTCCCAAAAAGAGTGTCTCCTCCTATATTTAGTAAGTTGACAATTCAAATATCCTACATGGCAAGTTTATAACCACAAGATTCAAAAGATATTTTAGTATATTATACACATCTTTAATTTAGGACCACAAGATTCAAAAGTCTCACTTTCAAACTAAGACACTTAAATTGGGACAGAGGGAGTATACAAAACTCACATAGGTGGAGTTGATGAGAAGAGAACCCAAACAACAAAAAAAAAAAGCTCGCACTACTAATCTTTTTTCTAGAAAGGTAATGTATTTGATTAAAAACAGAATGCTAGATTACAGAAATATGTATCATTAGTAAAAACCACCCTTATCTATTTAAGCAGTGTACAAAGTCTATCATCTGTTTTAACTTCTAAGCTATTACCTATATACTTTTTACACCAGAAATGCAGAAAGGAAAATGAAAATAAAAAACCTTAGTATCTAGGACAGTTTGAGTAAAACCACTATATTCTTGCATGATTGTAACAATGTTGTCTTAAAATAGAATCAACAAAATTGTACTTATAATATAATACTCCCTCTATTTCAATTTGTTTGTCTTACTTTCCTTTTTAATCCGTTTCAAAAAATATATCTCTTTCCTTTTTTTGGCAACTCTTTAATTCCAACTTTGTTTGTCTTACTTTCTTTTTTAGTCCGTTTCAAAAAAGATATCTCTTTCCTTTTTTGGCAACTCTTTAGTTTCAACTTTACACATGTCATGTTTAATACCACAAGATTAAAGCACATCTCGGTACTTTCCACATATCTTTAATTTAATACCATTTTCACATATCTTTAATTTAAAACCACAAGAATACATGATTCAAACGTCTTACTCCTTTTGTTCCAATTTATGCAATACACTTTCCTTTTTAGTCTATCCAAAAATGATACATTTCTATATTTAAAATAATTTAACTTTAAACTTCCCCTTTAATGAATTTACCGCTACACCAATATCTATGGTTGTTTTAGAACACACATTTCAAAAGTCTTACTTTCTTCTTTAAACTTCGTGTCAAATCAAAACCATACAAATAAATTGAAACCGGGGAGTATATTCTTGCATGATTGTAACAATGTCGTCTTAAAATAGAAGCAACAAATCTATAATATTATATTTGAACAAGGCATTAAACATCTTCGTTTAACTGAAGATATATCTGAATTTCACATGCGTTAAGAAAAAGACATACTTTTTCTTAGAACTTGTTCGTTTAACTTTAGCAACAACTTCTTCTTCTTCGTCGTCACTCACTTCCGATTTAACTTCCGTCGACAGTCCATCATCTTCTTCTTCATTTTCCTGGAACTGGCTTTCAAGATAAAGATCAACTTGTTCTCGAATAAATGCTTTTTTATCGGATAAATCGATACCAAAGTCTTCTTCGAGCTTACGCCGGACGGTAGCGGTGGTAGTGGTGGTGAGGTCCGATGTACTTAGGAATTCACGAAGCCGGCCGACGAGCTCGGAATCCGATACCATTTTGCTGTTTCTTGTTTGGGTAAAGTAAGTTAGGTTTGAATTGTTTGTTAGAAAGAAAGGTAAGATGAGGTGGAGTAAAGGGGAAAATGCTCTGGATTTGGTGGGGTAACGTCTAACACGTGGGTCTCGAGTAGCAAACAACGAGGGTATTTCTGGAATAATAATGTAAATTTTGTGCACCTGAATTATAAATAATTAACAAAATATGTTTTCTACTATCATGAATATATTGTGACCAATGTTTAAAAGTCAGTTTCAACTTTCAAGACTCGCCTCGGGCTCACTTCGGGGTGGAACACTTGTAAAATACCTCGAGCCTCATGTGCGGAGCTTAGTTCATGTGAGGCTTACACCTTAAGCGTCTGACTGTACGTCTTAAACACGTCTAACGTCCAACGCTCGGGTCGCCCAACAATTCTTACACAAATTATATATTAAATTACTTAATTAAAATCATTAACCCTTATTATTCTTTAACAAATGAATGATACTTAATAATTTTTCATCTATAGAAATAAGAAGATTGGATATAACTCAAATAACAAGTCGTAGTATTGCATATTTACTATTTAAGAACATCGTGAGATTGAATATCATTTAAGATTTTTAAAAAAAATACATAGTCAGATTGTACATTTTCACTTGTCATTAGACTTTTGTCCTATGTATCAAAATTATCATATTTTATTATTTCGTTATTTGAAAATAATTTTATTTTTATTCATGAAAGAGTTACGTTTTAATTATAATACTGATAATGTTTATTGATTATTTGCTTATAGGGAGATAAAATGAATAGTATGATAGTAATATTATCTTAAAAAATTGTAATTTTTTCATTGTTTGAAAGTTAATATGTTAGAGTTGATTTGCACTTTAAGATCAATATTGAGCCCCGATATTTACGTTCTCAAAAGTCCAGGCTTGCAAACCAACGGATGCCGTCGGATTTAATTAATACTTCCTCCGTTTTAATTTATGTGATGTACTTTTATTTGGCACGCACTTTAAGAAATAAAGAAAAAATTGAATCTTATGGTCTAACATAAGCCAAATGTATTTATGTGGTTATAGATCATCTTGTTTTGCGTAAAAGGTAAAGTCTAAAGTTAAATTGTTGTCAAATAAGAAAATATGTTATTCTTTTTTGGACGGACTAAAGAGGAAAGTGAATCATTCTTTTTGGACATAGGGAGTATTTATTTTGTTTTAAAAAAAGTGACGTTGTCCGTCGATTTTCTGCAAAAAAAAATAGTAGAATTCTGTTGGTTTTTCAACAGCCCACACCTATCAAAAACACCAAAACAAATATATTCCAATTTCAGCTACAAACCAGCACTAAATGCTGCCAAAATAGTTCTAAACGAGCTACAATATAAATAACATCTTAATTATCAATCATACAGATCAAATATGATATTAAACACATCAAATATAATATTAAAAACTTCACCAAAATTCAAAGTTTTCAAAATATTCAACTAAAAGTATCAATATAACATGCATAAGCATAATCCTAAGTACTAAGGCATCTCATGATCCGGTGTACGGTTTACATATTCACCGTCGTCTTCCGGCTCGATGTCATCATCATCATCACCACGTTGAGGAAGGGGAGAGTGGGGCACACGAAATCATCCACATGCCATGTGTCTCCTAACTTGTGTCTGGAGCGATTTCAGGCTCTCTTGCGTCATCCTTTGTCCATCCAATCGTTTAGCTTCAGCCGCTGCTAATTAACGATTAAGTTCTGTGATTTGTTGCGCTATAGCTACGACATGGACACCATCAACGCCCTTGCCCTGTCGGGGAGTCCCTTCACCTCGTAGTCCTAACTGGAGGCGCTGAACGTTGTTCCTCGGGCCTAGACCGTATGTTCTACCCTTTTGTGACCCAGCTATTCTACACCATATTTTAATCTCTAATTTCGGTGGAGGCTGGGTCGACTCGCCTTCAGGCTGAGTTTGCTGGTACTCATAGATAACTTCTTTATACCCAACATGTACATTTAAAAAGACCAAACATATAACAATTAAACTTATACCATAATTATTCAAAGACTAAAAGAATTACGCACCCAGGTGTCTTTAGCCCTGGGTTCGACCCATTCATCCTCATCCATCTCGTTCTTCTTCTTTTTTACTTAGGTCTTTAGGAAGAGTTCATCCTGACTGAAAAAAACTTCCATTTTTTCATTCTAAAAAAATATTTTATACCTCAATAATAACATATTGATAGTTTATAAATTTAAAAGTGTAAAATTACTTACCATTTTCCTAGCTACATGCCTTTGACTTCTTGTATCCATAGCGTGCAAGGAGCCACTTTTTTGGAATGTATGGGCAGCCTTTGTCTGCTCAGACTTGGCGATGAACTCATGAGTTCGCCAATATGCTTTAAGTTGCTCCCATTGTCCGTCCAATAGCCAGAAGGGCTTCCTATTATACTTTCTAGCCCTCGAAAACCAATCGGACAATCTTGCACTCCCTTTACTCTCGAAGTTAATGGAAATCATGTCGGTGTCTTTTAGATATCATGTACACACCAACTTCAAACTAAATGGCTAAAGTTAGATGATATACATAACTAAATTAAAACTTTATAAAATTAAAAATAAGATACATACCTTAAACTCATGAAACATCATCAGTCGAGTCTCATATGAAATAAATTATTGTCGTAAAGCCTTCGAACGACATCCAGAATTGCTTTTGTAGTCTCGTGGTCTGGATAAAACCTGCAATAAGACGATAAAAATGTTAACACATAAAAGAGTAAGATCATAAAAACTAATGAAATAAATCTTAACCAGCTCCTTCAGGCACGATCATAATCCTACCCATTATATCTACATCTCCCAGTTGTAGATCATGACCAGGAGCAGGTGCATGTGTCGATGTCAGTGCTGGTGTCGATGCTGAAGCAGATGTAGGTGTCGGTATTCGTGTCCAGATCATAGATGGTGTCCATGGCTGTGAGTCTGGCTCAGAGCTGTTATCTCTAAGGCGCAAATTTGATAGGCCATAAGATGAACCCCGTGGAGAAGGTGAATGAGACATGGTCGCTGAGGTGGAAGGAGAGCAACCTTCGTGGTGCAACAAACATGGGTGTAGTTATAAAAGTAAGATGGGTAAATGGGGCATCTGAGGTGGTGGAGCAAGGTAGACATATTGGCCAAAAGGGGCTGCATACTAGAACCATGTATAAAATAAGGAGGCGGGCTAGAGTGCATATGTGGATATGAAGGAATGGACTGACTAGTAGTATCATTAGGATCTATCAGTCTCTTATTTCTCTCCTTAGTAGGACCTCTACCTCCCTTACTAGGACCTCTACCTCGATCACTATCACCTGATGACATCTGCATACAAACTTACGTTAGTATAAAAACAATTAACAAGTATATAATAAAATTATTTTATAAATGTGAATTAAACTAACATGCTACGTACTAGTCATCCTCCCCATAATCCTCTCATTCATCCTCCTCACTTGATTCACTCTCATCACATGATTCATCCTCCTCGCTTGTTTCATTTTAATCAGTCGATTCATCCTCAACATTTGTTACGACAACTACCTCATCATCTCCAACTTCTTCTAATATGTGTTGAGGATGTTCCCGACTATTTTCCAACTCTGTGTCCACTGTATGATGAACAACTCGTAGGTCATTTTGATATGCCACAACTATCTCATTATTGATCTCAATCCTACCCACATGCTTCGTCTTTATAACCACCCACCAATCAGCCTTATTCCTACACAAAGGATATGAAGCATAATACACTTGCCTAGCATTTTGTGCAATTATAAAGTGATCGTAATGACCATATTGTCTCATGTGTTTTACTTCAATTATGTTGCGCTGACGATTCACCCTTGTACCTCTTTAGCTTGGATCAATCCACTTGCACCATACTATATTATTCTTAAGATAACCAAGATATTTAAGTTGTATGATCTCCTGTAGCACACCGTAATAATCAACAGTTACACCGCTACCATCAGCATCGCCTTTGATGCATACTCCACTATTGTTGATTTTCTTATACTGAGAAACTTCTTCGGTTTGAAACTTGTAACCACTTACAATGTACTTATTCATTGTCTTAACTTGAGTGGCAGGCCCAATGGCTATATCTTTCACAAATTGGGAATGTTCACCATTATTCGGTTGATAAACCTATATAAGATTATTAGATAATTTTAAATCAACAACTATCATATATATTGTCATTTAATAAAAATTATGCAATGAAATTCAAGACTTACATTGTGCAACCAATCCGTAAACTTTGTATATATTATGTCATTGCCCTCCAGATTTTTGAGTTTACTGTTCGAGATTTTGACAATTTTCATTAGTTTCATCCTTATCAATAATTCACGTAATTCAATAACATAATTATACACTTACTGAAGATATGCTTGAATTTCAGGGCAATTGAGAAAAACATGTGTCATGGCTGATTGCATCTCCATACTACTCAATGTTTATTTTGGAGGCTTTTTAGAACCTCGGCCAGGTTGATTGAAGATGGATATTGGTGGGTAGTCATGATCAACCTCACACTCACCCTCATCATTGCGGTTGGGCCTATTTCTCATACACGACACTTGGTCACCAAAGTAATAAGAATAAAATGAGCGATTTTCTTAGAAATATAAGCTTCGGGAATACATCCTTCAATGTTAAACCTCTGCTTAGATAATCTTTTGCATTTGCCAATAATCTTGCACATATTTAATATCTTATTATAGAGTAATTAGTTAAAAATATAAATTAAGACATTAAGTTTGGTTCATTACCTCTCAAAAGGATACATCCACATACCTTGAACTGGGCCTCCAAGGCATGACTCTTGTACAATATGAATAGGAAGATGTTCCATCATATCAAAAAATCATATGGAAAGTTCTTCTCGAGCTTAGTCGTAATGACTGGCATATTTTGTTTCATCCTTATAAGATTATCTTCCTTCAAAGTATTAGAGCACAAATCCTTGAAGAACAAACTTAACTCTGTGATTGATTTTCATATTCTCTCAGGTAGGCCACTAAATTCAATAGAAATCAAGGTTTCCGTGAAAACGTGGCAGTCATGACTTTTCATATCAACCAATTTTCCTTCATTCATATTTGCACACTTGTCGAAATTGGACGCATAGTCCTCTGCCATCCGTAAATTCTTAACCCACTGACAAATCTCTCGTTTCTCATCTAAGGTGAATGAAAAACTAGCCTTGGGTTTGAACACTTTATTATTCGTTGATTCCTGCAAAGATAATTCTGGGCGCCTACAATATTCATTTAAGTTTATTCTAGTCTTTGGGATATCTTTTGTCTTACCCTTAACATCCATCACGATGTTGAATAAATTATCAAAGTAATTTTTTTCAATATGCATCACATCAAGATTATATTGTAGAAGATTATCCTTCCAATACGGTAACTCCCAAAATATGCTCTGTTAGTTCAATTATGTTCAACACCTTAACTATGTAATTTATAAGGTGTAACTTTTGTAACCTTAGGCAAGTGGCAAACCCTTTCCCAAATTTCTTCTCCTGCCAACGTTCGAGATGACGGATCATTTTCAACTTTATTCTTGTTTCAGTTTTTTGAATTCATGATCCATAGGCAAGAAGTGACGATGATAATCAAACCATGAATTTTTACGACCATGTTTTAAAGTGAAGGCTTTAATATCTTCATTCAATGCTGACAATCTAGCTTTCCAGCAGTCATCCAACCAGACATCATCACATACGCAGGAAAATCATTAATAGTCCACATTAAAAAGTACGCAAGATGAAATTAGTCTTAGTTGAAACTAGAGGTGGCCAGTAGGCCGGGCTTGCGTCTAGCGGGCCGGGTCGGGGCGGGACGAGCGAAGGGGTCGGGGTCGGGTCTGGCGGGCTCTGGCAGGGTCGGGTCTGGCGGGACTTGCTCCAGTCCCGTTCCGACCCCGATCCCGTCGAAATCGGGGCGGGGCGAGGTCGGGATCGGGGCGGGTTCCGGTGGGTTTTCCTTTTCTTTTTTTTAATAACATATGTATAAAAAAACTCAATAAACAAGACATGATAGTGTAATAAAAACATCACAATGCTGTTTTTGTGCCTCTTATAATATTTAATAGACATATGATTTTTTTGTAATACAAATACAATTGTCGAAATTGCAACTTTGTGGAGTTGTCCAAAAGTTGCAAATTACATAATAAAATTGCAATTAAAAAAATTACATTCTCAAAAAAACCTGTTCTAATTGCTTGATAATTTTTTGTGGTTCTTCGGTTGGAATTGATATTTGTTGATCAAATTGATCCACGTCGCTTCCACCACCTTCGGATAAGATTTTGTTGTAGTTTTCGTCTTCTTCTTCATTGATCTCCGGTTGACCGCACGTTCTCCGCTCCGCTCGTATCCAATCTCTGAATAATACTGCAATTTCCAAGCTGTCTCCGGCTAATGAGTGTCTGTGGTCTCCTATTTGATATCTGCCGGCAGAAAAAGCGCTTTCAGACGCAGTTGATGACGCTTGAATGTTCAAAACATCTCGGGCCATCAGTGAAAGTGTCGGAAAGCAATCCCCCTCAAGTATTTCAGCAAGTCTTCATGTCCATCTTCATTGATAACTTCTTGGTACGGTACAGAACCCTGCAAAACAAAAATATCTAACTCGCTAATTTGGTTAGTAGTAGAGGTACGGCCGCACATTCTATTTCTGAGGCTTTCAATACTAGCCGCAGAAACATCATGTCTTTTGTGAGGTTGTGTTGAAGATGAAGAAGATGGTATGGAAGCCGGTAAGTTACTAGCATTTTCTTGTTGATAAAACCTATATATTTTTTTGCATTGGTCTTCTACGCTAGACAACACTTCTTCTTTAGTTTGTTCAATAGGTGGTGAGTGATTTAAATTTTTGGGACTTGGAGGTGGTAGTACTTCTATACAATCGTAAATAGTTTCAATTACTGATTTAGTACCGTCTATTTTTATAGTCGGATTTAATACAACACTAATAATATAAATAGTGGGAATAGGAATAAAATATTTTTTTATTTTGATAAACATTTTTTTTAATAGCTGCCATATAAGCTGGTTTTTTCATATATTCACTAAGTAATAAAAATATTAGAGTTATATAAAACAACATAGTTGAAATAGTAGGATAATATATACCGGAAAATTCTTTTGTTGCTTTAAAAAATTTCTCTAAAAATACAATAAGTTTGAATTTTTTTACCCAATCACTATCTACAATCATATCAGCTGGATTTTAATTATGAAAGTTAAAAAATAAAGTTATAGGTTTTCTATAGTCATAAGCAACAAGTAGTTGCTCGTATAAAGAATTTTACCTAGTGGATACTTCTTGTGGAATTTTTTTAAAAGGTAGTCCACAATCGTGACAAGTTTTTTTATATTCTTTTCTTCGTTGTACTTTATTACTTTTAAAAATAAAGTTTATGCAAATTGTATTTTACTAAGAATGTCTTTAAAAAGTGATAGACCATCCTTTACAATTAAGTTATATGTATGGCACGCACATTTTATATGAAAATGATCTGGAAAAGATGGAGTTAAACTATTTTTTAAAATTGTAATTGCGTAATTGTTAGAAGAAGCGTTATCTAATGTAATAGTAATAGTTTTATCGGTTATTTCGTAATAATGGCACACTTGATAAATATTATCTGCAATAAAAGTACCAGTGTGCCTATCATCTATATATCTATACGCTAAGATACGTTTTTGCATAGACCATTTATAATCTATCCAATGACAAGGTACATTTAAATAATCATGGCCGTTAGTACTACGACCTATATCAGACGTGATAGATACTTTGCCATTAGAATGATATAATGAATAACGTAAATATTGTTGATATTCATGCGCGAATTTAAATACATCTCTCTTAACAGTTGATCTAGAAAAACCGTTAAAAGCAGGATTATATATATCTCTAATGTAATGAATAAAACCGGGAGATGAAGGAAATGAAAAAGGCAAACCCCCCACAACAACTAATTTTGATATTGCTTCCCTATCTCTATGTTTATTGTATTTAGGGCCTACAATTCCCCCCGTCATAGGGTTAATTTGACCATGTACTTGGTCCGGGACGATGATCGTATGTGAACCTTGTCCCGATGGAGCGGTGTTTGCGCACCTAGTTTTGAAGCCTGATATTGGGCATACCTAGCTGGATGAACACTTACTACGTGTCTAATTAAACCCCCCGTCCCACCGTGACCTTTTCCAGTTTTAAATTTTAAAATATTTTTACAAATTTTACATATAGCTACTTGATTATCTACGTCCCTATCAAAAAATGCTCATGCATCTGATTTTAATGGTCGTTTTGCTGGACCTCATCTCATACTAAGGGGAATATGAGGTATTTCAGTTGAAGGTGCACTAGTGGGTGTATCATCTAGATCATCGTCTAAATTTAAGTCTTCTTGGGTTCCAGAAAATAGCTCCTCGTCTAAATCTAATGGTATTGTAGGAAAATATTGAGTATCAACAAAATCATCCTGTGTAGGAATAAGATGACTAGAAGAAGTACCCTTGCCCTAGTTGCCCCTACTAGAAGAAACACCATTATCTTTACCCTTAAACATACCTCTTAATCCTTCCATTTTAATTATGATAATAAATATTTAAAGATAATAAAATTAAGTGCGCTAAATAAAATAAACAGACAATAATAATTTAATGAAGGAACGAATGTACCAAACGCCGACATAGCGTCGACGTGTAATCGAGAGGTTGAAAATTGAAACTTTGCTCGATGGAAGATCCTCAAGCTAGTTGCCAACTTCACTCCCAATTCCCAAATGAATAAATAAAATTGAATATTTAGTAAACAATGTAGACTTGTAGAGAGATATATTGAGAGATTGTAGGAAGATTTGTGAGAAAGATAAAGAGAAAATGAGTTATTTATAGTTGGAAAATTGGGTTAAAGTGTAAATATAATAACTTATCGGTTAAAAATAAATATTAAGGGGTAGGGGGGTGGGGAGGGGGGAGGCCAAAAATGGTCGTTGCCCAACAGCCAAAATCTAAAATGGTCGTTGGTGCAACGGCTATATTTGCAAAGGGGGATCGGGGGCGGGGGCGGGGGCGGGGTGGGCGGGCCTGGGGCGGGCTCGGGTCTGGCGGGACGAGACATTGTCCCGTCCCGATTCGAGTCCCGCTACTATTTTTTTTACTCGAGGTCAGGGCGGGCTCGGGACGGGTCGGGTCGGGGTCGCCGTCCCGGCCCACTGGCCACCCTTAGTTGAAACATCACATGTCACTACACCTTCACACCACAATTATTTTAACTCATCAATCAAAGGTTGTAGATAAACATCAATCAGAACTTTCGAATTACGAGGACCAGAGATAATACAATTCAGGAATATGTAGGGACTTATCATATACATCTCAGGAGAAAGATTATACGGAGTAAGAAATACAGGCCAACAAGAATAAGGTGCAGCAGAAACTGAGAATGGTGTGAAACCATCCGCACACAAACCCAAATAAATATTCTTTGATTCACTAGCAAAATCAGGATAAGTTCTATCAAAATGCTTTCACGGTTCTCCATCTGATGGATGACACATAAGATCAGGTACCCTTCTACTTTTACTGTGCCATCTCATATGAGGAGCGGAACTTGGTGATGCGTACAACCTCTTTAATCTACGTATTAGAGGTAAATAATGCATCGTCTTGATTGGAACCATCTTCCCACTAGGAGTCGACCTAAAATGAGCATGTCCACCTAATTTACAATATTCTAAATCAGCATATTGCTTATAGAACAACATACAACAGTTTGGACAACAATGAATTCTATCATACGTAAATCCTAACTTGGAAACCAATCTCTTTGTGTGATAGTAATTTTTAGGTATGTCGAATTCAGAACTAACTAGTCTCCCCCCCCCCCCCCCACAATCTTAATCATAAAGTCCATAGCACCTTCAGCAACACTTCAATTTGATTTGATATTAATAATTTTAACTACAACAGACAACTTAGAATAAGGACTACCGATCCAAAGTGGACGACTAGCCTCTTCTAATTCTTGATAGAAGCGCATTGCTTCTTCATTGGGAGGTTACTCATTAATTTGTTCAGGTTCAAACCCAAAATGTATCCCAAAAGTATCATTGACCATATCGTTAACTCTATCATATTGGACATGAATATTTCCTGCGATCTACTACTTTCACCAACAACCAAATGGTAATATATATCATTAACCCCATTAGCCTCTTCATGTTCAGTCCAAACATAATATCTCGCCTTAAACCCCTTACGATATAAATGAAGCTTAACCATTTCCGATTTAAAATACTTCATACACTTGCAATTCAAACAAGGACATCTAATTACCCCTTCATTTTGGTGAGGATCAAGTGACATAACATATATGATAAACCCTTTAATACTTTCAACAAATTCATCATTAGCACCCACACGTTCACTATTATTTCTATTATACATCCACATACGATGATCCATCTACAAAAATACTCACATACCCACAAAATAGAAATATTAAATTATAAGTTAGGTTGCATTATTTAAACTTAAACTAAGTTAGGTTGAATTCTAATTTTAATAACTTAAGAAATAACAATCTCAACAACCAACAATCAAAATCCAAAACTAGCAAAATAATTTCTATAAAAATACTCACAATATCCAAAACTAGCAAACTAGTCAAATAAAGTCTATAATTTTTCACAAATTCAACATCAATAACATTACAAATAATGTTTAACTAAGCTAACATAAATACATTAATAATGAACATAAAATATAGCCATTTCAATTTTAAAGAAATCAGAAAAATCATCACCACAAAATTTTCACAAATAAAGTCTATTTTTTTTCACAAATTGAAATTTATACCCTAACATAAAGCCTTAAATTAACGAAAAACTAACCTTTATACACTAATACACTAACGTTAAACCTAAAATCTAAAAATAACAAGGACATTGAAAGAAATTAAAAGGCCTTAATTTGAATACTAACCTCACTTTTTGGGGTCAGAGAGGAGCTGGAGAGGTGCGCGGGAGGGTTGGGGCAGTGGTGGGGTGCGCCGATGGACTCGCTGGTGGTGGGGTGCGCCGATGGACTCTCTGGTGGTGGGGACGCCGGTGGGTTGGGGTTCCGGTGATGGGGGACGGATAGTGGGCGTTTTTTTTTTTTTTTTTTTTTTTTTAAAGTTTTGGGGGTGACTTGATGGAAGACCCGATGTGGGTCTATTATTATTTAAGACAAAACCGATGGGCAAAAACCGACGCGTCCATCGGTTGACAAGCCCTTTGATCAATAAATAAACAAAATCGACGGCCTCAGTCAATTTTATTAAAAATAAATTAAAAATATTTTATTTTATCAATAATTTAAAATTAAGTAAAATTTAAAATTTATTTTAATATTTTAAATAATAAATCGACGGAGTCCGTCAGTTTATATATTATTTAATTTTAATAAAATTGATGTAGTCCGTCGGTTTTGAATAAAAAATATATATATATTATAACCGACGGACTCCGTCAGTTCCGTCGTTTTTTTTCTCCGTAAGTTTTTACCTGTTTTTTAGTACTGAATATCACAATTGTTGTTCATGAAAGTTCTAAGGTCTTAGACTAGAAGAAACTCTTGTATTCGAGCAAAGTGTTTCCATTTGTCCTTAATTTTCGTAGTCTAGGCATTGACCGTAAAAGATCTTGTTACACAAGTTGCTCACCCTAAAAACTAAGTATAGCCAAGTGTTCACACGGAAACTGAATGTGTGTTCGTAAACTACAAATAATTACATTTTTATAGCTAATTCTAGGACATATTTACTTCTAGTAATTATTATTTAAATAAATTATAAAGCATAATTATAATGTGTATTTAAATTAACTATCATAGCTACATTATATATGTAAAATAAAATACTATATTTTTATTATTTTTATCTTGATTGAGAATCTTAAGGCTAGACTTTGATATGCTTCTTCTCTCTCCGTCGTCGTCGGCCATCACGAACCACCGCTGGAGCTCCGACGAAATCCATTGCTATCAGATCTGAGCTTCCACTCCGTCATGATCCACCCCGACGCCTCCAGGTCTGAGCGCCCACTCCGTTGTGACCCAGTCGGCACCTCCAAATGTGAGCTTCCATCGGCGCCTCCAGATCTGATCTTTCCATTCCCTTTTTTTTTTTTTTTTTCCATCCCTCCAGATCTACTACTCAAAGTTCTATTTACTTGTTTTTCCTTTAATTTTCATTTTTTCTTAAAACTTGGTAGGTGTGAATCAAAATTTATTGGAATTATTAGACATGGTGTTAAATAGGAGGTCAACCAGACACCCCTACATGTTGATGCTACTGCTACTGCTATTGGCCACCGCCGGCACCTTGCTTATTTATTTATTTTATTTTAAATCAGAGTGTATTTTATTTTTTTGGTATTTTAGATGATGGTGTATTTTATTTCTTGTATTCATATTTGAGTGTATTCATTAATTTTTTGGTATAAAATTCAGTGTTTGAGGTGTATTTTATTTCGTGTATTCAGTATTTAAGTGTATTCGTTAATTTTTAGTGCAAAATTCAGTGTTTGGGGATATATTTTATTTCGTGTATTCACTATCTGAGTGTATTCGTTAAATTTTTAGTGTAAAATTCAGTATTTATTTATGTATTTTTTGCTTGTATTTATTTTGAAGGAGATATTTTTGTATACAAATCAATAAAGTGAATTTGAATACAGTTGAATATTTCCTATATTTTTTTGCATTAATGATTTTTTAATACAACCGATTTTAAATATAATAAATTGAATACAATGTAAAAATAGCTATAAATAATTACAGCTGAATTGAATACATCTGACTTGAATACAACCGAATTTTGAATACACTTTACTGTAATATAGTTATCAAAAGTATAGATATGTCTAAAAAAAACCTCAAAGTATACTCATTTATGTAAATTTCACATGATAAATGAGTATAACCCATTACAGCCCGTAGCCGTAAATAAACTTAAATTTTGAATTAAAATCCATGTTATGTTGAAATGGTAAAGTAAGTAACTTTAAACTAAACTAAAATTCATGTTATGGTATATTAGAGAGAGCATACCTAGTTATGTCTCAATACAATCCTTTATGTTAATATCATGTTGAAATATATGATCATCTTATTTAAAAATTTAAATTGTTAGAAAGATCATATATTTACTTATTTAAGAAGTATCATTTCATGGATTACTTTGTCGCTTGCTCGAGAAGACAACCAAGATGACTTATAATGACGAGTTAATGCCTAGAATACTATTCACATCTCTTGCCAATTTTTTAAAGAGGTTGTTACTTGTTAGTATGTAAACTAAGGAAACTAGAGAGGAACAAAATTCAATCAGTTTTGCCTTTGTTGATTAAAACTTATGCTAATGCACTTTGAATTATAACATCTTGAGAAGTAGGCTAGGATTATTCCCTTTATTAGTGAAAAAAGTTTCTTTTTTTCTGGAGAGCGAGAGGGATTGCATGCTAAAAAGGACAAATGTGAAAATATACCTTTCAACTTTGCGATTTAGAGTAGATATACTTCGTTATAAAAGTTGTGAATATATATCTCTGTCATTACAAAATGGTGAAAATATACCTTTATCGTTACACAAATGGTGCAAATATACCCTTTTCGATGACGAGATTTTTTAAAAAATCATTAATCTTATTTTTTAATTAAAAAAATGTCACGGGGCTTTAAAGAAAAGTTTACCCATTTTTTTAGTAGACATATTTTTCTGATGCCACATGATATTTTTTTCTGGTGAATGGGGTCTGATTTATTTTAAAAAATATCTTTGTGAATTAAAAATATAAGTCTACCCATTTTTTTAAACAAACCAGACCCGACCCATTAGGAAATAAATTACCACGTGACTTTAGAGAAATATGTCTACTAAAAAAGGGTAGACTTTTTTTTAAAGCCCCGTGGTATTTTTTAATTCAAAAATAAGATAAATAATTTTAAAAAAAATCGTTAGCAAAAAGGGTATATTTACCATTCTATGACGGTAGAGATATATATCCACCACTTTTATAACGGAAAGTATATCCGCTTTAAATCACAAAATTAAAGGATATATTTACACTTTTATCCTACTAAAAATGACCGTGCAAGCAGTGGGCTTTTATTTCGAGAAACATACAAAACAACATGGAGTATCTCAAAGATTTTCTCTGTTTTCTTATAACTCTGAAGGATACAAAACAGACAAGCAAAGAATTGAGGCAAATGAGAAAAAGAAAAATAAAAATAAAAATAAAAACAAAAACAAAACGGAGGCAATTTTTAAAGGATTTCGTTTTAGCATGAAATCTTTGTTTTTCTTCTTCCCCCTTTCCTTGGTCCTTCTGCAATTCACTTTTCTATTTTTCAGGTGGCACTTAATAAAGTTTTAGTGGTACACCCGAATACCCAACATTGGACCCATACTTTACAAATCAATTATACGCACACATAACAACCAACATCTCACATGGGTCTCCCTCATAAAGTTTTATCTTCTTTCTCTCTTTTTGATATTTCATGTTTTTCTTATCCTCAGTAAATTAAAAATTTAAATGTATACGATGAAAATCGGCATGACACGTGGCATGGTTTGAGAATGAAATTTGAAGGAAGTGACAATTTGTATCGGTGGTAAGTTCAGGTGTCGTAACAAGCCGTCTGACGGTCGAACCAGGTAACACCAAATGGCGACCGAACCAGGTGACATCGGGTGAAAAACCGAAGGAGCTCAACGCTTACCCGTTCCGGATATGGCGCTAGCCGTTATTATTTGCTCATTAAATAACTATTTTTATCATTTAATTTCATTTAATGAGGGAGTGATTCTTGGGCATAAATGTCTTGTATTGTTAGCTATAAAAGGAGCTCAACCTTCATGTTGGAAGGACATCTCATTCCCACTACTGATACTCGCTCAATTACATTCAAAAGTGCTTCTCTTTGTTCTCGTTACCGGCTCGGACCCAAAGCAATTTAGCTAAGGATCGGACCAAACTCTCAATTCTATTTCAATCAAGATTACGACATTCTATGCTAATTACTTGCTTATTATTTTCATTTACTTATTTATTGTTAATTTTTTATCAAACTTATCTTCAAATCTAACCATGTATCCTTAAAACCACTTACAAATTCAACTATGCTTTTTTTTTTAGGGTAAACAGTTTGGCGCCCACCATGGGGCTAAGGATAATAGTGGTGATTTGATTCAAACACAAACTTCACTTGTTTCTTTTGAGATTTTTGTGGTTACAGGTCAATCCTAAGTACTAACAGTATGGCTAGTGAAATCAACTTTGAGGTTAGCAACCACGAGGACAACAACGGTGACAATGGTGTTCACAACGTCAATAACAACAACGGCGTTCCACCCGTTGATCCACTGAATGGTGTTCCGACCGTTGTTCCACCAAACGGCGTTCTGTCGAACGACGTTCTTCTCGTTGATCCAATGAATAACAACAATCCCGTGATTTCACCTCGGTCGTCTAGAAGATAAAGTCAGAAGACACCGGACGATGATGAGAATGGTGAAATAAATTTGACTCAAATCTTTTATATGCTAAAGGAGCAACAGGAGGCCATAACTCAGTTACAAAAGAAAAGCAGTGGAGCAAGTACGGCGGATGAAGCTTGTCCCGTCCGCAATTATGGACCATGCCGAGAAGAGGATCGGGTCGACGAGAACGCCAATGGTTCGGGGACTAATGAGTAATGAGTCCTCGTAGGTATTGAAAATGCTTGAAGCCTTAATTAAACGAATTGACATCAATGAAAAGAAGGTTGAAACCTAAAACTCACGGGTAGACCAAATTCTTGTGGCACCACCAATCTTCAAGGGGCCAGACTCGAAGAGATACATCCTGATGTAAAAATCCCTGTGAGCTCAAGGTTTTAATTTGATCCTCGAAGTGATAAGCTCGGAGTTCCGAAGATGCTTGATCATCCGATGATAATGTGCGTAAAATGGCATGGGATATAGAGTGGGATTGAAGATTGGACTTGAAGGTTTAAGAAGGCAACATTTTATTTCGGCTTTGTGTGTAGGTCTTGACCGAAGACCATGTTTTTCTTTTAGCTTGTTGTTTTCCTTTAGTTCCTAGATTAATTATTAGATTGCCTTAGGACATAGGGGAACCATGTAATAACTTCTAGTTCCCCTCAAGACATCATTAATGTGTCGTGTAATAAGACAAGGTGACTAGGCCGTGTGAAGTAATCAAGCCGAGAGGACAAGAGGCAAGAATGATATAGAAGAAAAGACTTTCAAGAAGACAATTCATGAACCAACTAGTTCATGAATTTGGCTACCTTGAAGACTTCAAAATCGACCAAGGGGAAGATCAAGAGTTGGCTGAATGGTTCATCAAAGCAAATACAAAGAATGGAAGCTTCCAAATCTATTCCAAGAAGATGATATTTATGAAGAGCCCAAGTTCATGCATTCTTCTTCATGGGATCCACAAAGGGGGTGCGAAAGGATTGGGTTCATCATTTGTCCTCAATAAAATTCAAGACATTTCCCATTGTCTTGGTTTGGCCGAAACACCCTTGGTCACCAAGTAAACCCAAAACCCGTTCCCATTTATCCACACTTGGTCAAAAGTTTACATATAATTTGTGTCTTTTAATTTGTCTTCTAGAATGGTACATTTACTACTATAAATAGGACCCTTAGGATGTTGTAAAATTCGGAGTTTGTTGATATATAAAAGTCGTGTTTTACTCATTACTAAGTGTTTCAACCCGGGGTTGTGATCCTTAGTTGGTCCTTGTGTGGGCCTTTGGTTCTTGTGTGAGCCAAAACCCTTGGTGTAAGTTTAGCTAAGACTTGTGTGACTTAGTTTAACCCAAGCTAAGGGTCTATCTTAAGGTTACCGGCCACCCTCACTTGACTTGTTCACGGCTTGTACTTAGCAACCCCGGTCTAGACCTTATCCAATTGGCCAAACTATACTTGGTGTCGACACGAGCATTAAAACCATTGTGTCATTATCCTTGTTCATATCGATCGTCCCAAACACTTGGTTTGTACTCAGGTTTGCATTTAGCATCCCGTGTTCATTCCTTGCCAAAACCACTTCATTCTTCCAACCACCACATCCCACAAGACTCCATAAACATCCGCACTAAAGGTCATTGACCTAAACCACCCATAACTTCTAATCCAAACACGACAACCACAAACAGTACACTAAAATAACCCTTATCGATACCTTACTGTTTCAGCCAGTTTCCATGGCCTTGCCACTATCCAACCACCGAACTCCGACCACCAACACCAATCATAACACACCCGTAATATCCCAACAAAACTCCTAAGTTCGACTCCCTCTACACCTACCCGAAATTACCCCACAAGACCACACTGCCTGGTAGAAACACCCAACCCGAGAACCCCACTTTGAGTCCCATTTTCTGGTCGACCCATTTTTTACAACCAAGCCCCGACCCACTTACACCCCTCCTTATATACATCACATCTAGTTGTCGTTCCCACCAAGTGCAGCACCAAAGTTGATACCGAAGAGGTTTAAAATGCTCGACCTCCCAAAGTATGATGGGATAACGGATCCCCATGAGCATGCGACGTCTTGTACTTGTGCAATAAAGGGCAATTGACATGCATCCGGGTGAGAATGAATCAGTGTTGTTGAAGAAGTTTGGTGAAACACTTTTAAAGGGAGCAATGACATGGTATTCTATGTTGCCTGAACATTCAATTAATTCATTTAAAATGCTTGAAGATGCTTTCATAAAGGCGCATGCCGGAGCTCGGAAGGTTCAAGCAAGAAAAATAGATATTTTCAAAATTGCTCAGAAAGATACGGAGTTGCTGCGGGAGTTCGTGACCACGTTTCAAAATGAGCGAATGCTTCTTCCCAGAGTACCGAGTGAATGGGCAGTTGAAGCTTTCACCATGGGGCTAAATCCTAGGAGCTCCAGTGCCTTGTTAAAATTAAAGGAGAACCTGTTGGAATTCCCGGTTGTAACATGTGAGATGTGCATAACAGATACGAGCCTAAAATCAGGGTAGAGGATGATCAGTTTGAACTTCCACCGAGGACAGCAGGACGGAACAAAAACTTTGATAAATCAAAGAGGACAGTCGATTCGGAGCTGAAATCTTCAAAGGACAGATATCAACTCTATGGGCAATCGAAGAGGTCAAATTTTAGATCGGATCGGGGTCACAACAATCGTAATTTCCCATCAGACAGAGAAAATAGGCATAATGACTGAGGGTCTACCGGTAGGAGTTTTCAATTTAAAAATGATACCGATGGATCTTCTTCTAACATTGTGGAAAGCCCATGTCTATCCAAATACAATTTTAACGTTGATGCAGCTGAGCTCGTTTCGGCTATTGGTCATATAAAGGAGACAAGGTGGCCAAAACTACTTCAGACATACCTCGCTCAAAGAGATCTAAACTTGATTTGTGATTACCATGGAACTCATGGTCATTGAAAAATAGCCACCTACGTGAGTTCTTAAGTGATCGTGCAAATGGAAATTACAGAAATAGGGAAACGAATAACTAGATAGAACCGGTTGAACCCCAGCATGCCATAAATATGATTATCGGAGGGATGGACGTCCCGAAGGGAGCTATTATAACTGCAAAGAAGAAGAAATTATCAATAACTCAAGAGAAAAGATCCAAAATTATGAATCGGAAGAAATAATATCTTTCAATGATGAAGACGCGTAGGACATCATTCAACCTTTTAATGATACATTGATAATTTCTGTCTTCATTAATAAATTTCAGATTAAGCGGATTTTAATTGATCCAGGTAGCTCAGCAACATCATCCGATGGAAGGTGATGGAGCAATTGGGGTTGTTAGACAAAATTATACCGGCAGCCCGGGTTCTAAACAGTTTTAACATGGCAAGCGAGACCACGAAAGGGGAGATCATTCTTCGAGTCAATACAACCGGGATAATTCAGAAAATGAGGTTTTATGTCATAGAAGGCGAATTGAAGTACAACACTTTATTCGGTAGGCCTTGGATACATGACATGAAGGTTGTACCTTCAACGTTACACATAATGCCGAAACTCCTAACACTGGAGGGAATAAAGACAATCTGAGGGGAGCAACCCACAATAAGGGAGATGTTTGCGGTGGAAGAATCGGTGTAAATTCTGAAAGAAATGAAGGACGCAGTTAAAGGCAATGAGGTGAAATAGCAATCACAGGATTCGAGCTCGCCGAGTCTGAAAAATAAAGAGGAAGAAAAGGTAAATTACGAGGATGAAGAAGACTACTTTTGAGTACCGAGGTCATTTGTGCTGCCAGATGATTCAGATGCCATGAAGTCAATTGTAGAGGAGCTAGAGGAAGTCATCATGTTCGTGCATCTACTGGAAAGAAAGGTATACCTGGGCACCGAATTAACACAGGAGCTCAGGCTTAACTTAATTAAATTTCTTAAAGCTAATGCCGATTGCTTTGCCTGGTCCTACTTAGATATGACAGGTATCCCACCAGATATTACAACTCACAAGTTGAGTTTGGACTCAAGTTTCCCCCCGTTAAAGTAGAAAAGGAGGCCTATGGCCGACTTCGAATATAAGTTCGTCAAGAATGATGTAACAAAGATTTTAAATATAGGTTCCATCCATGAGGTAGAGTATCCAGATTGGTTAGAAAATGTAGTGGTCGTACCTAAAAAGGCAATAAACTAAGAATGTGCATAGATTTTAAAGATTTGAATAAGACATGCCCAAAATATTCTTTTTCTTTGCCGCACATTGGTCGAATGATTTATGATACGGTAGGGCATGAGATACTGAGTTTTTTTATGCTTACTCTGGGTAACCAAATTAGGATGAACCCGGAGGATCAAGAGAAAACCTCATTTATTACTAGATACGGGACCTATTGCTATAATGTAATGCCCTTTGGTTTAAAAAATATCGGAGCAACATATCAGCGCCTAGTTAATCGCATGCTCGAGGACCAAATAGGTAGCACAATAAGAAGTTTATATTGATGATATGTTAGTTAAGTCTCTGAAAGTAGAGGACCATTTAAAGTATTTGCAGGAAATATTTGACATACTCTGAAAATACAACATAAAGCTGAATCCAGAAAAATATGTTTTTGAAGTTAGCTCGGGCAAGTTCTTGGATTTCTTGGTTTCAAATCGCGGAATAGAGATCAATCCGGATAAGATCAAAGCTATTGAGGAAATACCGGAGGTACTTGAAGATGTGAAGGCGGTACAAAAACTCACCGGGAGGATAGCCATTCTAAGCATAATCATCTGTGGGTCCTCAGAGAAAAGTCATTAGTTCTTCTCTTTGTTAAAAAAGAAGAATGACTTCGAGCGGACACCGGAGTGTCAGCAAGCTTTGAAGATTTGAAAAAGTACTTGTCTAGTTTGCCGTTATTGCATAAATCGAGGGCAGACGAGCAATTGTTTTTGTATCTAGCAGTGTTCGAGGTAGCTGTAAGTGCAGTTCTGGTTCTAGAAGAAAAAGGTACACAATTTACCATTTACTATGTGAGTAGAACATTAGCTAGTGTGGAAACTAGGTACCCTAATTTAGAAAAATTGGCATTAGCATTAATAACGGCTGCTAGAAAATCGAGGCCGTATTTTCAATGTCATCATATATGTGTAGTAATAACATATCCACTAAAAAATGTGATGCATAAACCGGAATTGTCTGGTAGGTTAGACAAATGGTGAGTAGAAATTAATGGGTATGACATAGAATATAAACCAAAAGTCGCTATAAAGTCTCAGGTTTTAGCAGACTTTACACCCGGAATGATCCCCGAAGTAAAAAGAGAACTTTTATTAACCTCAGGAAAACTTCAAAGGTTTGTACCTTGTACACGGACGAAGCTTCGAACGTGAAAGGGTCCGGACTCGGGGTAGTAGTTAAGGCACCTGCAGGATATATTATTAGGCAATCAATACAAACTGTGAAATTAACTAACAATGAAGTCGAGTATGAGACTATGATTGCAGGTCTAGAGTTGGCACAGAGTCTAGGAGCAGAAGTCATCAAAGCAAAATGTGATTCGCTCTAAGTTATTAATCAAGTGAATGAGGTGTTCAAATTAAATGAAGAAAGAATGCAAAAATACTTAGATAAAATCCAAGTAATATTGTATCAGTTCAAAGAATGGACTATAGAGCATGTGTCTCGAGAGAAAAACAATGAGGTGGATGACTTGGCTAATTTTGGGTCATTTTGGGATGGAAAGTTACCTACGGACCCAAATGAGTCAAGGGCCCTTCATACTAAAGCAGCTAAATTTTGTTTGGTTGATGGTCAGTTGTACCGAAGGTCTTTTTATGGTCCTTTAGCAATGTGTCTAGGATTCGGGGAAACTGATTACGTGATGCGCGAGGTTCACGAAGGGACTTGTGGCAATCATTCAGGAACATAATTATTGGTCTGAAAATTAATTAGTGCCGGGTACTATTGGTCTGAGATGGAGGATGATACAAAAAACTTCGTCCGAAAATGTAATAAATGCCAAAGGCACGCACCCGTGATTTATCAACCGACGGAATTGATGCATCCAGTTTTATGACCATGGTCATTCATGAAATGGGGGATGGATACTATGGGACCACTCCCATGGGCACCCGAAAAGGTACATTTTATCTTGTTTATGACTAATTATTTTTTTAAGTGGGTTGAAGCAAAGACCTTCAAGAAAGTCAAAGAAAAGCAAGTCATCGAATTTATTTGGGATCACATCATTTACCAGTTCGGCATACCAACAGAAATCACATACGAGAATGGATGTCAGTTCCTTGGAAAGAAGGTGAACAACTTCCTTAAAGGGTTGAAAATCAAAAAGATAGTGTCAACTCCGTATCACCCAATTGCAAACGGACAAGCGGAGTCAACAAAAAGAATTATTGAGAATCTAAGGAAGAGACTAAATGAGTCAAAAGGAAAGTGGAAAGATATTTTACCGGAGGTATTCTAGGCATACAGAACAACGCCAAAATCTAGTACCGGTGAAACATCATTTTCTTTGGTTTACGGTGCAGAAACACTAATTTCGATGGAAGTTAGTGAGCTAAGCTTAAGGTTTACCCTTACAACCGAAGAATCGATCAATGAAGTTATGACTGTCAAGCTCGACTTAACGGATGGACACCGTGAGTTGGCATTGCTACGGTTAGTGGGCCAAAAGTAAAGGATGAGTCGATACTACAACCAAAGGGCTAATCTTAGTCACTATCAAGTAGGGGACTTGGTTCTAGGGAAAGTAACCCTTAACACCAAAAATCCCAACGAAGGGAAATTGGGCCCGAATTGAGAAGGTCCTTACAAAGTGTCAACAATAACCGGTAAAGGATCATACCACTTGGAAGCCGAGGATGGTCAAAAGTTGCCGAACAACTGGAACGTTTCACACTTGAAGCGATATTACTACTAAGGTATGTGTTTGGTTAATTACTTGAACTTCGTTTGTTTTGAATTTTCGATTGAACTAAGTTTTGCATGAGAAAAGTCAGAGTCACGAGTTAAAGACCGAGCAAAAGTTAGAATTAGGTATGAAAACACATGTTGCACTATTTTTCCCTTAGCATGTTTTTTATCCCGAAAAGGATTATTTGACAAGATTTTTAATGAGGCAACAATGTAAAGCGTGTTACTAAATAGTTGAAGACCGAACAAACACGGGGACTGGGGACTACCCGGTATTAAAAAGCAAGTAGTGTTTGAATTTTCGTAACTTCAAATTCAAACACAAGGGGACGACCATACCTTCAGTAGTTTGAAGGTAAATAAGTTCGAAGTTTCGAAGCTATAAAGATTTTTTAAGTTTTTAGGACTATTTTAAGGGTTAAAAGATCGAATGAATTTTTCCCAAATAGTTTTAATATTACGGAAAAAAATATAAAGGAAAAAGATCGAATGAATCTTGCCCAGTTGTTTGACCGATGCAAAATTTGAATGAAAACGCTTTTGTTCAAAATTACATTCGATTATACTCATTTGCATTATTTTGTCTCTGGGCAATCGATAAAACCTTTAGGCTCATAAGCTAATGAATTTGTTAAAGTCCTTAATTGGGGACTTATGTCGTAAAAATAAGAGAAGTACGTTTCTAAGGCACCAGTTTAGAATGAACCCAACCTATTCTTAAAGACACTTGAAATTGTCTAAGAAATTGGAAATAAATGAAGTTCCAATATTCATGCCCGAAGTGAATGGGAGGCGTCTTATTCATAAACATAAAACTAAGGTCCTTATTTTTAGTCACTAAATGACCCAAAATCGAAAGATATTACCCGGTATAAAGAACACTAAGAGTAAAAGTTTGTACAATTTACTTAAGTTATTTTTAAGACCGAAAAGAACTATCTTTCGGCTTGAGGCAAACGAAGTGTTGGTTTGTTTAAGTAAAACTCCAAAGTCGGAAGCAGTTAGCTAGAATAGGTTAAGAGTTTGTTTAGTTAAGTTATTATAAACAAGAAAGAAATAACGGGTGCTGAGAGATAGAATAGTCTTGACTAAAAAGATATTCATTTTATAAACAAGGCCGAAAGAGGCCAGAGCGAAACATGTTAAAGGAAAAAACAAAAAGAAAGTACAAAGGCATGCAAGTATAAAGTTCAGTTGGGCTCAGTTTCGGAGTCCTCTGGGTCATCTTCGAAACTGTCTTCGTTCAACTTGCGGTAGGCTCGAAGCTCGACCTTCTTGGCCTCCACAATCTTGTCATCAATATCTGAGATCCAATCTTGAGCGTGCTCCAAAGTGTACCTCTTGACGTTCCATTTTATGTGCTCGATTCTTAGTACTGTCTGGGCCAACTTGACCTACACATTGGCCAGAGCCTGGTCTCATTCAGTCGAGACTTGAGCAAGTTGGGGCTGAAATCTCAACATTCCTCTAGTTCGGGGCCTTGAGCTCATTTCTCAGTCCTTCGTTGGTTTGGGCTTGTTGGTCGACTTGATCCTGAGCTATCTTCAGCGCAGCAATGTTGGCGGCTCTATCTGTATCTATTGCAGCAAGCTCAGCATTAAGGCGGTCGAGTGCAGCATTCAGAAATTTCATTTGTTGAGCTTGGTAGTGCCGAACCACTTCTTGATCCCCGAGCTCTTGAGTGAGGACTTCAATGTCTTAGAAGAGTTTTCATTCTCTTCATTAAAAATTTTATTTTCCTCGGTGGAAAGATCGAGGTCGTTCATTGCTCGGAGGTAGTCTCTCTTGAGCCGGTCCAGCTTATCCCGGACAATGGGCAAGTCACTGACTTGCTACAGTTAGGCCTCTTTCTGTTGAAGAATCCCTTTAAGGTGCTAAACCTTTTTTCCTTGGGCGTCTAGTTGCCCTTTGAGGTGTTTATTTTCATCCATGCATCAAACGAAGCCCTCGCCAACCAGAACGGATGACTGCAAAATTGAAAACTGAGGGAAGGTTAGAAATGCAAAAATAATACAAGTACCAACTTAAGTAATCAAGAAGGATACATACCCAGTTAGAGGCATGCATACCCTCGTTGAAAAGGTACTGCCAAGAAATATTCTTTATTTTTTTCATATCGGACTCCAATATTAGAGGCATGAAGTGGTTGGCAACTCCAACTTGGTGTCCTCGAGGAAGGAAATATTGGCAGATCGCACTTTCCTCGGGTCCGCATTAGAGGCCGGGAAGACACTTATGAGTTTGGACCAGGAGTGTCATGGTTCCTTGGAGCTCGGGTAGACTTGTTCAATTTCTGAGGTATGACTAGGTGAGTAAACTTGGAGGTGTTCGCCCGCTCAGTCAGGTTAGCGGAGGGTTCGACTTTCTCGAAGAGGCGCTCAAAGTCTTCTTGCCCAAAGCTTTGGGCCGGTTGTGATGATGGAGGAGGAGTTGAAGTTGATATTTTGGGCTTCTTAGACAATGGTCTCCTCGTTCGTGGCTTCATCGCCATCCTCGATGATGACTTGCTCGGTGGAAAGTGGAATGGTGGCATATGTAGCAGCGACATCAGTTGGCAGCAGAATCGGTTCAGCTGCTTCAGTGACAACATGCTCTTATCTAACTTCATAAGGAGTATTTTCCGCCGAAGTGGTGGTGGTGGTAGCCTTTCTCACCCAAACATCTTCTGGTGAGATATCGGTGTCTTGACTTCTGGAAAGGCCACCCGCTTCCGAGGATATTTTCCTCTTTGAGCCAATCGAAGGTGATTTCAAAGGCCTCGAAGATTTGGTTCTTGAGGATTTCTTTTTGGGACTTCGGAGATGTGTTGAACTGATGCGGCCGAATCAAATATCGAATCAGGGATAATTGCAGTAACTGAAGGGTTGGACCTCGGGGTCGAGGAGCCCTTCGGTAGACCTGCAAGTTCAAAAAATTGAAGAAGTGAAAAAGCGTACAAGTTTGTTATTGAAATTAAAGAAAATGTTATGCGAATATTAACCATGGTTTCGGGATACCCATAGTTTATCAGAAAGCTCTTTCCATGTCCGCTTCTTATGCGCATAAGTGCTTATTATTTTCTCAATCCATGTGTGGAGATTTTCCACATAGGCTGGAACCAATTGGATGGCTGAAAAGATAGAAAAAGGGAAGATTAGAAGGCAAGTTATTTGAATTGAAAGAAGAAAATATTGAGTACTTACTGTGCATGTTCCATTCCTCCGGGAAAGGCATGTATCTAGCTGGGATAATCTCTGTGGTAGGGACCACGCCAAAATGTTTTATTCATCCTCGATCTCGAATTTCATCGACGCTCGAGAGGATGAGAAATTTTCATCGCTTTGAGAGCTGAACGACCTCTCCACGAAAGAATCGGGAAACATATAAATGGATCAAATGATCCAAAGTAAAAGGTTTAACCAAATTGTCCAGGAACCGGAGGCAAGTAACGATCCTTCACACAGACGGACCAATTTGCGCAAGACACAAATTATAAGTCTGGCACATTTCAAGAATCACGTTGTCGATGGGAGGAACGAGTTTGAAGGTGAAAGGATAGGTATATACGTTGGAATACCCAGATCTGAAGGTAGTAATATCTTCGTCTGGGTTGGGTATAATGATCTCGGAGAGAGTAGTCCAACCACAACATTTCAGACTATATCAAGGTCGGTGGCTTTAATAGAGGTTGGCCAACTTTTAACTTCTTCATCTCGATCAAATTTCGAAGAGGCGGTGGAAACATCGAACTCACTCTCAAAATGAAAAATAAAAGGGAGCATATCGTATGCTCTAGGGTCGGCGGTGGCCTGAACTTCTGAGGGGTCACAGGCACCGGTGGTTTTATTAGAAACCGACAGTGGAGAAGTTGCCGGAGATGAGTGTTTGGAAGAAGAATGAAAAGATTTGTCATGGTGGTGAAGACTTTAAGTTATGAAGGTTTAAATATTTAAAGGTATGAAGGTTTGAAGATATGAAGGTATGAATGTTTGAAGATATGAAGGTTTGAATCTATGAAGGTTTGATGATTTGAAATTTTGGAGATTTGAAGATTTGAAGTGGGTATGAGGATTTGAAAGTGCTCGAAGGGTTAAGAGAGATTTACCAAAAGGTAAAATTTGAGAAAAGAAAGAAAATAGGTTTTTATAAGGATGTGGTCATCATTACAAAATTCTTCGGTTCATAAACCGAAGTGACGGTTCAATCAAAGGGTGACATGGGTTCGAAGTCACAGATTGATAAGACGTGAGTGAGATCGTGAGAATTGGAAGTGTTTCGTTTTCCCGCTCGTTTCGAAGTAATTTGAAAGAAAGCTTGTAAGAGAAGGTATCGAAGGAATCATTTCCACTTCCTATCACTTCGGTATACTTTGATCCGGGAAGTGTGGGGACTATCTGTATACGGTGAAAATCGGCGCGCCACATGGCATGATTTGGGAATGAAAATTGAAGGAAGTGAGAATTTGTATCGGTGGTATGTTTGGGTGTACTAACAAGGCCGGTTGTTGGTCGAACCGGTTAACACCAAATGGCGACCAAACCAGGTGACATCGGGTGGAAGACCGAAGGAGCTCAATGCTTACTCGTTCTAGATATGGCACCAACCGTTATTATTTGCTCATTTAATAATAATTTTTATCATTTAATTGCATTTAATGAGGGAGTGATTTTTGGGCATAAATGACTTGCATTATTAACTATAAAAGGAGTCCAACCTTCATGTTGGAAGTTCATCTCATTCCCACTACTGATACTCGCTCAATTACATTCAAAAGTGCTTCTATTTGTTCTCATTACTGGCTCAGGCCCGAAGCAATTTAGCTAAGGATCAGACCAAACACTCAATTATAATTCAATCAAGATTACGACATTTCAGGCTAATTACTTGCTTATTATTTTCATTTACTTATTTATTGTTAATTTTTTATCAAACTTATCTGCAAATCTAACTACGTATCCTTAAAACCACCTACAAATTTAATTGTAGCTTTTTTGGGGTAAAGAATAAGCATTACTCCCTCCGTTATATAATAAGTGTTGTTTTTAGCTTATGCACACCCCTTAAGAAATTGCTCACTCCTAAAAATTATGAGTGTTTTTACTAACTTACCCTAATTAATGCATAGAAAAGAAAAGCTACTTAATGATTCTTGATTATGTAAATAAAAGTAATTTTAAAATAATAAGGTCAATTTTTTCTTGAAATTCTAAGACACTACTTATTTTAAAACAAAATGAAAAGCCTAAGGGTGTGTTTGATATGAAGGATTTTCCAATTTTCTCATGTTTGGTTAGTTAAAAAATTTGAAAAATATTTTCTTTTTGAAAACAAGTTCATTAAAAATGAGGAAAATGACTTCCCTAATGAAAGTAAGGAAAACAAGTCTCACAAGTAGCATTCAACTAACGACTCCACCACCACCCAACCCACCCCAACCAACCACCGCACCAAACCCCAACTACTACCACCACCCTATGCACCCCCACACACCCCCACCCCACTCCACCCACCCAACCCCTACCCCCTCTCCTAATTTTTTTTAAAGAAAGTTTTTAATTTTTTAACCTTTCTAAACTACTCCCCCACCCCCGGACGACCCACCCCCTAATTTAAAAAAAAAGTTTTTTATTTTTTTGGTTTTCTACACCCTCGACCAACCCCCACCACCCCTCAAAAAATTTAATTTTGTTTTAGAAAATAATTTTAAAAGTTTTTTTTTGTTTTTTACACCTCCCCGCATCCCCCTCCAAAAAGATTTATTTAAAAAAAAATTAATTTTTTTTTATTTTCTACAACACCCACAAATTGACCCCACCCCCACCCCCGAGACCCCCGGTCCCAACACCCCTCCAAAAAAAATTAAAATGTTTTTAAGGGAGCAAGGGGCGAGGTGGAGGTAAGAAAAATTTCTAATTTTTATAAAAATAAAATAAGATATATGAAATAAAAAATTAGGGGAGGGTTGGGTGAAATGGTGGTGTGGGGTAGGGATGAGTGAAGATGACATACATTCGAGGGTGGTTAGTGGGATTTGGTTGCGTGGTGGGTGGGGGTGGAGGGAGGTTGGTGGGGTGGGATGGTGGGGCTAGGGTAAGTATTTTTTGAAATTCCCACTCCGCACCCCATCCCACCCCATAGATATTTGATAGATATATAAATGTTCTTATATTTGTTGGATACAATGATGCAGGAAACAGAAATATATAAATGCTAAGTATTACAAGCAATTGAGATTACAATTGCCTTGAACAATAAACTGAATTACAAGTAACTGGAATTGCAATAAACTTGGTATGCCGAGTCGAGTGTTTGCACTCTGTCTTTAAGACAATATTTCTCCGTATGTATTCTTTCTACGTCCTAGACAATTGTCTCCCAAGATAAAACAACAAATGAGTAAAGGAAACTCAAGTGCTACCGTGAAGAATTTTGAGTAATGAAATGATGCTGGAAGTAGTAGGAAGAACTGATTTCATTTCTGTTTGTGTGTTATGTGTATCTCAACAATCCGGCCAAAGGGTTCTTTATATAGTTGAAGGAGAGGCTTACTAACTTCCCACATAAGTGCCATTACTGGCCAAGTAATGGCAATTATGGAGGTAGTAATTCACCAAAATAAATTATGAATTGATGTGTGTGCAACTGATTGGCATTTAGGAAGATTAATTCAGCCAAAATAAATGACTGAATTGAGTGTTGGTTGACGTTCCAGAAACCACAAAGTTCTCTGTCGAATTTGACTTTCTTAAAACTTCAGGGACCAAACTGTACATATAGCAAAGTTCTCTGCCGAATTTGACTTTCTGGAAACTTTAAGGACCAAACTGTACATATGAAAGAATTTTGGTCCAAAAAGATAATATCAGACGACCCACAGCCCACGACTCGAGACTCGGACGGGACGGGACGGGCAGGCGGCGGCGGCGCGCGTGTGGGCTTTCCTCGAACCGAAGCACATCTAGGTCCTCCCTCCTTTAAACACATGGGATATCCCTTGGGGTCCCAAACCCCAAGCCAATCTTGAGACTTATAAACAAAATAATTCTTTCTTCTTCCACCGATGAGAGAGAATTGATCTCAATACCACACTTTTCCATGCTTCAAACACCTCACTTCGTGGACCAATATCTCTTTCATTTCTCAACCAAATTTGATGATCCTTGGCCCTACGGTTATCTACTTACTTAGTTGATTATGCATGTGTGAAGAACCAGATTCTCCAACATGGGGAACACTAGTGTTTAAGCCGTTAAACTTGGTCGGACGCAACTCCCGCCAAAGGCAAATTTCCAACAATCCCCTCTTGAAAGAGATTTTGGCGCTAGATTCCGGATGTTCAGCCACCTCGAGATCCGCTAGATCTAATCCATCTAGATCCGGGCCATCAACGACTCCCGGTTCTTGAGAGCTTTGTTCATAACTTCGTTTGCGAGAGGTTATGTCTTTTTTCCTTTCTAAGAAAGGTACCTTTAAAGAATTGAGCATTCCTTGATTCCATGATTGTACCACTGGTGGTGGAATATCTGACTTATGCACTAAGAAATGATAAGCACTACTGTTATTTGCATATCCGATGAATATGTAATCTACAGTCTTAGGCCCAATCTTGACCTGCTTTGGCTTGGGTACTTCAACCTTTGCCAAACAACCCCAAACCTTAAAATATTTGTAGGTAGGTTTCTTTCCCTTCCATGATTCATATGGAGTTTTGTCCTTACCCTTATGTGGGACTCTGTTAAGAATCGTATTAGCGGCAAGGACGGTTTCTCCCCACATATTTTGGGGAAGACCGGAATTGATGAGCAAGGCATTCATCATTTCCTTCAATGTGCGGTTCTTACGTTCCGCCACACCATTCGATTGAGGTGAGTGTGGAGCCGTCGTTTGATGAACAATGCCTTCTTAGGCACAGTATTCCTCAAATGGCGCTACGTATTCTCCCCCTCTATCACTACGAATGAATTTAATCTGCAGGCTTAGTTGGTTCTCAACTTCTGCTTTGTAACGTCGGAACGCTTCAAAGGCTTCATCCGTACTTTTCAACAAGTAAAGATAACAATACCTTGTGCTATCATCAATGAATGTCACAAAGTACTTGTTTCCCCCTCTAGTTTGTGCGAACTTCAAATCACATATATCTGTGTGAATAAGTTCTAGATGAGCGATATTCCTTTCGACGGATCGAAAAGGAAGCTTGGTGAGTTTTGCCTCTACGCACACCTCACACTTATGTTGAGGGTTTACGTTGATAGACGGCAACAACTCCACCTTTACCAGCCTTTGGATAGACTTGTAGTTAACGTGTCCTAATCTATGATGCCATAAATTAGAAGACTCAAGCAAATAAGAAGAAAGTTCAACTTTATTACTTGGACGCATTACAGACATGGCATTTACTTTGAAGATGCTTCACAGACGAAGCCTCTCCCCACAAAAGTTCCATTCTTAGTGAGTACACACTTATTGGATTCAAACACTAGCCTAAAACCAGCATTAACCAATAAAGGTCCTGAAATTAAATTTCTTCTAATTTTTGGGACGTGCATCACTTCCTTCAGAGTGAGCTCCTTTCCGGAAGTCATCTTCAGGACCACCTTTCCTACCCCCGCACGTCAGACGAAGCGTTGTTGCCCATGAACAGTTTCTTATCGATGACCAATGTGTACGTAGAGAAGGCATCTCTGTTGGAACAGATGTGTCTGGTAGCACCTGTGTCCACCCACCACTGCCTCAGATTCTCGACCAGGTTTGCTTCTAGCACCACTGCCGAGAACTCCTCAATCATGTCATCCAGGAGCGTGTCCTTGACGACGTTAGCATGTGCCTTGCCTTTAGCCTTGGCTTTCTATTGTTGCTCAGTCTTGAGCTTGCGGCATTCTTGATCTTATGACCAGGTTTCCCACAGTGGTGACAGTTGCCTCTGAACATCTCCGCTGCGTGGGCCTTGCCGTCTTTCTGGAACTTCCGCTTCTTGCTTGAGTTCCCTTTGGCCTCAGCCAGATTTGCCTTTGCCTCAGCAGGTTGTTTACCCCTAGATAAGGCCTTCTTATTATCTTCATGAATTTGGAGTTTGATAATAAGCTCTTCAAAGGTCATCTCCTTTGTCTTGAGTTTTAAGTAACTCATAAACTCATTCCACGAAGGAGGTAACTTCTCAATCAGCGATGCAACCAAAAACTGCTCATTTGGTTTCATTTCTTTCAAATCCAAGTGATGTAAAATCATTTGGAATTCCTGGACTTGGGACATCACTGTCTTACTATCCACCATTTGGAATTTTAGAAACTTCCCAATGATGAACTTTTTAGTACCAGCATCTTGTGCGTTGTACTTTTTTTGCAGTTTTTCCCACAGCTCTTTGGCAGTGCCAACGGTGCAATAGACCGTGTAGAGAGGGTCTGCCAAGCAGTTCAGTATGTAATTCTTACACATGAAATCGCTATAATTCCATGCATCAAGAACCATCTTCATGCTATTAATGACATGGATACCAAGGCCCCATTCACCCGTTTCAGAAGGCGAATGGTCCATTTCATATCCAGCTTGTGGAGGATCTTCCGTTAGGAACCGGACCATTCCCATAACAGTTAAGTAGAACAACATCTTCTGCTGCCATCTCTTAAAGTTTGAGCCCATGAATTTTTCAGGGCGATTATGGTGGAATGCGGAGGATGGAGAAGTAGTGGGGAAGGCAGCAGAGTTACTGCCTTGGATAGTAACGACAGCAGCAGTGAAGGCAGCAGAGTTGCTGCCTTGGACAGTAGTGGCAGGAGCGGGGAAGGCAACATGCCTTGAGTGGCGAGACAGCAGCAGACCAGAATCGGTCATGTTTCCACCATGTTTGCAGCGATTCGATAAGCAAATATTGTCTTAAACTTGTTGGATACAATGATGCAGGAAACGGAAATATATAACTGCTAAGTATTACAAGCAATTGAGATTACAATTGCATTGAACAATAAACTGGAATTACAAGTAACTGGAATTGCAATAAACTTGGTATGTTGAGTCGAGTGTTTGCACTCTGTCTTTAAGACAATATTGGCCCGTATGTATCCTTTCTACGTCCTGGACAATTGTCTTCCAAGATAAAATAGCAAATGAACAAATGAGCAAAGGAAACTCAAGTGCTACCGTGAAGAATTTTGAGTAATGAAATGATGTTGGAAGGTAGTAGGAAGAACTGATTTCATTTCTGTTTGTGTGTTATGTGTATCTCAACAATCTGGCCAAATGGTTCTTTATATAGTTGAAGGAGAGGCTTACTAACTTCCCACATAAGTGCCATTACTGGCCAAATAATGATAATTATGGAGTTAATAATTCACTAAAATAAATGGTGAATTGATGTGTGTGCAACAGATTGGCATTTAGGAAGATTAATTCAGTCAAAATAAATGGCTGAATTGAGTGTTGGTTGACGTTCCAGAAACCACAAAGTTCTCTGCCGAATTTGACTTTCTTGAAACTTCAGGGACCAAACTGTGCATATAGCAAAGTTCTCTGCCGAATTTGACTTTCTGGAAACTTCAGGGACCAAACTGTACATATAAAAGAATTCTGGTCCAAAAGATAATATCAGAAGAAGCACAGCCCACGACCCAAACCCCAAGCCAATCTTGAGACTTATAAACAATACAATTATTTCCTCCTCCACCGATGAGGGAGAATTGATCTCAATACCACACTTTTCCATGCTTCAAACACCTCACTTCGTGGACCAATATCTCTTTCATTTCTCAACGAAATTTGACGATACTTGGCTCTACGGTTATCTACTTACTTAGTAGATTATGCATGTGTGAAGAACCGGATTCTCCAACATGCGGAACACTAGTGTTTAAGCCGTTAAACTTGGTCGGACGCAACTCCCGCCAAAAGCAAATTTCCAACAATATTTTCTTTTACTTACTTATGAAACACTAGAAAACAAGATAGAAGCTTACTTGTTTTCCAAGAAAACATTTTCAATGAAAAAACATTTTTCTTCATACCAAACACACCTTAAAATACCACTTATTATGAAACGGAATGAGTATTTATGTTTCTAATCTTTCTTGTTATATAAAATTTCATGAAGTCAGTAGTTCTCTAAGCCCACTTTGTAACTGCGAAATAATCACAAGCCTGCAGTAACGAAATTGGCTAAATAGTTAGAAAAAAGTATTGTATTGTGTATAATGATATTTGCAGAAAATAACAAAAATGGTCCCGTATGTTTGGAAGTAAGTTCGAAGTAATTGCTTAAAAATACTCATGAACTGTTTTGGTCTTTAAATTTGTCAAAAAGAATACTTTTGATTTTTGACAAATATTTAACAAATTTTGACTATTAGATTTAATTGTGTAAAAAATAAATAATAAGAACACACATTTGGAAGTACAATTTTTGCTATTTATGGTGTATTTCAAGTGTTTAGTATGATTTGTTGAGGTGTAACTTTTTCTACTCTTGATAAATTTTTAGTGTATGGTGGAATTTTTTGTGTTGCAATATATGAAGTTTGAGAGGATTTTCCTGGTGCTTTAAGTTAAATCTTTGTTTTAAACAGTTCTCATTAATTTGATCGTGAAAGTTTGTTGAATATTTGATGGAGACGGAAAATATCCACTTTTACGATTTTGAAGAATCTAAACTATTCAAAAATTATGTTGCTCGGACTCTTCAAAAATATCGACGGTGCATGTCGGACACTTTAAAAGTAGTGTGTTTTTAAAGAATGTGACAACGAAATTAAAGAGTCCACACAATATATTTAAGGGATTACTTTAAATTTGCCCAAACATTAGGAACCATATTTGTCATTTTCTCTAGTATTTGGTGCAACTAGGGGTGTTCACGGTTTGGTTAGAAACCGATCCAAACCGCAAACCGAACCAAACCGATAGTTGTTTGGGTTTGGTTTGGTTTGATTTTAAATTATTAAAAACCGATAATATTTGATTTGGTTTTGGTTTCATTAAAAACAAAGCAAAGAAAAAACAGAACCGAACAAACAAATCATATAATTATAATAATTATATATATGATATATTAATTTTTATAGTAATTTTAAATATTTTATTTACTTTTTTATCAAAGTTTCTTTATCTCTAATAGGTATCTCTAATAGGCTAATGGACTTTACACCTTAGGCTCATTTCTAACTAAAATAGATCCATAAAATCCAATCTCATTAATTCAAAGAAACATTTATGAGATTTATCTAAAAAGATTGTGTTTCTTATAAACTTTATTCACTTGATTAAAGCTTATAGTTCTTAAGATATTTTCTCCATAATCCAAGAAAGCTCCCACAATAAAAATAATAATAACAGATTACAAGTTGGAAAAGAATGAAAAGTATTTCTTAATAGTAGGAAAAAAATGAAAGACAAAAATACCATTAAGTTTCTTAAAATCCGAGAAATCAAACCAAACCGACAACAACCAAACCAATGGATCGGATATGTATTATGTATTGGGTAGAAAGGCACCCGAGAGCTTCGTGCGTAAGCAAGAAGCTTTATGGCTCTAGAGACTCTAACAGATCCTACAGTTGTCTCCCACTCCCAACAACTCCCTTCACATCAACCAACCTTGATCAGAGCGCCGCGTCGCGCATGAGAGTAGTGACATCAGGATGTGTACGTTACCACAACCCTTTAGGGTCACAATAGTCTAAGTTTTGACTTATATATGGAATCATAGAAGAGAAAGATGAGACACTGTATTCTCTCTAAGCACACATTTCTTGTAACTCAAATCTCTCTCAAAGCTATTATACGATTCACGACCTTTAGCTCATACTCGATCCATAATTATTTTCAGATCTAATTTATTAGTTTATTATTACTTGTTTGTTCTTGCTATTATCTTCATACATCATATATCCGTAACCTAAATCTCAATCCGGGACTCAATCAAGAGGGTCTCCTGATCGGATACGATCTACTTGTCTTTAAATCCTTAAAATATAAATCTCTAACTGCATTTTTGGTAGATATTATTTTTACCGAAAAATAGTTTGGCGCCGTCTGTGGGATAGACAATTGTGGAGTTGTCTCGATCCGTAGCTTATTTTCTTGAGAATCTTAAAAACAACACATCATCAAAAAAGAAACATGTCAGGTGAAGGCAACGTCGCAGGCGGAGCACATGGACTTGGGGTAGTGCCAATATCAGATGAACATCAAACTCCGGTAAACCACTCGGAAGCCTTGCGAGTAGGAGAGGAATCCGAACCAGGGCGCGAAGAAGCGAAAACGGGTCTTCGATCAAACCGTCGAGAAAGAGCGCGGTGAGAAAACTCTGGATAAAGCAAAAGCAGAGAAAACCCGAAAAGAAGCCCCAAAGGAAGGAGCTCAACCAAATCTCGAACTAGCAAGCCTCGAACAACGGACAAATGAGGATCCTTCACTAAGAAAATGATCACAGCTGTCCTGAAAGGGCAGAAGGTGATGATGCGCATGGAAGCGGCGGTAGCCGCCATAGCTACTCATTCAACGGCGGGGACTTCAATGTCGAATCAAAATGCTATAAAAGCCC
The DNA here is from genome assembly GCA_034509755.1 of Anisodus tanguticus. Taxonomy (NCBI): domain Eukaryota; kingdom Viridiplantae; phylum Streptophyta; class Magnoliopsida; order Solanales; family Solanaceae; genus Anisodus; species Anisodus tanguticus. The sequence goes on from CM067548.1 coordinate 30,429,912, forward strand.
CCAATTGCTCCGGAAACCAGTAAAAAGAGAAGCGAACGGAGAAGGACCGATTGGACGCATTCACGAAAGGATTGCGATGAGTGGAAAAGGAAATGAACGAGCGGATAAGCCATATACCCGGGGCACCACCCATTGTAAAAGGCACGAGAGCAAGAAGATTTGGGGTCCTGCCATATCCGGAGAGCACAACCCCCATCCATATCCCGAAAAAAATTCAAGATGCCTGACATACCAAATTACTACGGCACCACAGATCCGGAAGAGCACATAGTGACCTTTAAGGCAGTCGTCACCGTTCACGACCTCAAGCAGCAAGAAATTGAATCAGTCATGCTCAAAAAATTCGGCCATACGCTCATAAATGGAGCACTATCCTGGTACATTCACTTACCTAAAAATTCTATTGATTGCTTTGCTTCTCTTGCAGATATTTTGGTCAAGGCTCACACAGGGGCTCGGAGGCTAGAACCCATAAACAAGATGTGTTCATGATAAAGTAGCAAGGGGACGAGTTGCTGCGAGGTTTTGTGGACAGATTCCATAGAGAAAGAATATTGTTGCCATCTATCGCGGAAGATTGGGTGGCAGCCGCATTCGCAGATGGGTTAAACCTGAAAAGTTCAAACGCCTCCAGAAAGCTGTAAGAAAGCTTAAAAGAATTCCCAACAAAAATGTTGAGCGAAATAAATCTTAGGTACACAACTAAGATGCGGATTAAGGAAGATAGTTGAGTGGCAACATTGACATACACTGGCAATCACCCCCAGAGGAGGCCAAGTTAAGGATATAACGTCAATACAGCAAACAATGGACGGTTTCAACCATATAATGCCAGGAGGTTCTTGGGCACGGGCACGAGCCGGGGAAGTACCAGGAACCATCAAGGTCTCATTGACCGAGGCCCCTAGTGAACAGAAGGGTCTGCGTTAAGAGGGATTGGCCCCCCGAAGCTATCTAACCATAACTTCAGCATTAGCACGACGGAGATAGTGTCCGTAATGAAAATCATGAAAGAAGCCAAGTTCCCAGATGATGTGTACTCTAACTTGGAGAAAATGAATATTGGGCTATGATGCCATTACCACAGTACGCACGGTCACACTATATAGGATTGCGGCAACCTGAGGATAGAAGAAGCGCAACTACTACGCGCTGGACATTTGAGAGAATACATCAGTGATCGAGCAAAACTCAACTTGAGCAAAAATGATAGGCAGAGACCGAGCCTTCACCTACTCACCTATTCATATGATCTTTGATACAAAGGTGGTTAACAAGATCACATATACATCAATGAGAAAGTCCAAGATCTTGGTCATAACCACGAGCCACGGGAGGGGACCCACTAAAAGTCAGGACATAGCTTTCTCTAACAACAAGTGTGGAAGATTCACGTCGCCTCACAATGAGGCCCTAGTAATATCTTTGAAAATTAATAAATCTTTTACTAAGCGTGTTTTGGTTGATCCAGGAAGTTCAATAAACATCATCCAACTAAGGGTCCTGAAAGAAATGAATATGGATGATTCAATTATCCCCGTGACAAAAGTGTTGGCGAGATTCAACATGTCTAGCGAGCTAACCAAAAGGGAAGTCGAATTAACTGTTTGCGCTGATGGTGTGAAATAAATCACAACTTTTGATGTCGTGTCCGGAGACATAACGTACAACACAATACTTAGGAGGTCATGGTCGCACGCGATGTAGGCAGTCCCCTCAACTTATCACAAAAAGGTTAAGTTTCCCACACCTTGGGGATCGGAGAAATCAAAGGAAGTAGCGGTTGTTCCCAGGCAGAGGATGCGTTGACAGTAGTTGTTCCTCAGAAACTAGTAGCAGACCAATAATAATTACAGTAACTGGGCTCAAACAGAAAGCCCGGAGAAAGGAAGGAATAACTTACAAAAGAAGAATGTCTGAATCAAATCCTCCCAAAAGACTTCATTTTTCCACCAGACAAGGATCCCACGAACTCCACTATTGAGGAGCTAGAGAGTGTGACATTTTTTGAAGGACATCTCAAAAATAAGGTATACCTGGGCTCAGAGCTCTCTCCCGGGCTCAAGAATGCACTTTTAAATTACTTACCAGATAACTCAAAATACTTCGCCTAGTCCCATCTTGACATAACAGTGTGATCAAAGCTTGCGAGACCTCAAGGCTTACTTAGCCAACCCTCATGTAATGTCTAAGCCTAAAAAGAAGGAGAGATTGCTCACCTATGTGATTGTCTCGATTGTATCAATCAGTATCGCCCACGTACGAGAGGAAGAGGAAAAATAGCTCCCAATCTATTATGATATTAAGAACCTAATCGGGGCTGAGTCACGATATCCGATCACAGAAAAACTATCCCTAGCCATAGTCACCATCACATGGAAGCGACGACCATATTTCTAATATCATCTGATAACTATCGTGATCGACACCCCGATGCATGTATTATTACACGGGGAAAACCTTACCAGTCGGTTATCAAAATGGTCAGTCAAAATAAGTGAATATGATATGATCTATCAACTCCGATCAGCGATACGGGCGCCAAGCTTGCCAGAGTTCGTGGTTGACTTTACCCCCACGATACGACCTTGAAGAGTTTTGAGGTATGGACCCTTTTATTTTTATTTTTATGTTTTTATAACCTTTTATGATTGCAGGACTGGACTGGCATCGAGACTAGGACTGACCCGAAAGACATCGGAAGAAAGATCGGAAAATACGTGTTGCACTCTTTTCCTTGATCGGCTTTTTTCCCAAATGAGTTTTTGTCGGTGAGGTTCTTAACGAGGCAACAATTGAACAATGTATTACTTAGAAAAACTCGCCCCTAGGATCAAACACAAAGGAAAACAATTCGCTCATAGCTACTGGGGGTCGAGGGCCATTACCTTTTCCTTGTATTTTATTTTAAGTTTTGTCATAAATAAGCATGTACTCGGGTTTGACTACCAAATGAAATGTATAAAAAATAGGCTTGCTTCAAAAACTTCCTATGCTTTAACATGATTGGTACGAACACGTCCTCCCGGACCCGATAATATCTACCTCGAACACGCGACATGACCTATTGGCCTAAAGCATAAAAGAAACATATCCTTATGCCAATATAAGACGAGGTTAAGACGTCCCCCTCATCGGCACCGAACAAGGGGGGGGCTCTTTTTATTATGATATGATTTAAATACCCTATCATAAAATACGCGGCCATAAGTAACATTCTCGAATTGGAGGAAGCGATTGCTCAAAATCCCACATACGATGCAAAGAAATGAAAATACACATCATGGAACTTAAACACAAGTGTTCGAATTCATCATAGAGCATAGTCCCGATGAGGGGATCCTTAGGTGGAAAGATACATATGGTTAAACTGCTCCACTTCAAAGGATCGGGTAATTAAACACGCCCAACCACAAAGCATACCAACATAACTAGAGTACGGACTAAGTAATCAAACACCTCCCGTACGGGACTAGGGACAATTTGATACAAGAGGCTTAGTAGTTAAAAAATAAGCTAAGAAAGCACTACCACAAAGATACAAAAGGGGCCAAGAAAGCACGGGCAATACCGACAAGTACGAATTAAAATTGTCTACCAGCCAAAAAACATATATAAAACACTAGGAAAGCTCTACGCAGGAAATATAGAGGTCAAACTTCGGTAATATGAGAATCAACATTGTCAACAGGGGCATGTGACTCCGGGAGCATAACCGCCAAAGAATCTTCAGGAAGGCCATCTTTATCTTATCTCATCGCGATTCCAGAGCTATATTAGGACTATCAGGATATGTCAACACCCATTTGCCTTTCCCGTTCACTTTCTCAGCCACGATAACCTTCAGGGGAATGCATTTCATGATTAAACGTAGTCTCCCCTTCACCCTTATGCGATAAACTCTCATCATCGGAAGGCGAAGAAAGGTCCACTGATAGGGCACATACAAGTAGAGCATCGTAGCCCTTTCTTCTACCATCAGAGCATCGTCTAAGGCGGTCTCTACATTAACTGAGCCCTCTCGAACCTCCTAGAGAGCTTGTTGGTGAGCCTGATACACAACATGAGTCTTTTCAAGAATAAAATCCAACTTTAGCTGCTGAATTTTGGCATCCGTATCAGTCCTACTAACCTTTTGCAAAGCCTCCTGAAGGGAATCGTTGCTTGTGGACAGATGCTCATTGCATTTGACTTGCCTATCATAATGAGTCCTCAGACCCTCGTGCCTCTCTTCCAGTATTCGCAAATCTCTTTCAACAGAAGCCTTGTCTCTCTGCAGGCCTCGAGCTCAATACCCATAACCTAAAGACGCTCTGTTATCTCCTTTTCTCTCCTGACTATGCTGGTGAAATATTCCTAGCTCTCAGCCCACTTTTCTTGAAGACATGAGCTCCTTATGAAATCCCGCAGCCTCCTCGCTATAAACTTTCCTGTCTTGCTCTGACTGAATCATCTTGGCCTCCAAATCCTCAACGGATATCAACTGGCTCTCCAGAACCGAGACCCCTCTTCCTGCAACACTTGATATTTTAGTATCCTTTGCATTTCTTCGGCAAGTTTCCGTTGAGAGCCCTCAATAGTGAGAAGGCTCGACTGGGGAAATAGCAAATTCAGGGAACATAGTATTGCAATACAAAAACATAGGGAGTTGGATAGAAAGTAAGAGAAAAGTATACATGCGTGGCTGCATGAGCCCCAACATTCAGCAAACAATCACCGGAGACCCTGTTCATCTTCTCCTTATCCATCTTGCTCACCAAAGGCCGCAAATAGTTGGCCACCTCTACCGGTCTTGAAAGAAGACTGCATTCCCGCGGCATGGTCAAAGTGACTTGCTGACTCGATGCGGGATTACGGATCACGGCAGGATATGTATCTACCAGCCCAGATTCATGGGAGCCCCGCGAGCCCTCATTACGTGACCTCACATTCTGACCCTCGAAATGACCCCTAAGCAAGGTACCTTGAGAAGTGCGGACTCACCCCTGAAAAGCCGATGCGGGGGAAGCCTGTGATGATGATGGAATATAAGGGGTAGGGGTCAGACCTGGAGCCACATCCTCAATCCGGGTAGGAGTAAGAGAGATAGGAGTGCAAGGCCGATAACAGTAGCATCAGATCTATCAACCCCTTGAAGAGCATGCTCCTCTTCTCCACTTGCATTAGATGCCAGATCAATAGACACCGGAGGAGCAATATAAGTAGCCGGGGGAGGATCTTGAGCGTCTCATTCCCCAACATTCGACCTAACCTTTTTGAACAACAGTATAAGAATGTTCCCTTTCTCCACAATGGTCTTTTGGCTTTGGTGGAATCCTTGGCCTTTGAGCCCCGACCTAACTGAGAAACAATGTTTTCGATTGGCTTAAGGGCCGCATCCGGATCCTTAGGAACCTCCGCGTGTGCTCGGATGGATGCCCCCTTCGGGATTCCATGATTTTTCTCTTTCTAATTGTGTTTCAATGCAATCTCCTACCACGTCCAGAGGGAGGAGGGAGCATAGTCCAAGATTTTCTGGACCCAACGGGCCAAACTCAGCACCGGTTCTGGAGTCCATACCATGGCTGACATAGAAAGAAGGAAAATAGTTAGATACACTAACCAAGAAAGATGGAACAATGAAGGTGAGCTTAATCAGAATACTTATGATCAAAGATCCATTGCTCTAGGATGAGAGCCTCTAGGGGCTTGACCAGGTCCTCATCACAATAATAACGTATCTCTCTATCCATCCTCGATCTGAGTCATCATCAATATAGCCAATCAACGCATTCTGACCTCGATGGGATAATTGATGACTCTCATTCTAAAAATCTTGGGGGAGTAAATGTGAATTAGGTGAGCGAGGGTGAAATCCTCATCCACCTGAAAAGAAAGGTTTTGAAGTCACGTAATCGCCCTCTAAAAAGTTGGACCAATTTGGTCTAGGCAAACATCGTATCTCTGACAAAACTCTAAAATCACAGGGTCGATGTGTTTGCCTAGTTGCAAGTAAAATGGATACGTATAGACAAAAGAATACCCCTACCCGTGAGAAGTAATATTTTCCCTTTCCATGGGGAGAAACACTTATGTATGGGTCCAGCCGTAGTCCACCTGTATTCGGCTTAGATAATGGGCAGTCACGGTGGATTTATATGAGCTCGCCGACCGAGATCATTCTGATTTCATAAAGACGGGGCACTTCTTTAGGTCCTTTAGAGAAGACCAACTGCATGGATGTAAGCATCGATCTGGCGAGTGGAAGAAGAAGCATTTGATCTTTTCCCCGACGCACCAACGATCGCCGAAAAATAGTCCAAGATAGGAACTTTATGAATAGGGATGTCTGAATCGTCCCTGCTAGGCTCTGAGCCCGTGTAGTAGCACCGCCGGCGACCGAAGAATCAGAAGACATGGTAACAAAGATTAGGGTGAAAAAGAGAAGGGAATAATGGTCGGTTAATGTTGAAGAGCGAAGCGTTAAAGGAGAAAAAGGAATAGGTGGAATCTTTATAGGAGAGGCGGAGATAAAGAAGGGGTAACAATTGAAAAATTGAACCATCATTACGACGCTCATTCCCTAGACAAACTACCGACGGATGCGTGACACATGTAAAGTGGGAGGCCCACGGGTAGCAGAGCATTAAATGTTGTGAAATAGAGTGGGAAAGGGAGATGGACAACTGAATCGGTGCACTATTCCCTAAGGTCATCATGTCGCGAGATTGATAATTGACAGGCTTTTCCACTCCCCGGTCCCTCGAAGCTCGAAGAATCAGGAAAGTGGGGACTACCTGTATTGGGTAGAAAGGCACCCGAGAGCGTCATGCGTAAGCAAGAAGCTTTGTGGCTCCGGAGACTCTAACAGATCCTTACAGCTATCTTCCATTCCCAACAACTCCCGTCATATCAACCAACCTAGATAAGAGTGTCGCAGCGCGCACGAGAGTAGTGACATCAGGATGCGTACGTCACTACAGCCCCTAGGGTCATAATAGTCTAAGTTTTGACTTATATATGCAAGGCTTAGAAGAGAAAGAAGACACATTGTATTCTCTCTAAGCACACATTTCTTGTAACTCAGATCTCTCTCAAAGCTATTATATGATTCACGGCCTTTAGCTCATACTCGATCCATAGTTAATTTTAGATCTAATTTATTGGTTTTTTATTACTTGTTTGTTCTTGCTATTATCTTCATTCATCATATATCCGTAACCTAAATCTCAATCCCGATTCAATCAAGAGGGTCTCCGGATCGGATATGACCTACTTGTCTTTAAACCCTTGAAATACAAATCTCTAACTGCATTTTTGGTAGATATCATTTTTACCGGAAAACATATTATATTTGGTTTGGTTTGATTTTAATAATTAAAAAATCTACTACATTGATTTTGGTTTAAGCCAAAAACCCATGAACACCCCTAGCTGCAAATTTAATCTTTATGACTACTAGCTAATCATTTCTAATCTTCTATATCCATTCTCTTTACTTTTTACACCTGAAAAATGAATGACAAGCTAGAAAGAAATGGAAAAGAGAGAGACAGAGAAAGGGAGGGGGAATGAATCACAATATAGAAAATATGGTAATGTCCCATAAATACGTGAAAACGCGTGAAAACGCCGAATATGAAAGTTGGCATTAGATAGGCCCATCCAAATGAACCTTTATTTACCTACCCATTCATTATTTATGTGCTGCTTCATATTCAAACTACTTTATTTATGTGCTGCTTCATATTCAAACTACTTCACTCTTGAAGACAGTGAAACCACCTATATCAAGTACCCAGAAAGTGATAGATAGATTCATACATACAATTCTTTAATTCTTTCCATTTTAGTAGCAATACTCAGCTAGCCACTTAAAGAACTTAATTGGTATGTTCCTTTCTTGTTCTGTTTAAAGCTGCTCCCTTTCATTTGTTCTTGCATTCTTGTTTGAGCTTAGATAGGAGATTGGAGCCGGCTTATCCTCCGTTTATCCCTATTAGTATGTGTTGTTTTTTGTACTTTGATTATCTTATTTCTATGTAGTAACTACTATTTTTTTTTCAGACCGCTTAGGGTGACTTATTCATTTTCGTTATTTTCATATTGCTTTAAAGTGCTTGTCTTTTAACTTTTTATTGACTTTCAAGATTGAGGTAAGTTCTGTCTACCCTCTCCACACATCACATTCTGGGTATGTTGTTGTTGTATTCTTGTTTGAGCTGAACATTAGCATCTGAAGATCTGTTGCATAATATGTGAAGTGGGAATTTGCAGGTATATTATAAAGGGGTTTGGGTTGTCTATTCTTTCAGCACTGCTCCAATAATGGGGAAATTAGCCTTGCTTCATATGCTTTGCAGTATCTTGATTTTTTGGAGTGTCACTGTGGTAAAAGCAGAGGATGCTTATAGATACTTCACATGGACTGCCGCTTATGGAATGGCTTCTCCATTAGGTGCTCCCCAGCAGGTTAGCACTATATTCTCCTTTTAGCTGTCTAGCTTGGTGCTTTTAATATTATGTTGTTTGTCACTTTGTCTTAATGAAAGTTTTGATCTTTGAACTTGTAGGTGATACTTATCAATGGTCAATTCCCTGGTCCTAGGCTTGATCTTGTCACTAATGAAAATGTTATCCTCAACTTAATTAATGAGTTGGATGAGCCATTTCTCTTGACATGGTGAGTTTCCTTTTCCAATCTATCCCTTTTTGTACTCATATTTGCTTGAATATGGCCTTAACTTCTTAAAACCTACTTATTGGCGGTTAATTTTGGGTGTGTTTGGTATGAAGGAAAATGTTTTCCACGGAAAAGATTTTCTTGGAAAATAAGCAAATTCTTTACTTATTTACCGGTGTTTGGTAACTAGTCATGAGAAAATATTATTCAAAAGCATTTATATATAATATGGACAAACACTATGGGGGTGGTCGAGGTGGGAACTATTGGGGTGGGGGTGGGGGTGGGGGTGTGATGAAGTGTATTGGAGGATGGGTAGGAGTGAGATGTCACTTATGAAACTTGTTTTCCCTACTTCAGAAGGGAAGTTATTTTTGTCATTTTTAAGGAACGTGTTTCTTAAAGAAAATGTTTTCCAAAATTTTTGAGTGACCAAACATGGAAAAATTGAAAATGGTTTCCTCCATACCAAACACACCCTTTATTTACTACACTTGTTTCTTTCAAAATGTATTCCCCTTTTGGACTGTGGCAACTGACTGAGATGACTGCATTCTCTTGATGTTTCTGTTGCTTGAGTGTTCATGGGTAGAAGAGCTAGAAATTGTAGTGTTAAATTTAAAATTACTTATCATGTTTAGGAATGGAATCAAACAGAGAAAGAATTCTTGGCAAGACGGAGTTTTGGGAACTAATTGTCCTATTCCTCCAAACTCAAATTACACTTACAAGTTTCAAGCTAAAGACCAGATTGGAAGCTATACATACTTCCCTTCAACTCAACTACACAGAGCTGCTGGAGGTTTCGGGGTACTTAATGTTTATGCAAGATCTGTAATTCCTGTTCCATATGCAAAACCTGATGGAGATTTCAGTTTACTTATTGGTGATTGGTACCAGACCAGTCATAAGGTGAATCTATGGCCTATTTCGTGCAGTCTCTTCTATTAAATTTAGCTACCATCAGTCTATTTTAGGAGTAACTTATTTTGATTGTTGTTTGAGGACCCTAATATTTTGGCAGTATACATCAATAAACTCCATTTTACCCTAGTTCTTTGTCGGAGGAGCTCATTCACTCATATCTCTGTTGCAAGAGTAGTACACATTACACACTCTCTAAGGGCTGACTTTAGCAGGCTTCTAGTCAAATAGCCCCTCTATATTTTAATCCCATTAGAGAATATTTTTGCTCATCTTATGATATGAATTAATGCCTGATTTCTTGGTTTAATTTTGACATAAAATTAAATATACTTTTCCTTCCTTTACACTACATCTCTGAAGATGCAAATGCGAGTCCTCATTTTTAAGAATTTTGAGAAAATGTCTAGCCATTTTAAGAAGCCGCTTGAAGGAAATTAGATGAAGTTTTCCATTGCTCTCATGTACGAAGAATTTTTTTATTATGTTAGGATACTCAATTTCTTTCTATCCTGGGGAACTGCAGGCATTGCGGCAAATATTGGATTCAGGGAAGTCTCTTCCTTTCCCGGATGGTCTCCTTATAAATGGACAGAAGCAGTCAACTTTCAGTGGTGATCAAGGTTATTCTCAGCATTTCAATCTTCTCTAACGTCTTTGTTCATTACTGAATTGCCATTTACCATCAAAATGTGCTGCTATTTTACCCTCTACAAGTAACAACTCATTAACAACACAATCATGCTTTTGCTCTTCAGGGAAAACATACATGTTCAGGATTTCAAATGTGGGTTTGAAAACTACCATTAACTTCAGAATTGAGGGACACAAGATGAAGCTGGTCGAGGTTGAAGGATCCCATGTCATTCAAAATTTATACGATTCTTTTGATGTCCATGTTGGTCAATCTTTATCTATCCTTGTCACATTGGATCAATCTCCAAAGGACTATTACGTTGTTGCATCTACAAGGTTCACAACTACTGTTCTTACTACTACTTCAGTGCTCCACTACACAAACTCTCAAACACCGGTATCTGGACCGGTGCCAGCTGGTCCAGCTGATCAACAGTGGTCTTTGATGCAAGCCAGAACAATCAGGTACATATATTCCAGTGTGCATTCACTGCCTCCTCACAGCAATGCATTATGACCTCTGAAGTTTTAGATTCCCGGCTTCCTTTCTTGCACTTAGTCATGTAGTTTAGTGTAACTTTTTCATTTGATTCACCTTGACTAGGGTTCATAGATCTCTAGGTTGAAGGGAAACCTTGACCAATTCGCACTAGAACACTTGAGAGAGTAAACTATTTGTTATGCAAGGTAAATAACATAGTCTCCTAGTCCAGTGTCACTCCTAAAAATAGGAATTAGCGATAGACAAATTTTGTAGCCAAACAGCAAAATCCGTTGCTGGTTCTATTCAGCGACGGATTATCAAAAAAATATGTTAGCTATGAGCTATTTAGTGACGAAATTCGTAGCTAATTCCAGTTTTTTTGGTTGTGTGTACTCAATGGGGATCATTATTCTGTTGCACCAGCTTTGCATTTTTGAGTCAAGCATATAATTTGGAATGTGGGAAGGAAAAGTTCACAGCTATGATGGTTATAACTCTTCAATAATCTAACTTCCTGTTTTCCTTTTGAAGGTGGAATCTGACATCAAATGCAGCTAGACCAAATCCTCAGGGTTCATTCCATTATGGAAAAATTATACCTTCTAGGACAATTTTGCTTGCCAACTCTGCACCACTTATAAGCGGGAAGCAGAGATACGCTGTCAACGACGTCTCTTACATTAATCCTGACACCCCTCTGAAGCTTGCTGATCACTTTAACATCCCCGGGGTGTTCTCTTTGGATTCCATTCGAGCTGCTCCAGGTGCTGGTTCACCACACCTAGCTACAGCTGTTTTACCATCCTCTCTCCATGAGTTCCTTGAAATCGTTTTCCAAAACAATGAAGACACAATGCAGTCTTGGCATCTTGATGGTTATGATTTCTGGGTCGTAGGGTACGTGTTAATCATTAAAAAGTATTTGTTTCACCTAATGTGAGGTAGGCTTAGTTTTCTAACACTTCTTGTTAATATCTGCAGTTTCGGATCAGGTACTTGGACACAAGATAGTAGAAAAGGGTATAATCTTGTCGATGCTCTTACTAGACATACTACACAGGTAATTCCAATTTCCTCCATGGCAATGCAACTGTTTAACAACATTAAATAAAGAGTCTTAACTAACATACACCGAAATGTAAAGAAGTTGTATACTTTCAGGTTACTTAAAATTCAATAGCAAGTATGGATTGGTAACCTGCAAAACATGGTAAATGGCCTATTATTGTAAAAATCTTTGACACTGTCAATGTATGTAATTTTAAAGGGAGAGGGTTAAATTTATCCCTCTACTTTCAAATATAGTGTAAATCTAACCTCTGTTATACTAATGGGAAAAAATTACCCCCGCCGTTAGCAAAGTAATAAAAAATATCACTATTTCTAACGGTGCTCCACCATGGCTATTAAAATCCCACATGGCCTGATATATGGGTGAGGTGTATGCCACGTGGCATGCCGCCTCACCACCCCTTTCCCCTTTTATTGGTTCATAAAAAGCTGAATTGCAGTTTCTAAGCATCAACATGAAATGTTTCTTGCAGGTATATCCTAAATCTTGGACTGCTATATATGTCTCTTTGGACAACCAAGGAATGTGGAATTTGAGGTCTGCAATGTGGGATACGCAATACCTTGGGCAGCAGGTTTACCTCAGGGTCTACAATCCAACAGCCAGTTTAGCTAACGAATATGACATACCTACCAATGCTCTTCTCTGTGGCAAAGCTGCTGGTCGACATCCTTAATTTGATGAATATTATTAAAGTCTTATGTTTTCTTGGTCTTAAGAGGTTGACTACAAGAGATGCGGCAAAAGTAACTACTACTTGCTACTTATGTTGTACTACATAACAAGCAAATATTTTGTGATTGTTGGCTTAAGTTAAATAGTTTTTGATGCAATTAGTTCTGAGTTCCTGCTAAGTAGATTCACCTTTGATGTTTAAGATCCGATGTCAAAGGTGGACCTAGAGTGTTGGGAGTAGGTTCAATTGAACCTACCATTGTTAGTTTAGACCATAATTATATATGTGAAAAACCCTGAAAAGTAGAATTAATATTAATTTTTGAACTCATATTTTCGAATAACTCAGAATCTTGAACCTATGATGATTCTGCAATTGCATGAGGAAAATAGCCATGACAGAAAATAATTAATGAAAGGAAATCTATGGAGCCGTTTGAACATGATTTGAAATCATTATTTAAAATCACATGATTTGAAGTTTAAATTTTGTTTGGACATGCAATTTACGTTTCTTAAAGTTATATTGTTTCTCATTGACATAAAAATCTCACAAGTTATGAAATTATCAAAATTTTCCTAATTCTTATGCAACCTTTTTAATGAGCAAGTCATAATTCATAACAAAATTAATACGCGGTTCGAAGGCCTTTCTAAAAAATACAACATCAATTGATCAAACTTATTTCAATAAAAAAGAAAATTGAACATGAATAATAGTGTAACTACTCTTTAATATAACATTCACACATGGTATGGACAATCCTTTGTATATATATACAATACAACTTATGTATTGGATAACAAATATAAAGTCGATCAATTGGTATATATTTGCTAATTTATGGATATGTTTACAAAATATAAACTTATGGGTCAAATTTATATATATATTTTAAATATACACTTTTAAGTCATGACATAGTTATACATTTGTATATATATACAATATAAATTATGTATTGGACAATTATATCCAATACAATATAAAGTCAATCAATTGGTATATATCTACTAATTTATGATTATTTTTTTTTACAAAATATAAACTTATGAGCCAAGGTTTATATTTAAAAAATTTGAAATCATGATTTGGAATCCCAAATCACACATTTTTGGATGATTTGGGATTTCAAACCATAACATGAAGTTGAAGTTCAAGTTATGTCCAAATTACATAAAGAAACGTGATTTAAAATCAAATTATGAAATCATAATTTGAAAACGCATGATCAAATGCCTAATAAATTTGGAGAGAGGGCGGCTCTGCATGGATGGTGCTTAATGATTAAAATAAGATGGGAATAGAATTCTTACCAAGAAAGGAAAAGAAGAAAATAGGACGTCTCTTTCAATTTCTACTAATTAGTAATTACTCGCCTTGTTTTAATTTGTATGACACACTTTCTTTTTTTAGTCAATCTAAAAAAAGATACATTTTCTTATTTGTCAATAATTTAACTTTTTACCTTTTACGCTTAACGAGATCTATAACCACATAAATATCTTTGATTTATTTTAGACTACAAAATTCAAAAGTCTTTCTCTATTTTTTAAACTTCGTATCAAGTCAAATACCTTCATATAAAATGACATTTCTTTTTTTAGTCAGTCTAAAAAAAGATAATTTTTCTTATTTGTCAACAATTTAATTTTAATTTTATCTTTTATGCTTAACGAGATCTATAACCACACAAATATCTTTAACTTATTTTAAATCACAAAATTCAAAAGTCTTTCTTTATTTTTTAAATTTCATATCAAATCAAATACCTTCGTATAAAATGGGAGAGAAGTCCCCGTATAGTAACTAAGGCATTTAAGATTTTATTTATTAAGGAATATGAAAGGTCAAGAAGTAATAATTGAGTTTATTCTTATAATTAGATACCAAAAAAAACACGGAGAAAGGGTTTGGTGGGGTGAACGAAGAGAGGCCGTGCCTTTTTCTTGTAAGGCGTATCGGAAGATATTTAAAAAACATAAAAAGGAAAAAAATATACTCCTATTTGATGCATTGCAGAGTCAATATGAAAAGCTATTTTATATCAATTCAAAACTTAATTGATAAAACCTTAAAGTCTGTGCATTTTATTATTAACTGTACCTGATAAAGTTAATTAAAATTTTGAAAACGCATCTGTTGGAATTAAATAAGTAGAACATGAGAACAAATCATTCTTCAACACTTGCGGAAAATGGTCTTAAGGGCTTTAAAGACAGGCTATTATCAGATTCTTCTCATACGCGGATGTAACATTGTGAGTTCATCATTTAATTTCTTTGACGGCAGTATAAATTTATATGAAAAAAATAATTAAAATTATAATAAATAATAAATATTATAAATTCATTACCTTAAATATCTAATGAGCTCAATATTAAGAATTTTAAAAATTAAATACATAAAACTTAAATCTCAAATACGACTCTAACTCTTCTTATATTTTTTAAAATGGGCTTGGACATGTCTTCGAGAGTTGATGCCCATCTCGTCAAGGATTAACGACATCAATCATAACCTTCACGATAGATGCTCATATTTTATCCCAATCATATGATATTTGCACCTTCCATGTATTCCATTTCCGGGGCTAAAAACAATGTTGTGAAGGAATATGAACTTCTTTTTACAATAAAAAAAAAAAGAAAAAAAGTAGAAGAAGCTCATAAAAGTTGTAGAACCAAGGAAAAATAACGTTACCTTCTCACCAAGTATCAGAATAGAACACTCTCTCAAGTTCTATGCATTTCTTTTATTTCCCAAATCGATCATGGAATAATTGTAGAATTTTGAAATTTATCAGGTCACCAAATTGTAGTTGTGAAATAGCTTCTTAGGCTTGGTTCGAAAAATAAATCTCTTTCTCTGCAAAATACATAATCCTATCACAATTTAAAACAAAATTATAACAATCTATTTAAATAAGCGCTTATACTCTATCATACGTATAAAGAGAGAAAACAAACATTAGATTTGTGAAAAAATAGATTCAGTCATTAGATGAAAACTACAAACTGAGCATTGCAATGTCACTTGAATGAACAAATTTGAGGGGAAATAACGATTATGGAAGAAAATAAAAGGCATAGGCGTTAATATGCATTAATTGTGCATAATTGGAGATTAAAATTGTTGACATATGGACGGTAAAAATAGCAAGATCCATAGAATATAGGAGAAGATGAAAAGCATAGTAATTAATACGTACTAATTGTTCAATTTAATAAAAATGATTATGGAGGAATTTAAGAGTTCCTATTTTTGTGAATATTTTTTAAACATAAAATAAGGAAAAAAATTAAAAATTTGAGAAAATAGATAAATAGGAATGGTGGCTATAGAGAGGTGTCACGTCCCCTTGTCTATGCCTATTTATATTATATATAGATATAGATTCTTGGTTGTTGTTCCGTTGAATAGAGACTTTTGAGATCGAAATATGAAAGGTTGTTGGATTTTTTCCAACAAAGAAATGAGATTGTTTCTCGTAAGTCACAGCTACTATGTTGTCTCTGACTACCATACGACATTTTCATTGATACATCTAATTATAATTTAATTGTGATAATAATTTTTAAGCAAGCAGTTTGTATCTTGTTCAACCCAATATTTATGGAAGCTGGACCAAAAGATTATATTAGCCTAATGAATAGTAACATAGCCAAGATATTTACTAAGGGGTGTCAAAAGAAATAAACCACAATAAAAATGTAATCTTTTATCTGACACCCCTTGAATACATGTATATATATCCGCTACTGCTAATGAGCATTCCATGATAAATGATGTCTATGGCATGATGGAGATAAAAGATGAGCTTTTTGGCAGACCATTATCTCAGAATCACTCAGTGGTTATCTCATTTATGAAAAAACAGAATTTGGGGTCGCTTAGCATAAGTCGTCATTTTATTTAGGTATATTTGTAATAAAGATTTTAGAATATATAAATAAATACTATAATCTCTTTTTGAGAAAAATAATATAAGATGTATTATTCAGGCCATGTATTTTTATCGTTAAGTGATATATATTCATACTTCAATTTATTATTATTATTATTATTATTAAAGATATTTGCTTGCCACTTGTTGAAAGAACAAACGAATGTTGAATTTAGTTAAGAAGTTAGTTTGTTAGTTAAGAAGTTAGTTAGAGAGATTAGTTAATGCTCAACTAACTTAAGAAGAAAATGAAAGATTATACGAGTCATGTAAGTGTATAAATACACATTGTTAGTCATAATACAATTCAGTTTTTTGAATGAAGAATAAGAAGAAAATATTCTCTCTACAAACACAAAAGTTTCCCTTCTTCTTCCCTCTTGTTCTACATTGATGCATCTCCAATTTGTTCATGATTGAGATGAGAATTCAACATGGTATCAGAGCTTTGATTCAATGATCGATGATTGTCTTTCTTTTGCAATATTGTTGAAGACAATCGACTGATTTTGGTTCATTTTCTTCCCTTCTGTACTTATATTCTTGATTTTCTCCTATTCTGTTCTTCGGTTCTTGAGTTTTCTGCTCAAATTCTTGTTTCTGATTTTCGATTCTGGAAATTGAAATCAATTTCTTTGTCAAGTTCTGGTTTCTGTTTCTTTCTTGGCATTTGATTCTGATTCAAATCAGAATCCATCACAAAGAAAATCTCACAGTTCAGAACTCATCATTGTACAATGTTTAGAGTCTACAATTTTGGAATCATATCTTGAAGGTCTTGGTATCTATCTGTTTTACAATGGACACTAATATACATGCAAGTTAAATTCCAACTGAAAACAATCAAAATAACACAAATTCAACTGTTAGAATGAACTCTGGAATCATTGCAACAATCGACCACAATCACCCATTGTTTCTTCAATCTTCAGATGTAAGTGGTGTTTCTCTCATATCATTTCAACTACTTGGTTCTGAAAATTATGAATTATGGAGTAAGTCTATGAGAATTGCATTACTTGGTAGAAATAAACCTGGCTTTGTTAATGGAAAATGTAAGAAAGAAAACTATGAAGAAAAGTGGTGGGATCATTGGGATAGAGTGAATGCAGTGGTCCAGGCTTGGTTGATGAACTCAGTTTCTAATGGTTTACTTAGTGGTGTGCTATATGCTGACACAACTTATGAAGTATGGGAAGACTTAAGAGAAAGATTTGATAAGGTACATAGATCAAGAACTTATGATCTTCATAGAGAGATAACTACTTTGACTCAAGGAAGTTCAAGTGTGGCTGAATATTTCTCCAAACTCAAGACATCGTGGGTAGAATTTCAATCTTTAGTTTCACCCCTAGTTGTGGATGCCTCAAGTCTAAATAATTTGTAGAATACCTTCAAAGACAAAAACTGTACCAGTTCTTGATGAGCTTAAATGAGAACTATATGTAAGTAAGAAGCTAAATCTTTTTAATGTCTTCATTGCCTACTGTTAATAAGGCATATTCTATGATTACTAGTGATGAAAAATCAAAAGTCAATTACTGCTAAATCTGTTGGACTATTAGGTGTTGGTCCTAGTGGATTTAGTCACAATGTAAGTCATGATCCTACTACTATGTATTCTAGAGCAGGACCAAACTCACAGAAATTCAAGAAGAACTTCAACATGTTCTGTGAAGTCTGTAAAATGAAGAGTCATACTAAGGAATTCTGTTATAAGGTGGTTGGTTATCCTCCAAGTTTTAAGTTAAAGAGAAAAGAACATGCTGCTCATAATGTGTATGCAGATGATAATGATGGTGGGACTGAGAAAATATGCAAAACCAGTGGTATGAGTGATAAGTCTACTGTAATGGCAAACTCAAATCAGTGGCAAGTTGGAGGAGCACCTATGTTTTCTAGAGATCAATATGAGCAGATTGTACAACTGTTGAATCACAACGTGAATATACAACAATCCAACATGATTCAGTCTAAGACTACTCAGCCTCGAGGATCAACTACTATTCAGTCATCTGCAAATGCAGCAGGTATGGATAGTCACAAAACTTTTCTAGTAGTTATTATACTTAAATAATGGATTATAGACACTGGTGCCACTAATCACATGGTGTCTGATATAGAATTGTTAAATAAACCAACTAGAGTGAAAAATACATCTGATTAAAAAAAAGTACATTTACCTAATGGAGAGATGGTGAGTGTAACTCATACATGGTCAAGTACTATATCAAACAGAAGCACTCTTAACAATGTATTTTTCTTACCACAGTTCAAATTCCATTTAATGTCTGTATTCCAACTCACCAGAGAATTACAGTGTGCAACCACCTTCTACCCTGATTTCTGTTTATTTCAGGATCTTTACAATGGGAGGGTGAATGAGATTGGTTGCAAGATGGTTTATACATGTTAGTGAATCAGCCAACATCAAAACCTCTAAATGAACAATTGAAGTTAGGACTAAATATAAGAAAGGCTAAGGAACCTGGTGCAATGCCCGAGGAAGAAATAAAATTGTGGCACATAAGATTTATACATACTTCTAGTACTGTTTTAAGTAAATTGATTATAGCACAATCTGATGTCATAGCTAGTACTATAAAGAAATGTAATGTGTGTCCATGTGCTAAACAATGTAGACTTCCTTTTCCAACTAGTAATAACAAAAGTACTTATAGTTTTGATCTTGTTCATATGGATGTTAGGGGACCTTATAAGGTTCAAACTCATAATGACAATAAATATTTTCTAACAATAGTAGATGATTTTACAAGAATGACTTGGATTTATTTACTTAAACTCAAATCAGATGTATGTGTTGTAGTTCAGCAATTCTTAACCTTTGTGTATACTCAGTTCAATAAACCAGTGAAAATAATTAGAACTGATAATGGAACATAATTTGTAAATGATGTATGTAACAATCTATTCTTAAAACTAGGAATTGTACATCAAAGATCTTATGCTTATACACCTCAACAAAATGGTGTGGCTTAAAGAAAACACAGACACATACTAGAAATAACTAGAGCAGTAAGGCTTCAAGCCAACATTCCCTTAAAATTATGGACTTATGTGTACAAGCTGATGTATACTTGATAAATAGATTACCCTCTTCTATTACTGGAATAACACCTTATGAGAAGCTTTACAAGAAAAAACCTTCAATTAGTCACTTGAAAGTATTAGGTTGTCTGTGCTATGCAAAAGATTTGACAGTCTCTGATAAACTACAATCTAGAGTAAAACCTTGTGTTATAATGGGATACTCTGAAATAAAAAAGGGGTATATTCTATATGATATGCAAAACAAAATGTTCTTTGTCAATAGAGATGTTGGTTTCAGGGAAACTGAGTTTCCTTTCAAAGCAAAAACACCAGAAAGATAAATTTTTTCTGCATAATCAAACTGGTAAGCATGATGATGATTATTTTACTTCAAATATATATATGTCTATACCTGTACATGATTATCAGGCTACTATACAAGAAGAGTCAGATCAAAGGCATCATGCACGAGAGAATGTTCAAAACATCAATCTACCCTCTTCAATTTCAACCTCTTTAATTGAAACTGTAACTTCAGATACAAACCAAAATGATACAATCTAGGTACAATATCCTTTACCAGCTATGACTCAGAATCAACCCTCTAACACAGTTCCTACTAGAAAATCTATCAGATCCAAACAACCTCCAATTTGGCTTAAAGACTTCATCACAAATAAACCTGATTCAACTACTTCATACTTTATAGCCAATTACATATCCTATGAAACACTCTCACCAAAGTATAGAGCTTTCCTCACTGTATTTTCAGAAATAACTTAACCAAAGAACTACACTGAGGCATCCAAAGATCCAAGATGGGTGGATGCAATGAAAGCAGAAATCACAGCACTACAGGATAATCACACATGTGATATTGTTTCCCTACCTAAAGGCAAATCTCCAATAGAGTGCAAATAGATCTACAAGATCAAGTACAAAGAAACAAAAGAGATTAAAAGGTTAAAAACTTGACTTGTAGCAAAATGATACAGTCAAATGGAAGATATTGATTACTAAGAAACATTTTCTCCAATAGTGAATATGGTAACTGTGAGATCTATTCTATCCATAGCAACATCTAGACACTGGTACATACACCAAATGGATGTGTATAATGCTTTTCTACAAGGGGACCTATATAATGAAATCTATATGGAACTACCTCAAGGATTTATGAGCCAGGGGGACAAACAAGTATACAGACTGATTAAATCCTTGTATGGACTTAAACAGGCTTCAAGACAATAGAACTTCAAACTTACAGAGGCACCACTTCAAATGAAGTTCAAACAGTCCCAATATGATCATTCCTTGTTCATAAGGAAAACTAACAAAGAGATAACTTTAGTATTGGTATATGTGGATGACATGCTAATAACTGGAGATCACATGGAACAAATAGAAGAAACAAAACAAGCTTTACAACAAGCCTTCAAAATGAAAGATCTGGGAGAACTGAAGTACTTTCTGGGCATAAAATTTGCAAGATCAGAAAAATGAATTCTAATGCACCAAAGGAAATATGCTTTAGAACTTATTTTTGAACTTGGTGGTCTGGCTGCTGCTAAGCCTATTAACACTCTTATTGACTGCAGTGTGAAGTTAACTACTAAAGAGTATGATGACCATATCCAAAAGTGTCAAGAAACAAGAAGAGATAAGACTAAGACAGAGGTTGAATTACTGAAGGACATTAGCTCATATCAAAGGCTGATAGATAAATTGCTTTACCTCACACTCACAAGACCAGATATAGCCTACAATGTTCAGACACTTAGTCAATTCTTACAACAACTAAAGAAAGCACACTTTGATGCTGCACTTAGAATAGCCAGGTACATCAAGAACCAGCCTGGACAAGGTATACTACTGTCCAACAAATCACAAGAGACAGTAACGACATATTGTAATGCTGACTGGGCTGCCTCCCCTCACACAAGGAAGTCAGTTACTGGATACATTGTCAAATTTGGAGACTCACTTATATCATGGAAATCAAAGAAACAGTCTACAATATCCAGAAGTTCAACTGAATCAGAATACAGAAGCCTAACAGGAACATTGCTGAACTAACTTGAATACTTGGCATATTAGAAGAGATTGGGATCAATATTGACTTACTTGTGACATTATTTACTTACAATAAATCAACTATCTAAATAGCTGCAAATCATGTGTTCCATGAAAGGACTAAATATATAGAAATAGACCTACATTTCATAAGAGAAAAAATTCAGAAAGGAATTGTGAAAACATAATATATCAACATTGCCAACCAATCTGCTGATCTTCTTACCAAAGGATTGAATAGACTTCAACATCAGTATCTATGTTCCAAGCTTGGATTACTGAACATCTTCACAATATCCAGCTTGAGGGAGACCGTTGAAAGAACAAACAAATGTTGAAGTTAGTTAAGAAGTTAGTTAGCTAGTTAAGAAGTTAGTTAGAGAGATTAGTTAATGCTCAACTAACTTAAGAAGAAAATAAAAGATGATACAAGCCATGTAAGTGTATAAATACACATTGTTAGTCATTGTACAATTTAATTTTTTGAATGAAGAATAACAAGAAAATCTTGTCTCTACAAACACAAAAGTTTCCCTTCTTCTTTCCTCTTGTTCTGCATTGATGCATCTCTAATTTATTCATGATTGGGATGATAATTCAACACCACTTGACAGGTTATTAAACATATGAAAATATTTATTCAAGATTGTGGGCTGTTAAAATAATTAAATCGCGAAATCTCTTTAATCCATTTCTTTTTCTGGGTTATGCTTTTATGTGTTTTCTTTTACATTTAAAAAGGTACTCCTATTGATTAACTTCCCGTCCAAATGCATAGTATTTCACTTGCCATTTATCCAATATTTATCTTATTTTTTTTGGTTAAATCCAATATTTATCTTAATTATGCCTTCTCGGATAATTTGGCTATGATCAACATTCAACAGTAGGATTTGATCTTATCAATTTATCCTTTTTCACATATTCTAATTTTTTATTGTTTATCTATAAAATGTTAGTTTGCCCGATAAAGCACCATAGAACTTGTTATGTTGCTAGAAAAATACTTGTTTTCCCAAACTAGCTACTACAACTTATGTAGTATATTTTATTCACAAAATCTGGTCTCTTGCTACTGAATAAGAAAGTAATTGATATTTTTAACATTTAAGCTTGAGATATTTGAGATTTTTCTCTCTGAATAAAATTTCAATTTCAACAATAATTTCATTAATTATCCTCAGTTAACTATGTCAAATTAAAACAAAGCATTAAATTTGAACATAGTGGCACTTACAGATTGGTCAATAATAAAACTCTACTACTCATATATTTGCGTTTTATTTGAACACTGGAAATTTGTTCCTGGCTTTTCGATTACTCGACTTTACATACAAATTATTTAATTTTCAGAAACAAAGTTATTTGCAAAAATCTATTTGTTGTTTAATTAAAATGATTTAAATTTAAATCCGGAAGAATTCCAAAAATCAAACAATAAATCGTAATCCGAAGTAACCACAATTGTAGCTCTAATTCCTCGATTACTATTACTTCCCGATCAACTTTACTACTAAAAAGGAAATCATTAATCATGAACTGTGAAGTTTGCCAGCTAAAAGAACTTGTACGTTTACGCTTTTGACTTGTTCAAATACGAGCTTATTATGAGTTTCTTTATTGACCTTGATTTTTCACTTTTTTTTTTAAGGATGTGGAGCACTTTGAGATACGAGAAGTTCTTCGATGTAAGTTCAATTCCTTAAATCCACTGCTTTATTTGTGATTATTATGTTTTAAATTTTAGCGATTGATCCGTTACATAGTTGCTGCTGTGTATATGTATTTAGAAGACTTAGAAATATACCAATACCAACACACATATGCACCCGATCCCTTTTAAATCCTTGGATTTGTGTTGTCTCTAATTCATGTGTAATTAGGGAAATGGGATGGATAAATATTGATGAACGTTCAGCTCATAGCTTATATTTGACTTAATTTGACTAAGTTTTGTATGAATTGGGGAACGCTAGAGTAACTGGTAAAGTTGACTCCATTTGACCAGGATGTCACAGGTTCAAGCCGTAAAAACAGCCTCTTGCGGAAATACAGGGTAGACCCCTTGTGGTCCGGCCCTTTCCCGGACCCCACGCATTGCGGGAGCTTAGTGCACCGGGCTGCCTTTTTTTTACTAAGTTTTGTGTATGATCATCCTAGGCTTATTGAATGATCTAAGCATTGGCTTGTACTGGTTAGTTTTTCTGTTTAATCTAGAATCGAATAACAAATTGCTCATTAGAAAGACAATTTGGAATTACACATTGGTTGTTCCTGTTGAGGATGTGACTTTTGTTTTTGATATGGAAGTATTGGATTGTAGAAAATCATGAACAGTTAGATATCCACATATTTGGTTTTGAGATACCACCTAGTAAAAGCTGAAACTGTGGAGGAGTCTTGATGACTAAAATGGATTAATGCATGAGAATCAGATACCAGAAGTTGACTTAGATAAGATCTTTAATTGTACAAGATGCATATTTCAGGCCTAAAAGTTTTTGTATATTGATGAATAACTGAACAGCGTGTTCACATGTCACATTGTTCATGTGTTCTAAAGTGCGATGTTTTCTGGAATTTCTATTGACTGGTTTTGACATTCCTCCTTTTGTGCTTTTGCTTGTTTGAGTTCCTCCTAGATATCATCATTCAATGATTGCAAGCTTAGAGTATCTAGCAATTTTGACTGTAGTTTGAATACACCGTGTAGCTCTATCCTAAACAATTGAAAGGTGAATTGCAGGTATTTTACATACAATTATGTTCCACAGAGCATTAGGCCTGCTGCGGCCGAAGGATGTTGATTTGGAACTTTTTGACATTACATATGTAAGTATTAAATAGTATCTCTTTTGAAGGGGAGCCTTGGAGCAACAGTAAGGTTGTCTCCGTGTGATCTATAGGTCACGGGTTCAAGCCGTGGAAGCATACCTAATGATTGCATTAGGGTAGACGGTCTACATCACACCCCTTGGGTGCGGTCCTTCCCCGAACCCTGTTAATGCAGGATGCTCTGTGCACCGAGCTGCCCTTTAGGCTTTATCTCTTTTTCATCATTTTCTTTTTCTCTTTTAATTAGTGTGGTGTGTGAAAACAAAATGGAAAAGGGTATTGTGGCAGGAGGAATCTTGATTATTCAAAGACGAGACATGAGATGTGGATATGACATCTTGAACTTTGAAAAAGGAGTGAATGTCAGCTAATGTCTTTTGTTAGAAGCTAATATATTTTAAACTTTTTAGAGAAGGTGAATTAATGGTCAAACGAACTATTCACTATTAGTGAAAGACGTTTATTGTGACACATTGAACTAGAGGGAAATCACTGTATAATTTAGAACCAAAAGCGAGGTCCGTTAAATTATGTTAGTCTATAGGAGAGGTTGGTGTAATACTGTAATATACCATGTGTTTTTTTCCTTTCCCAATTTGTTTTTTGATCTATATAAGTTGCTGATATTTACTATTAGGTATAGTTTTAGTTTATTGTTCTTTCATGTTATGTTATGTAGACACAATGTGGTGATGTGGAGGTTGAAAAGAAAATTGAAGAGAAGATTACCCAATTCATTGATAGGGTCGAGAAGCACCCTAACAGGAAAAATCAGGTTAGTGGTTTCAGTTTGTTTCTGTTGGTGATGATCACTTTTTGGCCAATGGTCGTTCACTTCCCTACTTTATAATTCTGTTCAATGTTTTCATATTTTAATAGCCATTTCTTTTTCTTAAATATGCTCTTTATTCATGAGAGTTCCTTGTGATTTTTGTGGTGGTTTCTTATTTCGTACTGTTTGGTTCTTCTATTGTATGTTGGATTTTTCTTAGGGTATTGTTGCATGTAACCTTTTGACTAGTTGTATAAGTATCTTGTGGAATTTTAATCACTAGTGAAATCAGTACTGGTCTAAATATCTAAAGGAACTTTCTTTTTGTTACATCAACATACATATTTCTGTAACTGGATGGAGAAAATATGCAGATTTGCCTATCCTTCTGTGAAGTAAAAAATAAACAGACCTCATGGTTCCCTAGCAAAGTTGAACGTTTCTACTGGGAATACTGGTATATAAATTTGAATGTGGCTCATCATCCGAAAGGTCATTCTGGCAAGTCTCATCTCTCAAAAGTAGTTGACCCACGAGGTACCATCTTTTTTTCCTTTTTTTTTTGAAAAATATTTTGCCATACGGTTTTACAACTTGTTCATTAGTCAGTTTTGTAAAGGGAGGTATAATTTTTTTTTTGTTGCAGAGAGTGCATCTGAGGAGAGGAGTGCTCGACGCACAGTGTTAGAGTCATCTCTTCGTGAAGTTATGTTTCAAATAATAAAATTTGTAAATGAAAAAAAGGACCATATTCCTGCGATACCAAATCTTGAGTGTGTCACATTTCCTTATGAGATCACTATCTCAAGGTAATTTCCCCTTTCTCTAAGTTGTGAACATGTAATTAAGTTCTGTTATTCATCATAGATCAGTATACAAGTGGTTTGCTATTAATGACTTCAAACTATTATTATTGATTTCTTGCTGTGGGTTTTTGCTTTAATTTTCTGATTTATATTGATTCGAATTCTGAAATGCATTTGGTTTCCTTGAGTTTCTTCCTGCACGAGAGAAGTTATACTATGCTTTGGTAGTGCAAAATGGTATTTATTTTCTCTGGTTTCTACTTTTTGCCACTGTAAGTAGGTTATCAGGTAATATGAATATTCTTTTTCTTTTTGAAAGAAAATATACCAAGGCCTTTACCTGAGATATATATATCTTCAAAATCTTCACATCTGTTGCCACTGTGGCTGGTAGAGGTGGCAGGTATCCCGTGTAATTAGTCGAGGTCCATGCAAGCTGGCCCGAACACCACGGTTATAAAAAAAAATCTTGCACATCTGTGGGGTTAATTGACCTAAGGCATCACTCAGGGGAAAAAGGAATTACATCTTCAGTACAGATGTTCTCCTTGTCCGCATAGGTAGAAATCCAGAGTGGAATAGGCTTATGATAACTAGTTATAGTCTTCCATCCTATGTTAGTCTCAGTATTCCTCTTCTCATACTTCTAGTTTAAATTGATATCAATGCAGTTTGTTGAGTAGACACTTATTTTTGGGTCTGATGACCTACATGACTATTTTGGCTAATAATGCTCCTTCTATACTTGTGGTATTCTTTTTCTCATAAATGCTCATTTGTACAAGCAATGCACTTACATGTGCCACTTTACTGGGCTTGAATTTGTTAATATGACTATGAAAGTTTGGGAAAGGGTCATGGAGACGAGGGTGAGAAAAGGCATATCTATTTTCGAGAACCAGTTTGGATTCATGCCGGGGCGTTCGACTACAGAAGCCATTCATCTTATTAGGAGGTTGGTGGAGCAGTATAGGGAGAGGAAAGGAAGAGAGACTTACATATGATTTTCATCGACCTCGAGAAGGCATACGACAAAGTCCATAGGGAGGTTCTATGGAGATGTTTGGAGGTTAGAGGTGTATCTGTGGCATACACTAGGGCGATCAATGATATGTATGATGGAACCAAAACCAGGGTACGGACAGTAAGAGGGGATTCATAGCTCTTCCCAGTGACGATGAGGTTGCACCAGTGACGATGGAGTGGATCAACTCTTAGTTCATTCTTATTTGCCTTGGTGATGGATGACCTGACACGACAAATCCAAGGGGAGGTGCCGTGTTGTATGCTATTCGCAGACGACATAGTCCTGATTGATGAGACTCGCAACGGAGTGAATGCTAAACTGGAGGTTTGGAGATAGACTCTGGAGTCTAAAGGGTTCAAATTGAGTAGGACCAAGACAGAATACTTATAAGTTCAGTAACGGGAGCGACCTTGAGACAGACGTGGAGGTGAGGCTTGGTACTCAGGTCATTCCGAAGAAAGGAAGCTTCAAGTACCTCGGATCTATTATTCAAGGGAACAGAGAGATTGATGACGATGTCACACATCGTATTAGGGCAGAGTGGAATAAATGAAGGCTCGCATCTGGAGTCTTATGCGTTAAAAAGGTGCCACAAAAACTTAAAGGTAAGTTCTATAGGGTGGTGGTTAGACCGACTATGTTGTATGGGACGGAGTGTTGACCAGTCAAGACTTCGCATATCCAAAAGATAAAAGTCGCGGAGACGAGGATGCTGAGATGGATGTGTGGGCATACAATGAGGAATATGATTAGAAATGATGATATCCGGTACAGAGTGAGAGTGGCCTCGGTGGAGGATAAGATGCGGGAAGCGAGGTTGAGATGGTTCGGGCATGTGCAGAGGAGAGACACATGCTCCAGTGCGGAGGTATGAGAGATTGCCTATGGACGGGTTGAAGAGTGGTAGAGGTAGGCCGAAGAAAGTATTGGAGAGAGGTAATTAGATGGGATATGGCACAGGTGTAACTTACCGAGGACATGACCTTAGATAGAGGGTTGTGGAGGACACGAATTAGGGTAAAAGGGTAGTAGGTAGTTAGCGTAGCCCTACTTACGCTTACAAACTGATAGTTATAGTGTTATTATTATAGGCTCACTTAGATTATCATACTAGTAGACGCAATAGTACTTTATAGTAGCGTTTGATTTCTACTGCTATGTGTTGTTTAATGTATTTTATTTATCTTATGTACCTGCATTAGTTACTGCTTCTTTTTCAGAATGCGCTAGCATGATTTATTTTCTTGCTTTGTTTGGGCTTATGCTTTATCTTGAGCCGAGGGTCTCTCGGAAACAGTCGCTCTACCTATCAAGGTAGAGGTAAGGTCTGCGTACACTCTACCCTCCCCAGACCCCACGTTGTGGGACTCCACTGGGTATGTTGTTGCTATTTTGCCTAAATCTTAGCTGCTTATGTAAGATTAAGTTTTTTGTAGGATATACGTTGTTTTTGAGCCTCAAGTTTGGCTATAACACTCGCTTAGTAATTGTCTTGTGCCAAAGACCATACTCAACTCTGGGTCTAGTACTTTTTGTTCCTTATGCTTCTAATGGCTGGTCAATAAACTATTTCCTCTAGCTGAAGTTTTAGCTATAACACTTGCTGAGTAATTGCCTTGTGCCAAAGACGCACACTCAGTTGTGGGTCTAGTACTCAGATCAGTTTATTCCTTCTGCTTCTAATGGCTGGTCAATAAACTATTCCCCCTAGCCGAAGTTTTGGGTGTTCGTGTGGAGTCAAACTATTTCCTCTGGCCAAAGTTGTGCGAGGAAAAGTAGTTCAGAAATGGACCACTAATTACAATTGAGAACCAAGCGAGGTGCCCTATGATTCTTGTTGACTCAATCGTTCAGAGTGTTGTGGTTATCTTTCGACATGTAGGTACATATATAGAGGATAAATTACACTTGACCTTACTTTATATCACCCCACAAGAGCTCTTATTTAGCTGATGATACTATGGTATTAAGCACTCCGACCATAAGATTCTACCATGATAAGATTGACAATGCTATCAAGTTATTGGTTCACTCCCCAAATAGATGAGGTCATAAGATCTTGATCCTAAGTTCCACTCTTTAGGGGGAACAAGAAATGGTTAGGATGACAATAAAGAAATAAGTTAAATATTTAAGATAAATTGACGAAACATATTTGTCATATAAGTTCATGATGGTAAATAAGATGTTTTTGCTGAAGCCCTTTATAGAGAGGTCATATAATTCTGGAAGCTAAAGGATAGCTTTCTGTGCTGTAACTAGTACAAAGTACTACGTACTTACATCTACAACAATATGTAGCTTTTATTAATTATTTAAAAGAAATTTAACATGTATCACCTTCCAGCTAAGTTTTGTGTTACCTTCTTTAGTTCATCAGATTCTGCTTTTGGGATGGATGTGATCAGGAGGATGCTACAGACTGGGCATCCAACCATGCTCAGCTGATTGGAGAATGCCCTGATGGTGGCCAGTCTTCCCTTTATCTCATTCATTAAGAGGTAAAATGGTTGATCATCCAATGTCTGGTAATGTGAATATTTAGGGCCCAAGTCGAGTATGGGTTCCCTCTAGTGGCCAAGGAGTCGCACAGTTGAAAGAAATGGAAGCTACATGTACATAGTATTTGCTAATCTACAAATGTTCTATCTTTTCTTTGTTTTCTTCATGTTTGATATCATAGTAAACGAAATATATAAGCTGAAAATTGTTACGTAGTCAATCTAATTGGTCAATTTTTTTACCAGTTATCTCTTTGTTCCCGCTGTTGTCTCTCTGATGTTTTTGTTAGCTGCATCCTGTTTAGTTTCTTTTAAGATAGTTAACTTGTATGAACGATGCTTCCTGACATGGAGACGACAGGAAGCATTTGCTTCAAAATTCACCACATATGAAGTGAATTTGACTAGTGTAGGAG
Organism: Anisodus tanguticus; assembly: GCA_034509755.1. Classification (NCBI taxonomy): domain Eukaryota; kingdom Viridiplantae; phylum Streptophyta; class Magnoliopsida; order Solanales; family Solanaceae; genus Anisodus; species Anisodus tanguticus. Next base: position 30,459,793 of record CM067548.1, read on the forward strand.
AAAATATACGAAATTCATAGGTACAAAGGAAAATCTTTATCCATTGTCGTACTCTTGTTTTAATTCAAAACCATATTTCTTCTTAAATATAACGTATGAAGTCCGTTTGGTGTGTTAAACGCACAGCCAGATAGCCAAAGAATGGTCAGAATAATTAGAAAAGATGTATTAAAGTTAAATATGTGAAGTAAAAATTATGCCAGTAAGTAAACTATCTTAAAAGAGTTTCAAGAATGCACTTGTAGAAAGTTCTAATTAGGATGAGTGAGTACCGAGTACTTATGCTAGATTTCTGATATTATATTCCTAAAACTAGTACTCATGTTCTTGTTTACTTGTCAACATGGTTAATCTAAAATACTTGTCATTTTAGACAACTAAGAAATAATTATGGATTTGTTTTTCAATTTTACCCTCAGCATTATTAGAATTTATTGCAGAGAGACCAATGTAGTGAAAGATCAAAGAATAAATAAGGACAAATTAGTCAAATAATTCTTATTTCAAGGATACTTGAGGATTGATCTACAAATACAATGACGTATATAGCATTTTGACTGTGCTCGAGGGTTCATCCAGTGCTTTTGGCTTATTATAGACATATTATACACTAGGACTTTTTTAAATATGTATAATTCATCTAGTTTTCTTAAATTTATTTACCAAGAAATGATAGTTATTGTGGTATTCTTATCTACTAACTTTAATTCTTAAGTTTATCCCAACAACTACAGTGGAATAGGGGTAGCTAGCAGAGGTTGAGCTTTTGACAATGTAATACCAATTTTTTTCTCCAGTAAGGTAATTGTGCAACATGAGCTTCATTTATTAGTTTGCCTCTACCAATTACTTGTGCAAGTTCTTCTTGTGCTTTCTCCAAAGTATGTGGATTCTTAAGTAGTTCTGTCATGACCCACTCCAATGTATTTGATGTAGTATCGGTCCCTGCTACAAACAAGTCCTGTAAAAATTACTAGTGTAAGATATTCTGATGTAGATGCAATAAAAAATCAAGTGAAGGATTCCAAAACATATGTTGCTTTCAATTGGACAAACTGAAATGTTGTCAAAGGGGACCAAACCCTGTTGATAAGGCGTGGCGTTATTGCCACAAACATTTAATCCAAGCTAGTAGAGACAAAATACAACTAAATTATCAAAATCAGAGGCGGATCTAAACGGTGAGGTATCCTAATTCAGTAATTTTTGTATGTGTTAAATTCTTTATTAAGTAAATATAAATAATTGATCTCGAACCCAGTAAATTAATTGAGTTGCGGTAGAATTTGAACTGAATCCATAAAATTCAAATTCGGGATCCATCTCTAATTAAAATTGTTGTTATGTTTAACAACTTAGCCTTTTAACTAAGATGCTCGATAATTAAACATGGTACCAGTGAAGATAAAGAGGTCCAAGGTTTCAAATTTCACTACTAGTAAAAATATAGTTTCACATGTTTAGCCTATGAATGAAAATTAGGTCAACATGAAAAGAGTATAATGAGATACAATAAAATTATGTATTTACTAAAATATTTTCTCTTGCCGTCAATCTTTTTTAGTTTGGGGTGATGATATCATTCAAAAAAATTAATCGTTAATCTATGGCAACCTAACACTTCAGTGAAGTCCTAAAAGTTGCTCTGTCAATATCGACTGGTTCATCATTTTGCTATTATTGTGACAATAATCAATCAACTCCTGATTTTTTTTTTGTCCTGAGATGCTCATTAGCGTCAAGCTTGTTACCTGAGAATAGACGTGACAAAATCAATCTATTTTATAATAACAAGCTATTATAACCACATAAATTTTATAACACGTTTAAAATCATCAATTTCAAAAGCCTTATAGCTACACAAATACTATGACATTTAAAAACATAATTTTCAAAAGTTCTTCTTTCTTTCTTAAACTTCAGTCAAATTACACTACATAAATTATATAAATTGTAGCGAAATGACGGATAATTTAAGAAAATCAAATTAATTTTACTCATTTTAACTCCTCCAAATTTGACCAGTCCGTCCATTTGCAATCTTTACCTGAGAAGATGTGAGAGTTCATAATCTTGCCAAGTGTTCTCCAGCGAGAATTGACAGGTAGCCTAACTGAGAAATCATGGTGATTTCAGGCATGGAGAACGTCTGGAACACACCTATTGGAAAAGGCTAAACCTTGCTTTTGCATCACTTAAATTGCCAACACTGATGAGGAAATTTACTTTAAATCAAACATTTTAATTTTATTCGTTATCATTTAATTCACGTCCTACCTATCCCCGATCAACATTTACTACGTTCCGTACTAAGGTGGACAATTGAATTTTTCAGTTATTTCAAACTTTATCATTAATGGAAAATTTATAACCTATCATAGACGGAAAACAACAAAGGCAGGTAAAACTGAATATTATTTCTTACCATTTGATGCTAAAAGTCCACTTGAGAATATTGTTTTTTTTGTGGCTTTGTACAACATTGAACCATTCATGTTGCAGTATAACAAAAATATCCAAAAGAGTATGGACAACTTGGTTCATCTAATATGTCTCCATCTACAGCTTTGTACCACATAACTTAATTCCATAACAATCTGCTCCTTCACGTTGCTTCGTCTTTTCTAAAAATCCTTGTGTTCCTTTGGTTGACATTAATAGGGTGAACATTTATTCGAGAGAGACCAATATAGTGAAAACTCTGAGAATAAATAAAGGTAAATTAATCAAATAACTCTTCTTCTTATGGTTTTAAAGGGTGTTCAAATGGCTAACATGACAAGTACATAGGAATAGAGGGAGGGAGTAACATATAATCCTATCACCTTTCTTGAACAAGAAATAAATCATGTCATTTTGCTTGACATATTTATTGTTTAGTTAAGTCCTCTTCGAAAATGAACCCTTGAGGCTCATAAATTTTTTCTGATGTGCAAACTTTAGTCCTTGGTGTTTCTACTCAAGCGCTATTTAAATAAGGTCCTAGTCTGTGTTGCACTTGTTTCTAAGATTTAATTAAGTGGCCTCCAACGTGTCTTAGGCACTTAGACAAGTTATAGCCCGGAGAGGAGCCAACACTACAAGAAATTCGCATTTCCGAGTACCAATTATGACTACAAAAAATCAGTCGTTATTGTAGGTCCCTTTTGTTGGAAATTTGCCTTTGGTGGGAGATGCGTCCGACCAACTTTAACGGCTTAAACACTAGTGTTCTGCATGTTGGAGAATTCGATTCTTCACACGTGCATAATCTACTAAGTAAGTAGATGACCGTAGGGCCAAGGATCGTCAAATTTCGTTGAGAAATGAAAGAGATATTGGTCCACGAAGTGAGGTGTTTGAAGCATGGAAAAGTGTGGTATTGAGATCAATTCTCCCTCATCGGTGGAGGAAGAAAGAATTATTTTGTTTATAAGTCTCAAAGTTGGCTTGGGGTTTGGGACCCCAAAGGGTATCCCATGTGTTTAAAGGAGGGAGGACCTAGATGTGCCTCGGCTTTCGAGGAAAGCCCACACGCGCGCCGCCGCCCGCCCGCCCGGTTCGGGTCCGGGCTCACGGCTGTGGGCTGTGCTTCCTACTACCTTCCATTGTTGACACACACAAAAACAAAGAATCAGTTCTTCCTACTACCTTCCAACATCATTTCATTACTCAAAATTCTTCACGGTAACACTTGAGTTTCCTTTGCTCATTTGTTCACTTGCTGTTTTATCTTGGGAGACAATTGTACAGGACGTAGAAAGGATACATACGGGGCAATATTGTCTTAAAGACAGAGTGCAAACACTCGACTCAGCATACCCAAAAACTGTTTCAGTTTATTATTCAAGTTTGTAGTAATTTTAGTTCTTGTAATACTTAGTAGTTACTTGTAATTTCTATTTCCTGCATCTTTGTAACCAACACCTTTTTAGTATAATCCGTGCGCATAAGGTCCATTAAAGAGAAAAGTGATCCTTATCAGTATTTTTATTTCCAACGTTTGAACTAAAGACCTTTGATTAAGGATGAAAATATCCTATTTATCTCACCACACTCTTTGACGGTGACATGGTCTTATTTCAAGGATACACAAGGATGGATCTACAAATACAATGATGTATGATGTATATAGCATTTCGAAAGTGCTCGAGGGTTCATCCAATACTTTGGGCTCTTTATAGATAGATTACATATTATAATTTTTTTAAAATATATAGAAAAATACTAGTTTTCTTACATTTACAAAGAAATGATAGATATTGTACTATTATTCTTAATCTACTAACTTAAATCTTAAGCTTATCCCAACAACTATAGTGGAATAGGGATAGCTAGCAGAGGTTGAGCTTTTGCCAAGGTAATACCAAACTTTTCCTCCATGTCCAAAATTTTAGGTGCAATTCCACCATGTAGCTTCCAATTAAATGTATTTAGGATTGAACATAATGCTACTGGAACCATCTTAATAGCCAAAGGCAGTCCAGGGCAAATTATTCGACCAGCACCAAATAGAATTAGCTCAAAATCCCGACCTCGTACATCTATTTTTGACTCCCAAAACCTCTCCGGTTTAAAGTCCAAAGCACCTTCCCATATATTAGAGTCGCGCCTAATTGCCCATACGTTCACTAGAACTTGCGAGTCTTTTGGAATAATATAGCCACAAAAATCAACATCTTCCTCTGCTTTGCGCGGAATTAAGAAATGAACTGGTGGGTGTATTCGAAAGGTTTCTATTACGATGCACCTCAAGTAAGGTAATTGTGCAACATGAGCTTCATTTATTAGTTTTCCTCTGCCAATTACTTGTGCAAGTTCTTCTTGTACTTTCTTCAAAGTATGTGGATTCTTAAGTAGCTCTGCCATTGCCCATTCCAATGTATTTGATGTAGTATCGGTCCCTGCTACAAAACAAGCCCTGTAGAACTTACTAGTGTAACATCCTGTGATGTAGATGCCATATAAATCAAGTAAAAGATTCAAAAACATATGTTGCCTTCAATTAGACAAACTGAAATATAGTCCCGGGAAAAAGCACCAAACACTGTTGATAAAAAAACGTGACATTATTACCATGAGCATTTAACCAATGTAGCAAACAAACAACTTGTAGAGACATATAGTACAACTAAATTATCAAAATTAGGGACGGATCTAGATGCTCCTGGGCACGGTTCATCCAAATTAATATATAAATAAGTAAAAATAATTGATTTCGAACTAAGTAAACTAAATGAAGTGTGGTAGAATTCTGAGCTGAAATTCATAAAGTTCAAATTTTGTATCTATCCTTAATCAAAATTGTTGCTTTCCTTTGGAACTCATGTGACAATAATCCACTGCTTCACCAACTTTGGAACTCATGTGACAATAATCAATAAGCTTCTGAATCTTTTTTGTCCTAAGATGCTCATTATCATCAAGCTTACTACCTGAGAATAGACGTGACAAAATCATTCTATAATTCAGTATTTGCTCAACTCGGCCAAATTTAGACTATGTTTAGCCTAGCGGCTAAAAACTGCTTATTTTGAAAAGTGTTTTATTCAAAAGTACTTTTCAAAAAAATACTTTTTATGAGAAACAATTTGTGTTTGGCTATTTCATTTAAAAAATATTTTTCACTCCTTTTAATAAGCAAATTGTGTTTGGCTCATCATCTTAAAAAAGTGTTGAGTGTCAAATTACGAAAAAGAAAAAATATCAATAAATTTACTATCAAAATTATTTTACAGAGAGAAATTATTTTAAATAGCTATTATGAAAGGCTTTAATTAAGTTTTTATTTTTAACTAATTAAAATTTAAAATTACATGTTAAATTTTTTAATTAATATAATAAATAAATAAAATATCGATGTGATTACTGTCAATTTCTTCAGGGTTATCTTGGCTATTGAGAAGGGCATCTAACACATCAACATTTGCATTGTTTGTCAGTTTTCTTTCCTTTAGTCGCTCATCAATTAAATCATTCATAAGGTGAAGTCATGCGCCGCCTTATACCTTGTGGATCTATTTTCTGAAGAAAAGGGAAATAGTCCACCAAATTGGGTTTACCACCCTCAACCATGATGTTCAACGCCAATTGCTTAGCAGAATCAGAAAATGGATCAGTCAAATCTTTGGAGAAAATGGTGTTGGACAACAAATTCAAGGAAGTCCTAAGAGCTGCTCTGCCAATATCCACTGCTTCATCATTTTTACTACGGTTGTCAGGGGTGGATTTAGTGGTTAGCCAGGGTGTTACCTCGGCAGAAAATTACACTGTACATAAATTAACTTTTGAACACCTTGAATAAATGCAAAAGGCTAGTTCAAGTGGTTCAGAGTGTTCAAAATTATTTCCAACATCCTAGGTTCAATTCTCAGGGATAACATAAGTTTTTATTTTTAACTTTTGTTATTTTTTCGATCCCTGAGTAAAAATTCTAGATCCGTCACTGACTGTTGTGACAATAATCAATCAGTTCCTGGATCTTTTTTGTATTGAGATGCTCATTATTACATCTTTATCCATCTATACAGACAAGACTGATATCTTATATGGACATCGATTGGGGCAGCTGTCCTCCAACCAAGGAGAATTACACTATTCTACAATATATATATATATATATATATTATGACATGACATGACATGACAGAGTGGGCCGCTAGTGCATAAAACAACCTACTTTTTTAACATTGGCATTTGATAACCTAAAATACGTCTCTTTTGAAATGTTTGGCATTTTCTAGTCAATTCTTTCACCGAAAATAGATCTTTACCTAAGTTTCTCTCACATCCTTCAAACCCTTTATCCGTTAAATAAGTCCCATTACATGTTAATCTCTCCATCTATTCTGAGCAGTGTATCAGAAAATCTCTATAGATATTTATTCTTCCCGGCCCCTTAATTGCTATATTCTCCAAAATTTGCGGTAAATATATACCTTTTTGAAGGCTTTGCCGAGATTCAATTTTCTTAACTTGTCATATTGTGAAGTAACATGTGTAATATTAGTTAGTGTTGATGGGTTAGCTCAGAGAAAAGAAATTACTTTTTTTCAGAAGAAAAAAAAGTCAATTTAAAATATGTGTGTGTTACTAAGAGTCTTTTTGAACAGATGAGTCTGTTGCGAATAGACTCTAAGGTATTATAAATACCTGGTACTGCTTCAAAATAATATATGTACAATTACAGATTTTCTCTTCTTTTCTCTATTGCTTTCACTATAAATCACAATATTGTGTTCTTATGGGAAATTTGAATTAATTGCTGGTATTCGAATTTTGTTGGCTTTGTAAATCCTGGAGGAATTCTGCCACCAACCCTACAACAACGAAGTGAGAGGCTTAAATTCCTTAAGGACAGAGATTACTTTATCAAAATCGGGCGGTCTTCGAACGCTGAGACTGTCCCTAAAATCCGGTCTTCGAACGATGAGACTGTCCCTAAAATCCGATCTTCGAACGCTGAGACTGTCCCTAAAATCTTCAAAAAGGACCGAGGAAAGACCCTTTGTAAAGATGTCTGCAATTTGATACCTGGAAGGGATATGACACTCGCGTACTTGTCCACGAGCTACCTTTTGACAAACAAAATGAATGTCCATCTCGATATGTTTAGTGCGCTGGTGCTGAACCGGATTCCCAGACAGATAGATGACACTAATATTATCACAATAAATCAAGGTAGCTTTCTGAATAGGACAATGAAACTCTAAAAGAAGATTACGTAACCAACATGATTCAGACACCACATTGGCTACCCCTCGATACTCGGCCTCTGCACTAGAGCGTGATAAAGTTGACTGATGTTTGGCAGACCATGAGACCAAGTTATTACCAAGAAACATACAATATCCAGACGTAGACCGTTTGGTGTCTGGACAGTCACCCCAATCAGCATCTGTATACGAGACAAGTGCTGACGTCGAAGAAGGATATAAATGCAAGCCATAGTCAAGTGTACCATGAATATACCGAATGATGCGTTTGAGCGCATTCATGTGCTCAACTCTGGGATCATGCATAAACAAACACACCTGCTGTACATCATACGTAATATCTGATCTCGTGAATGTAAGATACCGAAGGGCCCCTGCAAGACTGCGATATCGGGTCGAATCCTCGTATAGTACGCCGACCGCAACACTAAGCTTGGGCTTAGTATCAACGGGAGTGGAAGTGGACTTACAGGATGACATCCCAGCCCTCTGATCTCAGCTGCATACTTCCGTTGAGATAAGAATAACACACCTGCATGGCGAGTGACAACAATCCCCAAAAAATAACTCAAGGCCCCCAAGTCTTTCATAGCAAACTCAGAGCTGAGCATTGTCATGATAGACTGGCGTAAGGCATCGGAAGAGGCAGTCAGAATAATATCATTCACATATAACAGAATATAGGCCAAGGACGAACCACGACGATAGATGAACAAGGAATTATCCGACCTGCTGTGAGTGAACCCAATAGTCGAAACATAGTCAGCAAACCGCGTATACCAGGCCCGTGGAGACTGCTTAAGCCCATATAAGGACTTCTTCAACAAACAGACATGATGAGGATGTTTGGGATCCCTAAATCCCAAAGGCTGATGCATATAGACTGTTTTCTTGAGATCACCATGGAGGAAAGCATTCTTTATATCTAACTGATAAATATGCCATGCTTTCGAAATAGCTAAGCTAAGCACAGTGCGAATGGTAGCCGGCTTGACCACTGGACTAAACGTCTCACCACAATCCACACCAACCTGCTGATTCTTACTATCACCCACAAGCCGCGCCTTATGTCGGGCAAATGAACCATCTGGATTTTCCTTATGAGCAAAAATCCACATAGACCGAATAATATTAATACTAGATGGACGGGGCACCAACTCCCACGTCTTATTATCAATAAGAGCATTATATTCATCGGTCATAGCAATTTTCCAATTCGGATCATTTAATGCAAACACAGGATTACGGGGTAAGGGTGATCTAAAAACATTAGAATATAAATTAAAATATTCTTTTGGTTTAAAAATCCCCCATTAACTACGAGTGACTGGTCTATGACTCGGGGCAGAGGCGGGTGGATTTTAGGAATTTTCGGGACTTGGGACGGACTGGCCAGCAAGTAGTGGGCCTGCTGGCCCAAATCGGGAACTGAAGCTGGAGCTGGGCACGAGAACTGGGCCAACACTGGACCAGAAATAGTACCCAGAACTGGGCCGAAACTGGGCCAGAACTGGGTAGAATGGATGGCCCAGTTGCTGGACCCGATTTGAAGACGACGTTGTTTGGGGAGGACTAGCAGTCAGTGGACCCACTGGCGGAGTTGGGGTGCGGGACACGTCCGAAAAATAGTGAATAAGTTTCGGAAAAATACCATCATCCAAAAAATTATATGAACTAGGCCCGGGATTATTAACCTTAGCAAACGGAAACTGGAATTCATAAAAAATGACATGGCGATTAATGATGATTTTATTAGAGGATAAATCAAAACATTTATAACCACGTTGATTAGACGGAAAACTCAAAAACACATACGGAGTAGACCGGGCCTGAAGTTTGTTAATTATGGTGGACGGAAAGAGTGGATAACACAAGAACCCAAAGACCCTAAGATGTGAATACGAAAGAGTCTTATTATATAAAATTTGAAGGGGGGATGAATATGTCAAACCTTTGGAAGGAAAAATGTTAAGAAGATATGTAGCCATTTGTAGAGCATGATGCCAAAAAGACGGGGGTATGGAAGCATGAATTAGTAAAGTGCGGACAATATTATTAATGGTACGAATTTTGGGTTCGGCTTTCCCATTTTGTGAAGACGTGTGAGGGCAAGAAAAATGAAAATTGATCCCATTATTTGCACAAAATTCCCGAAATACCCCATTGTCATATTCTTTGCCATTATCACATTGGATATATTTTATTTCACATTGGAATTGGGTTCTAATGAATGCTCTAAATTTTAAGAAGATGGAAAAAACTTTAGATTTTTTTGCTATTGGAAAAGTTCACAAAATTTAGATTAATCATCCAAAAAGAGAACATAATACCGATGACACAAAGAACTAAGAACATGAGACGTCCATAGATCACTATGAATAATATCAAATGGCATTGAAGTATGAGAATTAGAGTCTACAAATGGCAGCTTAACTATTTTCCCTAACTAACAAGATTGACAATTCGGAGTGCAACGCTCACCCTTACAAGAAATAAAAAAAAATTTCTCTAAGGAAGACAAAATAGACGATCCTGGATGACCTAGACGAGCATGTCACAAGGAAGGAGTAAGGGCTGCAAATGCTGACGGCAAGGCTTGACTCGATGGACCGGAACATGGCGTGATAAGATAAAGATCTCCTCTACTATCACACCTCATGAGAGGACTCCTCATTTTGAAATCCTTCACAAAGAACCCAAATGGATCAAATTTTATGGACACGTAATTATCAGTGGTGAATTTTCGGACATACACCAAATTTTTAATCAATTTTGGAGCGTGAAGGGTATTTTTCAAAATAAGGGGTGGATGAGGGGGAGACAATGTTTTATGACCATAACCACGAATTGGAGTTGAATTACCATTACCAACAATTATACCACGATTTTTGCTCAAATTGGAATAAGACGAGAGAGTACCTGAATCTGATGTCATGTGAGTAGTGGCACCAGTGTCCATGTACCATTTTGGGTCCGAATGATTTATTCCAAGCATGTGCATCGCGGCTTCGATGTCAGTAGAAGTGGGGCCTGCTGCATGATGGGCCTGGTGGGGCCCAGTTCTGCCTCCCTGCTGACCTGGTACCCCACTGGATCGCTGGACCGAGACTGGGCTGGAGTAGCTGGGCCAAAAAGAAGGCTGAAATTGGGCCCAATTACCGTGGGCTGGAGGCGCTGAAAAGTCGAGATTGTTGGGCCACTACCTACCGGTCCAGGCCCATGGCCAGGGGGCCCAAGGCTGGAACCAGTGGGGCTGAGGCCCACTGTTGATGGGGTGGGGCCTACCGCCGCCGGTACTGCTGACGTTACCACCGCGATTTCTTCCATTATTTTTCCTAGTATTCTTGCCGCTACCGTGAGCACAGTTTTGGCCCGAATTATCAACACACCTTGGAGAATTTGTGGAGGACGTCATCATGACCACGGGACTTGCCCCGGTAGCTGTCTTCTTAGCCAATCCGGCTTCTTTCAAAGTAAGCATGGAGCGGGCTTGATAGAACGTTGGGAGAGGGTTACTTTGACGAAGTAGGGTCCCAACTCCACTAAATGCCTCGGAGAGGCCAGCAACTATCTGTAAAACCAGACGATCTTCACTAACAGGCGCACCAATATTGCGGAGTTGGTCCGCCAATTCCTTCAACCTTTTGCAATACGCTGAAACATTCGGGAAACTTTCCATGTTGACGTGGGAAAAGTCCTGCTCAAGAGTAACAACTTTGGAATTCTGATTATCTTGAAATATGTCACGCAGCCTATCCCAAGCAGCCATTGCCGTAGCGTCTGGCTTAATAATCGTCTGCAACAGGTCAGTAGAGATAGTGGAATAAATCCACTGAAGGACGGTGACATCAAGCGTTGTCCATAACTTAGGATCATCCTCACGTTGAGGAACCTCCGTATCCTCAGGAGCCGCGGTGATTATGTGATGGATGAGTTGATGCGAGTGAGCGTGAATTTTAAACAACTCGGTCCACGTCGCGTATTGGACGTTTTCTATTTCAAGAATGAGAGGTATGTGATTCTTGATGTTAGAAACAACATGGGCAGGATAAAACGTGCTCTTTGTCGTCGACATAACAAAAGAACAATAGGTGATTTGTAGAAACTTTGGGAAGAGAGGAGGTAAAATTTAACACGAAATCTGAGGAAGGGGCACAAAAATCGATGCAGTTTTTGGCCGAGAAGGGGCACAAAAAACTGAGAGAAATTTTGGAGAAGAGCGGAAGCAATTTAGTCCTAGACTTCTGATACCATGAAAGAAATAATCCCTTGATTATTTTCATTAATTGAAAGACTATAAATACAATTTACATATTTTTATAATAGGAAAATCATTTTCATATTCTACTCCTAAAACCCTATTCTAGTAGTGCAAGACTTCTATAATTATGGTAAGTGTACAATGCTAAGTAATACAAATATTCTACACTAATTACAAAGAAAAATTTAGAGAAAAATTTAGAGTAATTGCTAATTACAAATAACTAGCATTTATGTACATCCAAAGAAAAATTTAGAGTAATTGCACAGTCATGCTCAACATCACCACCAGTCTTCTGTTCTTGGTATGAGTAACAACTAGGGGTGGCCAGTGGGCCGGGCTCGGGTCTGGCGGGGTCGGGGTCTGGGCGAGACGAGCCAGGGGGTCGGGGTCGGGTCTAGCGGGGCCTAGTGGGGTCGGGTCTGGCGGGACCTGCTCCAGTCCCGTCCCGATCCCGTCGGTATCGGGGCGGGGCGGGGTTGGGGCGGGGTACGGTCGGATTTTCCTTTTTTTTTTTTTTTTTTTTTAAATAACATATGTATAAAAAAACTCAATAAACAAAACAAGATAGTGTAATAAAAACATCCGAAGTCTGTTTTTGTGCCTCTTATATTATTTAATAGACATATGATTTTTTTGTAATACAAATGCAATTGTCTAAAATCTAAATTGCAACTTTGTGGTGTTGTCCAAAAGTTGCAAATTACATAATAAAATTGCAATTAAAAAAATTACATTCTCAAAAAAACCTTTTCTAATTGCTTGATGATTTCATGTGGTTCTTCGGTTGGAATTGGTATTTGTTGGTCAAATTGATCCACGTCGCTTCCACTACCTTCGGTTAAGATTTCGTTGTAGTTTTCATCATCTTCTTCATTGATCTCCGGTTGACCGCACCTTCTCCGCTCCGCTCGTATCCAATCTCTGAATAATACTGCAATTTCCAAGCTGTCTCCGGCCAATGAGTGTTTGTGGTCTCCTATTTGATATCTGCCTGCAGAAAAAGCGCTTTCAGACGTAGTTGATGACGCTTGAATGTTCAAAACATCTCGAGCCATCAATGAAAGTGTCGGAAAGGTCTTCTCATTCCCCCTCCAGTATTTCAGGAAGTCTTCTTGTCCATCTTCATTGATAACTTCTTGATACGGTACGTAACCCCGCAAAACAAAAATATCCAACTCGCTAATTTGGTTAGTAGTAGAGGTACGGCCGCACATTCTATTTCGAGGCTTTCAATACTAGCCGCGAAACAACATGTCTTTTGTGAGGTTGTGTTGAAGATGAAGAAGATGGTATGGAAGCCGGTAAGTTACTAGCATTTTCTTGTTGATAAAATCTATATATATTTTTGCATTGGTGTTCTACGCTAGACACCGCTTCTTCTTTAGTTTGTTCAATAGGTGGTGGGTGATTTAGATTTTCGGGACTTGGAGGTGGTAGTACTTCTATACAATCGTAAATAGTTTCAATTAGTGATTTAGTACCGTCTATTTTAATAGTAGGATTTAATACAGAACCAATAATATAAATAGAGGGAATAAGAATAAAATATTTTTTAATTTTGACAAACATTTTTTTAATAGCGCCTTAAATTTGGTTTTTCCATATATTCACTAAGTAATAAAAATATTAGAGTTATATAAAATAACATAGTTGAAATAGTAGGATAATATATACCGGAAAATTCTTTTGTTGCTTGAAAAAATTTCTCTAAAAATACAATAAGTTTGGAAAATTTTACCCAATCACTATCTAAAATCATATCAGCTGGCTTTTTATTATGAGAGTTAAAAAATAAAGTTATAGGTAATTTATAGTCATAAGCAACAAGTAGTTGCTCGTATAAAGAATTCCACCTAGTGTTTACTTCTTGTGGAATTCTTCTATAAGGTAGTCCACAATCGTGACAAGTTTTTTTATATTCTTTTCTACGTTGTACTTTATTACTTTTAAAAATAAAGTTTATAGCAAATTGTATTTTACTAAGAATGTCTTCAAAAAGTGATAGACCATCCTTTACAATTAAGTTATATATATGGCAAGCGCATTTTATATGAAAATGGTCTGGAAAAGATGGAGTTAAACTATTTTTTAACATTGTAATTGCGTAATTGTTATTAGAAGCGTTATCTAATGTAATAGTCATAATTTTATCGGTAATTCCGTAATAATCGCACACTTGATAAATATTTTTACGCAATAAAAGTACCAAAGTGTGCCTATCATCTATATATCTATACGCTAAAATACGTTTTTGCATAGACCATTTATAATCTATCAAATGACAAGTTACAGTTAAATAATCATGGCCGTTAGTACTACGACCTATATCAGACGTGATAGATACTTTGCCATTAAAATGATATAATGAAAAACGTAAATATTGTTGATATTCATGCGCGAATTTAAATACATCTCTCTTAACAGTTGATCTAGGAAAACCGTTAAAAGCAGGATTATATATATCTCTAATGTAATGAATAAAACCGGGAGATGAAGGAAATGAAAAAGACAAACCCTCCACAGCAACTAATTTTGATATTGCTTCCCTATCTTTATGTTTATTGTATTTAGAGCCTACAATTCCCCCCGTCATAGGGTTAATTTGACCATGTACTTGGTCCGGGACAATATCAGTATGTGAACCTTGTCCCGATGGAGCGGGCGTTTGCGCACCCGATTTTGAAGCTTGGTATTGGGCATACCTAGCTGGATGAGCACTTACTACGTGTCTAATTAAACCCCCCGTTCCACCGTGACCTTTTCCAGTTTTAAATTTAAAAACATTTTTACAAATTTTACATATGGCTACTTGATTCTCTACGTCCCTATCAAAAAATGTCCATGCATCCGATTTTAATGGTCGTTTTCTTGGACCTCGTCTCATACTAGGGGGAATAGGAGGTATTTCGGTTGAAGGTGCACTAGTGGGTGTGTTGTCATCAACATTAGTGGGTATATCATCTAGATCATCGTCTAAATTAAAGTCTTATTGAGTTCCGAGAAAATAGCTCTGGTCTAAATCTAATGGTATTGTAGGAAAATGTTGAGTATCAACAAAATCATCCTGTGTAGGAATAAGATGACTAGAAGAAGTACCCTTACCATGGTTGCCCCTACTAGAAGAAGCACCCTTACCCTTACCCTTAAACATACCTTTTAATCCTTCCATTTTAATTATGATAATAAATAATTAAAGACAATAAAATTAAGTGCGCTAAATAAAAATATAAAATAAACAGACAATAATAATTTAATGAAGGAACGAATGTACCAAACGCCGACGTAACGTCGACTTGTAATCGAGAGGTTGAAAATTGAAACTTTGCTCGATGGAAGATCTTCAAGCTAGTTGCCAACTTCACTCCCAATTCCCAAATGAATTAATAAAATTGAATATTTAGCAAACAATGTAGACTTGTAGAGAGATATATTGAGAAATTAGAGAGATTGTAGGAAGATTTGTGAGAAAGATGAAGAGAAAATGAGTTATTTATAGTTGAAAAATTGGGTTAAAGTGTAAATATAATAACTTATGGGTTAAAAATAAATATTAAGGGGTAGGGGGGGGGGGGGGGGGGGGGGCTAAAATGGCCATTGGCCAACGGCCATAATCTAAAATGGTCGTTGGTGCAACGACCATTTTTGCAAAGGGGGGAAAAGGGCGGGGTCGGGGTCGGGACGGGCTCGGGGCAGGGTCGGGTCAGGCGGCGGGCCTGGGGCGGGCTCGGGTCTGGCGGGACGAGACATCGTCCCGTCCCGAGTTCGAGTCCCGCCCCCGTTTTTTTTTTTTAAGCGGGGTCGTGGCGGGACTGGGGCGGGCTCGGGACGGGGTCGGGTCGGGGTCGGGCCGTCCCGGCCCACTGGCCAGCCCTTGTAACAACTAACGGAAAACAGTGGAAAACAACAGCAAGAGCCGGAGACCATTTAGGTTCAGCAAAGCAATTTTTAAGTCACATGTTGATGGCCAGGAAGAAAGTTTTGTGGTAATTGGAATCAACATTGCTTTTAGCAGTAGGAAGAGTCGTGATTTGGTTACAGAAACTTGGAATTATGAATTCGAAAGTATAACCGGCTTCTATTTAACCCTATTCTCTAATTTATTTATTTCTACCTTTGTTTTGGTTTAGTAAAGTTCAACTTCCATGAATATTGGGTAGATGTTTATTATATGATGATCTAAAATATATTTTGTGTGCATAATATGAAATTGATTAATTGGTATATAATTTTCAAGGTAGTAAGGTTTGAATTAGACTTACAATAATATATACTTGAAAAGTTTATTCTTAAGATCATGAAATAATATGTATATTGGTTTGGATCAGTGAAGATATACATATCTTAGTTTGATAAGAATAAAAAGTCAAATTGTTTATGTTTAATGAAAATGAAAATTAAAATCTTACGAAGTGATCGAGGAAGTGAAATTCTTTCCAATGAATGATAATTATTTATTTATAAATATAAAAATTTCTAATCGGAAAGTAATATTGAAAATGTAGTAAGTCAGAATGATACTACGTTAATCATGAGTAAGAGTGTATTAACTCTGGACAATATGTAGTATGAAACTTATTTCTTCTTTGGATAAAGAAAAGAGATTAAATCTCCTATAGAACTTGGAGGGGTGAGAGACTTAATTTAAATTTTGATTTTTATTTCTTCTCAAGCAAATTATATTTTAGTTAGACTTGTCCAAAGCTCGGGTCGGGCCAGGTCAATTGGCTTTTTTTTCTTCTTGCCCGACCCTGATCCTTTTTTTTTTAATTTTCCGACCCCGGCCTTGACCCTTCGGGGACCCTACGGGTCACGGATCGGCCCTGACCCACTCTACAAAACAAAAATTATAATTCCACCCAATCAGTTATCCGATATAATTTGTCACTAATTAAAAATTACAACAAACAGAAGCATGAAATCATTAAAAATTACACCAAAATGGACTAAATAATCAAGTTGAGTTGGTAAATGAAGATTCTTATTTTTACTTTAGATGAACTTATGTAGTAGTACAGTAGTAGTACTATAAGTAGTCATAGAGTTGGAGTATGGCGAGTTTGACGGAAGGTAATAAATTTAATCCAAAACTTTATATTTATTTTTGAAAAAATAAATATTCATAAAATAAAAAATAATATAAATTATATTAAAAAGACACGCGGGTCGGTGTCGGGTCACTGGTTGGGTTGGGCCGGGTCGGGTCAGACGAGTAAAAAATTCTGACCCTGGCCCGACCCGACCCTGATCGGGTTCCCGCATTTTCGAGTCAGGTGGCTCACGGGTCAAATATAAGCTGACCATGGCCCTAATTTTTTCGGGTCGGGTCGGGCCGCGCCGGGCTGGTCTCCGACCCAATGGACAAGTCTAATTTTAGTTGAAGAAAGTACAGATAGAGTATTAAATAAAATACTATTGTCTTGAATCTGGATGAGGATTAAAAGATGTGAAGCAATGGCTTCAGGCTGTGCTTCTTGAAAATGAGAAGAAAGTTATTATAAGGTCGTATGGATTAAACAAGCACCAAAAAGTATAAAAATTATATAAGGTAATAATATCAAACGGTTTTAAATATAATGGAGCGGATAAATGAATTTCAGGTTCACAAAGAATTACAAAGTGATAGTGTATTCTTATATTGTGACATGCTATAAGAATTAATATGAAAGGCATGAATGAAACTAGGAAGTTTTGAACTCTCAAGTTAAGATGAAAGATTTGAGAGAAATTGATATTATCCCCTAGGTATCAAAATTAAAAATGTAGTGGGGGTTTCATTTTATGTGAATCTTACTACATTGAAAAGGTTCTTTCCAAGATGTTTAATTATTTGAATATTATGAAATTTATACTCAATGATGTTTTTATAAGTTGATTTAGTATTTGGATTTTTTTTTAATCAATAAGACTATGCTAGTGCAGTGGTAATTTAATTGCACTAGATTTACCTTTGCTATTTGTAAATATGGAAATATGCTCATAATCTTACAAGTGAACATTGGAGAACTATCATGATTAAGAATACTTGATTATCTTTAAAGGATAATTTTTAAGGATATTTTGATGCTATTTGGATCACTAGTTTAAATGATAACAAATTAGTGTCTAACTGGATCCTATTTTGGATGGAGAAGTAGTTTCATTAACTTCTAAGAAACAAACGTGGATTACTCATTTCTTTATGAAATTTGAATTTATAGATGCAGAAAAAGAGACAAGATTGCTGGAAAAGTTATTATAAGGTTGTGACCACAATGGAAGTCAATTGTTCTCTTTGAACTGTGATAGTGAAGCAACTATGTCTAAGACATTTAGCAAAAAATGAAAAACTAGACATATTTCTTGGTTCATGTATAAGATAACTGAATGTTGGTGGAATTATCATTAGTTGTTTATGTCTTGACTAAATGACTATGCCGATCCATTGACATCTAAAATGCTCTCGAGAGGTATAATTATAGCACTATGAGTGATGTGGGTCTAAGGCAAATTAAATTGTCACGGGTAATGAAAACCTTACCTTTACTATTGCTCTACAACAATACTAAAAGTTTAAAAGGTAATAACAAGTTATTCTGTGACTGTTAGCAAGTACTAGAATTTTGTACTTAGAAATAAGAGGGTGAGTACAAAAGTACTCTTAATGAAGGAACCATAGTTCGGATTAATAATTAAGTAAAGTTCATGGTAAGGACTTGGTTTAAAACTTTACCTATATAAACACTTGAAATGGTGCCGCTTCGGTCAAGTTGGGAGACAAACTTGATAAAGTGTTTGTGAATTCAAGAAGTAGCGCAAGGCCATAATCGGGTGCTAAAACTCATGGTTAACAAGTTGTGAAGTTGGTATGATTTATGTCTATAAAGCTTTTCTGTCTTTGTCATTAAGGAATTGTAGTTCAATAGGAATTAATCTCACTATCAATTTCGACAAAGATTTGAATCGTTTATACAAGTAGAATGTTCAACTCGAAAAAGACCTACTATATGCATAGATCCCATAACAACATCAATCACTAACTAAGTGGGGTATTGTTATATTAGTTAGTGTTGATGGGTTAGCTCAGAGAAAAAAAGTTATTTTTTCCAGAAAATAAGCTATATTTTCAGAAGAAAAAAAGTCACTTTAAAAGATGTATGTGTTACGAAGAGTCTCCTTGAACAGCTGCGTCTGTTGCGAACAAACTCTTAAGGTATTATAAATACCTGGTACTGCTTCAAAACAATATATGTACAATTACAGACTTTTTCTTCTTCTCTCTATTGCTTTCACTAGAAATCACAACATCATGTTCTTGTGGAAAATTTGAATTAATTGCTGGTATTCGAATTTCATTAGCTTTATAAATCTTGAAGGAATTCTGCCACCATTCCTGCAGAAAAGAAGCGGGAGGCTTAAATTCCTTAAGGATAGAGATTACTCTATCAAAGCCGAATTTATTTTCTTCCCCACTTCTGAAATCTATTTTTCTAACAATAGGTTGCTAAAACTCACGGTGAACGAATTGTGTAATTGATACATTTATGTGTATAAAGCTTTTCCGTCTTGTCATAAAGAAATTATTGTTTAATAATTTAATCTAACCATCAATTTTGGCAAGTTCTTGAGAGTTTATACAAATAGTAGGTTTAAATCAAAAGATACCTACTATATGCATAAATTTTAAACAACAACAATCACTAACTAAGTGGGGGATTGTTGGAATAGTTAGTGTTGATGGGAGTATATGAGAGAATGAACTTTGGAGAGAAAAAGAAATTACTATTTTCAAAGAGAAGAAAGTTATTTTTTTATAGAAAAGAAAGCTACTCTTTTCAGATATTAAAATGTCGTGGTTAAGTCTGAAATTAATTAAAATATTTTTGGTTTATGACTATAGTGCATATTCCTAAAGGATGTGTGTATTATGAAAAACCATCTTTGAACAGACTTGTTTGCTGCGAACAAATTCCTAAAGTATTATAAATATCTTGTACTACTTTAAAACAAAGGAGGTACAATGGCAAAAATTTTCTCTTCTTCTCTAAATACTCATTACAAAACACAATTCCGTTCTTGTGGAAAATTTAAATTAATTACTGAAACTTGAATTTCTGTAATGACTCGAAGAGTCATTTTTCTTATTTTGCTTTGAAACCCCTAAACTTACCCTTTTCGAGTCTTTATTTGCTAGCTTGTGAATTGCATGAATGTGTAGCATGGTTTTCGAGGTGATCGAGTAGGTTTTGGATCTTATTTGGTGTGTTTAAGAAATGCTAAGTTAAGAGAATAGAGGAGTTTGACTCATAGTTGACTTTTGGGTAAATGCGTTATTTTCATAGTTTTATCGATTTCATTGCTCCGGAATGACGTTTATGACATAGGCGAGATTTTTGGTTCAATTTCTGAGGCAACCGGGTGTCTTTTGAGGGTTTGATTGTGAAATGGTAAAATTAGAACTTAAGAGTTGACTTTAATCATACCCGAGTCTTAGAGACCTTTTTCAAAAATTTCGAGTGCGTGAGCAGTTCTAGAATGTGTTTTGTGATAGAAATGCATGTTTGGTTTGTATTATTTGAATTTCGAATGATTTCTGATTATCAATTCAAGATTGGGAAAAAACTAACAAAATCTAGTTCAGTTGTTCTAGTTTTTTTCTTCGCTATCGCGAGGGAGGAGACGCGATCGCGAGCCTTGGTGAAATAGGCTCTCGCAATCGCGAGTGGTCTTGGTCGCATTTGAGTGGACACGCACCTAGGGGTGAAGACTCGTGGTGCTTCGTGATCAGGTGGTCTCTTCCGCGATCGCGATGAGTCCAGTGTATGTGGTTGGGTTAGGTTAACCCTTCGCGATCGCGAGCGGCTTCTCGCGATTGCGAAGGAGGTACTGTAGCGAACAATGATAAAAAATCCTAGTCCAAATCTCATCCCCATTTCTATTTTCCAAGTTCTTAAGCTCAACTTTTGGGAGATTCAAAGTGAAAATTCAAGGTTCTCCATTTGGGTAAACTCTAGACTCTAATTCTAATCATTTCCATTGGTTTATTTCATTATTATAGGCTTTAATCCATGAATTGAGAAATTGGGGAATTTTCCACCTAGAACTAGGGTTTATGTAATTCACGAAATTGAAGGACCAATTGGGCTCATATTAAGATAATATTTGGGATAGGGATGGTATGCATGATAAGTAAGATAATTTTGCTTTCAATTTCCCGCTTTACCCTTGTGGACCCGGAGTTCCCTTTTTGGATTAACTTAGGAAGGCTAGTGTTATGTATGAATATAGATATTGATGGATTCGTATGAACATATAGAGTCTTGTCTTGACGTTATTGAGCTTATGTTAGTGATAAGTTACCATTTGACCCTCGGGATTTGGGGGTAGGGTTTGGATTAACCTTTTAGATTCGAATCCTTCCTTATAGTAAAAAGAGTACAGTTAGACTCGTAATCTCATCTAGATATCGTGTTGAACAGAATGGGCTCGTGAGGAGGCTCAGAGGAAAGGAAAAGTTGTTGCGTGATCCATCGGCTTCGAAACAGGCAAGTTGAGATTTACTAAACTCTAGTATAACCTTAAGTGTTGGTATACTATTAATAATTTAATATGAGTAATGAGGTATTGGGGATCCCGTATTAGTGAGGTGAAGAGCACTAATATGAGCACCGGTGAACTTAACTTGGGTAATTAATGAACTAGTATGATGTACTTGAAGGAGATTATGTGTTAAGCCTTCGGGCCGTGAGTGCGGTACATAAATTCGATTAGGTATGGTATGATTGCTGATTATTTAGGCTCGTAGCCATTTTTGTATTCTATCCTTGATTTGACTTGTCATGTATTCGTCACTCTATATCTCATCCAAATACTTAAAAAGAAACTAATAATACTGATAGTATTGATTATGTTGATTGCATGATGTACACATATCTATATCATTCATACATATTATACTTGACATTGAACTATTGAGATATTGCTGAGAGAGGCTTGGGAAGCCGGTTAATGAGTATGGTACATGATACGAGAGTGATGACTGATGATGACACTTCAACCACAGAGCTGGTATTCGATGGGATCGAATGGGTATATGGACCTCATGAGTCCCCATGGGTCAGGTGAAAGCTACTGCAGCACCGTGTGTATAGTAGATATATATGGCCATTTGCATACATACATATCATTTTGCATTGCATTCATCCATATATTGATATGTAGTTGATGCTATGTGTGCTCGGTGTTGGTTTCTGATAGACCTATGATCTTATGGCTTGATAGAAGGAATATTGATAACTTATACTTAGCACTAGATCTCAGTACTCTACAATCATAGCCTAGATGGAATCTCTAGTCCTCGAATCCATCAAGTGTCAAAGTAAGAGATTAACCATTTAACACCATCTCAAATGAATTAGCAATTTAGGAATCAAGGCTGAACTGCATCACGAAACACAATGAAAATAACAATCAGAATCAGAGTTATGAGTGGATGTAATGTCAATATATATGTGATGCAATGCAATGCACTGGCTAACTGTTTCATGTCGTACATACATGCTCCAGGAAGGATATATCATCGTCCTAGCAGTCATGACCCATGGGGGACCCCCGAAGTCCATGTACTAGTCACTCCGTATCATACATCCTAGAGTGACTCTTCCACCGACCACATCGCTAGCCATCCGTATCACTCAACATAGAATGGCTACGCAATCAATATGTCATAAGAATCAATGTTGTTTCTTTCTCACTTATCACCATCACGCCAATCACAAGTAATATCAATGTATTGCGACATCACCCTTATGCCAATCACATGTAATGTTAATGTATTATGGAAATGAGGATGAATGCATGTATGAATGTCAAATTCAGTACTAATGATGAGATGAATAAACCTAACAACAACCGTAAATAATTACCAATCTGACATGATTCTCAAATCTGTACAACGCCACGTCCACAACACATTCCCTTTGAACCACATCGGTAACAACAATTTTCATGCAAGAGAGGCCATACGAAATAAGCACGTAACATACACTATAATAGGAAGCCTCAGATGTTTCACTTTCTCCCTTGCTATTACTAATGTCAAATCACAGTTCGCAATAATGATTCATGTAGAATGTGTATGAATGATATGCATGTATCAATCTCAAAGTGTAAATCATAATCAAATCCCAATTGGGCCACACATAGACACATATCACAATATCAATATCAAACGTGTGGATTTTCATAACCTACTAAACCTTCCAATTATGTCTTCTGCGTTTCATCTATACAACTCATAATCATCTTATCCTTACATTTACGCATCAACTTGGGACATTTCAGAACGTGGTGTCCATGGTTGCCATACTAAACCAACCCCTATACCTTTGCGGCATAATTCGGCATGCGCTCGACCACACTGACTACAAGATGGTCGGGGCGGTCTCACTCGACCTTTACAACTTTGACCCTGAGATATTGACATTTTTTAACCCTTTAAATATCGGTGATCCCTGTCTAATAAACTCCCTGACCCTTCAAGGACCTATCTCTATCAGATGCTCTAGGATGAAGTCGTGCCTGTGAAGCAACCAATTGATTCAATACCTGCACCGCTGTCCTTACATCCTTATCAGACAGAGCCGGTGGTAGGACTGATGATACAGGAGCTTTCCTCAACTCCTCTGGTACTACTAAATTCATCGATACCTAGGAAAGCAACTTACTCATATCCTCTGACGGATCTGTCTCAATAGAGAACATAGTACTCGCATTTACACTAAATCCAACCTCAATTTCCCTGCTAGTCATAGCCCTATTGGAAAAAGACATTATTGTAATCATAAACACAATAAGATTTACAAAGAGAATTCTTACAACTCAGCTCTATAGCACGATTCTAGATCGAGAAGGAAAGTAATCATTATCCTAGATGCCCTGTAGCCTCATGTCTATAAGTGTAGTGCACAACACACCCATAAATAAGACTATACTAGACAGGGTTTGTGGACTCCTTAGGACAGACCTGCTCTGATACCAAGTTTGTCACGACCCAAACCGGATGGTCATGACGGGCACCCAGACCTTACTCGCCGAGTATTACTAATCATATATTTATCATATATCCGTAATTTCGCATGGCCCATGAGACTGCCACGAGATACCCTGCTGATATATGAAAATAGTAAACTGAAAAGGAGCTATGTAAAATCCTGCAACCAAAAGGACCCAACCCATGCATATGTACATACTAAGGCCGACAAGGCCATATATGACTACTACATACAGGACATCTGTCTATAAGCCTCTACAGAGTACGTGACATCATAGGGATAGGACAAGGCCCCGCCATACCCCTAACGCATAACCAAAATATCATACCACGACTGGACTGCAACTCTGGAACAAATAGAGTGCTCCAATATCAGCTGGACCATCATCCTACTAGTGTGGACTGTCACCCTATATACCTGAGCCTGCGGGCATGAAACACAGCGTTTCCTGACAAAAGGAACGTCAGTACGACTGATGTACCGAGTATGTCAGGCATGAACAATAGCATAATAGAGATCTGATAGTAACATGAGACAAGAAACAACCAACCCGTACCGAATGCCTCTGAGGGCCATAATATGAATAAGTATCATGTCTGTGTAGAATGTCTCTGAGGGCTATAATACTCCTAAATGCCATGCACAATGCGCTCATGCATATACATATGCGTATATAACGCCATCAAGCCTCTATGGGCATCCCATCATATCATATCGGCCTATGTGGGCATAATCATCATTGTGTATATCTGTACCAGCTGCAGGTGGTGTGCGTATATAACGCCTTCCCTTTTCCCATTCTCCATACATATATATAATGCATACATATAGTAGAGTATATAACTCCTTTGAGGTCAAGGTATGTACATGAATATAATGAATGTATGATATGATAATAAGACACTAAAAGTTTGTCGAAGTGATGTAATGTCGCTTCACCTCCGATTAACATTATGAATACTAACATCTTTTCCACATACCTCAATAAGGATTTAGGAACATATTTAGACATGCCTTGACAATAGGAATGAATAACATGAATATTCTTAACTACTAAGAGTAGAATAATTTAAGGGACAATATTATGTTTACGTTTCGTACTTAGAACATGACAAAAGAAGAAATTATTTGCCTTAACATACCTTTAATGCCGAGCAACACTTCAATCTTACATGCCAAGAACTACTCTTATTCCATCTTACTTCACTTCGAAGAAAGTCTGAATTCAACAATGAAATTAGAAACGTTGCTGCTCTATTTTGGAAGGACAACTTTGCTGCTATATTTTGAAATGAGATGTTGCTACTATGTCTAGATTAAAAATTATTGCTGCTACACTTTTTTAGGGAAACGAAGTTGCTGCCATATTTCTTATTAGAAGCACAACATTAGCTAAGTCAGAAGGTCTCCTATATTGTTTAAAAATCTCAAGAAAGTAAAAAGTGACATAAATTCCACCATTTTCTACATTACATGTGTCCATATCTAAATCTACCCTATGACACTAATACTAAGATTAGAATGTATAGTCTCTATATCATCAATACGTGTAATGCTTCACCTACTTGACTTAGTTAAATTCTCAAGAATTGTATAAGAGATATATTTGCACTTTCCAATTTTACACGTGGCACTCATTGGCCAACCCTCCTTTTTTATACTTATCATACTTGTGCCACAATCCCACTTACGTGTATGTATATAAATGACTTGCTTCCACTTATTCATGCATTATGTCCATGTAATATTTATCCAATAACCTTAATTAACACACTTCATATACTCGTTATTATGATCATGCGATATAGCACTAGTCCATAATCTCTTTTGGAACATACAACTATTATTCTCAATTCCTATCGTCATACTTCTTAAGTCCTAATTATTTCGAGACCGCATCCTTTTATATACTAAGCTCCTTTATTCGCATGCGTGAACATGACAAAAAAATCCTCCAACCCTCGAGTATATTTACATATGCCTAGCGATTCAAACCATGGCCCGAAAGTACGGGATGTTACACTTTTCATATGCCTTCTGCTCAGGGCATTAATAATTATATTATCTTTGCACAGATGATAAAAGATATCATTGTAATCCTTAAAAAAATTAATGGTCTCAGGTTTATCTCCCTTTATTTTAACTTATATTGCCAACTCATGTGATTTGTATATGTAAAAAATGGATCTTGGGCCTAACTCAACTCAAAAAACTAGCTTATAGGGTAATGATTGTTCAAGTCCATGTAAGGAGTCCATATTCCCATTCCATATCCGATGTGAGACTCTTAACACTCCCTCGTACATCCAGACCTCGTTAACTGGAGCGTAAACAATATAATTTGGGGGCCTAACATCGGTGAACAAAGAATTAGAATGGACTTGGCTCTGATACCATGTATAATAGTGTAATTCTCCTTGGTTGGAGGCTTCTCATTAATATAATATATATAGGTGTTTACAATTACAAAACTTAATTGGAGAAGGATCTCTAAATCTAATTGGAGACAGATCTCTACATTACATAATTACACTAGAATGATAGTTACATAATATATGAGGAATATTAATATGTTTTCTATCACACCCCAAGTAAACATCGTTGAAGCTCTAGAAGGAGGTTTCTGAGCCAATAAATTTCAACAACAACGTTCACAACGCCTCTATATTCTATTTCTGCACTCAAACGGGAAAACGTGTTTTGCCATTTTGCAGACCATGAGATGAGGTTATCACCTAAAAATACATAATAGCCGGAAGTAGATCGACGTGTGTCTGGATAACCGCCCCAATCTACGTCCGTAAATGATATCAGCCTGGTCGGTGCAGATGGATAAAGATGTAACCTATAGTTAAGAGTACCATTAACATACCGAATGACACATTTAAGGGCTGTGAAGTGAGTCTCTATGGGATCATGCATGAACAAACACATCTGCTGAAATGCATGGGCAATATCGGGCCTAGTAAAAGTAAGATACTTAAGTGCACCAGCGAGACTCCTATAAAGAGAAGGATCAAGCACTGGATCTCCATCATCCGCGCTAAGCTTCGACTTTGAGTTGACTGGAGTAGGCATGATTTTGCAGTTTGTCATTTTAGCCCTATAAACAAACTATTCGACATACTTACACTGACACAGGAATATTGCATTCTCGGATCTGATCACGAAAATCCCCAAGAAATAACTCAACTTACCCAAGTCTATCATGGCAAATTCGGATTGGAGCATGGTAGTGATCTCGTTTTTTAGCATATAAAAGGAGGCAGTCAGGACAATATCATTGACGTAGAGCAAAAGGTATGCAATGTCATTACCTCGATAAAAAATAAAAAGTGAGTTATCACTTTTGCTGCACATGAACCTAATCTGCAAGATGTAAGTAGAAAATGGTCATACCAAGCCCTAGGGGCTTGTTTCAAGCCATAAAGTGACTTTCAAAGTCGACAGACATAGTGAGGAGCTAAAGGATGCAAAAAGGCAGGTGGTTGATACATGTATACGGTTTCTTTCAAATCCCCATGTAAGAATGTGTTTTTCACATTAAGTTGATGAATCGGCCAATTCTTTCCTATAGCTATGCTCAAAACAGTGCGGATGATGGTTGGTTTAACCACTGGATTGAATGTCTCACCACAATCAACTCCCTCTTGTTGCCCCGTGCCATTATACACAAGTCTCGCTTTATGGTGTTCATGCTCACTATTAACTCTGAATTTGTGATGATATAGCCACACGCAATGAATCACATTCACCCCTTATGGTCTTGGGATAAGATCCCAAGTGTGCTGTGTAGTGAGAGCATTAAATTCTTACACATGGCCGCATTCCAATTCGGGTCAAGCTTAACTAATTTTGGGTTTTTAGGTATATGTGATATGGTCTGAGTGGATAGGTTAAAGTGGACTTTCAGTTTGAAAATTGGTGTTGAGCACGGGTTTCCATACGATGGGTCGGAAGCGAGAATTTTGGGTGTCGGGAAATGGGGCAGTGTGGATGGTGGGGTTTGTGGGGCCATTGGGGGCTGAAAGATAGTTGATGGGTGTTGCTGGGATGGGGGCGGGGGTTGGGGCAGTGAGGCAGGGGACTGGTCGACGGAGACATGGGACTGGTCGACGGAGGCGAGGGGTTGGGGTAGTGAGGCAGTGGACTGGTCGACGGAGATAGAGAGGTTATGACTGGAGCAGTAGGTGGGGTGGTGTTTGACGGGACTTCGGGCAATGACGGGACAATATGGGGGGGTGGGGAACCATGACGGAATAGCCAGAATATTAGCACTATGTATGACGTTTTGCAAGATAGGGGAAGTGTCTGGGTCATTAAGATAGTTGTGATCAATGACTTGAAGTTGTTGGACGTTTGCAAATGGGAAAACGTTTTCCTCGAATGTGACATGGTGAGAGACTAGGATTTTATACGTGGACAAATCATAGCATAAGTATCCCCTACGGTTTGACGAAAAACCTAAGAAGACGCAAGGAGAGGTGTGAGGTGCTAATTTGTGAGGGCCCGTAGAGGCGAGATTTGTGTAGCAGAAACAACCGAAAATCCGAAGGTGATCATATGAAGGGATCCGACGGAATATAATTTCGGTAGGGGTGTTATTTTGAAGGGTACGAGTAGGTAATATATTAAGATGGTATTCTACCATTTTTAACGCATATACCCAAAAGGTAGGGGAAGAGAGGCATGCAAGAGCAGATCATATTGTTAATGGTGCGGAGTATTCTTTTGGCTTTACCATTTTGAGGTGAGGTATGGGGGCACGATAACCGAAAAACCATGCCATTATCCGCACAAAATTTATGAAAGGTGGAATTGTTAAACTCACGATCATTGTCACATTGAAATGATTTTATGGCCTTTTCAAATTGTGTTTTAACATATGTTCGAAATTCAAGAAACATGGAGTAAACTTGAGACTTATATTTGAGCGGATAGACTCAAAGAAAGTGAGAGAAGTCATCTAATAATACCAAATAAAATTTATGACCCATTTTACTAGTAATGGGAGATGTCCATAAATCCGCATGAATGATGTCAAAAGGAGAAAAAGTAACACTTGAAGATGACACAAACGGAAGTCTAACATGCTCTCCTAGAGGACAAGAATATCAATTTTGGGAAAATTTCCCTTTATTACATTGAATTAAATTGTGACTTCTAAGAAAGTTAAAAACTAGTGCTCCCGAGTGTCCAAGTCTACTGTGCCAAGTTGATAGAGAGATCGCAGCTAGGGAGGTAGATGGATTGACACTTGCGGCGGAATTGGATGAGAAAGGATATAGGTCCCCCACACTATTACATCGTAATAGTTGTCCCCGTACGAAGGTCTTTCACAGAAAAACCAAAAGGGTCAAACTCAATAGATATGGAATTGTCACTAGCAAATTTCTTAACAGAGATTAAGTTTTTAATGATGTTAGGAGCATATAGGATATTTTTAGGGTAAAGGGTGGATAAGGTGATTGTGTTTGAGTGGTGTCGTAGCCTTGAATTGGAATGCGATTTCCATTGCCGACCAAAATAAATTGAGGATTGTTCAAATTAGATAGGTGAGGGAGATTACCAGAGTCGCGAGTGAGGTGGGATGTGTCACATGTATCCATGTACCATGCGTCGTCGGGCTGCTGGAGATTCATAGTGATGTAAGCCTGACTCAGTTCGGCAGGGGTCATGGGACCGTAGGCCTACTGTTGGGCCATGGAGAAGTGGGCCTAGTGCTGGTAGCCCATATACCATGGGCCTGGAGGTGGGCCTAGGATGCTGGGCTGCAACGAGGAATATAGTGTCATGTTCGTGGATAGTAGGTGAGATAGAAGGACGAGGTTGTTGAAGAATCCTAAAAGCGAGCGATACGCTTTTCAGGGCAATGAAAAATTGCTGGAATCCATTGATGATGTCTTTGAGTAAAAAAAAATGAAATATGCACTGGTGCCTACAGTAGCATCACATATGACGTCAACCCTAGTTTTGTTCTCATGGACATTGACACACTGCATGTTGTGGTCTATGTGTATGAACTCATTGATGGTGAAGTCAAATTTGACAAGATTGATTTCAAGAAGACAACAACTCAGAACGCTAATTGAATAACAGAACTTGTAATTCAGCTTATTTTAGTGAAATCCTAAAAGTCGATTAAGCATTGTGTTCCTTTGTTTGCTTGTTTACAAGGCTTGTTTCCAAGGCTTTTTCTGCCGTCATTAATGAGAGTATATGGACTATATCTGATATCATGTAAAGAATAGATCTTGGGCCTAACTCAACCCCAAAAGTTATCTTATAGGATAAGGATTATTCAAGTCCATATAAGGAGTCTATATTTCCATTCCATATCCGACGTAAGACTCTTAACAGTATAGATGATGTCACATTACTCCCCATAATTGGCGACAAATCGTTGTTGCCAACTCAAGATTGTGGGTAGGGTAATTTCTCTTGTGATTCTTTAGCTTCCTAGAAAGATAAGTAACTACTTTGTCATCCTACATTAGAACACACCCTAATACAACTCCGAAAACATCACAGTAAATTACAAACTTGCTTGTAACAGTGGGTAAAGTTAGGACTGGATCTGGTTTGTCTCCATTAATCAAGACTAGATTAAATCCTTAATCAACCTAATTCCTTGCTAATTACTTTTGACCTAAACTATGATCTATGTTTTCAAGTTAGAACTAAGCATGATAGGTGGTAATTTAATTTGCAACTATTAAATCACACAATAAGCATGGAGTAATTAGATTGTAAGGATTTTCTCGGTATAGATTGTGAAACATGCATGAACAATATAATTGAATATTCAATAAGATTTTAGAATAGTGAACTTAATAATAATTTCACAAAACATCATATTAATATTATTTTAATAAAAAAACATAACTGAATCCATAGTGTTTTTTGAATTATCTTTAGTGGATGTGATTGAACTTTGTAGTTCTGAGCAAATGATTTCTCTCCTTTTCATTGCGTTCTTTCTCACGTTACTTGATAGGAATAGCCGTGAATAACAATTGAGAGTGGACCAATTTCTTAAAGCTCCCCCTATTTTCATTTACTTGTTATGGTTGACATAGATAGTTCTTCTAAAATATTTATCATTTCAGAAAACTAAGAGATAATTATGGATTCTTTTTCCAATTGTACTATTATCATTAATGGAGTGAGTATTTATTGGAGAGATATCATATAGTGAAAGAACAAAGAATAAATAAGAGCACCAACAAGGGTTATGATGTAGTGATAAGTTTTTTTTCATCTTTAATCAGAAGTCTCGAGTTCGAGTCCTGATTCTGACAGTATTTGAGAATTCATCCAATACATTTGGCTTATTATAGAAATTATACACTAATTTTTTTAAAAAATATATATAATTCGTTCTAGTTCCCTCATATTTACAAAGAAATGATACATATTGTGGTATTCTTATCTACTAAGTTAAAATCTTAAGTTTATCCCATCAGCTAGAGTGGAATAGGGATAGCTAGCAGAGGTTGAGCTTTTGCCAAGGTAATACCAAACTTTTCCTCCATGTCCAAATCTTTAGGTGCAATTCCACCATGCAACTTCCAACCAAAAGCTAGCTTGTAGAGTTAGGATTGTCCAAGTCCATATAAGGAGTTCATGTTCTCATTCCATATCCGATGTGGGATTCTTAACACTCCCCGCACGCCCAGACCTCATTATCTGGAGCGTGGACAATATAATTTGGAGGCCCAACATCGGTGAACAAAGAATCAGAATGGGTCTGGCTCTGATACCATGTAAAGAATGGATCTTGGGTCTAACTCAACCCCAAAAGCTAGCTTGTAGGGTGAGGATTGTCCAAGTCCATTTAATGAGTCCATGTTCTCATTCCATATTCTATGTGGGACTCTTAACACTCCACCACACGCCTAGACCTCGTTATCTGGAGCGTGAACAATATAATTTGGGGGCTCAACATCGGTTAATAAAGAATTGGAATAGGTCTGGCTCTGATACAATGTAGAATTGTATTAATCTCCATTGGTGAGTCTTTATCATTAATACAAACATATATAGTGTATACAATGTGGAATCCTAATACATTAAGGATCTTATATCTACCATAATTGTACAACACTAAATATTACAAAATATATACTGAATATTTTATAATATTGCTAATATTACTGTGAAGAATGCCTTTTTACATGGGGACTTGAAAGAAACTGTTTTCATGCATCAGTCGGTAGCCCCTCATTATGTATGGCATCTTCGTAAGTTACTTTATGGTTTGAAACAGACTCCCAGAGCGTGGTATGAACGCTTTGCTAATTACATCATGCAGATTAGGTTCATTTGCAGCAAGTGTGATAATTTCTTTCTTTATTTTTCATCGAGGTAGTGACATTGCTTATTTATTGTTATATGTGGATGATATTGTGCTCACTTCCTCATTTGATGTTTTGAAAAATAAGATCATTGCACTGCTTAAAACCGAATTTGCCATGACTGACTTAGGGAAGTTGAGTTACTTTTTGGGATATTAGTGACTAGATCTGCAGATACTATATTTCTATATCAGCGTAAGTATGCAGAGGAGATTGTATACATGGCTAAAATGGCAAATTGCAAGATCATGTCTACTCCGATTGACTCTAAATCGAAGCTAAGTGCCGTTGACGGTGATCCAGTATCCGATCCGACACTTTATAGAGTCTTGCAGGTGCACTTCAGTATCTTACTTTCACCAAGCTTGATATTACTTATGTTGTTTAGCAGGTGTGTTTGTTTATGCATGCCTCATGGAGCCTCATTTTATTGCTCTTAAGCGTATTATTCGATATGTTAAGGGCACAATTGATTATGGATTGCATCTATACCCCTCTGCACCGACCAGGTTGCTATCATATACAGATGCAGATTTGGCAGGTTGTCTGGACACACGACTCTCCACTTCTAGTTACTGTGTATTCTTAGGGGATAATCTCATTTCATGGTCTGCCAAGAGGCAAGCCACCCTATCCCGCTCGAGTGCCAGAAGAAGAATATATAGGCGTTGCTAATGTTGTTGCTGAGATCTGCTGGCTTCGAAACCTTCTTTTGGAGCTCCAGTGTCCTTTGCGTAAGGCATCTTTGGTTTACTGTGACAACATATCCACCATATATTTATCTCATAATCCGGTTCAGGATAAGCGAACCAAGCACATTGAGATGGATATACACTTTATTCGTGAGAAGGTTGTTATCGATCATGTTAAGGTGTTGCATGTGCCTTCTTCGTACCAGTATGCGGATATCTTTACGAAAGGCCTTCCTAAACAGCTTTTTCTCGACTTCAGATCGAGTCTCAGCGTCCGGCCTCCTCCCGCTCCGACTGAGGGGGTGTATTAGCAATATTATAAAATATTCAATATTGATTTTGTAATATTTAGTGTTGTACAATTATGGTAGATATAGGATCCTTATTATATTATGATTCCACATTGTATACAATATATATATTTGTATTAATGAGAAAAGCTCCCCAAGGGAGATTAATACAATTCTACATTTAGCAATGAACCTAGTGATACTGGAACCATTCTTATAGCCAAAGGCAATCCATGGCAAGTTCTTCTACCAGCACCAAACAGAATTAGCTCAAAATCCCGACCTACATCTATTTTTGAATCCCAAATTCTCTCTGGCTTAAAGTCCAAAGGTTCTTCCCATAGACTAGGGTCACGCCCTATTTCCCATACGTTCACTAGAACTTGCGAGTCTTTTGGAACAGTATAGCCATAAGGCTCAACATCTTCCTCTGTTGTACGTGTAATTAAGAAAGGAGCTTGTGGGTGTATTCGAAGGGGCTGATCTTTCATGCTGCACCTCAAGTAAGGTAATTGTGCAATATCAGCTTCATTTATTAGTTTGCCTCTGCCAATTACTTGTGCAAGTTCTTCTTGTGCTTTCTCTAAAGTACATGTGGAAACAACCTCTGACAAAAATACAAGGTAAGACTGCGTATAACAAATCATTGTGGTCCGGCCCTTCTTCAGACCTTGCGCATAGCGAGAGCTTAGTGCACCATACTACTCTTTTTATGTGGATTCTTTAGTAGTTCTACCATTGCCCATTCTAATGTATTTGATGTAGTATCAGTCCCTGCTGAAAACAAGTCCTGCAAAACTTACTACTATAAGATCCAATAAAATCAAGTGAAAGACTCCAAAACACATGTTGCTTTCGATTAGACGTACAAACTGAAATTATGTCACGGGAAAAAGGGGACCAAACACTATTGATAAGGCGTGGCATTATTGCCACAAGCATTTAACCAAGCTATCAAACAAACAACTTGTAGAGACATAGTACAACAGTACAACTAATTATCAAATATCAAAATTGTTGCCCTCTTTAACAGATTAAGGTTTTAACTGAGATAGTCCCACAACGGCCAAATTTCGATTTTGGCCGTTGTACAACATGAAAAAAATAATTCCTTAATTATTTTCATTAATTGAAAGAGTATATATACATTTTACATCTTTCCATAATAGGAGAATCTTATTCATATTCTACTCTTAAAACATTATTCTACTTGGACACTAACTATACAATTATGGTAAATATACAATACTAATTACACCCAAATATTACCTAATCAATATGTACAGCAACACGGACGGCACGGTAATATACATATGATATATTGTATATCATATGTATATTTAACACACCCCTACAGTCATAGCGGACGGTCTTCGGACGCTGAGACTGTCTCGAAAATCTCTACTAGACATTTCTCTTGTACATAAGATCGTTTAACCTAAAGCTCTGATACTAACTTTGTCACAACCCTTTTCAAAAATCGTGGTGGCACATACACATTCTCGCCGGTAGGAGACCACATCCCCTATAAACAGGAAAATATGAAAGAAATGCGAAAATATAATAAAAACATAAAAAAATCCAAAATCTGGTCTGTGATACAAGAGCGCTAATGCGTAATACAATTCTGAATGAAAGCAACATAGGCCAGAACTGAATAATAAAATCAGAATATCTAACTACATCGTTCGAATCCAAATGTAAAGACAAACTAAGAGAATAAGCATCCAAAGTATACCGAAAGAAGCATCTTCACACTGGAATGCTGAAATCCACCTGCCTGGACTCACACACTAACTCGTGAACTAGTAGAGGGACATGTATCTGCATCAGAAAGATGCATCAAGCGTGCCATGAGTATACAATGTACCCCCGTAGACATCATAGGCCGACAACGACGGAAGATATGTAACAAAGATAAATTTCAAGTTGACACCAGATAAGCCTATACTAAATAGTTCAATGGCCCATATAAGTCACATTGTACATATATCAATTCACTGATTCATCAAGTCACATTGTTCACATAAGGTTCTAATCACAGTCAAGTATAATCAATCTATTCACATATACAAGGACCTTACTATCATAGTACCCACCAGCTATTACTTTATTGTCCAAGTCATATTCAAGTTGAACTCCATTTACTCAACCTTAACATATCAATAAATAATTCGACACTTAGATCATAACTATCCCTTCATAATGCCTTTCCAGAGCATTACACTCAAACTAACCATGATGACATTAACTCTTTTATACTTCTTAGCCTTAGATATAGTTAAGTCTCTATAGTGTTACAGTCTGACACACATAGATCATTCAACGCATATTTTCCCAATAGCAACACTTATTATAGGCTCCTTACTAGACTCGGTACCCAATCACATGGTTAATTATCGAACAACACACAATACATATATTTTCCCTGGATCTAGACCATAGTCCTGACATATTGACACTTCTGACCACAATAACAATAGATATCAAAGACTTAGACTTACAAAGTATACCCACAAAACTCATGCATAAGAAATTAAGCCACACATGGGAACAAATTCCATATTTATCCAAATATTCACAGATTCAGGTATCCAAGTATACACAGAGACAAGGCCAATCATGGAAATCAACTAGATTCAATAGCATCAATCCAATTATCCAGGTAAATCAGGGTTTCACCCAAGTTCCAATAACCAACCATATCATATTACCAAACCACAATTAATCAATGAAATGGCATAAATAGATGTATGTATGATATGAATGCAAATGCAAATGCCATGTACCTTTCTGTCAACCAGTATACACACTTTACAGGGGTTTTCCATATAAAAGTGACCCATGAGGGACCCGTAAAGTTCATATACCCCTCCGCTCCAGAATAACTCATCGGATCATGGAGCCTAGCTCTTGGCTGAAATAATATCATGTTGTAGGCGTACAACTTTGATCCCCCCATATTATCATATCCATTGCGGCGTGCAGACTGAGTCATCCGTAGTATTATTATTTATCTCAATGTTGTCGATAATCTCATAAGTACCTTGCCTTTTCGGTCTCTTGGACCCATAATATTTTCATACAACTCTCATATCGATATCACTAGAACCATAAGTATATGAATGCAAATGACAATACAAAGTAAGAAATCAGAATGTATAAGATGCAACCAAGTATAGGGGATGAACATGATTTTAGAATTTAACAACTAGTAACTCAAGTACAATCCGGATATCATATCAACAGTCCATCCTTAATAATCCAAGTACTATCAGGATATCATACCAAACATGTCAACCACATTAATCCAAGTACAATCAGGATATCATATTAAATAGTCCAACCACATTAATCCAAGTACCATTAGGATATCATATTAAATAGTTCAACCACAATAATCCAAGTACAATAAGGAGATCATATCAAAGCATGCGTGATGAATAAACACGACAATATCAAATATGGCGACGAGCCCAAATAATAGCAGTCAGAATCAGCTTAAGGTTGATTCCCCAAATCACCAATCAACACAGTTCAACACTGGTACCCACTCAACCGTTCATCACAACCGTCTGAGTGGGACCCCCAAACACGCCCAATACCCCTCAACATTTTTAACTACTACGTACTTCTATTGGAGTCTCGAAAAACTAAATCGTAGCCTACCTCATTGACGAATAGGAGTTCTACATGATCAAGCCTCGATGATAGCCTTGTCCTTCCTTTGCGCCTCATGACGATCGAAGTCTATTCACGCATATACTACTTGTTAATAAATAAGACTTACACAAAATAAGGACATAACCTTTAACAAATCAAGACCACAATATTGACCCTGGGCCCACTTCCCCAAGACTCAAACTTTAATATCCGAAAATCATGAATCCATACTAAGTAGTCATATCCTTAAGTTAATTGAAAAACTATACATATTTGAATCCTCAACTGAACAATATTCGAAAAGCCCCAAATTGAAACTCTAGAAATTTCCCCCAATTGAAATAAGGTTTCTATAACCAAATTAAGACTTACAACATGATACTCTAACATAATCCAACGCTACTTCATGATATAAACACAATTTGATCGATAAACCTCCATTAAAATCAATAGCATAACTCTCTTATTCTCATAGAAACTTGCAATCATTTTTTCCGAACTTAACAACACACTACATCATCACTAATGAACTTAAAATCATAAACATAAGCCAATAAAGAATAAAACTCTTACCCAAAAGTTGAAATTGCTCATAGGGCTCTGAAAATACTCCAAGACGACGCTGGTTTCGAGGTTTGCTCTTTGGGAAAATAAAATTCTGACCTAAAGAATATATAGGACACCTGATACAGTACTTCCGCCCCAACAGAATTGAATCCACTGCAGTGGACCCGCTGCGGCTGACAAAACTCCCACTGAGGCGGTGTCACTTTACTCCTCGCCACGACGAGCTTGACTCCACAGGAGCAGACTCACCCTTGCGGACAGACCCTCCGCCATTGCGGAAATCCACACTTCCCAAACTCTTGCTTCCATGAGCCAACCTCTCACCGAAGTGGACACGCCAGAGTGGAAACTGGTGCCGCCGAGGCGGACACTAGACACCAAATCATGGAAAACAGACACAAACCTCTACCAAACACCCGAAACACTTCCGAAATGCTCCGAAAACAAATCAGATATGCTCGTCTATGGTAAACAGTGCTACAAACTCGTTTGTATCCTCGGATTTCACAAATAACCAAGAGAAGTTATACTTTTCTAAAGAATCGTCTGGAAAAA
Organism: Anisodus tanguticus; assembly: GCA_034509755.1. Taxonomy (NCBI): domain Eukaryota; kingdom Viridiplantae; phylum Streptophyta; class Magnoliopsida; order Solanales; family Solanaceae; genus Anisodus; species Anisodus tanguticus. The sequence continues at coordinate 30,497,904 of CM067548.1, forward strand.
CCAAATATCCAAATTTCACAAACAAAGCTACAAAACACATCTGATTACCTCGAAAAGTAAACCAATGACTCGACTATGTCGTAAATGACCCTCCGGAACTACCGGAAGTGACACAATCCAGAAACGAATTCATCTAGACAAAAGTGAAATTTGAGTCAAACTAACCAACTCTAAGTTTCTAGTTTTGGGTTTTTCATCTGAAACTCATATAAATGGACCTAGGGATCCGTGTCACCCATTCTCAACATCACAAACTCCACGTAGAGACCACGGGAAGGGTAGAATAGTAAATTAAGGGTCTTAAGCTTAAATGACCGGATGGGTCATTCCAGATTTGTGTAGACATATTGAAGATTTTGGACGCCAGAAACACATCATCCCAAAAGTTAAGAACTGAAGAACCTATTACATGAATTTAATTATGATTCACGCATAATATTTAATATTTGTTTTATTTTATGTGTATCTGTTGACTAGATATAAAAAAAATTAAAAATAACTTTTTTGAGTTTTATGATCTTAAATATATTATGATACTTTTGATATATAAAATTTTAAAATTTATGATTTTAAATAAGTCGATATATTTATGTAACTATAAAACTTTGTGATTGAAGGTAAAAATGAAAAATATATCAAAAAGTCGTGTTTGGAAGTGTTGGAGTTACAAGAAAGTTTGAGGTAGAAGTGGGGCAGATAAAAATCAATCAGGAAAAAATAGTACTTAGGTGTGAGAAAAAGAGAAGGGGATTGTTAGTCTTATTCTAACAATGGGAGAGAGAAACAAGCCTATGAAGCTGCCGGAAAAGTTTAACCAGACCGAAAGAGGGAAGCCTATTGTAGGAGTTAGTAATCGGTACAATTTGAGGCACATGACCAGAAACGGAAAACTTGAAAATGAGAGCGATTAAGAAAATTGCACAATCAGGACCTATTAATAAAGGAGGGTCAGGAATGGTAGGTACCAGTATAGTACCTGTAAATCATGCATCAGTAGTATCTACTGGGATAGGATCACCACAAGTTGTTACACCAGTGAAAGAGAGGCTGGTTAATTGGAATGATAACGTACTGAAATCTGCTCCAAGATCAAAGCAATCATGGGAAAATGAAGTAGAACAATGAGAAATTCCATCAAGTATGACTTGAGTATCTGATAAGGCTAAGCAAGCAATTGCACCTTCGGTTTGGGATAATTTTAATATTTCAAAGAATTCTAATACTGGTTTCAAATTGGAGTTTGTGAAATTCAGATAGCATTAGGGATCAGTTAATAGGGGAAATTGAATTAGATGATATTAGCTCTGAAATCAATTATTGGCAGAGTGCTATAGTGTGCTATGTTCTAGGTGCTCACCCACCTTTTGCGATTCTGAATGGATAAATAAGACGGATATAGGGGAAACATGGGATTGATAAGGTGATCATGATGAAGAATGGGATTGTTGTAGTGAGGTTTGATAGTGAAATGGGAAAATAAAGTAATTCAGGGAGGTGTGTATCACTTTGACAATAAACCACCTATTGTTAAAGCTTGATCACCAGATATAGAGTTCTCTAGGAAAGAGTTGATGACAGTTCACATATGGATAAAGTTGCCTGGCCTTGACTTCAAGTATTGGGGTGCTAGAGGACTATGTAAGATTGGTAGTTTGATTGGACAATCTAGGATGGTGGATAAACACATAGAGAGGAAGATGTGATTAAACTATGCAAGGTTACTAGTGAAAGTTAAGGTGGGGAATGAGTTACCTGAGGAAGTGTTGTTTAAGAATAAGAAAGGGATAGTGATCACTAAGAAGGTGACTTATGACTGGAAGCTAATTTTTTGTACACACTGTCACAAGTATGGGTATGAAAAAGGATAATTATAAGAAGTTAAAAGGATAGTTGTAGGAAGTTAAACCACCTTAGCAAAAGAAATCATATGTGGATGGTGAGGGCAGTACCAATACAGATCTAGTACATGAACTTGAAGTGCAAGATCAAGCAACTGTTAAACAGAATGAAAAGGAGGCTGGACCAAGTAAGGCACCTGATAAGAAGCAAAGGGCTAAGGTTGGAGCAAATAAAATAGTGCAAAAAGCATCTAGTTCTTCCATGGCGCTAGGAGTGTTGGGAAAGAAGAATTATGCTCAAGCATTAATCCTAAAGGATTTTCTTTCAGATAGTACAGAGTACGAGTTGTCAACAAGAGATTAAGCTGAAGTAAGTCGATAAATTATATATTGCTAATATCATTTTAATCTCAAAGTAAAAAAAAGGCAGCCCGATGCACTAAGCTCCCGCTACGTGCGGGGTCCGGAAAAGATCCGGACCACAAGAGTCTATTAGAGTCTATTGTACGTACTCTTACCTGCATTTTTCTGCAAAGGGTTGTTTCTATGGCATGAACGGTTGAACCATGTCACATGACAACAACTTTACCATTTTAATCTCGAAGTGATATCAAGAAATAGACCTGTAACCCATAAACAAGACATAACTAATTTAGGACAGGTTAAACTTTCAGAGTATGAATTCATCAACTACAGACTTTCAGAGTATGAATTATAGTTTTGAGAAGTGAACCAATCTTTCAAAAAGCAACGTTTTGGTATCATTCCCAATTGTTCCTTTCCCCCTTTGTCCAGTTGTGACTCGAATCCCCAACCTTATTATGGTTGGATGTGGAGGGTCTTACAATTAGCCTATTCCTCCCTTGTTGCTTAAATCAAAGCTATATTACTTAAAAACAAATAAAGAATGGTACGACTCCTCATAAGTGTAGTCTACTGGTGTTATCCTAAATGGAGTTGGAAAATAGATTACCCCATAGGAGATGATTAATATACTGTGTTGGAATGTTAGAGACCTAAATGCCCTCTCAAAGCAGAAGGAGGTGAAACTCTTCTGCAATAAGCTTGATGTGAGTTTAATTGGGTTGGTGGAAACAAATATAAAGAGTAATAGAATAAATGATATTGCAGGTAGGATGTTTGGGGGGTGGAAATACCATTCAAATCATACCTCTCATTACAATTGTAGGATTTGGGTGGTATGGAGGATAGATATGAATGAAGTTGATGTTATAAGTGATTGTGCACAAGTTGATACTTGTAGGGTTAAATGTATACCACTGAAAAAGGTATTCTATGTCACTTTGTGTACGCTCAGAATATGTGAGGAAATGAGAGAGTTATGGGGATATTTAAACCAAATTGGGGTGGGATATCTATTCCCTAGTTGGTGTTAGGTGACTTTAGTGATGATAGGATTTGAGGGAATTCAATAACTATGGCTGAAGTAGTGGACTTCTAGGGATGTTTGGATGCTCGTCGAATAGAGGAGATGCCAAACTCTGATTGTACATATACATGGAATGATAAAGGTGACACAGAGAGAGTATATTCAAAAATTAATTGGTCCTTTGTGAATGGTGAATAGTAAGATGAAATGCCAGCATGTATAGCTTAATTCCTGACTGAGGGGGTGAGTGACCATTGTCCTATACACATAACATTGTTTATTAAACATCCATCAAAGAGGATTGCCTTCAAATATTGTAACATGTGGAGTACTCATCCACAGTTAAAAGATATTGTGCAGGAAGGGTGGGGGATATCAGTACATGGATGCCATAAGTTCAAAGTTGTGAAGAAATTGAAGCACCTAAAGAATAAGTTGAGGGGTTTGGATACTCAACACTTTAGTAATTTGTTTCATGAGGTGGATATTAGTAGATATAGGCTAAGAGAAGTGTAGAATCAATCGCAACAGAACCCTCTGTGTAGTCAGCTACAAGAGTAAGAGAAGGAAGCTGGGAGAGAGTTTAAGAGGGTTAGTTATTTGGCTGAGATATTGTTGGTACAAAAGAGTAAAGCTACATGGATCAAATTGGGAGATGATAATACAAAATGCTTCCACTCAGTGATCAAGCAAAGGAAGTTAATGTAGTTAGTGACTCAACTTAATGATGATCAACAGAACCTGTACACTGATCCAAGTGCAATTGCCAATCTGTTTGTTACTTAGTACAAGAAGTTTTTGGGATAAAAGGTTGATGAGCACAGACCTGCAACTTCATAATTGTTCTTAAAGAATGGCCCTATTCTAACAACAGACCAGTAAGTACAAGTACTAAGAGACTTCACAAGACAGGAAGTTAATGAAGCAATGTTTGGCATAAAAACTACAAAGAGTGCTGGACCAGATGGTTTTGGCAATGGTTTCTTTAGGGAGGCCTGGGAAACAATAGGGGAGGAAGTCACAGATGCAGTGCTTGAGTTCATGAGGAATCGGAAAATGCTTAAACAACTCAATGCAATAATTATTACTTTAATCCAAAAAGTGTCTAAACCTAAAAATGCAAGTCAATTCAGGCCTATTTCGTGTTGTAATGTAGTCTATAAATGCATCTCAAAGTTGCTTTGTAGTAGATTAAAAAGGTGTTAACTTATTTGGTGAATCAGACACAAGCTGTTTTTGTTCCAGGAAGATCTTTAATGAAAAATGTTCTTATATGTCATGATTTGATGAGGCATTATAACAGAAAAACTTTATCAACATGCATGATAAAGATAGACCTCCGGGAGGCATATGACATGGTTAGGTGGAAATTTGTAGCAGAGATGTTGAAAGGCTATGATTTTTCACCAAAAATTTGTGAGTTGATTATGGTATGTGTCACTATCACTGGGTTCTAAGGTGAATGGGGAATGTCATGGTTATTTTGAGGGGAGAATAGGTTTAAGACAAAGAGATCCTATTTCTCCTTTGTTGTTTGTGTTGACGGATCCTAGCAAAGATAGCCAAACTACCAAACTTCAGGTATCATCCAATGTGCAAAAATTCGGAGTTGACTCATCTCATCTTTGCAGATGATTTGATGATCTTCTATAAAGGGCATGTGGCATAAGTAAACATGATAATGGAGGCTTTGCATAACTTTTCACAAGTAACAGGACTGGTAGCAAACATAGATAAGTCTAATACGTTTGTTGTTGATGTTGAAACCAAACTGCAACTGTTGCATCTGACTGGGTATGTTATGGGTTCTTTTCCTTAGATACTTAGGACTCCTACTATCTCTTAAGAAATGGAATAATTGGATTGTTACCAGTTGTGTAAAAAAATAACAGAGAAGCTTAGAGTAATATCTACAAGACATCTATCTTATGCTGGAAAGTTACAGATTATTAACTCTGTGATATTCTCTTTGCATAATTTTTAGGGATCTGTATTCATTTTGCCTCAAGAGTATTCTAAAGGAGGTGGATAGGAAGTGTTAGAAATATTTATGGGGAACCAATGAAGAAAATAAGAAAGTTCCACTAGTTGCCTGGGAAATGATTTGCAAACCAAAGAAGCGGAGTGGTTTGAATATCAAGGGTAGTAAGTTGTGGAACATGTCAGCTGTGGGGAAGCTAATATGTCTTGTAATGGAGAAGAAAGATTTGTTATGGGTCAAGTGGGTAAATGGAGTTTATATGCATAATAATGATAATTTCTGGGATCACATTTCACCTTCAGATTGCAGCTGGTATTGGAAAAGATTACACAAATTGAAGTTGATAATGGTTTGCTGGTATACAAATGAAAGATATTGTCTGACTGCTAATGGGAAGTATTCTATCTCAATGGGGTATAGGCAGATACTTAGGAATGCACCATAGATGGAAGCAGTTGACATAGTTTCGAATAGAGTTGCTGTGACAAAGCACAGATTCATCCTATGGATGGCAACTCTGGGTAGACTTCTCACAAAGAAGAGGCTGAGTGATATTGGATTAGGAGAGGAAGATGATTCTTGTATAATGTGCGGTACTGGTGCAACTGACGATGTCACACACCTATTCTCTACATGTCCTTGGACTAGAGACATATAAAATGCAATACATGGTTGGCTATGATGCTTCACCATAGAGGAGTCCAAGAGGACTTACAAAGCATACAGCAGAAGCATTGAAGTAAGTCCATGAAGGATGTAGAAGGAGTTGTCTATGGAGCAGTGATATATCATATATGGATAGCTAGAAATAACAAAATATTTCAAGGAAAGAATGTTCAGAGTAGGTTCATAGTTCAACAGGTCCAATTTATAATTAGAGAGAGATTAGATATATTTAGATACTCCAAAAGAGGTAGGAAGAATATGAATCTTATACAAGATATTTGTAATTAGAAGATTCTTAGAGGTTTGTTGGTGTTAGCACCCTTCCTAGAAGGTGGTCGGGACTATGGGTGCTCTCTTAGATGTATTGGTTCTTTATTTGTTGGTATGGTAACATTTCACATTTTATTATCAAAAAAAAAAAATTGAGGTTCTTATTGGAAATTTGCCTTTGATGGGGAGGTGCGTCCACCCATATTTAATGAATTAAACACTAGGATTCCGCATGTTGGAGGCTTTGTCTCTCCACACGTACATAATCTACTAAGTGAGTAGATGACCGTAGGATCAAGAATCGTCAAATTTCGTTGAGAAATGAAAGAGATATTGGTCCACGAAGTAAGGTGTTTGAGGCATGAAAATATGGTGTGGGACAAATCTACCACATCGGTGGGAAAATGAAGAATTGCTCTCTTTATAAGTCTCTAAATTGGCTAAGGGTTTGGGACCCCAAGGGGTATCCATGTGTTTAATGTGTTTAAAGGAGGGAGGACCTAGATGTGCTTGGGTTCAAGGCTAAGCCCACACGCGCGTCGTCGCCGTCCGGTCCGGGCGCGGGACTTTCTGATATTATCTCTTTGGACCCCAAATTGCTTAATATTTATAATTTGGTCCCTAGAGTTTCTGGGAAGTTGGATTTGGGAACAACGGAAGGCAGAAAGTCCCTCCCTAATGGCTATTAACAGTCTTGTTTTGGCAGTTGAGGAGTCCCTCCTCCATGCTATATATTGATGCATTTTGGCTCAATTGTGACACAGAAATATAGACGAAAAACACAAAATATACACAGCAGAAACAGAGACACACTATATACACAGAGACAAAACAGAAGAGAAAGTCAGTCCAAAAACGTTGGACGAAAACAGAAACTCTTCCTTCCTTTTTCCATTTCTTCAGCAAGGCGTTTCGTGTTTGTTTTCTTCGTCAGACTCAACCTATTTGCTTTGTAGTGTTGAGATTAAAGTGTTGTTTTATCTTGGGAGACTATTGTCCGTTAATGTAAAAGCATATATACGGGGCAATCTTGTCTTAAGGATATAGTGCAATCACTCGACTCAGCACACAGTTGTAACAATTCAGATTTAGTATTTCTTGATTTCAGGTTATCAAGATTCAAGACTCAACAAGCTTGCGGCAGTTCTGAACATTGACCTATTTGTTTATCCTTTCGAACACTTGTAATATTTATTTACTTCTCGTACTGCTTTACAATATCCAACACTTATTTAAAAGGGTTAACTTAAATTATTTTTAAGATTGTCTTATGAACTAATAAAATATTAACTTATGAACGATTATTTATCTCTGTTTACAAATTGTATACAATAGTAAAAAAAAAGTTAAATATAAAGGGAGAACGAATTAATGGGTTTATGAAATAGACGAAATAGTCGATAAGCACTATCAAATAGTAAATATTTATTTGCAAAAGTCGTACATACTCAAACTCCAATTACAAAATACACGTGTTCAGACTCTTAAAAATTGTCTCTTCTGAAAATGACAGTTTTTGTGACCATCAGTAATTGATAAAGAAAGTATATCAAAAGAGTATTGATCGTTCTTCGATGAATACTCTAACGCTTGAATAATTATTACATTTTAAGTTCAAATAAATCAATTAGGCAAGCAACTGAAGAATGTTACGGTGAGTTAGCATTAATTAAAAAGATTCATTGTAGGTCTATACAAAGAAATAATCCCTTCCTTTTAATTTATATGTCTGAAATTATTATCTAGAGAGTCAAATAATATTTTCTTTAATCGTGATTTTGTAAATTATTTTTAAATATTTTGAATTATTAACTTCATGACTTATAATATTTTTTATGTAGATCTAAATGTGTAAATTTTATTTAAAAGGGTTGAAGATTCACATTCTAATTCACACCAAATATTAATTAGCTTGACACTCGTACTTCCAGCGAGAATTGATCGCTTGCTTCTTATTAAATTTCTGTTGCAAAACCAAAGCCATACTAGAGGTTTTTGTTTATGGGTGCGCAACAATTTATCATATCACAATCAGTTTTTCAATATTTTCTATCTAACTATATAAAATTTGCGTGGGGTTAATGGGTGCTCCGTGCTCGAGTACACAACAAGTACAACGTCGCGCGGTTGTGTAGAATCACGTTTTCGCTTCACATCAGAAGATATCAATAATCAGTATCTGATATAAAGATGTCCTTCCTTGATCGGATATGGGAGCCATGTGCTAACTTATTGATCTCTAATATGCATTTATTTCCATAAAAAATAATTCTACACTTTTAATGTGTTGTAAAAGTCTTGTTTGTTTTTCTGATTTCATGTCCAATTAAATACTACTAACATCTAATATAAAATGAAAATGTAGGGAACAGTAGCAATAGTATGCTTTTTTGATACTACAGATGCTATTATATATATATATATATATATGAATCAACTAGAAGATGGCTTATATTTTTATTTTAATCAGAAAGTTTAGCGATCACCGTAGACTTTCATCCAATATCCAACTTTATAATATTGACTGATTGTATAGGGCAAAATTCGTATAATATAGCTGGGCGAATTATGTCATGACACATAGCAAGTAGCGATGAGTCAGAAATAACTCAGCTCTTGGCGCTACCGGTTGAGCATGAGCACAACCAGGAGCACTGGAAGGACGCAGGGTACCGGTAATCGAGAAGATCATGTGAACGGTTTGAATTCCAACGGACAACCGTTATTTGCCCGATTCCACATCTTCCAAAGGAGCATTAATGACATTTATGAAGGCACTAATTGTCCAATTATTACAACATTCATTCTCTTGTATTAATTAGGTCATATATCGTGGGGTGTGTTCCCGTGAGCTCAAGTATAAATAGGACACATTATCCCATTGTAAGAGGATCAGATGCAAGTTACTACAATACACTTATCAATATTATTATTTTTCTTAGTATTTATGTTTTCATACTAGCATTACACTCGATCCCGAAGCCTTAACAAGAAGCTTCTACAGGCCTCAGGCTAATTATCTCTTAACTTTGTCTTAATATTACTGATTTGCATTATATATTATCCAATCCTTTTGCCGAATCAATAACTTGAGACCTACGTGTCCTTGATCACGTGTACAAATTCAACTGTACCATTTTATGGGTAAATAGTTTGGCACCCACAATGGGCCTGGGCAATTGTGTTGTCGCAAGTAACCCCCTATTTTCACTAATCTAATCTTTTCTTTAAGTCTTGTTTTTATTTAAGACAAACAGATGACAAGAATGGAAGAACTTTGAGGCTAGCGCAACACCGGGGATAATACTAACAATCTCCCAATCGGACCAGATGGCTTACCGGTAGCAAATCAGGTACCAGAGGATTCGACGGTTGCAGCAGAAGAGCCACCTCTGGAGGCGGACAAACCCAGGAGGAGGATGTTCTCAACGATGGGACACCCAAGGAAGCCATGCAAACCTTGAGGGCGCAGAATGCCGCGATGAGCAGACAGTTGGACAACCTGATGCATTTTTTCTAGTTCATGTTCAACAATGTTGGCAGCACACTAGCGACCGCAACCACACCACCAGCAAATTCCATAGGTGCTGCGAGGAACGGTCAGAATAGATCGAGACTTAACTCCATTCCAGGACGAGGTTTTGAAATTTATGAAAGATATGATAAACAAAGTAGATACCAACGCAAAAGAGGCAAGAAAAAATCCCTAAGAGGTTATATCGGGGGCCCCTCCTGTGATCGAAGGACCAGATGTGAGGAGATATATTCAATTGGCGTATAAGCCAGAGGCTGTGCCTGAACTAATCCCTAAGAGGTTCAAAATTTTGTTCATACCCAAGTATGATGGAACTACAGATCCGTAAGAACACATAACGACATATACCACGACCATCAAGGGAAATGATCTAAAAGAACACGAGATAGAATCGGTTCTAATAAAAAAGTTCGATGAAACACTCGCTAAGGGAGCCTTGACATGTTATTCACTTCTCTCTGAGCACTCAATGGGATCTTTTTCCATGCTTGCCGATATGTTCATAAAAGCCCATGCGGGGCACAGAAGGTGAAGACAAGAAATGTGGATATCTTTCACATTGCGCAGGGAGAGACTGAACTCTTTATGGACTTTGTTATACGGTTTCAGAAGGAGCGTATGCTGCTACCCACGGTCCCAGACAAATGGGCTACAAAGGCTTTCACAAAGGGTTTGAACCCTTTAAGTTCGGATGCCTCACAAAAGCTCAAGAAAAATCTATTGGAATTCCATGCTACAACATGGGAAGACGTTCACAATCGGTATGAATCCAAGATTTGTTTAGAAGATAATTTGCCCAAGACTCAGGCAGGGAGTATCTTTAAAAAAATTGACAAAGGAGTCGAGACAGACCGTAACTCCTCAAAGAACTGCTTTCAAACTTATCCAACTCCCAAGAAACAAGAAAGTGAGCAGGGTTTTTGTTCCCTTGAAAACAATGAACAACTAGGGAGGCCTCGGAAGAAACAATCAAGGATTGGTGAATTAAGACAAAGGAAATTCATCCAAATCCTCCACAAAGGGGCCCGAATACCCGAAATTATCCGAATACAACTTCAGCATCAACGAAGATCAGATGGTGGCGGTATTGAGAACTCATACACCATCTCGACCTCCAAAACCATTATCGGCTAATCCGAACAAAAGAGATCATTCTATTTGGTTTGATTTTCATGGCACTCACGGACACAAATATGCATATTGCAGACACCAACGTGAAGAGGTGGCAGCAATGCTAAGAAGGGGCCGCCTACGAGAATATTTAAGCCAAAGAGATCATAACAACTACGAGCGGGGACCTCACGCTGAAGGCAAAACAATCTGACCGCACCACTACATGTGATAAACATGATCTTTGGTGGGTCAATGATTGCCGCTACATCTTTTATCGCAGCTAAGAAAACAAAAAATTCATTAACCCGGGAGAAGTGATTCTATATAATACCAGATGAACATTCTATTACTTTCACCGAGGAAGATGCAATTGGTGTTATTTTCCCCCATAATGACGCTCTGGTCATTATAGTACCTATTGATTGCTTTCAGTTGAAGAGAGTTTTGATCGATCCAAAAAGCTCTCCTGACATCATCTGGCTAAAAGTTGTGGAAGAAATAAACATGACAACCAAAATTATTCTGGCTGCAAGAACACTCTCAGGTTTCAATATGTCTAGCGAAACTACCAAGGGTGAAATTGACTTACTGGTGACTGTTATGGGAGTCATAAAGGTAACCAAGTTTTATTTCATCAATGGTGACATGAGATACAATGCTATATTCAATAGGCCCTGGATACACGATATGAAGAGGGTCTTGTCAACATTGCATCTACTGGTGAAATTCCCTACACTAGAAGGAATCCAACAAATTAAGTGAGAACAACCCACTACCAGAGAGATGTATGCCATAGAGGAACCATAAGCAACGGCGGACCCCGTATCAGAAGATGTCCATCAGGTTCCGCCAGAAGCAATAGAACCAGCGTACCAAAATTTTCAGACCGCTATTAGGTGCCTAAATATTTTCAGGTACTGGATGAGTCAAAAGCACCAAATTTATAGTGGAAGAGCTTGAGCAAATAGCTCTGCGAGAAGAAAATCCCAACATGAAGGTATAACTAGGCACAAGGTTAACCCCGAAACTCAAAGATTTAATTCTTTAATTATCTTGTAGCTAACCGTGATTATTTTTCTTGGTCACATAATGACATGACAGACATTCCTTCAGATATTGCAACTCATAGGTTGGGCCTCGATCTTAGTTTCCCTCCCGTGCGGCAGAAGAAGCTGCCCATTGCGAACTCCGCAATAAGTTTGTGAAAGAAGAGGTATCTAAGTTACTTAATATAGGATCAATCTGGGAGGTAAAATATCTGAATTGGTTAGCAAACGTAGTTGTAGTACCTAAAAGGGAAACAGATTTAGGATGTGCATTGACTTTAAAGATTTAAATAAAGCATACCCGAAGGACTCATTTCCACTATCGAATATAGATTAAATGATCAATTCTACAGGTGGACACAAGATAATGAGTTTCCTCGATACGTATTCTGTGTATAACCAAATAAGGATGCACCCGGAAGACCAAGAGAAAAACTTCCTTTTTGACTATTATCGGCACTTATTGCTATAATTTTATGTCGTTTGGATTAAAAAATGCTAGGGCTACTAATCAAAGATTAGTAAACAAGATGTTTGAAAAACAGATAGAAAACCCTATGAAAGTATGCTTGTTAAGAGTCTTCGTGCAGAGGACCATTTAACTCATTTGCAGGAAATGTTTGAGGTGCTGAGAAAATTTAATATGAAGCTCATTCTCGAGAAATGTGCCTTCGGGATGTGCTCCGGAAAATTCTTGAGTTTCTTGGTTTCTCAAAGAGGAATTGAGATAAACCCCGACAAGATAAAAGCCATCAAGATATAGCAGATACGCTTGAAGACGTAAAAGTGGTACAGCGGCTGACCGGGCGAGTGGCAGCTCTAAGCAGTTTTACCTCCCGGTCATCGGAGAAGTGTCACAGGTTCTTCTCACTTGTGCAAAAGAAGAACGACATTGTACAGATGCCTGAATGCCAGCAGACTCTACGAGACCTTAAACCGTACTTATACAATCCCCCGTTCATGTCAAAGTCTAAGGACGGGGACCAACTCCTTATATATCTTGCAGTCTCAAAGGTAACGGTAAGTGCAGTTCTGGTACGAGAGCAAAAAGGTACGCAATTACATGTTTATTATGTGGGTAAAGTCATGTCAGGGGCCGAAACCCGGTACCCGCTGCTCGAAAGATTAGCTTTCGCTTTAGTTATGTCATCGCGTAAGCTTCGACCATATTTCCCGTGTCACCCAATCTTTATAGTAACTACATCTTCACTTAAGAATGTGTTATATAAGCCCAAACTTTTAGGGTGTTTGGCTAAATGGTGGTGGATTTAAGTGAGTTCGATATTGAATATAAGCACAAATTGCGATAAAGTTGCAAGTCTTCGCGGATTTTGTAGTCGATTTTAGTCTAGAAGTAACCCCTCGGATGGAGAAAGAATCCATTTTCGTCTTGGGGACTGCCCCCGTGGTCTGGACGCTTCACACTGATGGGGCCTCCAATGTCAAGGGGACCGATCTGGGAATAGTATTACATACTCCCACTGGAAAGTCTTAAGGAAAGAAATTCGTAGTTCTCCTTTAACTAACAATGAAGCTGAGTATGAGGCTTTGAGCAGGTTTGGATTTAGCACGAGGCTTAGGGTATTAAATAATTGAAGTCAAATATGTTAGTGGTGAACCAAGTTCACGAAAAGTGTGGGGACTATCTATATAGGGAAAAATTCATATAATACAGCTGAGCGAATTATGTCATGACACATGGAAAGTAGCGATGAGTCAGAAACAACTCAGCTCTTGGAGCTACCAGTTGAGCGTGAGCAGAACCGGGAGCATTTGAAGGATGCAGGGTACTGGTAATTGAGAATATCATGTGAACGGTTTGAATTCCAATGGATAGCCGTTACTTTCCCGATTTCACATCTTCCATAGGAACATTAATGACATTTATGAAGGTACTAATTGTCCAATTATTATAACATTCATTCTCTTGTATTAATTAGTGCATATATCGTGGGGTGTGTACCCGTGAGCTCAAGTATAAATAGGACACATTATTCCATTGTATGAGGATTAGATGCAAGTTACTACAATACACTTATCAATATTATTCTTTGTCTTAATATTTATGTTTTCATACTAGCATTACACTAGATCCCGAAGCATTAACAAAAAACTTCTATAAGCCTCAGGCTAATTATCTCTTAACTTTGTCTTAATATTACTGATTTGCATTATATATTATCTAACACTTTTGCCAAATTAGTCACTTGACACCTACATGTCCTGGACCACGTGTACAAATTCAATTGTACCATTTATGGGTAAACACTGACCTTTCTGGTCCTTTTCATCTATCATCCTAGTAAAAAAAATTAATCGATATATTTGTCACTTAAGAAAATAAAAATGCAATAATTATCAGTATTATTTTGTTCAATTCCATCTAACTACTTAAAGGAGACATATAATCAATAATTACTATTAAATGATCTTTCTCGAAAACTACTGAAAGGAGTAACCGAATAGTAAATCCCGAGGAAGCCATGCGAACCTTGAGAGCGCAGAATGCTGCGATGAGCGGAAAGTTGGACAACCTGATGCATTTTTTCTTCGAGTTCATGTCCAACAATGCTGGCATCACACTAGTGACCGCAACCACACCACCAGCAAATGCCACGGGTGCTGCAAGGAATAGTCAGAATAGACCGAGACTTGATGACTCTTCAAAAAGTGAAACCATTCCTAAAAATCCATTCTAGAAGGAGGTTTTGAAATTTATGGAATATATGATAAACAAAGTAGATGCCAACGCAAAAGAGGCAGAGAAAACTGCCAAGGAGTTCCGGCACAAATTAAATCAAATATCGGGGGGCCTTCATGTGATCGAAGGACCAGATGCGAGGAGATTTATTCAATTAGTGTATAAGCCAGAGGCTGCGCCTGAACTAATCCCTAAGAGGTTCAAAATATCGTTCATACCAAAGTATGATGGAACTACAGATCTGCAGGAACACATAACGACATATACAACGATTGTCAAGGAAAATGATATAAAAGAACACGAGATAGAATCAGTTCTAATCAAAAAGTTTGATGAAACACTCGCTAAGGGAGCCTTTACATGGTATTCACTTCTCTCTGAGCACTCAATGGGATCTTTCTCGATGCTTGTCGATATGTTCATTAATCTCATGTGGGCCATAGAAGATGAAGACAAGAAAGGTGGATATCTTTCGCATTAGGTAGGGAGAGACTGAACTCCTTATGGACTTTGTTATACGGTTTCAGAAGGAGCGTATGCTTCTACCTGCGATCCCAGACGAATGGGCTACAAAGGCTTTCACAAAGGATTTGAACCCTTTAAGTTCGGATGCCTCACGAAAGCTCAAGACAAATCTCTTATAATTCTAGGCTACAACCTGCGAAGACGTTAACAACTTGTATGAATTCAAGATTTGAATGGAAGATAATTTTATTGAGACTCAGGCGGGGATCATTTTTCAAAAATCAAACAATGGAGCTGGGACAGACCGTAACTCCTCAAAGAACTGCTTTCAACCTTATCCCACTCCCGAGAAGCAAGGAAGTGAGCAGGGATTTTGCTACCTTGAAAATAATAAATAACTAGGGATGCCCTAGAAGAAACAATTAGGGATTGGTGACTTAAGACAAATGAAATTCATCCAACTCATGCACAAAGGGGCCCGGATACCAAAAATTATCCGAATACAACTTCAACATCAACGAAGATCAGATGGTGGTGGTATTGAGAACTCATCTAGTATCTCGACCTCTAAAACCATTGCTGTATAATCTGAACAAAAGAGATCAGTCTATTTGATGTAATTTTCATGGCACTCACGGATACAAAACTGCATATTGCAGACACCTACGGGAAGAGGTGGCAGGAATGCTAAGCATGGGTCACCTAAGAGAATATTTAAGCGAAAGAGGTTGTAACAACTATGAGCGGGGACCTCACGCTGAAGGCAAACCAATTCGACCGCACCACTACATATGATAAACATGATCTTTGGTGGTCAATGATTGTTGCTACATCTTTTACTGCGGCTAAGAAAACAAAAATTTAGTAACCCGGGAGAAGAGATTATGTGAAATACCAGACGAACATTCTATTACTTTCACCGAGGAAGATGCAACTGGTGTTATTTCTGGTTATTACAGTACCTATTGATTGTTTCTAGTTGAAAAGAATTTTGATTGATCCAAGAAGCTCTGGTAACATCATCCGGCTAAAAGTTGTGGAAGAAATGAACATGACAAAAAAAAATTGTTCCGGCTGGCAGAACACTCCCAGGTTTCAATATGTCTAGCAAAACAACCAAGGGTGAAATTGACTTACCGGTGGATGCTATAGGAGTCATAAAGGTAACCATATTTTATGTCATCGATGGTGACATAAGATACAATGCTATATTCGGAAGGCCTTGGATACACGATATGAAGAGGGTACTATCAACATTGCATCTACTAGTGAAATTCCCGACATTAGAAGGAATCTAACAAATTAAGGGAGAAAAACCCGCTGCCAGAGAGATTTATGCCATAGAGGAACCATAGCGGCGACTGACCCTAAATATCAATTCAAAAAAGTAGAGCCCGCATCAGAAAATGTCCATCAGGTTCCAACAGCAGAAATAGGACCAGTGTATCAAAATTTTCAGATTGGTATCAGGTGCCTACACATGAAGGTATAACAGGGCACGAGGTTAACCCCGGAGCTCATGGATTTAGTTCTTTAATTGTCTTACAACTAACAGTGATTATTTTGCTTGGTTACATAAGGACATGACAGACATTCCTTCAGAAGTTGCAACTCATATGTTGGGCTTGGATCTTAGTTTCCCTCCCGTGCGGCATAAGAAATGGCCCATCGCGAACTCTGCAATAAGTTTGTGAAAGAAGAGGTATCGAGGTTACTTAATATAGGATCAATCCGTGAGGTAAAATATCTGAATTGGTTAGCAAACGTAGTTGTAGTACCTAAAAAGGAAAACAAATTTAGGATGTGCATTGACTATAAAAAAATTTAAATAAAGCATGCCCGAAGGACTCGTTTCCACTATCAAATATAGATTAAATGATCAATTCTACAGCTGGACATAAGATAATGAGTTTCCTCAATGTGTATTCTGTGTATTACCAAATAAGAATGCACCCGAAAAACCAAGAGAAAACTTCATTTTTATTACTTTCGACACTTATTGCTATAATTTTATGTCGTTTGGATTAAAAAATGCTAGGGTTACTTATCAAAGATTAGTAAACAAGATGTTTGAAAAATAGATAGGAAAACCTATGAAAGTATATATAGATGATATGCTTGTTAAGAGTCTTCGTGCAGAGGACCATTTAACTCATTTGCAGGAAATGTTTGAGGTCTGAGAAAATTTAATATGAAGCACAATCTCGAGAAATGTGCCTTCGGGATGGGCTCCAGGAAATTCTTGAGTTTCTTGGTTCTCAAAGAGAAATTTAGATACACCCTGACAAGATAAAACCCATCAAGATAAAAGGCCGCCCATTGGGATTAAAACTGGCCTACTTATCTTCTTGCGTTCGGGTACCTATGACTCTTTGATACATCTGGTGCGGTTCCAGCGCTATTAGTCGTACCAAAATCTGACATGGATCTGACTCATCTCTTCCTTCCATATGTCACGACATAATTCTTCCATCTGTATAATATGGATTTTTCCCTATATAGATAGTCCCCGCACTTTTTGGTCGCGTCTTTAGCGTTTCCGAAAAGTGGATTTGATTACCTATAAAACCGAAAACCCTATCTCTTGGGGGGAAGCCTGAAATGCAATGATGATCTGATTCTAAACACCATCGCAAACTCATTTAGTACTTCTGAAACGGCGGCAACCATCCAATCATGTTGATTGACATAAAGCTTCACGATCATGATAAGTGGCGTCTTTTTGTTTCCCGATCGTTACCTTTTACCTCCTTAAATAGGAAGACAAAACCATTCATGAATATTCAACCAAAATTTCCTTTCCATTCTGAAAGCTAGAAACACTTCAAGGATCCCTTACTCCTTTTCAATTTTCTTCAACCATAATGTCGACTTTCAAATCCTCCCCTTCTCGTTCACCAAAAAACAACGATGACTCTCCCCCGAGTCGTTGCCCAGGAAAAGATCTGGCTTCTCCTAAGAGTCACATGATTGACTTGAACTCTATTGCTACATAAATTATCCCTGTAGGATTTGATTATCAAGGAATTTCCGTGTTGAAGAACACTTTGAATCTGTAAAAGAGATAGAATCATTGATAACTGTGAAAATTCTCCCTAGAAGTCATAAAGGACTGCAATTTTAATTCCAACACAAATGTTAAAATTTTAAGTCCGACATCCAGAATGAACCACCATATGGAAGGGTTTTTTATGGTCCATACATATCTGTTTACCATCAATTTTCGCCTCCCAGTCCTGAAGATCATCGAGGATATCTGTCGTAGATATTGGGTATGACTGGGACAAGTCGCCCCTCAAATTTGGAGGCTAGTATACTACATTTAGATGATGGCAGATTGTGCGAATGTGTCATTCACCATTGATCATCCTTTTCTTCCTTACTATCCTTAATTGTTCTAGGGTGGCATTAATCATTTATACCTCAACGGAAATCGAAGCCTCATAAATATTGATGATCACTTCGACCGAGGGTGGCTGACCAGATTTGTGATGATCCGAACCGATCAAGTTCATGAGCCAGCCTTTGAACCTTCCGGAAAAATGGAACAGTGTTCGTATGTTTTTCCAATCACTACCCCACCAACTTTCTTTCTTTTTCTTTTTGAAAACGTGGAACTTTGCTTTTCACGTACGTATGTTTTTTCCTTCACAGTCATCCCCATCGAACTGCAACTGATCGTGGAATATTTGAATGGGTGGTCAGCCTCCTTCATGCATCTCCCAACACAACCCGGACTTGAAAGAGCATAACTTTTGAATGGTGGAAAGGAAAGTATCATGGTAAGATATAACCTTTTAAGATGAACCTGAAACATTTTTTAAGACTCCTCCTCATGGCCTCCATATTTCCTACAAGGCTGCTGGTGAGAAAACCTGCCGCTCAGAAGGTGCCTTCTCGTGGAGCCGCCCTGGCTAACATAATTCAGTCGGGCTCAAGCAATCGAAAATGAAAACCTCAGGAAGGGACCATCGATATCCCAGCGGGAATTGGCTCTAGAGTGAGAACCCTCCGCTGAGAGGGATTATTCAATTATTGAGGTCCAAAACCTTTTCCTCAAAAAAAATAGCTTAGTCAAATATGAAAGATTTTTTTATTTTCCTTTTAGGAAAAATAAATCAATAATGGTAATACTTTATTTTTTTTGAAAGAGAAAAGTAAAATCAATATATGATAAAAATAATCAGGATAAAAACTAGTACTTAAGAAATAAAGAGAAATTTTTGAATCTTGTGATCTTAAATTAAAGTGTGTGAAATATTTTAAATCTTGTGATTTTAAACTTATTTTAAAATTAAAAAACTTATTAAATATAAAAAAACACTCTTTTTTATACTTATTAAAAAAAATTAATAAACGTAAATTGGGACAGAGTAAGTACCACTTTTGATTTTGAGTACATTTTTGGTCTCTGCGAAAATTATCAATGCAAGATGAGGTAGAAAACCGTTCGACGTTACATTAATATTTCTGGACGTTTCTCCAACTGTAGCTTTCATTTTGTGGGGTGAAGACGTCAAACTCTTCTACTTAATTCTCTCCAATCACTTGTCACACTGTTCTCTCTACGAATTAAATAGAATTTTTATTTATATATGGGTTTTGCTGATTTTCCAAAATATCCTAAACAATTCATTGCAATGTTGTTCTTTTGGTCTTTTCGACAAAGATTAAACCCATATCTTTTTATTGATGGTGGATGGGGGGTGGTAAATTTATATAAAAGTTGACAATTTCGCCAATGCACTTTTATGATCAACTGTATTAATGTTGAAAACTGACCGGAACCGTGAATAATAGATGAATCTAAAATATATGCTCTTGAAATGATGAAGTCAGATGTGATTAATTTGTTCGTATAAAGAAAATCATCACTTTTTTTTTGTTGACGAAGGAACCCGCAGCCGCTACTCTCTCGAGTGCGCACAGGATAAACCCCGGACTGATGCAATAGCCTGCAAACCACGTCATCACATTTGTTATATGCTGGTTGTGAATGATTGCTTTACATAACCCAATTTTAATGTATTTTTTATGAAGTATAATGAGTGGACGCCAGTAGGGAATTGGTTGGATACCTGGTTCCCCTGAAAAAGAGTTCGGGAAAAGAGAGGCTATAATTTGTAGTGTCCATACGCAAGGAGTAGAGATGGCAATGGATCCTTGACCCGGTCCGGATCCGGTGGATCCAGATCCGTTTTATAGGATATGGATCTTCAAAATTTGGACCCGACGGATCCGGATCGGACCCGGATCCATTTCTGACGGATCGGATCTGGATCTGGATCTTGTATTTGAGATCCGTATCCGGTCCAGATCCGACCCGTGGATCCATTTTTTATTAAATATATTCATAACCTAGAATGTAATTTTATAATTATTTTCTTAAAATTGCTAAGCACATCCTTGCAAGTTTAATTCTCAAAACAAGTTTAATTTATCCCCGCGTTAACTCAAAAACAAAAAAATAAAGAGGTAACTTCGATAATAAAATCAATGTTATATTAGTGAATGACTAACATCTCCATAGACAAGTAATTAAAATTATATTCACTTCATTTATGAAGATTCCAAGCACATACAAGTTCTGCATTGTGAAAATACTAGTTAGCATTTTCCACAACTATTGTCATTGTCCAACATTTTTAATTAATAGCACATAATCAAAACGAGACAACGAACAAAATATCTCATATGAACATTTCAAAATTGAAAAACAGTAAATTGTTAGCTAAGTAAAAATCGTTTGTCAGTTCAAAAAAAAATTCTTAGCAAGGTAATTTTTTTTACATGTGGATCCAGATCCGATCCGTGGACCCGGCGGATCCGATGGATCCGGATTTGGATATGATTTTTATGGACCCGCTGGATCTGGATCCGGATCTGGATTCAGGTATGAAAAACGGATCTGGATCTGGATCTAGTAAGATCCGGTCCAGATCCGATCCGTTGCCATCCCTAGCAAGGAGGTATTCATTATTTTTATTAATTTAAAGAATATATATATAATTTATATATTTTTATAATTGAAGAATCATATTCATATTCTATTTCTAAATTTTTATTATACTTTAATACTAACTATACAATTATGATAAGTGTTCAATATTAATTACACTAAAACATTACATTATATAATTGTACAACGTAAAGGAGAAGGAGACTGCCCACGGGTGGCAGTGCAATATCGAGACCCGATATATACATAATATACCTAAATATACTCATGTATATTGTGTATATTATGTATATCAAACACACCCCCGCAGTCATAGCGGGCGGTCTTCGAACGCTAAGACTGTCCCTAAAATCTTCAAAAAGGACCGAGGAAGACCCTTTGTAAAGATATCTGCAATTTAATACCTGGAAAGGACATGACAGACGCGTACTTGACCACGAGCAACATTTTCGCAAACAAAGTGAATGTCCATCGCGATATGTTTAGTGCGTTGGTGCTGAACCGGATTACCCGAAAGGTAGATGGCACTAACATTATCACAATAGACCAATGTCACTTTCTGAATAGGACAATGAAGCTCTAACAGCAAATTACGTAACCAACATGATTCAGAGACCACATTAGCTACCCCTCGATACTCGGCCTCTGCACTAGAACGGGATAAATTCAACTGACACTTTGCAGACCATGAGACCAAGTTATTACCAAGAAACATACAATAGCCAGATGTAGACCGTCTGGTGTTCGGACAGCCACCCCAATCAGCATCTGTATATGAGGCAAGTGGTGACGTTGAAGAAGGATATAAATGCAAGTCATAGTCAAGTGTACCCTGAATATACCGAATGATGCGTTTGAGTGCATTCATGTGCTCAACTCTGGGATCATGCATAAACAAACACACGTGTTGGACAGCATACGTAATATCTAGTCTCGTGAATGTAAGATACTGAAGGGCCCCTACAAGACTGCGATAGAGGGTCGGGTCCTCGTATGGTGCGCCGGTAGCGGCACTAAGCTTGGGTTTCGTATCAACTGGAGTGGAAGTGGACTTACAATATGACATCCCAGCCCTCTCAATGATCTCAGTTGCATACTTCCTTTGAGATAAGAACAACCCACCTGCATGACGCATGACAGCAATCCCCAAAAAATAATTCAAGGGCCCCAAGTCTTTCATAGCAAACTCATAACTGAGCATTGTCATGATAGACTTGCGTAATCCATCGGAAGATGCAATCAAGATAATATCATCCACATATAATAGTATATAAGCCAAGGAAGAACCACGATGATATATGAACAAGGAATTATCCGACCTGCTGTGAATGAACTCAATAGTCGAAACATAGTTATCAAATCTCGTATACCATGCCCGTGGAGACTGCTTAAGCTCATATAAGGACTTTTTCAACAAACAGACATGATGAGGATATTGGAAATCCCTAAACCCCAAGGGCTGATGCATACAGACTGTTTCCGTGAGATCACCATGTAAGAAAGTATTTTTCACATCTAATGAATGGGCCATGCTTTCAAATGGGCCATGCTTTCAAAAGAGCCAAGCTGAGCACAATGTGAATGATAGCCGGCTTGACCACCGGACTAAACGTCTCTTCACAATCCACACCAACCTGCTGAGTCTTACCATCACCTACAAACCGCGTCTTATGCCTTGCAAATGAACCGTCTGAATTGTCCATATGAGCAAAAATCCACATAGACCTAAT
The DNA here is from genome assembly GCA_034509755.1 of Anisodus tanguticus. Taxonomy (NCBI): domain Eukaryota; kingdom Viridiplantae; phylum Streptophyta; class Magnoliopsida; order Solanales; family Solanaceae; genus Anisodus; species Anisodus tanguticus. The sequence continues at coordinate 30,520,598 of CM067548.1, forward strand.
AATAGTAATACCAGATAGATGGGGCACCAACTCCCATGTCTTATTATCAATAAGAGCATTACATTCATCGGTCATAGCAATTTTTCAATTCGGGTCATTTAATGCAGACACAGGATTACGGGGTAAGGGTGATTTAAAAGCATTAGAATGTAAATTAAAATGCATTTTTGGTTTAAAAATACCCTATTGACTACGAGTGACTAGTCTATGACTCGGGGAAGAATTGGGTGGATTTTGAGAATTTTATAAACTCGGGACGGACTAGTGAGCAGGCAGTAGGCCTGCTGGCCCAACTCGGTAAGTAGAAATAGTGGCGGATGCAGGAACTGGACCAGTTCCAGTATTGGGCTGGACTGGCCCAATTGCTGAAACTAGCCCAATGATGAAACTGGGCACAAAGGGCTGCGACGGACCAGTGGGACCAGTGGGCAGTGGGCCCGCTGGAGGATTTGGGGTGCGGGATATGTCTGGAAAATGGTGAATAATATACGGGAATATACCATCATCCAAAAAATTATACGAACTAGGCCCGGGATTACTAACCTTAGCAAACGAAAACTGGGATTCATAAAAAATTACATGACGACTAATGATGATTTTATTAGAGGATAAATCAAAACATTTGTAACCACGATGATTAGACGGAAACCCCAAAAATACACATTGGACTGGACTGGCCCAATTGCTGAAACTAGCCCAGTGATGAAACTGGGCACAAAGGGCTGCGACGGACCAGTGGGACCAGCGGGCAGTGGGCCGCTGGAGGATTTGGGGTGCGGGATATGTCTGAAAAATGGTGAATAATATACGGGAATATACCATCATCCAAAAAATTATAAGAACTAGGCCCGGGATTACTAACCTTAGCAAACGAAAACTGGGATTCATAAAAAATTACATGACGACTAATGATGATTTTATTAGAGGATAAATCAAAACATTTGTAACCACGATGATTAGACGGAAACCCCAAAAATACACACGGAGTAGACCCGGCCTGAAGTTTGTTAATTGTGGTGGATGGAAATAACGGATAACATAAGTACCCAAAGATCTTAAGATGTGAGCACGAAGGAATCTTATTATATAAATTTTGAAGGGGGATGAATATGTCAAACCTTTGGAAGGAAGAATGTTTAGGAGATATGTAGCCATTTATAGAGCGTGATGCCAAAAAGACGGGGGTATGGAAGCATGAATCAATAAAGTGCGGACAATGTTATTAATGGTACGAATTTTGCGTTCGGCTTACTCATTTTGTGAAGACGTATGAGGGCAAGAATAATGAAAATTGATCCCATTAGTTGCACAAAAATCCTGAAATACCCCGTTGTCATATTCTCTGCCATTATCACATTGAATATTTTTTATTTCTCATTCGAATTGGGTTCTAATGAAAGCTCTAAATTTTAAGAAGATGAAAAAAAATTGAGATTTTTTCGCTATCGAAAAAGTCCATAAAAATTTAGAATAATCATCCAAAAAGAGAACATAATACCGATGACCCAAAGAACTAAGAACCGAAGATGTCCATAAGTCGCTATGAATAATATCAAATGACATTAAAGTATGAAAATTAGAGTCTACAAACGGCAACCCAGGAAAGGGAAAAAACGTGGCTGATGGTGGGAACTTGAAGAACAAGAAGAATGCACCAAGTGATAAAGGTTGCTGGACTTATGGAGGGCCTCATTTGGCCAGAAGTTGCCCAAATCGTGAACGAGTCAAAGCAATGATGGCTAGAAACGTTCCACCGAATGAGAAACGTGGTGTGGTTACTGCCTTGGCTAATCCGCTTGGTTTACTATTGAATCATCATATTTCTTTAGTAAATACATTGGGTGAGTCTTCATCTAATAAGTCATTCGTCTTCTAAACCTAAAAAGAATAATGGAAAGAAAATGGAGTGGCAGAATGAAGGCAGAAAAGTTGATGCAGGAAAGGGAAAAATTGTGGCTGATGATGGGAACTTGAAGAACAAGAAGAATGCACCAAGTGATAAAGGTTGAAGCTGAAACGTTAGGGAAATCTTCCATATTGACGTGGGAGAAATCCTGCTCAAAAGTAACAGCTCTAGAATTTTGATTATCTTGGAATATATCACGTAGTCTATCCCAAGTCGCCTACGCCGTAGCGTCGGGTTCAATAATCATTTGCAAAAGATCGGTAGAAATTGTGGAATATATCCACTGAAGGACGGTGGCATCAAGAGTCGTCCACAACTTAGGATCATCCTTGCGTCGTGGCACCTCCGTATCCTCAGGAGCCGCGGAGATTATGTGATGGATGACTTGATGCGAGCATGCGTGAATTTTGAACAGTTCGGCCCACATCGCATATTGGACGTTTTCTATTTCAAGAACAAGAGGGATGTTATTCTTGATGTTAGAAACTGTAAGGGCATGATGAAACGTGTTCCGTGATGTAGACATATTGATAGAACAATATGTGATTGAGGGATTTGGAAGAAAATTTTGCGAAGAGAGGATAGACCGTTGGCACGAATTCCGATGAGAAGAGGCTCGGAAAATGAGACAGTTGGACGGAAATTAGGAGGAATTTTGAGAGAGAATTTTAAGACCTAGACTTCCGATACCATGAAAGAAATAATCCCTTGATTATTTTCATTAATTGAAAGAATATATATACAATTTACATATTTCCATAATAGGAGAATCATATTCCTATTCTACTCCTAAAATCTTATTCTACTTGGATACTAACAATATAATTATGGTAAGTGTACAATACTAATTACACTAAAACATTACAGCAAAGTTGGACGCGAACTCAGATAAAAACTACTTTATGCCGCCCAACTCTTCTCTCATTGCAAAATTTGTGCCCTCAGGTTCTGCATAGCCTCCTCGAGCGTTTGGTCAGTGGGAAGCTCATCTCCCCAGGGTTGTCTGCCTCCTGAAGTGGCCTCGTCTACAATCTCCGGATCTTCTAGTACCGAATTTGTGATTGGAAGGCCATATGATTCGATTTGGTTATTTTTGGCATTATTTCCAGAGATGTGGTTGCCTTCAAGTCCTTCCATACCTGACATATGTTGCTTAAACAAAATAAAACTGAAGAAAGGATTAGCTTAAAAAGAGGGGGTCATGTGTGACACCACTATTGCACAGGCCCCACGGTAGACGTTAAATTAGTTACCCGTAAATCGATATAGTTAAATTTGTATATGTGGTCAAGGACACGTGAGTCTCAAGTGACTATGTTAGCTAACTGATTAGCAAATAGTTATAACAAATAATGAATGACAAAGTGAGATTAGAATATAGTTAGCTTGGGCCTGGAAGAAGCTTCGGGATGATGCCTCTGTACTAGATGTTTCCAACAATATGAAAGCATAAATATTGAGACAAATAGTATGAATTGAAAAATAGTAGTGTTATATCTTGAATATGATGCATTTACAATGAGTTAATAAGTCTTATTTATACTTAGACTCATGGGTACACATTCACTTAATTATGCCCCTAATAATCCAAATACATGAATGTTGTAATAATTGAACAACTAGTGTCTTCATAAATGTCTTTAATGCATTCTTGGAAGGTGTATAGTCAAACAAATAACGACCGCTCGTTGGGATTCGAATTGGCTCCCTGATCTTCCTGCTTTTCGGTACATGTGACTCTTTGATACCCCTGTGTCATTCCAGCGTTACCGGTCGTACCAAAAGCTAACTTGAATCCGACTCATCTCTTCCTGCCACATGTCACGACATAATTCGTTCATCTATTTAACATGAATTTTCCCCTATACATGTTCACCTAGTCATTCTTTAAAAACAAGGCTGAAAAGTAACACTCTATATTATTATAATTATAATAATACTAAAGAATAACAAATCTCGATCCGGCAAGATAGACCAAAAATATTTTAAAGGGATTAAAATCTACTATCATTTTGTGACATCCGAATTTTCAATGTCTTTCTCTCTCACTTCCCTAAAAAGTTGACTATTCTATCATAAGCACATTGATCAGAGAGATTTAACTATTGGCCAGATATAAAATTTTAAAAGTTGTTGTTATAAACTTTCCCATGCCCACCAAACCTCTATATAATAACCACATCTAAGAGTTCTTCTGTGGCTTAAAGACTAAACCAAATTAGAAAAAAAAATCACAAGGCTAAAAATGGAGGTTATCAAGAAACAAGGAAAGCACTTTGTATTGGTACATGGTGCATGCCATGGAGGTTGGAGTTGGTACAAGCTAAAGCCCTTGCTAGAGGCTGCAGGCCACAAGGTCACTGCCCTTGACTTAGCAGCCTCTGGCATTGATTTGAGAAAAATAGAAGAAATCCGTACACTTCATGATTATACCTTGCCATTGATGGAGTTGATGGAAACCCTTTCACAAGACGAGAAGGTCATACTAGTTGGGCATAGTCTTGGTGGTATGAATTTGGGACTTGCAATGGAAAAATATCCACAAAAGATATATGTTGCTGTTTTCTTGGCTGCCTTCATGCCTGATTCTGTTCACATATCTTCCTATGTTTTGAATCAGGTGAGTGTATATATATACTTGGATATTGTCATTGCATGATGAATTTTGTGATTCTTATTCGCCTATTTGCGAATCCAGAATCATAAGTCAGTGAGTTCTGCTAGTTACATATATGGTTAGAGCTAGACGCGATAAGTTCTGTTGAACTTACTTCGTTTAGTCTAGATCTGCCATTGTGCATGTGGCGAGCTCTCTCTTAAGTTTGAAATTGTCATACTAGTTTTTATGATACATTAGAAGTTAAAATTTTGTTTTTGCTAATTATAAAATACTACTACTATTTATGATTGCATCTCTAACCCCACAAAGTTAGGATAACGTCTACGTATATCTTATCATTCCCATACTTCACTTGTGAATAGGGATGGCAACGGATAGGATCTGGACCGGATTCTACTAGATCCAGATCCAGATCCGTTTTTCATACCTGAATCCAGATCCGGATCCAGATCCAGCGGATCCATAAAAATCATATCCAAATCCGGATCCATCGGATTGGCCGGATCCACAGATCGGATCTGGATCCACATGTAAAAAAATTTACCTTGCTAAAAATGTAACCTTGCTAAGAATTTTTTTTTGAACTGACAAACGATTTTTACTTAAGTAACAGTTTACTGTTTTTCAATTTTGAAATATTCATATGAGATATTTTGTTCGTTGTTTCATTTTGATTGTGAGCTATTAATTAAAAATGTTGGACAATGACAATAGTTGTGGAAAATGCTGACTAGTATTTCCACAATACGTAACTTGTACATGTGCTTGGAATCTTCATAAATGAAGTGAATATAGTTTTAACTACTTGTCTATGGAAATGTTAGTCATTCACTAATATAACATTGATTTTATTATCGAAGTTACCTCTTTATTTTTTTATTTTTGAGTTAACGCGGGAATAAATTAAACTTGTTTTGAGAATTAAACTTGCAAGGATGTGCTTAGCAATTTTAAAAAAATACTTATAAAATTACATTCTAGGTTATGAATATATTTAATAAAAAATGGATCCACGGGTCGGATCTGGACCGGATACGGATCTCAAATACAAGATCCATATCCAGATCCAATCCGTCAGAAACGGATCCGGGTCCGATCCGGATCCGTCGGGTCCAAATTTTGAAGATCCATATCCTATAAAACGGATCTGGATACACCGGATCCGGACCGGGTCCAGGATCCATTGCCATCTCTACTTGTGAAATTACAATATGTTGAAACATTAGAAAAATGCCTGTAGTGCCTTGAATAAATGAGAACAGTCCAAGTTGTTAGGAAGGTAGTTAGTTTGTGTAGTTAATTACAAAGTTAGTTGGGTTGTTGCAGATAATTAACTAAAGATCATTAGAATACTCTAGAAAGGATAATATGTATATATATACATTTGTATTGACATTTTCAGAAATAAGAAAGCATTTCCCAAATGTTCCTCATACATTGAGACACCAATTCTCTCTTCTCTACCACAATCCCTCACCCATTCTTCTTCCATTCTCTCATCTCTTGTTCATTTTCAGTAATGCAGTAACTAACACTGCTGTAACTTGCTTCAATTCTGCAAATCAACACATTAGCTATGTTATTGTTGTTGGTACTATTTATGATTAGTGAAACCTGAAAAGGAATTTCTAGTTTTGTTCAAAAGAAAAAGGAATGCCCTTTGTTGTGACTGTAAGGGGAAAACAGTGTCTTTATATTATACTGTCCATATATGCTAGGAGCTAGGTAGAGTAGTGTGGTTTATTACTTTTGGTATGAGCACATGCTTATATCAGGCAAGGATGTAAACTGTAGCACTCTAAAACTTAATTAATTAATGTCTACTACACATTGATCAACCAAAGAAGCCAAGGTAGTAATTAGCAGGGCCGTCTTTGGAGTGTGCGAGCCGTGCTACCGCACAGGGCTCCAAAAAATGAAAAAATTTAGGGGTTTTTTTTTCATTTTTTATTAAGTAATTAGCCATAATTTACTGTAAAGATTTATAATTCGCAGGTCTTAGCTCAATCAAAGTAAAGTAAAAGCCCACTTTTACGAATTAGAACAGGGCCTCCAAAATGTTTGAGACGTCCCTGGTAATTAGCGTCTAGAATATAAACATAAATATCTTGGGTTTAAACTTTAAAATAAAGATATTTTTCAAAATTATAAAAACCCAAATGTACATTTCATGATAATTAATGAACATAAAGTTGAGAGGTAGAACACTACTTGACGTTACTTCATTTCCCCATTTGTATGTTGAGTTAATATTTTGGTTTCCCACCCCAGAGCCGTCCCTGGGAGGTAGAAGCAGCGCCGCCGCACAGGACCCTGGCCGGCGGGATCCGCCCCAGATTTTTTTTTTTTTTTTTTATTGGTTTTAAATATTAAGATATGTATTAAAAATGTCTCCAATCTTATCAGTGAGAGCGGTAGCCTAACGGTTGAGGGCTCTCTTCAAAAGTCATTCCCTAGTGAAAGATCGTGTGTTTGAAACTTTGAATCCAATGAGCAGCAAAAAGCTTTTTTTTTTTTTAACACAAAATCAAATTTGGTCCCAAGTCCCAAAGAGTGTTTACTATACATTTATTTGATGTTTTGATCAATAATTTTTTTTTATATTGATTAATTAGTTAATTTTAATTTTTCATATGAATAAAAAAAAAATCTTTTTATTTCTCGCAACGAGCTCTTAAGAGTATAGTAACTGTTGTTCCCACCCATGCCTCTAGTTGATTACATTTTTGGCGTTTGCGAAACTTAACAAGGCAAGTTGAGAGGTGGAAAACTACTTTATTTCATTTCTTCACGTTTCCAATTAGAGATTCCACTTATCACACTACTATTCTGTCCAAAAGAAAACTTAACAAAATTTCTTTTTCCTTAACCAATTGCTGCTAGAGTTGAAGTTTAATAGAGAACGATCACCCTTCATCTTCATGTATTGATGAACATAAGATCAGCTAAAAGTTCAAAAATTTAGGCATTCTCTCAAGTGCAAATCTGGTTCTTTAATTCATTTTCCTTTTGTCAACCACATGATATCATTTTATTAATCAATGTGTCAAACACGTGTAAAATTCTTGCTCCGTGTATGTCTCTATTTGTTCCTGAATTCTGGTGACCATTTAATTAGCCAATTCACTTTTCTAACTGTAGTAGTAATCTTGATAAGTGACTGAATTCGTGTTTAATTGATGAATTCAAAATATATGCTCTTGAAATTAATGATCAAAGTCAGATGCCATTAAAACAGCACATCTGTTATGCTGTGTGCATGATTGCTTTACTTAACCCAATTTTAATGTATTTTAATTTGTGAAGTATAATGAGCGGACGCCAGCAGAGAATTGGTTGGATACTCAGTTCACACCATATGGTTCCCCTGAAGAGCCTCTGACATCCATATTTTTTGGCCCCAAATTTTTGGCTCACAAGCTCTACCAACTATGCTCTCCCGAGGTAAACTTTACTCTTTAGAAACACAAGCACTTTTTTACTTTGGAGAATGGAAGAGCATACTAGTTAGTAGGATTTAATATATACACACAAATAGTATTAAAAATTATACGTATAGTATTCAACATGTTATACTATAATTATTTACACTAGTCTTCCTAACTTTTCAAATTACATTACTATAGACAATTTACTGTTATTGTAGGATGGAGAGAAGTAGCAAGAATTTTTAGTTTGTGGGTTTTGGATCACAATTTCTATTGAGTTCTGAATAAATTATTTAATATTAGATGAATAGTTTAATACAAATACAAAATTAAGTTAAAGCTATTGTGTTATGTCGAACCTGTAACTAGCATTGTGGTTTCGCCACTAGAGTTTAGGTCACCTTAACATAATAGTGTAAAGAAATTATACACCGTCAAGACACAGAAGTTAAACTCAATTAGTTAATTATATGCCCTCTTCAACAATCGTTATTTTTTAGTCCTTTGGAAAATAGAAGCAACCTCACATTTGAATGATAATGTTAGGATCTTGCATTAGCATCATCATTGGTGAGACCAAGCTCTCTGTTTGTGGAAGATCTGTCAAAGGCCAAGTATTTCACAGATGAAGGGTATGGATCAGTGAAGAGAGTTTTTATAGTATGCACAGAGGATAAAGGCATACCAGATGAATTTCAGAGATGGCAAATTGACAACATTGGCGTCACAGAAGCAAAAGAGATTAAAGGTGCTGATCACATGGCAATGCTAAGCAAGCCTGAACAACTTTGCGCCAGTCTGTTGGAAATTGCCCATAAATACAAATGATCTCTACAATGTGTCCTCGTCTCATGTCACTATCTCAACTCATCGTTCTGTATTATATATATATAACTGATTTGAATAATTATTTCTCATGTCAAGACGTCTAGTTTCTAAGATGGATGCATGGCTGTACTTTTTATTTTTAATATAGTCTAGTGTGTGCTATGAAAATAAACTGTGTCGATTTATTTTTACAAGTTTTGGGTCTCGTGGCTGTGGATTTTGGACACTTGTGCATACACAAATAATGACGGTAAAAAAACACTTACAATTAGCCTACTAAATACCTAGGTAATTATAGGTATTTTTCAAAAAATACATTAAATGGTAATCATGTGTTAGCCTATGTTAAAATTGCTTAGAATTTGAAAGAAATAATTCCTTAATTATTTTTATTAATTGAAAGATTTTCATAATAAGAAAATCTTATTCTTATTCTAATCCCAAAATCCTATTCTAGTAATACAAGAATCTTATAATTATGGTAAGTGTACAATACAAATTATTACAATTATATTACACTAATTAATAAGGCCAAACTCGTGATATACACTTATTTATGGAAGTGTATATCACGGGAATATAGGTATATTTAACACACACCCCGCAGTCATAGCGGGCGGTCTTCATACGCTAAGACTGTCCCTAAAATCTTCAAAGAGTACTGACGGAAGACCTTTGGTAAAGATGTCTGCAATATGATACTTGGAAGGGACATGACAGACGTGTACTTGTCCACGAGCTACCTTTTCGCGAACAAAGTGAATGACCATCTCGATGTGTTTAGTGCACTGGTGTTGAACCGGATTACCAGAAAGGTAGATGGCACTAACATTATCACAATAAACCAAGGTAGCTTTCTGAATAGGACAATGAAGCTCTAATAGAAGATTACGTAACCAACAGGATTTAGAGACCACATTGGCTACCCCTCAATACTCGGCCTCTGAACTAAAGCGTGATAAAGTCGATTGAAGCTTTGCAGACCAGGAGACCAAGTTATTACCAAGAAACATACAATAGCCAGACGTAGACCGTCTGGTGTCTGGACAACCACCCCAATCAGCATTTGTATACGAGACGAGTGTAGACGTCGATGAAGGATACAGATGTAAGCAATAGTCAAGTGTCCCGTGGATGTATCGAATAATGCGTTTGAGTGCATTCATGTGCTCAACCCTGGGATCATGCATAAACAAACACACTTGTTGTACGGCATACGTAATATCTGGTCTCGTGAACGTAAGATATTGAAGGGCTCCTGCAAGACTGCGATAATGGGTCGGATACTCATAAGGTGAGCCAGCCGCAATACCCAAGTTGGGTTTAGTATCAACCGGAGTGGAAACGGACTTACAGGATGACATCACAGCCCTCTCAATGATCTCAGTTGCATACTTCCTCTTGGATAAGAATAACCCACCTGCATGACGAGTGACAGCAATCCCCAAAAAGTAACTCAAGGGCCCCAAGTCTTTCATAGAAAACTCAGAACTGATCAGTGTCATGATAGACTTGCGTAATGCATCAGAAGAGGCAGTCAAGATAATATCATCCACATATAATAGTGTTTAAGCCAAGGAAGAACCACGATGATGTATGAACAATGAATTATCAGACCTGCTGTGAGAGAACCCAATAGTCGAAACATAGTCTGCAAACCTCTTATATTAAGCCCGTGGAGACTGCTTAATCCCATACATGGACTTCTTCAACAAACAGACATGATGAGGATATTTGGGATCCCTAAACCCCAAGGGCTGATGCATATAGACTGTCTCCTTGAGATCACTATGTAAGAAAGCATTCTTCACATCTAACTGATGAATGGACCATGCTTTCGAAATAGTCAAGCTGAGCACAATGTGAATGGTAGCCGGCTTGACCACCGGACTACATATCTCACCACAATCCACACCAACCTACTGAGTCTTACCATCACCTACAAGACGAGTCTTATGCCTCGCAAACGAACCATCAGAATTGTCCTTATGAGCAAAAATTCACATAGACCGAATAATATTAACACCATATGGACGGGGCATCAACTCCCGTGTCTTATTATCAATAAGAGCATTATATTCGTCGGTCATATCAATTTTCCAATTCGGGTCATTTAAAGCAGACACAGAATTACGGGGTAAGGGTGATTTAAGAATATTAAAATTTAAATTAAAATATATTTTTAGTCTATAAATACCCCGTTGACTATGAGTGACTGGTCTTTGACTCAGGGGAAAATTGGGCGGATTTTGGGAAATATCGGGACAAGTGACGGACTGGCCAGCAGACAGTGGGCCTGCTAGCCAAATTCGGTAACGGTCCACAATTTCCGTCGCTGAAATTGGAACAAGAACTGGGCCAAAACTGGGCTGGGAAGGCGGCCCAGTTTCTGGACCCACGGCGGGATGAAGGGACTGGACTGTAGAACCACTGAGCAGTGGGCCCGCTTGCGGATTTGGGGTGCAGGATACGTCCGAAAAATGGTGAATAAAATACGGCGATATAACATCATCCAAAAAATTATACGAACTAGGCATGGGATTACTAACCTTAGTAAACGGAAATTGGGATTCATCAAATATTACATGGCGACTAATGATGATTTTATTAGATGATAAATTAAAACATTTATAACCACGATGATTTGGCAGATAACCCAAAAACACACAAGGCGTAGACTGGGCTTGAAGTTAGTTAATTGTGGTGGACGAAAAAAGTGGATAACACAAGTACCCAAAGATCCTAAGATGTGAATACGAAGGAGTCTTAATAAATAAAATTTGAAGAAAGGACGAATATGTCAAGCCTTTGGAAGGAAGAATGTTGAGAAGATATGCAGTCATTTTAAGAGCATGATGCCAAAAAAAGGGGGGTACGGAAGCATTAATCAAAAAAGTTCGGACAATGTTATTAATGGTACAAATTTTGCGTTCGACTTCCCATTTTGTAAAGACGTATGAGGGCAAGAAAAATAAAAATTGATCACATTATTATCACAAAACTCCCTAAACACCCCATTATCATATTCTTTTCCATTATCACATTGAATATTTTTTTTATTTTCCGTTCGAATTGGGTTCTAATGAATGCTCTAAATTTTAAGAAGGTGGAAAAAACTTGAGATTTTTTCGCTATTGGAAAAGTTCATAAAAAATAGAATAATCATCCAAAAAATAGAACATAATAACGATGACCCAAAGAACTGAGAATAGGAGATGTCCATAAATCGTTATGAATAATATCAAATGGAATTAAAGTATGAGAATTAGAGTCTACAAATGGCAACCTAACAATTTTTCCTATAGAACAAGATTGACAATTCGGAGTACTACGCGTACCCTTACACGAAATAAAATTATTTCTATCTAAGGAAGATAAAATAGACGACCCCGGATGACCAAGACGAGCATGCCACAAGGAAGGAGCAAGGGCTCCAAAAGTTGATGGCAAGGCTTGACTCGAGAGACCAGAACATGGCGTGATAGGATAAAGACCTCCCCTACTATCACACCTCATGAGAGGACACCTCGTCTTGAAATCCTTCACATAAAATCCAAATGGATCATATTCAATAGAAACGGAATTATGAGTGGTGATTTACGGACAGACACCAAATTTTTAATCAATTTATGGGCATAAAGAGTATTTTTCAAAATAAGGGGTGGATGGGGGGAGGCAGCATTTTATCACCATAACCACGAATATGAATTGAATTACCATTACCAATAATTATGCCACGAGGGCTGCTCAAATTGGAATAAGATGAGAGAGAACCTTGATCAGATGTAATGTGGATAGTGGCTCTGGTGTCCATGTACCAATTAGGGTCTGGCGGATTTAATCCAAGTGTGTGCATTGCGACTTCAATGTCGATTTATGTGGGGCCCGCTGCATGGTGGGCCTGCAGAGGTCGAGGCCCAAGCACACCGACTTGCTCCCCCGGCCCATCATTGCGTCGAAAAAAACTAGGCTGCTATAAATTGGGCCTGAAAGGCTGGCCAACCCACTGCCCGTGATATGGCGGTCCAGAAAAATAAAGGTTGTTGGGCCACTGCCCACTGGCCCAGGCCCACAGCCAGGGGCCCAAGGTTGGGACCCATTGGGCTGTGGCCCACCGCTGTTGGGGTGGGACCCACTGCTGTCGTTACTGTTGTCGTGACCACCGCGTTTGCCCCCGCAATTCTTGCCATTATTTTTCCAACTATTTTTGCCCCCCTTTAGATCAGTTTTGGTTCATATGGTTACCAAAATTCGGAGAATTAGTGGAGGACGTCATCATGACCACATGACTAGCACTCGTAGTCGCCTTTTTAACCAGGTCGGTTTCTTCCAAAGTAAGCATGGAGCGGGCTTGATAGAACTTCGGGAGAGGATTACTTTGACAAAGGAGTTCTAACGCCACTATAGGCCTTGGATAGGCCAGCAACCATCCGTAGAACAAGACGATCTTCACTAACGGGTGAACCAACGTTGCGGAGTTGGTCCGCCAGTTCTTTCAACCTTTTGCAATATGCTGAAATGTTTGAATTTTTTTCCATATTGACGTGTGAAAATTCCTGCTCAAGGGTAATAGCACGAGAATTCTGATTATCTTGGAATATATCACGTACTCTATTCCAATTCGCCATTGCCGTAGCGTCTGATTCGATAATCATTTGCAAAAGGTCGGTAGAAATAGTGGAGTAAATCTACTGAAGAATCGTAGCATCAAGGGTATTCCATAACTTAGGATCATCCTCGGGTTTGGGCACCTCCGTATCCGTAGGAGCTGCGGGGATAATATGATGGAGGACTTAATGCGACCGTGCGTGAACTTTGAACAGTTCTGCCCACGTCGCGTATTGGACGTTTTCTATTTCAAGAATGATAGGGATGTGATTCTTGATGTTAGAAACAGTGAGGGAAGGGTGAAACATGTTCTTAGCCATAATATCAACGCAAGACGTGAGGTAGGGATTGGAAAGAAAAAATTGGAAGAGATGAGGGACCGTCGGGCACAAATTCCGAGAAAAAGAGGCTCGGTTTTGAGACTTAATCGACGAAAAAATTGGAAGCAATTTTGAGAGAGGATTTTAAGACCTAAACTTCTGATATCATGAAAGAAATAATCTCTTTATTATTTTCATTAATTGAAAGAGTATATATACAATTTACATATTTTCATAATAAGAAAATCATATTCCTATTCTAATCTCAAAATCCTATTCTACTAACAAGAATTCTATAATTATGGTAAGTGTACAATACAAATTATTACAATTATATTACACTAATTAATAAGGCCAAACCCATGATATACACTTATTTATGGAAGTGTATATCACAGAAATATATGTATATTTAACAGAATTTTCTTATGCTACTAGGTGGAGAGCGTACCATGATTGACCTTGCAACTAGAATAGCATAAAGACATACTTTTCATTGCAGTCAGTCGTACGTTGAGCGCAAGATTCATCATTGCAGGACATATATTGTTTTTTATATCCAGCTTTCTAGCTTACGCCAGACTATTTCTGGAGATAGTAGTCTCAGTCCCTCAGCATTACTACCAGTAAATCGCGGGATGTGCCTGAATGACCAGGGTTTGAGAACAGAGCAACTGATATCACCTACAAGGTCCTACCCCAAAAGAGATAAAATTGCTTCCACCAGGGTTCGAACCCCAGAAGACATATTTTCCATTACAGTTAGACGTGTTGAGCATCAGGCTCAGCATATCAGGACATACTTGCCGATCACTTGTGCTTAAACTCTTTGGATCATTTGTTTAATGGATGAGGACTCTAATATGATGTATTAAAAGTTTATTATAATGTATATATAGTATCAAGTCTTTTTTTTTATTATTTATTTATGACTTTTTTAGACAAATATTGGCCTTTTAAGTATCATTATTTATCCTAAAACCCTTTTGATCATGTGTTCAATGGATGGGAACTCTCATATGATGTATTAACGTGTTATTATAATATTTAAATAGTATCAAGTCTTTTTATTTATTTTATTTTATTTATTTATAACTTTTTTTAGACAAATATTGACCTTTTAAGTATCAATACTTGTCCTAAAACTCTTTTGATCATGTGTTCAATGTATGGAGACTCTCATATGATGTATTAAAGTGTTATTATAATGTTTAAATAGTGGCATGTCCTTTTATTTACTTTATTTTATTTATTTATAGATTTTAGACAATATTGTCATTGGTCTATATATAACATATGGATATATTTCTCTATTTTATCATCGACCAAAATGGTCTAAAATTGTCCCAAACACTGAGTTATTATAGAGTAAGGTGATTTATTTTCAGTTTGGCTTATTTGCTGATTTATTTCCTCCGCTGTCTCTTTTCTTGATCAAACTCCTCCATTATCTTTCCTTATCGAACTCCTCCATTCTCTTTTATTATAGAGTAAGATGGTCCAATCATCAGGCTCTTTCCCGAACCTTTCAAAGATTACACGCAGAGAAAGTCTATTTCAACCGATGTATGTCATCTCTAAGCCTCATGAAGAGACGCTCCATATCATTTCTCAAGAGGAGTACGTCGGATGAAAAACGTTGATGGCGGTGGTAGTGATTACGTCATGGTTGATCTTGAATCCTTCATCAGAACAAGGGATCAATATCTTCATTAGAACCAGACTACTTTGAACCATCCTAAAAAACATAACTATCACCTCGGTCATCTTGATCTTCATCCACAATATGCTCATCTATGGGAACTGAGTAGACCTCACTATCAGCGTCTAAAATTATTTTTTCTTTTTCCTTCCCGTCTAACAACTTTTTTACCACTTTTTTTATCTTTAACAGTCGCATTAGAACGGGTTTGAACCATATCAATAGATGGGGGACTATTTTTCCTCATCTTCCTCTACATCTAGGCATTCCTTATAATCTATATACAAACAATAGAATGTCGTTGATCAACCACAAATATAGTAACAAGAATAATCGACCAAAAGTCTAGTATAAACCATAATCCATTTGCAAAAAGCAAAAATAGAAAAAGAAAGATCGAAACAACCAGAAATACAGGCTAAACATTCAAAATTTTGAATAAAATCAAAATTTTATAAACACCTATTGTCTAAAAAAATAAAATCTTTTAGGGCAATTTGGAGCTCAAAATGCTCCGAAAGAGTTGTCAAATTAAAGAAAATACCTGGGGAAGACGACTGGACAATATCGAAACTTGGAAGAGAGGAAGAGTAGGTTTAAAGCTTGAGAGAATTTTAATTTCAGAAAGTGAAAGAGATTGAAAAGAGAAAGAAAGAGTTTTTTTTTTTTGTATATTTTAACACAACAAAAAAAGGATGTAAGTGTACTATATTAAAACCTCCAAACTTTCAAAAATGATGAATTGTACCGGAATCACTCCTCTTTGGCCTAACCTAAAAATATAAATAAAAAAATAATTCAGAGGCCTTTCTCTAAATTAAAACTTACAAGAGGGCTATTTGTCAAATCTTCTCAACTTTCTTAGTCTAGTCTACATCTGCCACTGTACCGTGCATGTGGATAGCGAGTCGCATCTCTCTTAACTAGAGGTGGACGTTCTTATTCAGTTCGATATTTTAAAATTTCGGGTTCGGTAATCAGTATTTGAAAGTAGATATCAAATATTGAACCGAAAAAATTTGGTTCGGTAATCGATAAATCAAATTTCGATTCATACTGTATTTTTGATAATATCCTATTCCAAATCTTTCGCTCAATATATACAACAGATTTCTGTAATTTGAAACAGTACAAATATGCAATCAGATTTCAATGATCAACTTCAACTTTATTTATAATTCCATTATTGCTAAACATAAACTTCTACTATTACACGACCATTTTGGTTTTCTAACAGACAAACAATACACATCAAAGACCACTTTGGTTTTCTAACAGACACACAAATACACATCAAAAACTCAGACTGCTCTTCACTATACCTTCTCAAGTCCAAACCATATCTAGCGAAGAGAACAAGGAGTAACTAGTAAGGACTAGGTCTCTTTGGGATGTGTAACAAATCAGCAGCACACGTCAGAGGCCCTTAGACGTAGCACAAGGGATAAACGTTTGCCAAAACATTTGGACCACTATGTGGTACCAAATTGCAATAGAATATCTGCTCTGCCAAACCGTTAGAGAAGGCGACAAAGTCCAGCCTTGCACAAAATAGCATAAATAGGCTAAGACATAGATGAGAAGGGTGTGAATGATCTTGCTTAGAATTATAGATCTGGAACCTCCCTCTTTCTAGTTTTATCTTTCTTTGCTCTGTTTTATTCCAAGAATCTAAGGAGCAGACCTCTCTCGTGGCCTGAAGTCAGTTTATCAATTTATATCAGTTTTCGTTGTTCCAGGCTGACTATTGAGTATTCTATTGATATTTTATGGGCTTGTTAGTGTTAGATATATGGATTATAATTAGGATTTAGGGGTGGTCTTTTAAATAATTCGGTGTTTGGGAAATATCAAATATCAAACTGTATTAATATCTCGTACCGAACCCAAACTCACACACCATAATTCTGAAATTTTACTTTCGAATACCATACTATATATCGAATTATTAAAATTTTCAGTTCAGTTCGACAGTACGGGTTTCAGTTATTTATGTCAAGCCCTACTCTTAACTCTTAAGTTTAAATTTGTCATACAAGTTTTTCCGATACTTTCGAAGTTAAAATTTTATTTTTGCTAATTATAATTACTACTAATATTATTTATGGATAGTTAACCCTGAAAAAGAAATTCGGGCTTTGTTGGAAAGAAAGAGTTGCCTTTTGTTGTTACTGTAAGGAGGAAAAGAGGCTTTAATTTGTAGTGTCCTTATGCTAGGAGCTATCTAGGTAGAGTAATGTGGTTTATAATTTGTAGTGTACTTATGCTAGGAGCTAGCTAGGTAGGGTAATGTGGTTTATGACTCCAGGGCACAGGCGAGTTGGTAAGTGGTAAGGTGATTGGGGTATAATCACTCCGACGTCGCGGGTTCGGATCCGTGTGGTGACAGTCTTTGCTGAAATATTGCAAAGGCTGTTGTTGGGTTCGTGTTCCGTTGGTCCTCTCCCTTGCAGGGTTGCCACTCGCGCATATCCCTCGATTTATATTACACCTGGCTAAAAGGCCTCTGGTACAAGTGGAGTGTTTCGCCTTCGGGACTTTCCCTTCACAAAGTAATGTGGTTTATAATTTGTTACTGTCCTTATGCTAGGAGCTAACTAGGTAGAGTACTAGGAGCTAGCTAGGTAGAGTAATGTGGTTTATAATTTGCTATTGCTTTCTTATCTCTATGTTTATTGTATTTAGGGTCTATAATCCCCCCCCCCCCGTCATAGGGTTAATTTGACCCCGTACTTGGTCCGGGACAGTATCAGTATGTGAACCTTGTCCCGATGGAGCGGACGTTTGCGCACCCGATTTTGAAGCCTCGTATTGGGCATACCTACCTGGATGAGCCCTTGCTACATGTCTCATTAAACCCCCGTCCCACCGTGACCTTTTCCAGTTTTAAATTTTAAAACATCTTTACAAAAATTTACATCTAGTTACTTGATTCTTTACGTCCCTATCAAAAAATGCCCATGCATCTGATTTTAATGATCGTTTTGCTGGACCTCGTCTCATACTAGGGGGGAATAGGAGGCATTTCAGTTGAAGATGCACTAGTGAGTGTGTTGTCATCTACATTAGTGGGTGTATCATCTAGATCATCGTCTAAATTAAAGTCTTCTTGAGTTCCAGAAAATAGCTCATCGTCTAAATCTAATGGTATTGTAGGAAAATGTTCAGTATCAACAAAATTATCATGTGTAGGAATAAGATTCTGTCTAGAAATAGAACCATTGTCCTTGTTCCCCCTACTAGAAGAAGCATGACCCCTACCCGTAAGCATACGTTTAAATCCTTCCATTAAATTTATAATTATACTAATAAATAATTAAAGTAAATGAAATTAAGTGCGCTAAATAAAATAAACAGACAATTATAATTTAATGAAAGAACTAATGTACCAAACGTCGACGTAACGTCGATGTGTAATCAAGAGGTTGAAAATTGAAACTTTGTTCGATGGAAGATCCTCAAGCTAGTTGCCAACTTCACTCCCAAATGAATAAATAAAATTGAATATTTAGTAGACAATGTAGACTTGTAGAGAGATAGATTGAGAGATTAGAGAGATTGTAGGAAGATTTGTGAGAAAGATGAAGAGAAAATGAGATATTTATAGTTGAAAAATTGGGTTAAAGTGTAAATATAATAACTTATGGGTTAAAAATAAATATTATGGGGGTAGGGGGAGGCGGAGGGGGAGGCCAAAAATAGCCATTGCACAACGGCCAAAATATAAAATGGTCGTTGGTGCAATAATTATTTTTGCAAAATGAGAAGTTTCGGACATGATCGGGGCGGTGTTGGGGCAGGATCGGGCCAACCCGGCCCACTGGCCAACCTTAGTCCATACCCCTTACCAAACTAATAACTTCTTATGTCCCACGCATTTCAAAATAATTATCTAGTGTGTCTCCCTGATCCAACTAATTGTTTTTGTCTTTTCTTACCTCCCCTTTCTTTGTTTTGTTTTGTTTTATTTATTTTTTTGTTTATTTTTTTCCTATTAATTTCTTTTTCCTTTTTTTTTTGGTTACTTTATCTTTTCTTATTTATTGTTTATCCTTTTCTCTTTTTAATTTAAAATAAAAATACTAGTTAATTATTTTTAGATTACTAAAAATATAATAAATTAAGTAATTTATCTACAATAAGAAGTAATTAAAAATATTAAATTCACTAGTTTTCTTATTAAAATATAATTTAATACAAATAAATTTTCTAATTTTTTTCATTCAAATAAAATTTATATCTATGAGTTTATTTTAATAATTTTTCACAAGTAAAATTAGGACATACATATATCCTGTCAGTGTATGATATATATCATGTTAGCATCATAGGGATTGAGTAGTGTTGGAATGAATCTGTCATCAATTCTTTGTGATACTCCGCCAGTATGTGATACTATATATTATATGGGTATCATAGAGGACTATTTAGGTAATGAATCAGTTTCTATGATACATTGTCAGTATGTAATATATAGCATATGAGTATCATAGATGACTGGGCTCTTATTTTAAGAAACGAATCAGTCATCTATGATATCTTACCAGCATATGATAGATCATGTGTGGGTCAGTCATTCATGATACCCTGTTGGTATATGATATATACTATGTGGGTATAATAGAGAATTGAGTTGTGTTATTTCTTGAAGGAGTAAACCAACGATCTATTCAAAGATGGTCCTTTATGATACTATCATGGTATATATCTACATAAATGGTATCATGAAGGATTGAGAATACCATAGAAGGAATAAAACAATCCTCCATGATACCATTTGCTTAGATTTATATAGCCTAATGGTATCATGAATAACTCTCTTTGAATAACTGAAGTAGTCATTCATGATACCATCAAGGTATATGTAGTCCTTCGTGATACCATCATGATATATGCAGTCCCTCATGGTATCATCTTAGTATATGGTATATATCATGATGGTATCATGCAAGATTGCTAACACATGTGAAGGACTTAAGAAGTCCTCCATGATACTATATGTGTAGATTTATATACCATAATGGTATCACGAATGACACTCTTTGAATAATTGAAGTAGTCATTCATGATACCATCGTGGTATATGCAGTCCTTCATGATACAATCTCAGTATATGGTATATACCATGATGGTATCATGCAAGACTGCTGACACATGTGAAGGACTTGAGAAGTCCTCTATGATACCATCTCAGTATATTTTTTTAGCAAAATGGTATCGTGGAGGATTTTGTACTGTTGCATTCAAAAACTTCAACAACCCTTCATGATACCATATAAGTATATTGTATATCATGTAGGTATCATAGAGGATTGAATAGTATTTTTTTAACGAATGAATCAACTTTATATGATACATTGTTAGTATATGATACATACCATGTGAGTATAAAAAAGAATAGAGTTGTGTTTTTTGAAGGAATGAATCAGTCCTCTATGATACTCTGTCAGTATATGATATATACCAGGTTCGTATCATAGAGGAATAAGTATTTTCCTTGAAAGAATAAATTGTCAGTCTTGTGTGATACCATGTGGGTATCATAGTATACTGCAATAGTATACTTAAACTGCTATTGAAAAAAGAACAAGTAATAAAGATATAAAAAATAAGAAAATAAAAAAGAAAGAAATTAAAACTAAATATAGAATCAAATTATGGTAAAAATAAAATAAAATATAGTATGAAAAAAATAAATGAACAAAAAAAGAGAAAAAGAAAATAATAAAAGAAATAAAAGAAGATAAGAAGTAGAGAAATAAAAAAGAAAAGAAGAAAAAAAAGACACGGAAATAGAAAAGAAGAAATATTGAATTAAAAAGAAAGAAAATAAAAAAAAGAAATAAAAGGAGATATAATTAAATATGAAATTAGATTAAGGTGAAAAAAGAAAATAAAAATGTATGATTTAAAAAAATGAAACAAAAAAAAGAAGAAAAAAAAAGAAGAGAAAATAGGAGAAAAGAAGAAAAGAAGTAGAGAAATAAAAAAGAAAGGAAGAAAAAAAAGACAATTACCTACAAAAATTATAGGAGTTCTAAGGGTAAATAATTTTTGGGTATGAAAAGTAAAGGAGAGTAAATAGTTTAATTTTAGGGGTATTAATATAATTTCCACTAAAAAAAAGCTTTTCAAGCGCATAGAAAAGTTCCTTTATACATAATGCTAACAGGCAAGCTTCAGTATTCCGACAATATAGTGGACATGTTTGTTCCAAAAGCTTTTGAAAAAATAGTCTTATTTAATCCAATTCCTTACCCAAAAAACTCTTTGACAACACTCTTAAATCAAAAAGAGAAGAAAAAAGAAAATAATAAAGCATTCAAAAATGAAAGTATCTGAATTTTGTTAGATATAATGTTGCAGGAAACGGAAATAAATAACTGCTAAGTATTATAAGCAACTGAAATTACAATTAACTTGAACAATAAACTGGAATTACAACAAAGTTGAAAAATAAACTGGATCAATTTTTGGTATGATGAATCGAGTGTTTGCACTCTGTCTTTAAGACAATATTGCCCCATATGTATCCTTTCTACGTCCTGGACAATTGTCTCCCAAGATAAAACATCAAATGAACAAGTGAGCAAAGGAAACTAAAGTGCTACCGTAAAGAATTTTGAGTAATGAAATGATGCTGGAAGGTAGTAAGAAGAACTGATTTTGTTTCTGTTTTTGTGTGTAGCTCAACAATGGTGCAAAGGGTCCTTTATATAGTTGAAGGAGAGGCTTACCAACTGCCCACATAATTGCCTGTTACTGGCCAAGTAATGCAATTATGAAGGTAGTAATTCCCAAAATAAATGGTGAATTGATGTGCAATGGATTGGTATTTAGGAGGATTAATTTAGCCAAAATAAATGGCTGAATTGAGTGCTGGTTGACGTTCCAAAAACCACAGAGTTCTCTACCGAATTTGACTTTCTTGAAACTTCAGGGACCAAACTGTACATATGAAACAATTTTGGTCCAAAAAGATAATATCAGAAGAAGCACAGCCCACAGCCCACGACCCGGACGGGACGGGAGGGCGGGCGGCGGCGGCACGCGTGTGGGCTTTCCTCGAACCGAAGCACATCTAGGTCCTCCCTCCTTTAAACACATGAGATACCTCTTGGGGTCCCAAACCCCAAGCCAACCTTGAGACTTATATACAAAACAATTCTTTCTTCCCCCACCGATGAGGGAGAATTGATCTCAATACCACACTTTTTCATGCTTCAAACACCTCACTTTGTGGACCAATATCTCTTTCATTTCTCAACGAAATTTGACGATCTTTGGGCCTACAGTTATCTACTTACTTAGTAGATTATGCACGTGTGAAGAACCGGATTCTCCAACATGCGGAACACTAGTGTTTAAGCCATTAAAGTTGGTCGGACGCAACTCCCGCCAAAGGCAAATTTCCAACAATCCCCTCTTGAAAGAGATTTTGGCGCACTCACATGGTGCCTTTTCATTTCCAGCAATATTTCAGCGGACCAATGTTGTTTAAGGAGAGGTAGCTTCAGCTTTGAACCTTCCATAGTTAAATACCATCGGACTTACTTACTGCGCGGTGAACGTGATGTCTTGAACCGTCAGTGTTTAGTGTAAGCCAAGTCAATAGTACCAACACAACAAATTCCCTTACTCTCTTCTTCGTAATATTTTGTCAGTTGTGGCCATGGACAACTTCTTGGATTCTTAAGTGCGTTCATTTGAGGCGGCCCGTCCTCGCACTTAAATAGGTGGTCTCCTACAAGGTATCCTGCTATACCCCACTTCACAAGTGTTACGAACTATTAAAAGTTTCCCCAACCTAACCTCAACTGTTGAGGATCATTAAAGGTTTTAAAAACTTAACCTTTACCCATACTGCAGATAGCACTCAACGTCTATCGCGAGAACGACTTTGGATTTGGTGTTTCTTTACAGAAATCACTATCCGAAGTGCTCATGCTTCCACTGAAGCGATCAACTGAACATTTACAACTTAGTTTTTCCATTGAACCAAATTACTGGGATCTCCAGTTAGTAAGGTTGGGTTACCACCGTATTGTTCCTTATACTTTGGGTTTTAAGCCTATTCCCCTAGACAGGCAGACCATCTGATCCTTGGGTAAGCCCTTTGTCAGCGGATCTGGTATATTATCCTTTGACTTAATGTAATCGATGGATATTATACCCGTGGTGATCAGTTGCCTAACGGTCTTATGCCTCTGTCGAATATGACGAGACTTGCCGTTGTACATAGAATTCTGTGCCCTTCCTAGAGCCGACTGGTTGTCGCAGTGGATCATTACCGAAGGTACGGGTTTGTTCTAACATGGAACATCCTCTAAGAAGTCATGAAGCCACTCAGCTTCTTCTCCTGCTTTGTCTAAAGCGATAAACTCATATTCCATTGTGGATCGGGCGATGTAAGTTTGATTAGAGGATTTCCAAGATACAGCCCCACCACCAATTGTAAATACATACCCACTGGTGGACTTGGTGTTCTCTATATCAGATATTCAGTTTGCATCACTGTACCCCTCTAGTACAGATGGATATCTCGAATAATGTAACCCGAAAGTTAACGTATATTTCGGGTATTGTAATACCCGATTCAACGCCTTCCAGTGATCATCACTCGGATTACGGGTAAACCTAGCCAACTTATTGACTGCATAAGCAATATCAGGTCGGGTGCAGTTTGTTATATACATCAAACTACCGATCACCTGTGCATATCGCTCCTGGTATACGGGTGCACCAAGATTTTTATCAAGCTCTTGATTTATATCCATTGGTGACTTTATCGGTGAACTGTCTAACATCTCGAACTTTCTCAAAACATCCTCGATGTAGTGAGACTGAGATAAGACCAGTCCGTCAGACGTCTTAGAGATTTTTATCCCTAAGATGATATCTGCGATACCCATATCCTTCATGTCGAAGCATTGTTTCAACATGTTCTTAGTCTCTAGGATTACCCTAGGACTATTTCCTGTGATCAACATGTCATCTACGTATAGACATATCATGATGAATGAGTCAGAGCTACCTTTCGTGTAGACATATTTATCACACTTATTAATGTCGAAACCCTTCGATATTAGAGTACTATCAAATTTTTCATGCCATTGCTTCGGGGCTTATTTCAGCCCGTACAGATATTTAACAAGCCGACAGACTTTCTTCTCTTGCCCTTGAACCATATACCCCTCGGGTTGGTCCATATAAATTTCTTCTTCCAAATCACCATTTAGAAAGGCTGTCTTGACATCCATTTGATGTATCTCAAGGTTACGCAAAGCTGCGATCGCAATGAATACTCGTATGGATGTCATCCGAGATACCGGGGAGTACGTGTCGAAGTAGTCAAGACCTTCTTTCTACCGATAGCCCTTGACTACCAGCCTGGCCTTATACTTGTATATAGACCCATCTCCTTTATATTTCCGTTTGAGTATCCATTTACAACCCAACGATTTATTTCCCGGAGAAAGATCAACCAACTCCCAAGTATGGTTATGCAGAATGGAGTCTATTTCACTCTCAATAACTTCTTTCCAGAGCGGTGCTTCTGGAGTTGACAATGCCTTAGCAATTGTCCTTGGTTCATCATTAACCATATAAGCTACAAAGTTAGGACCAAAGGATTTATCCTTCCTGGCCCTTTTACTTCGCCTTAGATCCATCTCTGGAGTCTCCAAATTCTGAGAATCCGGAACACTAGATTCCGGATGTTCAGCCATCTCGAGATCCGCTAGATCTGAACCATCTAGATCCGGGCTGTCAACGACTTCCGGTTCTCGAGAGATTTATTCATAACTTCGTTTGCGAGAGGTTATGTCTTTTTCCTTTCTAGGAAAGGTACCTTCAAAGAATTGAGCATTCCTTGATTCCAAGATTGTACCCTGGTGGATATCTGGAATATCTTACTTATGCACTAAGAAGCGATAAACACTACTGTTATTTGCATATCCGATGAATGTGCAATCTACAGTCTTAGGCCCAATCTTGACATGCTTTGGCTTGGGTACTTAAACCTTTGCCAAACAACCCCACACCTTAAAATATTTGTAGGTGGGTTTCTTTCGCTTCCATGATTCATATGGAGTTTTGTCCTTACCCTTATGTGGGACTCTGTTAAGAATCGTATTAGCGGTAAGGACGGCTTCTCCCCACATGTTTTGGGAAAGACCGGAATTGATGAGCAAGGCATTCATCATTTCCTTCAATGTGTAGTTCTTGCGTTCAGCGACACCGTTCGATTGATGTGAGCATGGAGTCGTCGTTTGATGAACAATGCCTTCTTGGGCACAATATTCCTCAAATGGCGCTATGTATTCTCCTCCGCTATCGCTACGAATGGATTTAATCCGTAGGCTTAGTTGGTTCTCAACTTCTGCTTTGTAACGTCGGAACGCTTCAAAGGCTTCATCTTTACTTTTCAACAAGTAAATGTAACAATACCTTGTGCTATCATCAATGAATGTGACAAAGTACTTGTTCCCCTCTCTAGTTTGTGCGAACTTCAAATCACATATATCCGTGTGAATAAGTTCTAGAGGAGCGGTATTCCTTTTGAAGGATCGAAAATGAAGCTTGGTGAGTTTTGCCTCTACGCACACCTCACACTTATGTTGAGTGTTTACGTCGATAGATGGCAATAACTACATCTTTACCAGCCTTTGAATAGACTTGTAGTTAACGTGTCCTAATCTATGATGCCATAAATTAGAAGACTCAAGCAAATAAGAAAAAGGTTCAACTTTATTACTTGGACGCATTACAGACATGGCATTCACTTTGAAGAGGCCTTCACAGATGAAGCCTCTTCCCACAAAAGTGCCATTTTTAGTGAGTACAAACTTATTGGATTCAAACACTAGCCTAAAACCAGCATTAACCAATAAAGGTCCTAAAATTAAATTTCTTCTAATCTCAGGGACATGCATCACTTCCTTCAGAATGTGCTCCTTTCAGGAAGTCATCTTCAGGACCACCTTTCCTACCCCCAGCACGTCAGACGAAGCATTGTTGCCCATGAACAGTTTCTTGTCGGTGACCGGTGTGTACGTGGAGAAGGCATCTCTGTTGGAACAGATGTGTCTGGTAGCACCTGTGTCCATCCACCACTGCATCGGATTCTCAACCAGGTTTGCTTCTAGCACCACTGCCGAGAACTCCTCAATCATGTCATCCAGGAGCGTGTTCTTGACGACGTTAGCGTGCGCCTTGCCTTTAGCCTTGGCTTTCTGTTGTTGCTTAGTCTTTAGCTTGCGGCATTCCTTGATCTTATGACCATGTTTTCCCACAGTGGTAACAGTTACCTCTGAACATCTCCGCTATGTGGGCCTTGCCGTCTTTTTAGAACTTCCGCTATTACTTGGGTTCCCTTTGGCCTCAGCCAGATTTGCCTTTGCCTCAGCAGGTTGTTTACCCCTAGGTAAGGCCTTCTTATTATCTTCCTGGATTTGGAGTTTGATAATAAGTTCTTCAAAGGTCATCTCCTTGGTCTTGAGTTTTAAGTAACTCATTCCACGAATGAGGTAACTTTTCAATCAGCGATGTAACAAAAAACTGCTCATTTGGTTTAATTCCTTCCAAATCCAGGTGATGTAGAATCATTTGGATTCCTGGACTTGGGACATCACTGTCTTACTAACCACCATTTGAAATTTTAGAAATTTCTCAACGATGAACTTCTTAGTACCTGCATCTTGTGCGTTGTACTTCTTTTGCAGTTTTTCCCACAACTCTTTGGCAGTGCCAACGGTGCAATAGACCGTGTAGAGAGGGTCTGCCAAGCAGTTCAATATGTAATTCTTACACATGAAATCGCTGTGATTCCATGCATCAAGAACCATCTTCATTCCATTAATGACATGGATACCAAGGCCCCTTCACCCGTTTCAGAAGGCGAAGGGTCCATTTCATCTCCATCTTGTGGAGGATCTTCTGTTAGGAACCGGATCATGCCCATAACAGTTAAGTAGAACAACATCTTCTACTGTCATCTCTTAAAGTTTGAGCCCATGAATTTTTCAGGGCGATCATGGTGGAATGCGGAGGATGAATCAGTAAAGGCAACAGAGTTGCTGCCTTGGACAATAGCGGCAGTAGCAGGGAAGGAAACATTGTTGCCTTGAGTGGCAGCAACAGGAGCAGCAGAATCAGTCATGTTTTCAACCATGTTGCAGCAGTTACAGTAAGCAAAATATTGTCTTAAACTTGTTGGATACAATGTTGCAGGAAACATAAATAAATAACTGCTAAGTATTATAAGAAACTGAAATTACAATTAACTTGAACAATAAACTGGAATTACAACAAACTTGAAAAATAAACTGGATCAATTTTTGGTATGCTGAATCGAGTGTTTGCACTCTGTCTTTAAGACAATATTGCCCCATATGTATCCTTTCTACGTCCTGAACAATTGTCTCCCAAGATAAAACAGCAAATGAACAAGTGAGCAAAGGAAACTCAAGTGCTACCGTGAAGAATTTTGAGTAATGAAATGATGCTGGAAGGTAGTAGGAAGAACTGATTTCATTTCTGTTTTTGTGTGTAGCTCAACAATGGTGCAAAGGGTCCTTTATATAGTTGAAGGAGAGGCTTACCAACTGCCCACATAATTGCCTGTTACTGGCCAAGTAATGACAATTATGGAGGTAGTAATTCACCAAAATAAATGATGAATTGATGTGCAACGGATTGGCATTTAGGAGGATTAATTCAACCAAAATAAATGGCTGAATTGAGTGCTGGTTGATGTTCCAGAAACCACAAAGTTCTCTGCCGAATTTGACTTTCTTGAATCTTCAGGGACCAAACTGTACATATGAAACAATTCTGGTCCAAAAAGATAATATCAGAAGAAGCACAGCCCACGACCCGGACGGGCGGGCGGGCGGCGGCGCGCGTGTGGGCTTTTCTCGAACCGAAACACATCTAGGTCCTCCCTCCTTTAAACACATGGGATACACATTGGGGTCCCAAACCCCAAGCCAACCTTGAGACTTATATACAAAACAATTCTTTCTTCCCCCACCGATGAGGGAGAATTGATCTCAATACCACACTTTTTCATGCTTCAAACACCTCACTTCGTGGACCAATATCTCTTTCATTTCTCAACGAAATTTGACGATCTTTGGGCCTACGGTTATCTACTTACTTAGTAGATTATGCACGTGTGAAGAACCGGATTCTCCAACATGCGGAACACTAGTATTTAAGCCGTTAAAGTTGGTCGAACGCAACTTCCGCCAAAAGCAAATTTCCTAACAATTTTCATATAAATTATCATCAAGAATATCTTTCATAGACAATGAGATGACCATAAATCAAGTGATATTGAAGTGACGTGCTTGCCTTTATAGGGAAGGCCTTTTCAGTTTCCATTAAAAGGAGCTCAAGTTCTATATGATTACCAAAAAATTGCACCAAGCCCAGACGATCAACTTATGTATGTTGCTTTCAAGAACCAAATTCACTTAATTATGATTTAGATATTCAAATATTTAAAATAATTGTGTTAGTAGCTAAGTATAACACGTGAAATTCAAATTCGAGCCAGAAGAAGAATCATTATAGTACTCAATTAGACTCCATGAAAAACTACTTACCTACTGGAAGTTGAACTTAATTGTCATTTTCTCGGATCACATAGCGCCCTTCTTGCCAATTCTTATTTAACTTTGAATAGAAATTATTTGGGGAATGTTTTGAATCACATAGTATTAATTTATTTTTGTAGAGTTGGTTAGTAACGCCAAAAATATATTGACTTTTCATAAATTAATACTAATTATAAGCCGCGAGTTTTTAGCTTCTTTTACCATTGAAAAGTATTTATTTGATTTTGCTAACTGATATAAGTAAACTAATTTAAGACCATTTAATATAAACCAACTTTTAGGGCCAACTGGCTGTTATAAAATATAAACTCGAGCAGACTGGCCATTTGTGCTTTTTGCCCAATATATTTCCTAAAACCCAAACCAAACGGCCCCTAAAAGAAAAAACTAGAGGAAAAAGATTTTTTCAAGAAGCTAAATGAAATAACAAAAACTAGTGGGGGTGAAATTGCGTAATCCAACTTTTTCAGGGACCATTAAAATTCAATGCTAAGTTAAAGAGTAAAGACAAAAGAAGTAAAAGCTAAAACCTAGTAAACGTTACCCGTCTACTTCGATTCTCATACTTCACTGTGGCGTCTTGTATACTGAGACGATATTCACTTCACCCTAAGCAAATTTCATCATATATTGTATTCCCATTCAATTTAAGCAAATCAAGGTACACCCTTTTCCTTACTTGTCACTATTTCTGTATGTTTTTCTCAATTCTTGAATTATAGTAGTATTACAGTGCTAATTATCTTGAATTAGATGGATCTGTGATTTTCTTTAATTTTTTCAAATACCCATCATTCATGTGTGGAAAACAAATCATAAAGTCTCAGTCTTTGGTGGGTTCATTGATAATTTACTTTTATTGTTTATTGTTTATTTTAGTTGTTTAAGTAAGTATTTCATACCCATCATTCTTATGCTCGAAACAAATCATAAAGCCTCAATTTTGGTGGGTTTATTGATAAGTTACTTCAACATTGTTTTGATGGATCTGTGAAGATATAATTATGAAAGATGTTGTTGTTCACCTGTATTGAGTTTTCCTATTTTATGTAGATTTTGTGTAGGGGTGGCAAATGGGCGGTTTATTGACCCCCAAATGTTACTTGTGCTGAAATGGGCTAAAAAGCGGGTCAAAACTCAACCACCTAATTCTTACTAAGCTTTAATTGCCTTATTTGTTCTTTTATAACTTTTTAGTACCTAATTAATTATTATTTTTTCTTATTATGACTAGATATAACATATCAAATAAAAAAATATTTTTGAACATATTTTGACAAGATTTCTCATAGATCAATTTGGGCTAGATATCAGCCATCAGCCCTAATTTTGATGGGCTGAAATGGGCTTGAGCGGGTTGGACGGGTTATGGTTTCACGGGCTAAGTTTGACACCTCTAATTTTGTGGGCATGTTGTAGATTTTCTATCATATTTTCGAATACCCATCATTCTTGTGTTGGAAGTAAGTCATAAAGTCTCAGTCTTTGGTAGGTTTATTGATAACTTACTTTAACATTGTCTTGATGTATCTGTATTGATTATTCCTATTTTATGCAGATTTTGTGGGCTTTCTGATAGAGAAGTGATGGCAGAAGAAGGTGGCAGAAGTTTTGCCAGAAGGAACCAATTATTGGACATAGAAAAACAGGTTCATAAGTGGTGGACAGAAGGTGATGTTTTCAAAGCTGAACCTAAAGAATCACCTCCTAAAGTAGGTGAAAAGTTCTTTGGGAATTTCCCTTTTCCTTATATGAATGGATATCTACATTTAGGCCATGCTTTTTCATTATCAAAACTAGAATTTGCAGCAGCATATCACAGATTAAGAGGTGCCAGTGTTCTTTTGCCTTTTGCTTTTCACTGCACTGGGATGCCCATTAAGGCATCTTCCGATAAGCTTTCGAGGGAGATATCGAAGTTTGGGAACCCACCTGTTTTTCCTGTTAGGGAAGAGGAGAGTGTTGAAACAGATGTGAAGGTTGAGACTGAAGGAAATCAGGCTGCACCGGGTGGAAAATTTAAAGGGAAAAAATCAAAGGCAGTTGCGAAGACCGGCGGTGATAAGTACCAATGGGAGATAATGAGGAGTTACGGTCTGTCGGATGAGGAAATTGCTAGGTTTACAGACCCATATTACTGGCTAACATATTTTCCGCCACTTGCTGTAGAGGATCTGAAGGAGTTTGGATTGGGTTGTGATTGGCGTAGGTCTTTTATTACAACTGACATGAATCCATACTTTGATTCGTTTGTACGGTGGCAAATGCGGAAGCTGAAAGCCATGGGAAAGATTGTTAAAGATCTCAGGTACACGGTATATTCACCCCTAGATGGTCAGCCATGTGCTGACCATGACCGTGCTTCCGGTGAAGGAGTTATTCCTCAGGAGTATACTCTTATCAAGATGGAAGTTGTTTCACCTTTTCCACCAAAGATGAGTGTTTTGGAGGGGAAAAAGGTATTTCTCGCAGCAGCTACACTGAGACCGGAGACCATGTATGGGCAAACAAATGCTTGGGTTTTCCAGAAGGAAAATACGGGGCATTTGAGATTAATGATAATGAGGTTTTTGTCTTGACTTATAGGGCAGCTCTTAATCTAGCATATCAAAGGTTGTCTCTTATCCCTGGGAAACCTACTTGTTTGGTTGAATTGTCTGGTCAAGATCTTATAGGTTTGCCCTTAAGGTCTCCCTTGGCATTTAATGAGATAATATACACTCTGCCCATGTTATCTGTTCTTACCGACAAGGCTACTGGGATTGTAACTAGTGTTCCCAGTGATTCCCCAGATGATTATATGGCTGTCCATGATTTGAAGTCAAAGCCAGCTTTCAGGGCCAAATTTGGTGTGAAGGATGAGTGGGTCATGCCGTTTGAGATAGTTCCGATTATCAACCATCCAGATTTTGGAGACAGGTCAGCTGAGAGAATTTGCATCGAAAAAAAAATCAAGAGTCAGAATGAGAGAGATAAGCTTGATGAGGCAAAGAAAACAATTTACAAAGGCGGGTTTTATGAGGGAATCATGATTGTTGGAGAATACGCTGGTATGAAAGTCCAAGAAGCAAAA
Organism: Anisodus tanguticus; assembly: GCA_034509755.1. Taxonomy (NCBI): domain Eukaryota; kingdom Viridiplantae; phylum Streptophyta; class Magnoliopsida; order Solanales; family Solanaceae; genus Anisodus; species Anisodus tanguticus. Next base: position 30,552,705 of record CM067548.1, read on the forward strand.
GGTCTGATCAGGAGCAAACTTTTGGAGACAAATGAAGCTGTAGTATATAGTGAACCTGAGAAGAAGGTCATGTCGCGATCTGGGGATGAGTGTGTTGTAGCTTTGACTGATCAGTGGTATCTCACTTACGGAGAATCAGAATGGAGGAAGGCTGCAGAGGAGTGTTTGGCCAGTATGAATCTCTACTCTGATGAGACACGTCATGGCTTTGAGCACACTCTCAGCTGGCTTAACCAGTGGGCTTGTTCTCGCAGTTTTGGGCTTGGAACTCGTATTCCTTGGGATGAGGAATTCTTAGTTGAGTCCTTGTCCGATTCCACTATTTATATGGCATATTACACAGTGGCACATTTCTTGCAGAAAGGGGACATGTATGGTACTGATCATTCTTCAGTGAAACCAGAGGAGTTGACAGATGAGGTCTGGGAATTTTTGTTCTGTGATGGCCCTTTTCCTGAAAATTCTTCTATATCTTCTTCTCTTCTAAAGGAGATGAAGCAGGAATTTCAATACTGGTATCCGTTTGATCTCAGAGTTTCTGGCAAGGATCTTATTCAGAATCATCTTACCTTTTGCATCTATAACCACACCGCCCTCTTTCCTAAGCACCACTGGCCACGTGGTTTCAGATGCAATGGGCATATAATGCTCAACTCTGAGAAGATGTCCAAGTCTACTGGAAATTTCCGAACACTCCGACAGGCAATTGAAGAGTTTTCAGCGGATGCCACACGATTTTCTCTTGCTGATGCGGGTGATGGGATGGACGATGCTAACTTCGTCTTTGAAACAGCTAATGCTGCTATCTTACGTCTCACAAAAGAAATAGCATGGATGCAGGAGGTTCTTGCTGCAGAGGCATCTTTAAGAAGTGGGCCACCATCCACATATGCAGACCGCGTATTTGCTAATGAAATAAATATTGCAGTCAGGACTACAGAGAAGAACTATAGTGAATACATGTTCCGGGAAGCTCTGAAAACTGGGTTTTATGACCTTCAGGCTGCTAGAGATGAGTACAGGCTTTCCTGTGGTTCAGGAGGCATGAACCGGAATTTGCTATGGCGATTTATGGATGTTCAAACACGACTTATTGCTCCTATCTGCCCACACTATGCTGAATATGCCTGGAGAGAGCTTTTGAAGAAGGATGGTGTTGGCATAAAAGCTGGGTGGCCAGAGGCTGATTTGCCAGATCTTACCCTTAAGAAGGCAAACAAATATTTGCAAGACACAATTGTTTCGATGAGGAAGCTGCTTCAGAAGCAAGTTTCTGGTTCAAAGAAAGGAAATGTAAATCTGAGTAGCCAAAACAACAAACCTTCTGTGGGCCTGATATATGTGGATGAGCAGTATAGTGGATGGAAAAAAGAATGCTTGGAGATTCTGCAGAGGAAATTTGACACGTCAACCGGCTCCTTTGCACCTGACAAAGAAATCCTCTCCGAATTGCAGAAAAGTGATATTGGGCAACAAGGCAATTTCAAACAAATACAAAAGCAATGTATGCCTTTCTTAAGGTTCAAGAAAGACGAAGTTGTGGCTGTTGGGGTTCAAGCATTGGACTTGAAGCTTCCTTTTGGTGAGATTGAAGTCCTTGAGAAGAACTCGGACTTGATCAAGAGACAGCTTGGTCTTGAGACATTGGAGATCTTATCTATGACAGATGATGCTCTCAATAGAGCAGGGCCTCATGCTGCAGTCGTGAAGCAGAATCCACCATCACCGGGAAATCCAACTGCAATCTTTCTCTCTGAGACCTAAATGATGTGATACTTCTATCCTTCTAGATCTTTTTTGTCCCAGCATTCTCCTACATGCTATTATTTGCTGAAGTTTTCTGCTGAGTTTTCTGTCCAAATTAGTGGTTTATTTACTTCAATCATGAATATGGAGTATATCTCTACATTAGTACTCATTGAGTAGCAATTTGACACTTCGGATGAAGCCAGGACATCTTCGAGTTTTCCATTCTACAATGCTTCCTAGTTGTACCTGCCTGTTGATCGTTTCTGCTTATAGCTTAATTCAATTTTGATACTGTGTAACTTGCCCAAGTATGACTGTATTTTGTTTTGTACTTTTTGGCAATTTCAGATTTAAGGCCTTTATTCAGATGATATTATAATTGCTAGTCCCATTTCTTAAAAAGAAATTATGTATGTCCCATTTCTTTCTTCCCATGGAACCTTCACTTCAGTGAATGAGTTATAATATAAAGGTATATGGTGTTTGCTGACTTTTTGGTTCCTTAGAATCCTTTTGAAAATTGTGATAAACTAGTTTCCATTCAGGGTTGAGGTGAATGAGGAGGTGTATTGATGTGATGATTTATTCTACCCTTTGTGTAGTAGGTTAACGATGAATTTATTGAAAGTTGGTACATAACAAAATTGTCTAAACTAAAGCAACAGTAATTGTTGCTGGTCAGCTTGCTGCCCTGTTTCTATGTCACACCACCGAACTAGCTTTATCAGATATGTCTTCTAATCTGCTGTTCTGTCAATTTGCTACAACAGATGGGAAGTTTAGAATAACTGCATTCAAGTATTTTTAAAGTAAAAAGAGAAAGTAATTGATCCATTCGAAGAAACTGCTTCATAGCGACTACTCCGGCTAAGCCTATCTTCCTGCCGGCCCCCTGTTCTCTATGCTTGGTTCCACACCAATTCCGCGCTCATCCAATTGCTTAGAAGTAGAAGGGTTCACGGACCCCTTTACATCTACGGCTCATCGAAGCCCTATTATGTGTATATTCATAGAAACCTTATGTTCATGGAGGCGGATTCAAAATTTTGAAAAAATTGGTGCATTACGAAGAGGTGGATACAAGATATAAATTTGATGAGTTTTAATTCAACGCAGTATGTTACTGTGTTGAAGTTACGAACTTTTACATATTAAAGTTCAACATGTTATGTTGGAATCTGTGATTTTCTTTTTGGTTTTTAAATTCTTTAAGCAATAACGATGCAATACTATTGCAGAAACAAACAAAAATAGAGCAATCGCACCAGAGCCTTATACTGAATCTTATTAATCACATTAATTATTCAACAAATGAGCCAACATTTAGGAAATCATATTCTACTTAAGCGAGCATCAAGTATCATAATTCGATTTCAAATTCTAAGAAAACAAAATAGATCCACTTATGCAAAGGCTAAAAAAAGGAAAAAATTATCAATAGAAGGGGGAAAATTGTTACTTGGAGTTTCGACCTCAAATTTGCTCTTTTTCTTGAAGGAATCAACAGTGCGACTTTCATTGTGTTCCCAAGCTTAAAAATCTCCAATAAGAGAATTTGTAAAGAATGGATCTTTGGCCTAACCCCAAAAGTTAACTCGTAGGGTGAGGATTATCCAAGTCCATATAAGGAGTCCATGTTCCCATTCCATATTCGATGTGGGACTCTTAACACTCCTCCGCACGCTCAGACCTTGTTAATTTGAGCGTGAATAATATAATTTGGGGGCCAACATCGGTAAACAAAGAATTGGAATGAGTCTGACTCTGATACCATGTAAGGAATGGATCTTGGGCCTAACTCAATCCCAAAAGCTAGCTCGTAGGGTGAGGATTATTCAAGTCTATATAAGGAGTTTTCATTCCATATCTGATGTGAGACTCTTAACCGAATTGAAGTTCAATTCTTTTAGAAGTGAAATTCTAGGATACTATCCTGAAGTTCACACTGTGATGGAGTTTCACACAGATTCTTGCATCACTTATGTATGTATATATTAGGAACGCTGAGTTTAGAGGCCAACCAAACGATGTTTTCAGTTATGCGATGAATACCTTTTCTTGTACGACTAACTAAATTTCGTATTACTTAGGTAGATATTTATGTTTAAGTTATTTTTATTAGTGCAACAAACCAAAGGACCCTAATCCCTATATATGGGACTCTTTCGTTCCATTTTGTTTGACATTATTTTCTTATTATTCTGTTTAAAAAAACACATATTTATATATTTTCTTAATAATTTTTTTTTTATTGTTACACAAATGTTATGACATGTTTAAAAGTCCACAAATTTTAAATCTTACAATCAAATAAAGCTATCCAAAAACCCTTTTGCCATAAAGTAGCCTTAACACAATCGTAAGCTCCCCGAACTTCTTTCTCCTAATATTTAGTTATTCCCCATCAAACATTGCAATTTGCAACCTGCCTATAATAGCATAAACAGAGGTGTTTGCGTGCGATTTTACCTTACTCCGTTCATTTTCACTAGTTAATTATAGATGGGCAAAGCAGCTCGGTACACTAAACTTTCGCTATATGCGGAGTCCAGGGAAAGGACGGACCACAAGAGTTTATTGTAAGCAGCATTACCCTGCATTTCTGCAAGAGATTGTTTTCACGGTTTGAATCCGTGACCTTCTGATCATATATCAGCAACTGTATCAGTTATTCCAAGGCTCCCCTTCTACACTAATTAATTATACTAAAACTAAATTTTCACTTTTACCTGTTCACTTTAGCATATGAAGAGAAAAATAATTTTCCCTATTTTACCCTTAACATCAACTACTCATTCCGAAATCATTTTCCAAGTTCACTGAGACTATACATCAATTAATATTGTAAGATGATATTAATCTCCCTTGGGGAGTCTTTCATTAATATCAAGGTATATATAGAGTACAATATTCATCCCTTATACAATAGGAATCCTAAGCCTATACAAAAGAGGAATCCTAGTCTTACCATAATTATATTTACACATTTACACACCCCCTCAGTCGAAGCGGGAGGAGGCCGGACGCTGAGACTGGATTTGAAGTCAAGAAATAACTGTTTGGGAAGTCCTTTGGTAAATATGTCTGCATACTAATAGGATGATGGAACATGTAACACTCTGACATGGCCTAACGCAACTTTCTCACGAACGAAGTGTAGGTCTATCTCAATATGCTTGGTTCGCTGATGTTGAACCGGATTATGAGAAAGATAGATGACAGAGATGTTATCACAATACACATTAGATTCCTGATGCAAAGGACACTGAAGTTCTAACAGTAAATTTCTGAGCCAACAAATCTCAGCTACTACATTTGCAACGCCTCTGTACTCAGCTTCGGCACTGGAGCGAGATAGGGTAGCATGTCGCTTGGCAGACCAAGAAATCAGATTATCCCCTAAGAAAACACAAAAGCCGGAGGTGGAGTGTCGCGTGTCCGGACACCCTGCCCAATCTGCATCCGTATATGAAAGCAACCTGTCTGGTGCAGAGGGGTATAGGTGCAAACCATAATCAAGAGTGCCATTAATGTATCGAATGATACGCTTAAGAGCAGTGAAATGAGACTCCCTTGGGGCATGCATGAATAAGCACACCTGCTGAACATCATAAGCTATGTCTTGCCTGGTGAATGTGAGATACGAAGTGCACCGCAAGGCTCCTATACGAGTAGGATCGAGACCGGAGCACCATCCATAGCACCGAGCTTAGATTTGGAATCAAGCTGGAGTAGGCACCTCTTTGCGGTTCGCCATCTTAGCCCCGTACACAATCTCTTCTGCATACTTACGCTGACACAAGAACATATTATTGGCAGACCTGGTCACTGATATCCCCAAAAAATAACTCAGCTTCCCCAAATCAGTCATTGCAAATTCGGACTTGAACAAGACAATAATCTCATTTTTCAATCCGTCGGAGGAGGCGATAAGAACAATATCATCCACGTAAAGTAATAAGTAAAGCGGTGCTACTACCTCGATGAAAAATGAAAAGTGATGTATCACTCTCTTGCGCATACAGACCCAATCGCAAGATATACCTGGCAAAGCGATCATACCATGCACGGGGGGCCTGTTTCAGGCCATATAGTGACTTACGGAGACGGCACACATAGTGAGGAACTGCTGGATAGGTGAACCCTGGTGGCTGATGCATGTAGACTGTCTCTCTCAGATCCCCATGTAAGAATGCATTCTTCATATCAAGTTGATGGATCGGCCAGTGTTTGCCCATGTCAATGCTCAAAACTGTGCGAATGGTAGCCGATTTGACAACCGGGCTGAAGGTTTCACCACAATCAATGCCCTCCTGCTGATTTGTGCCATTAGCCACAAGACGGGCCTTATACCTCTCAAGATCCCCATTGTCTCTGAACTTGTGATGAAATAGCCACATACAACGAATGACATTCACCCCCTCAGGTCTAGGTACTAGATCCCACGTGTGCTGTTTAGTTAAAGCATTGAATTCCTCATACATAGCCGCATTCCAATTAGGGTCTTGTTTGGCCAATTTTGGGTTCTTTGGAAGTGGAGAGATGGTTTGGGTAGACAAGTTGAAATGGACTTTGGGTTTGAAGATTCCATGCTTTGAACGAGTTTCCATTGGATGGGTAGGGACAGTGGGTGGCGGAGTGGTGTCTGAGACGGGGGGTAAAGTCGGATAAGGAGAAGGTAGGGGCGAAGCCGTCGGAGGCGTCGCGGCTCCTAGATCGAGAGTCGCGGCGCTAGAAGGTTGACAGGCTTCTCTGAAGTTTGGGCGCCGGCGCTTCAGCACAGGGCCGCGGCGCTGTCGACGGTGTTTCAAAAGATTGCTCTCTAGAAATCAAGCGCCGCGACGCCTCCCCTCGAGGCCGCGGCTTTGACGACGGAACAGAAGATGTGAGTTGTTCGATTATGAGGGGAGAGATGGCAGACTCATCAAGAAATGAGTAGTCCTGTTTTTGGAATTTTGGAAGATTCGAAAATGGGAATGTGGTCTCGTCGAATGTGACGTGACGAGATATGTGGATCTGCCGAGTCGACAAGTCATATCATAGATAGCCCCTATGGTTCGGCGGGAATCCTAGAAAGACACATGGAGTGGACCTAGGAGCGAGCTTGTCAGGGGCGGTGGAGCTAAGGTTGGGATAACACAGACAACCAAAAATCCGTAGATGATCATAAGAGGGGACTCTATGGTAGAGGATTTCGGTAGGGGTCATATTGTGAAGAGTGCTAGTAGGGAGAATATTTAGAGTGTATTCTGACATTTTAGCAGCATAGACCCAGAAGGGTAGAGGAAGGGAGGCATGAATCAATAGGGTGCGAATCATATTGTTAATGGTGCGGATGATTCTTTCAGCTTTACCATTTTGTGGTGAGGTGTGAGGGCAGGAGAAGCGAAAGACCATGCCATTATTGGTACAAAAGCGGTGAAACATAGAGTTATTGAATTCACGACCATTATTGCACTGAAATGATTTTATGCCTTTTCCAAATTGTGTTTGAATGAACTTGCGAAACTCAAGAAATTTGACAAACACTTTCGATTTAAATTTAAGAGGGTATAACCAAACGTAGTGTGAAAAATCATCAAGCAACACAAGATAGTATTTATGACCGAGAGAACTAGAGATAGGAGATGTCCATAAATCGGCATGTATGATATCAAAAGGAGCAAATGTAACACTAGTAGATGATTTGAACGGAAGACGAATATGTTTGCCTAAAGAGCAAGAAACACAATTTTGGGCAAGTTTCCCATTACAAGCAATGAAATTGTTGCCTTTAAGAAAATTAAAAACTCGGGACTCTGGATGACCAAGCCTATTATGCCAAGTTGAAGAAGAATGGCCGCTAGAGTGACGGGAGAGCAAGATCTGGCAGCGGAGGTGGAAGTGAATGGATAGAGATCCCCCGTGCTATTGCATCTCGTAAGAGGTGTCCCCGTATGAAGATCCTTTACAGTAAAACCAAAAGGGTCAAAATCCACAGAGACAGAATTATGACGAGTAAATTGGCGGACAGATATGAGGTTCTTAATTATGTGTGGGGCATATAGGGTGTTTTTGAGGGAGAAGGGTGGATGAGGAGGTTGTGTGTATGAGGTACCATAACCCTTAACTGGAATGCGTTGTCCACTACCAACTATAACATATTGAGGATGCTTCAAACTAAACAGTTTAGGAATAGTACCTGCAGACTGGATGACGTGAGATGTGGCGCCTGAGTCCATGTACCAAGTATTGTCAGGCTGTTGCATAGAGAGGTGTCTTGAACGTCGACCCAACTCGGTGGGTGTCATGCGGAGGAGGGTGCGGGACTCGACCTTGCATGAAGTGGGCTGCTGTAGGGGTGGGAGCGGGGCCTAACAAACCGGGGTAAGAATACGGATTGTATGGCTACCGAAAATGCTTTGGAATGGACTTGGCGCCGCGGCTCGGCTGGGGCGCCGCGGCTGCATCTGGGGCGCCGCGCGCGCGTAGACGAACCGCCGAGCCGAGCCGCGGCCCGGTTGTTCTGCGATCTCTGTTGTTGTTGCCGCTATTGATTCTGTTGACCGCGACCCTTGCCATGACCACGACCTCCTTTACCGCCGCGGCCTTTTCCACCCTTGCCGCCGCGGCCCTGCCGCTGTGGGGAGTTGTCTGGTGGCGTCTGATCTTGGGGTTGCGTGTCGACAGCTAACACCTGCTGGGCGTGCTCATCCTACTTAGCACGACGGGTTTCTTCGAGCAACAATTGTGAGCGAGCTTTGTTAAAACTCGGTAGCGGATCTGCCTGTTGAATTATGGTGGCCAAAGTATCATATTCGCCCTTAGTAAGGCCAGAAATCATTTGTAGCACCATTTTATCGTCGGTGACAGCGTGCCGATGTTGGAGAGTTGATCCGCTAGAAGTTTAAGCGCTTGCGTACTCGGAGAGACATTGGAGAAGTTTTCAAGACGTGTTTTGTTGAACTGTTCTTCCAAATACACGGCACGAGTGTGCTTGTTGTCCTGAAAAATTTCCTCCAAGCAATTCCACAAGTTAAGGGCTGTGGAGTCAGATTTCATGATAGTAAGGAGCAAATCCTGAGAGATACTACCATATATCCATTGTTTGACGCCGGCGTCGAGACGATGCCAGATAGAATCATCAACCTCCGTAGGGCGCGGAATAGTGTCATCAATATGGTCAAGCACGTTATAGAGACATGCATGATTGCGAAAAAGTTCAACCCAGGGAGAATACTGGTTGTTTTCTTGATCAAGAATAATAGGAATATGGTTCTTGATGTTGGAAACAATAAGGGCGGGATGAAACGGGGGTGATGACTTTGTGGTGGGATTTGTGGAGGTAGAGGCGTCAGAAATTGTGGAAGAATCAGGGATAGCCATTTAGAGAAAAGAAGAAAGGAAGAACAAAACCCGAAAAGCAAGAAGAAAATCCGGGAGGGCCGCGGCGTAGGAGAGGCAGCCGGCGGCTGTGGAAGAGAAATGTTTTTAGGGTTTTGTTTATTTGGCTTTTGATACCATGTAAGATGATATTAATCTCTCTTGGGGAGTCTTTCATTAATATCAAGGTATATATAGAGTACAATATTCATCCTTTATACAATAGGAATCCTAAGCCTATACAAAAGAGGAATCCTAGTCTTACCATAATTATATTTACACATTTACAAATATGAATATTATGATAAAATATACACTTCATTTAAATTTGTTTAGGGCGTGCAAAGTCTAAAAGTGAATGGACAGAAATCTTGATTGACATTTTGACCATTTGGGGTACTGAATAACGACAATATATATAGGCCATATCAAACATTGTTTAGTGGTTCAATTCACCATTCAGAATCGTAACAAACAGAACCTCTTTCAAAATTCGAAAGAAGCAATACTGCTCGTCCATAACTCAGTAGAAGGAAAGCAAAAAATATTAGTATCATAAAAAAGGGAAGAAAAGAAAGGCTTTTACCATGTGAAGAGATCAACTCTGTCATATTCGTAAATCTGACCTCTGTGTGTGCCATGATTTATTCTGGCACAAAATCGTCTTTCAACAGATAAGGAGATTGCACAAATATGGAGTGACTAAATTCTGTCTGTGGCAGCTTATATGAACGGAATTTGCATAAAAGAGGTATGAGTACTTCTCATGAAATATATTTTCTTGGTTCACATTATATTCATTTTTGCCAAACAGCTTTTTAGAGTTCAGTTTGGTAATTAACCATCTCACTGAATTAGGAAGATTTTGGCTACCAAAGTGCATAAACTTTGACACGATAATAATAAAAAAATTAAGACACTTGTTACTGGAAGGAGATGACCACAACAACTCTAAATGAACACCTACCGTTAACTTCAAGAGAAAATGAGGAATTTATCTTTACAGACATGGTACAATTTTTTTTCCAGATCAATTAGAACGAAGTTGAAAACGAATACAGTCATCTTTTTTCCCTATACAATTATTGTGGATACAACAATTGCAAGAAACGGGAAGTAAGTAAATATTACAAATGCTAGAAAGGATAAACTAAAGATTACAACAAACTGGAATCAAGAACGTTACAAACTCCTTGTGATTTGCTGAGTCGAGTGATGACACTCTGTCTTTAAGACAAGATTGCCCCGTATATATCCTTTTACGTTGTCGGACAATAGTCTCCCAAGATACAACCGCAACTTAACAAATGAGCAAAGGAAACTCAAGTGTTACTCTTGAAGAACTTTGAATATAGAAAACTTGCTAGAGAGGAAGAAGAAGATTTCAGAAATTTTGGCAAGTGTTTGAACAATTGAGCCAAATGCCTCAATTTATAGTGTAAGGAGATGACCCCTCAACTAGCCAACTAATGGCCTTCAATATCCATGTAATGACACTTATTGAGGGGTTACATTCAACAAAATAATGGCTGAATTTATGTGCCAAATAATGGAGATTCAATGCTCCAAAACCAGTCCAAAAGTCAGAATTTTCCATCTTCCCATCGCAGCATTGTGCCTCCAAAGCGTCGCGGCTCCGTCAATTAGCGTCGCAACTCCAGTAGCCAAGCCACCAATTAGCACCATGGCGCTGCCATGGGGCCGCCGTAGTTCTCCGGCGCCGCGGCTCCGACGGTGTCGCGCCGCGGCCCTTCACGGCTTCGCGGCAATTTCCGACTCGTTTCATCTTACACTTCTTCCTTCGTTTACCAACGTGAAATACTTGTCATTTGGCTAATAACCGTCCATCATTCTATGTCTCAAACGTATTACTTACGTACCAATATCTCTATCACTAATGAAATTTGCGATACTTGGCACTACGTGTGTGGAAACGACGTTTTCGACGTGCGGGGCCTCAATTGTTCGAGTCATAAATAATGGGATAAACTTAATTCCACATTAGTAAATTTTCAACAATCCCTTCTTGAAAGAGATTTTGGCGCACTCACATAGTGCCTTTTCCAGCAATCTTTCAGCGGACCGATGTTGCACCAGGAGAGGCAGCTTCAGCTTTGAACCTTCCATAGTTGAATACCATCGGACTTACATACTACGCGGTGAATGTGATGTTTTGAACCGTCAGTGTTTAGTGTAAGCCAAGTCAACGGTACTAACAACTTCCCTTACTCTATTCTTCGTAATGTTTTGTCCGTTGTGGTCGTGGACACTTCTTAGATTCTTAAGTGCGTTCATTTGAGGCGGCCTGTCCTCGCACTTAAATAGGTGGTCTCCTACAAGGTATCCTGCTATACCCCACTTTACACGTGTTAGAAACCATTAAAAGTTTCCCCAAACCTAACCTCAACCATTGAGGATCATTAAAGGTTTTGGAAACTTAACCTTTACCCACACTGCAGATAACACTTAATGTCTATCCCGGGAACGACTTTGGATTGATGTTTCTTTATAGAAATCACTATCTGAAGTGCTCATGCTTCCACCGAAGCGCTCAACTGAACCTTTAGAGGTTAGTTTTCCTATTGAACCTAATTCCTGGGATCTCCAGTCAGTAAGGTTAGGTTACTACCGTATTGGTCCTTATAGCTTGGGTTTTAACCCCATTCCCCTAGACAAGAAGAATATTTGATCTTTGGGTAAGTCATTTATTAGCGGGTCCACTATGTTATCCTTAATTTATATAATCAATGGATAGTATACCCGTGGTGATCAACTGCCTAACAGTCTTATGTCTCCATCGAATATGACGAGACTTGCCATTGTACATAGAACTCTGTGCCCTTCCTCGAGCCGACTGACTGTCGTAGTGGATCATTACAGAAGGTACGAGTTTGTCCCAATAAGGGACATCATCTAAGAAGTCGTGAAGCCACTCAGCTTCATCTCATGCTTTGTCTAAAGCGATAAACTCTGATTCCATCATGGATTGGGCGATGCAAGTTTACTTAGAGGATTTCCAAGACACAACCCTACCACCAACTGTAAATATATACCCACTCGTGGACTTGATGTTCTCTATATCAGATATCCAATTTGCATCACTGTACCCCTCTAGTACAGTTGGATATCTCGAATAATGCAACCCGTAAGTTAGCGTGTATTTCAGGTATCGTAGTACCCGATTCAACGTCTTTCAATGATTATTACTCGGATTACGGGTAAACTTAGCCAACTTGTTGACTGCAAAAGCAATATCAGGTCGGGTGCAGTTTGTTATGTACATCAAACTCCCAATCACCTGTGCATATTGCTTATGACATACGGGTGCACCACAATTTTAATCAAGATTTTGATTTCTATCTAGTGGTGACTTCATAGGCGAATTGTCAAACATCTCGAACTTTCTTAACACATCCTCGATGTAGTGAGACTGAGATAAGACCAGTCCGTCAGACGTCTTAGAGATCTTTATCCCTAAGATGACATATGTGATACCCATATCCTTCATGTCGAAGCATTATTTCAGCATGTTCTTAGTCTCTAGGATCAAGCTAGGACTGCTCCTTGTGATCAACATGTCATCTACGTACATGCATATCTTGACGAACGAGTTAGAGTTACCTTTCGTGTAGACACATTTGTCACACTCATTAATGGAGAAACCCTTCGATAGTAGGGTAATATCAAATTTTTCATGACATTGCTTCGGGGCCTGTTTCAGCATGTACAGAGATTTGACAAGTCTACAGACTTTCTTCTCTTGCCCTGGAACCACATACCCCTCGGGTTGTTCCATATAGATTTATTCTTCCAAATCACCATTTAGGAAGGCTGTCTTGACATCCATTTGATGTATCTCAAGGTCACGCAATGCTGCGATCGCAATGAATACTCGTATGGACGTCATCCTAGACACGGGGGAGTACGTGTCAAAATAGTCAAGGCCTTCCTTCTGCCGATAGCCCTTGACTACCAACCTGACCTTGTACTTATCTATAGACCCATCTGCTTTATACTTCCATTTGAGTATCCATTTACAACCCAATAGTTTGTTTTCCAGAGGAAGATCAACCAACTCCCAAGTATGATTATGCAGAATGGAGTCTATTTCATTCTCAATAGCTTCTTTCCAGAGCGGTGCCTCTAGAGTTGACAATGCTTCAACAATTGTCCTTGGTTCGTCATCAACTATATAAGCTACAAAGTTAGGACCGAAGGATTTATCCTTCCTGGCCCTTTTACTTCGCCTCGGTTCCATTTCTGGAGTCTCCAAGTTCTGAGAATCTGGAACACTAGTTTCCGGATATTCAGCCACTTCGAAATCCACTAGATCTGAACCATCTAGATCCGGACAGTCAACGACTCCTGGTTCTTGAGAGCTTTGTTCATAACTTCGTTTGCGAGAGGTTATGTCTTTTTTGCTTTCTAGGAAAAGTATCATCAAAGAATTGAGCATTTCTTGATTCCATGATTGTACCCTTGTGGATATCTGAAATATCTGACTTATGCACTAAGAAGCGATAAGCACTACTGTTATTTGCATATCCGATGAAAATGCAATCTCTTTGGCTTGGACACTTCGACCTTTGCCAAACAACCTCACACCTTTAAATATTTATAGGTGAGTTTCTTTCCCTTCCATGATTCATATGGAGTTTTGTCCTTACCCTTATGTGGGACTCTATTAAGAATCGTATTAGCGGTAAGGCATTCATCATTTCCTTCAATGTACGGTTCTTGCGTTCAGCAACACCGTTCGACTTAGGTGAGTATGTAGTCGTCGTTTGATGAACAATGCCCGATTCGGCACAATATTCCTCAAATGGAGCTACGTATTCTCCCCCTCTATCGCTACGAATAGATTTAATCCAAATGCTTAGTTGGTTTTCAACTTCTGCTTTGTAACATCGGAACGCTTCAAAGACTTCATCTTTACTTTTCAACAAGTAAAGGTAACAATACCTTGTGTTATCATCAATGAATGTCACAAAGTACTTGTTCTCCCCTAGTTTGTGCAAACTTTAAATCACATATATCTGTGTGAATAAGTTCTAGAGGAGTGGTATTCCTTTCGACTGATCGAAACAGAATCTTTGTGAGTTTTGCCTCTACGCACACCTCACACTTATGTTAAGGGTTTACGTCGATAGATGGCAACAACTCCAACTTAACCAACCTTTGGATGGACTTATAGTTAACATGTCCTAATATATGATGCCATAAATTAGAGGACTCAAGCAAGTAAGAAGAAACTTCAATATTATTGTTTGCACGCATTACAGACATGGCATTAACTTTGAAGAGGCCTTCACAGACGAAGCCTCTTCCCACAAAAGTTTCATTCTTGGTGATTACAAACTTATTGGACTCAAATACTAGCCTAAAACCAGCATTAACCAATAAATGACCTAAAATTAAATTTCTCCTAATCTCAGGGACATGCATCACCTCCTTCAGAGTGAGCTCTTTTCCAGAAGTCATCTTCAAGACTACCTTTCCTACCCCCAACACGCCAGAGGAAGCGTTGTTACCCATGAACATATTTTTGTCTGTAACTGGTGTATATGTGGAGATGGTATCTCTATTGGAACAGATGTGTCTGGTAGCACCCATGTCCATCTTCCATTGCATGAGATTCTCAACAAGGTTTGCTTCAAGCACCACCGCCGAGAACTCATCAATCATGTCGTCAAGAAGCGTGTCTTTGACGACGTTAGCCTATGCCTTGCCTTTGACCTTGTCCTTCTCTTGTTGCTCAATCTTGGGCTTGCGACAGTCCTTGCTTATATGACCAGGTTTCCCACAGTGGTGACAGTTTCCCTTGAACTTCTCCGCCGCTTAGGTTTTTGCGTCTTTCTGGAACTTGCGCTTCTTGCTTGGGTTCTCTTTGGCCTCAGCCATATTTGCCTTTGCCTCAGCGGGTTGATTTCCCCTAGGCAAGACCTTCTTATTATCTTCCTGAATCTGAAGTTTGATAATAAGTTCTTCAAATGTCATTTTTTTGTCTTGAGTTTTAAGTAACTCATTCCACGAGGGAGGTAACTTTTCAATCAGTGATGCAATCAAAAATTGCTCATTTGGTTTCATACCTTTCAAATTCAGGTGATGTAGAATCATTTGGAATTCCTGGACTTGGGACATCACAATTTTGCTATCCACTATTTGAAATTTTAGGAATTTCCCAACGATGAATTTCTTAGTACCAGCATCTTGTGCGTTGTACTTCTTCTGCAACTTTTCCCATAACTCTTTAGCGGTGCCTACGATGCAATACAACGTGTAGAATGGGTCTTACAGACAGTTCAGAATATAGTTCTTACACATGAAGTCACTATGACTCCAAGCATCAAGAACCATTTTCATGCCATTGACGACATGGATACATTGGCCCCCTCCAGCCATTTCATTAGGCTTAGGGTCCACTTCATCTCCAACTTGTGGAGGATCTTCTGTTATGAAATGAGCCATTCCCATAATAGTCAGATAAAACAACATCTTTTGCTGCCATCTCTTGAAGTTGGAGCCTATAAACTTCTCTAGGCGTTCATTGTGGAAACTGGAGGGTGGAGGAACAATAACGTTCCCTTGAGCAACCGGAAAGGCATTGGGTGTGCCTTGAGCAGTGGGGAAGGAAGAGGGGTTGCCTTGAGTAGCAATAACAGCAGAATCAGAAGCGAGTTGTTCTCTTCCAGTCATCTTTCTAAGCACTTACAAAGCAAATCTTATCTTAAATTGTGGGTACAACAATTACAGAAAATGGGAAGTAAGTAAATATTACAAATGCTAGAAAGGATAAATTAAAGATTACAATAAATTGGAACAAAAAACGTTACAAACTCCTTGTGATTTGCTTGAGTCGAGTGATACACTCTGTCTTTAAGATAAGATTACCCCGTATATATTCTTTTACGTTGTCGGGCAATAGTCTCCCAAGATACAACAACAACTTAACAAATGAGCAAAGGAAACTCAAGTGTTACTCTTGAAGAACTTTGAATATAGAAAACTTGCTAGAGAGGAAGAAGAAGATTTCAGAAAATTTCTTAACTGTTTGAACAATTGAGCCAAAGGCCTCAATTTATAGTGTAAGTAGATGACCCTTCAACTAGCCAACTAATGGCCTTCAATAGCCATGTAATGACACTTATTGAGAGGTTACATTCAGCCAAATAATGGCTGAATTTATGTGACAAATAATGGAGATTCAATGCTCCAAAACTAGCCCAAAAGTCAGAACTTTCCAGTCGCAACTTTCTTCCTCCGAAGCGCCGTGACTCAGCGAATTAGCGTCGCGGCGCCTCGGCTCCAGTAGCCAAGCCACCAATTAGCACCATGGCGCTGCCATGGGGCCGCCGTAGTTCTTCGGCGCCGCGGCTCCGACGGTGTCGCGCCGCGGCCATTCACGACAATTTCCGACTCGTTTCATCTTTCACTTCGTACACTTCTTCCTTCGTTTACCAACGCATTGTATATCATGTTGGTTATCTGAAATTGGTGAAATTTTTTTATTCGGGTCGAGTCCCCTGATTCGGGTCGGGTCGACCTGGTTTGGGTAAGATTTCCAGATTTATATGCTCAATAATGTAGTTGTTGGTTATCTGAAATTTACAATGGAAACAAATGTGTTTCTCGGATTCGGCATTGTTTTCCGGTTGGGTCACTGTTCCGGTCGGGTCGGGCCAGAATTCTGGTCGGGTAAAATTTGCAGAAATTGTCTTTGTTATTTTGTTGTTGATTATCTGACATTTTGGAAAGAAGTCGATTCAGGCTGAGACCTCTAATTCGGGTCGGGTCACCGATCCGGATCGGGTCCACCCGGTTAGAATAAATTTCCATATTTTTTGTGTTTTATATCTTGTGGTTGGTTATCTGAAAATCCAAAAAATTGATTCAGGGTCACTACTGTTTCGGGTTGCATTTCTCGGGTGGGGTCGACCCAAAATCCAGGTCACCTACCCGGGTTTGTTTTTTAGAACTGGATGATTACCTAATTTTCTCTACAGTTTTTGTCGAAATTTGGGTCGGGTCAAATTTCAGGACTCGGGTCAAATTTTCAGGAGTATTTCAAGCTCTGTTTCGGTTCAAAATTTTCAGAATTCGGGTCGGATATTTTAATTGCTCACTGTTGGTTTACTTTGGCACTTGAACATCCGTTATGCGGCTATGTTGTTATTTTGTTGATTTGAACTAATACTGCATTTAGGCCAATGAATTTGAATTCGAGGCCGCGTCTCTTCGTAAGTCGCTTCTCTGTTTCAGTTTGGTTTTTGGCATTTAAACATCCGTGCACATATATCTTATTGTTTTACTAATTTGAATAAATACTGCATTTAGGCCAATGAAATTGAATTCGAGGCCACGCCCCTTTGGAAATCGTTTCTCGATTTCAGTTTACTATTTTCGGTTTATTTTACTGATTTGAATAAATACTGCATTTATGCCAATGAAATTAAATTTGAGGCCGCGTCCCT
Source organism: Anisodus tanguticus (assembly GCA_034509755.1). NCBI lineage: Eukaryota > Viridiplantae > Streptophyta > Magnoliopsida > Solanales > Solanaceae > Anisodus > Anisodus tanguticus. The sequence goes on from CM067548.1 coordinate 30,570,287, forward strand.
TCGGAAATCGTTTCTCGGTTTTAGTTTGTTGTTTTCGGTTTATTTTACTGATCTGAACAAATACTACACTTAGGCCAATGAAATTGAATTCGAGGTCGCATCCCTTCGAAAATCGTTTCTCGGTTTCAGTTTGCTGTTTTCGGTTTATTTTATTGATCTGAACAAATACTACACTTAGACCAATGAAATTGGATTTGAGGTCGCGTCCCTTTGGAAAATGCCTCTCGGTTTCGGCTTGCTGCTTTGGTATAATTTACTGATTTGAACATGATACTACATTGGCCGATGAAAATATCCATCGATTTTGAGGCCTCCATAATTGGAAAGACAAAAATAAAACTTCTGGGCAAGAATGAAACTTAAATCCTTTTTTATTTCATCTGAAAGATCAACATGTTTAGTAGGCGGGGCAACTAAAATGACTAACGAGTTATATGTTCACAGCCACGACGTGATTGGAATTATCTTTCTTTTTTCATCCGAGAGATCAACATGTTTAGTAGGCGAGACAACTAAAATGCCCAACGAGTTATATGTTCGCAGCCACGACATGATTGGAATGATCTTTTCAAAATTTAAGTATGAGCCCTCCGTAATCAAAACATTTACTGTTTTGGATACTGATCCGGAGTTATTTATATTCAACTGTTTCTAACCGTTTGTTCTTGACAGCTTGCAAGGAACAAAGTCAATGAAGGCAAATACTCCTCGGAGATTATTTATTTTGTTGTTGTTTTTACTTTCTTTAATTTAGCTTTATCTCGTTCTGTATTGTAATATTATTTATTGTACTTGTAATTATTAAAATGCTTAGAATAGGTAGACTTAGAATTAATTAATAGGGTAGTCTAAAACTGGATGTCGCTAGCTTATTTAATTGTAGGCTTGGTTAGTTCAAACTTAGAAACCCTCCGCTAGTTATTTATTTTTAGGCTCGTCATGCATATTTAAGATTTTCAAAACAACTTTGGTCATCTTTTATTCGCTTTATTAATCTTACAAATAAGTTTGTCTTTTCCAATTTGCAACTCAAAAAATGATTTTCAAAAAAAAGAATTACTTCTTTGGCATTATAAATAAATTACTTTTCTATCAATTGTCAAAAATGCATGTATTTATTCAAAATCACTTTACATGTATTTTTATAAATGATGCTAAAAATGCATGTCTTTTATCTCAAAAAATCAATTTTACATATAGTTGCATAAAAATACAAATCTTTACATTATCAAATGCATCTTTTTAATTATTTGCAAACATCTTTTTAACTTTATATACTTTTAAACATGCATTTTTCTTAGCATAATAATTAACCTGAGTTTGACCGGATAACCGCAAGTTAGCGGATCTTAAAGGATGCCTAACCCCTTCCCTTTAGGATAATAAAGAACCCTTACCTAGAATCTCATTAGTTTCACAGACCATGAAATCGGAGTTATTGTGCAGCATTTAGTTAACAATTAGGTGCCCTAATTCACCTTACAATAATTAAGTGGCGACTCCTTAATCCAATACCCAGGAATCACTAATATGTTGCACTCCGCTTTGACCCATGGTTAAAAACGGGTGCGACATCATGTACCATATCCAACAATCGGCTTTCCAAACCTCTTTCAGCAGTAACTCAACAGTTCAAATGCCAATATAATATGTATAAATGAGATAGATATGTGTACACCATGCAATCACCATAAACAATACAATCAATATTATAAGTTCTTTTTCAAGTGTCAGACGATATGTAGAGTGATGAATGCATGACAAGTCAAATCAAGGATATAAGTATCAAACATGGCTACAAGCCCATATAGTCAGCAATCATACCAAACCTAAACGAATTTATGCACCACGCTCACGGTACGAAGGCTAAACACATAAATTCCTTCAAGTATATCATACTAGTTCATTATTAACCCAATATCAGTTTACTAGTGCCCATATTAGTGTTCGTCACCTCACTAATATGGGACACCTAATTCCCCATTACTCTAATTAAATCATTATTAGCATACCAACACATAACGCTATACTAGAGTCTAGTAAGTCTCAACTTGCCTTAATCGAAGCCGAAGAACTCACGCAATAGCCTTGCCTTTCCTCTGAGCCTCCTTACGACACCACTCTGGTCAATCATATCAATTAAATGAGAGTATAGATCTAACGGTACCCATATCTATAGGCGAAACTAGAATCTCCAAGTTAAACTACAAAGGAACCCTGGGCCCACATTATCAAGACTCAAACTTTATTATCCAAATAGTACCATAATATGCTAGATAGTCATAATCTCAAGTTAATTTAATAACCCTAATTGGATCCTCAATTTCACGAATTGGTAAAAAGTCCAAATTCTAACTCTAGAAATTCCCTCAATTCCGAAAAGGGTTTATGACATGCAATTGGTGAATTAAACATCACCAACTAGTCTAATACATCACTAGTTTATCATGTCAACAACAATAAACCAAACACCAACCCCAAATATAACTCTCTTATTCTCAACAAAACACTTCTCTTATCCCCCCCCCCCCCCCAATTTAAGAATCATGCTTAGGATATAATTAAACTAGAACACATTAATAAAAGGGTGGAAGGTTACCTTAATGATGAATTTCTCTAGAATCTTCAAGAAACTTACTGCCCAAGATCTAGTACCAAGAGGAATATTTTAGGAAATGAGAATAGAATTCTAGGTCTTTACACTTTATAATTTGAACAGTGTTTCCGCTTGGCGGAATTGATCCAGCTGGAGTGGACACAATTCGGCAAAAACCCTATCAGTTGAGCGAATTCACTTAAAATCCCAAACCTCTGTTGGGGTGGAAGTAAACTCCGCAGATGCGCACCCGCCCTTGCGAGGACCATGTCCGATAAGGCGGACCCTGGGCTCATAGAAGAATCTCACTTCTGCGAGCCAGACCTCCGCTGAGGCGAACCGACGGAAGTAGAAACAAAGGTGCTAGGGCGAACACCAGACATCAGCAATGTCCAAAACTCACCAACTCTCCCTCAAATGCCCAAAATAGTCTCAGAATCTCCTGAATATAAAACAAACATGTATTCCTATAAGAAAACACATTCTAGACCTACTTGGGCACTCAGATTTCCTAGAGAAAATTGTCTAAGGCTCGGGTTTGACTAAAGTCAACTCTTAAGTTCTAATTTCACAATTTTACAAACAAACCCTCAAAATACACCCGGTTACCTTAAAGAACAAAATCAAAGGCTCGACTAAGTCATAAACGTCATTCTGGAGATGGAACCGACGAAACTACGAAAGGAGCACGTTTACCTAAAAGTCAACTATGATTCAAACTTCTCTATTCAAGGGATTTATCAAACCTACCAAAAAAGATCCAAAACCTATCTAAACTCCTCGAAAGTGGTACCACCCATTCCCGCAAATCACAAGCAAGCAAATAAAGACTCAAGAAGGGTAATTTAGAGATTTCAAGGAAAAATAAGTAAAATAACTTTTCGAGTTGTTACAATGTCTATGTTTTGCCAAAGTGATTCATGAAGCTGATAAACTCAAACCCAGGGCTAGACAAGCCATACATATGGGCTATGTAGAGTCTTAGAAAGGTTATATACTATATGGCACTATTAATCATGTATTTTTTGTCAACAGAGATGTCACATTTAGAGATAACATATTTCCTTTCAAAGACAAGGACAACAATACCAATAGAAGTACTCTTATATTCAACTACACTGGACTAAATAATCATCCTGATGAAGCACAACAAAACACATCAGTTATTGACAATACAATATATAATGAAGGCCATACATTAGCACAAGATGAAATTATGACACAGACTCCACAAGAAATATAGAGTGTAGATGATGTAGATATAACACAAGTTCCACATATTCAACAGGATGATCACTAAATTCCACCAGAGGATCCACATATTCAACTAGATGCATAATCACAACAACAACAAGATAATCTTAGACAATCAGGAAGACATAAGAAATCTCCTATTTGGATGAGAGATTTTGTGTCACTAAATGTTCAAGATTCACCATATACTATTGCAAACTACATATCCTATGACAGTGTCAAACTAGCTTATTAAGCTTATCTCACAAATTTGTCTAGCACTACTGAACCTCAGTCCTACAAAGAAGTTATTGCTGATCCAAGATGGATTGAAGCAATGACAACTGAAATTGGTGCATTACAAAGTAACAATACTTGGGAAATTGTAGAACTTCCAAAGGGAAAAACACATATAGGTTGCAAGTAGATTTACAAAGTTAAGTACAAATCAACATGAGAAGTTGAAAGGTTTAAAGCTAGATTGGTTGTCAAAGGTTATAGTCAAAAGGAGGGTATTAATTATCAAGAAACTTTCAGCCCATGAAGACTATCAGAATTGTGTTATCTATTGATGCTCAGAACAATTAACACATTTATCAAATGGATGTGTTTATGTCTACCTACAAGGTGATCTACATGATGAAATATACATGGAGTTACCTCAAGGTTTTAAGAGTTAGGGGAAGAATCAAGTATGCAGACTCATTAGATCACTCTATGGGTTAAAGCAAACACCTAGACAATGGAATGCGAAATTGTTTGAGGCACTGCTAAGTTTTCAGTTTGTGCAGAGTGAACATGATCACTCATTATTCATAAAAAAGGACACCAACAAGCTCAGTATTTGTACTTGTATGTGTGGATGATATGCTGATTACAGAAAGAAACATTTAAGTGATTGAGGAAACAAAAGAAGAACTGAAGCAGTCCTTCAAAATGAAGGACTTAGGTGACTTAAAGTGCTTCACAGGAATTGAATTTCCTAGATCAAAATAAGAAATTCTTATGAACCAAAGAAAATATACTTTAGAACTTATCTCAGAAACAAGATTGAGTAATGAAAAACCTGCAGCCACACCTATTGATACTAACTCTAAGTTTACTAATGAGCAATATGATGAATCTATGAAAGACTAAAATGAAGCAATCAGTGATCCTGCAGCTGATCAATGAGCTTATCAAATGCTAGTTGGAAGGTTACTATATTTGACAATGACAAGGCCAAATATTTCATATGGAGTTCAAACATTAAGTCAGTTTCTACAGCAGCCTAAAAAGTCTCACATGGAAGCAACATTGAGAATTGTAAGATATGTAAAGAATCGGCATGATCAAGGTGTGTTGTTGTCATGCAAAAAGAATAATATTATCACTGCATTTTGTGATGCAGCCTGTGCATCATGTCCACATACTAAGAGATCAGTAACAAGCTACTTGGTATTGGTAGGAGACTCCTTAGTGACTTGGAAATCTAAGAAACAAACAACTGTTTCTAGAAGTTCAGGATAAGCTGAATACATGAGTTTAGCAACTACAGTAACAAAAATTGTTTAGCTACAAGGTTTGATGCAAGATATGGGGTTTGAAGTTCAGAAACCAATAGAAATATTCACAGACATCAAATCAGTCATTCAACTAGCAGCTTATCTAGTTTACCATGAAAGAACTAAGCACATTGAAATTGATTGTCATTTTATAAGAAAAAAATCTCTAAATGAACAGTGGTTACAAAGTATATTCCTACTCAAGATCAACCAGTTGATCTTCTAACCAAAGGGCTCAACAAAGTTCAGCATTACTACCTTAGTTCCAAACTAGGTGTTCAAACCATTTTTGATCTTCCTAGTTTGAGGGGGAGTGTAGAATCTAGCAATATAAAGGTTGGTTAACGAAAGTTAGTTAAGGTAGTTAATGAAGGTTACTTGAAGTAGTTAGTAAGTAAGGGCAGATTAGTAAATTCCCTATGTCCAAAAGTTAGTTAAGAACTCCTAAAGTTAGTTACTAGTAGGAGTTGTTTACATTATATATACAGCTATGTATCACAGTGTATATCCATCGAAAAATAGTCTTCTTCTTCATTTTCTATTGATCAATGTTATTGATCAATGAGTTCACCTTCTTCCTAGTCTCAATTTACAACACCAATCAGTAAGATTAGGTTGCCACCGTCAGGAATTACAAATTAAGGGCTTTAGTCTCATTCCTTTGAGAATTACGATTTGCTTTATGTAAGTTCTTTGTATTATTTGATCCACAATATGTCTTGACGAAGTGCACTCCAATACAGTTATTCTGATCTTAATACAATCATAATTGCTTTTTGCCTCTAACTTGGATGTCTCTTCCGTTTGAATTTTGCAATAGCAATTCGATAATCACAAAGAAGAACAAATCTTTAGAATAGGCTTTTCAACAATGGTAATATCGAGTAAATCTCAAGCCATTTTACAAGTCATACCATCACATACATATACATACAATTAGTGTACTTGTCCCCGCTCCGCACAATCATAAAAAAGGAATTTAAATATGATCATGATCACAAACTTATGTATAAACTATTTGACGGAAAGAATTTGTGACAAATATTGTATGTTAAATATGAAAATCGGTATATGTAAATTTGATTAAGAAAAATCATATATGAAACAAAACATAATTTTAGTGGAGGAGAACACTTCATAATAAGAAATAATTCACATAAAATGAGAAAGATTGATGTGATAAAAAAATTGCATCTAAAAGTATTAAATTTTTTTAGTGTCACATTACCTTTCTCATTTTCATAATTTCTTATATATCTCCACTATCTTATGATCTTTCGTTAACCCGCTCCTAGGAAGCGAAGTAATGGTGTTGTACCTGCTCCAGAAGGTGGATTATGAATGAGGCAAAATGAATTTAAACATACAATCAACAAAATTATCCAATCAAATTATAAATATTGTTTATATATCCACACAATAAGTGCAAAGTCTCACAATCATAATTCTCACAACATCGAGAGTACAGGCTTGCAAAAGTTACTCTGAACTTGTATAATTAGTTAATCACTTTTAAAATAAAAGTGAAACAGAAAGAAGCAATTCATATCCGTAATCAAACTATCCAACAATAGAATATATATGAACATATTTTCTATCCACCTCTATATATCTTCATATAGTTGCCCCTTCCTTTTACTTTATTTGTTGTCCAGCGAAAAATTTGTCATAGATTTAGCGACTTTTTGTATTGTCGGAAAATGATTTCTACTTGATAAAAAGTAAAAATAAAATAATAAAAGAAACTCAAAAAATATATATAGAATATGATGTCCAAAGAGAGGATATTAAGCTTATTTATAGAGAGGGAAAATATAAGGATGAGGCAAAAGAATTAATCCTCTATTATCACCACATTCAAGGATATATTAAGAGCATTAATTTGATTCAGGTGTATGGAAATCGTGCCCATTTCTTTCATTACAGTGATTCACCGTATTCACTATGTTAATCAATTGTTAGCCATTGTGGCTCTTAATTGCCTTCATAAGTCTTTATTTAGGAGATGTGACTTTGGTGATTTTCTTAACCTAACACATAATATTTTAAAATGAAAGAAAAATAAAAAAGAAAGAAATAAATAGAATCTTTGGCCATAGAGAGGTGTCGCATCAACTTTTATATTTCTAGCTTTAATATATATATATATATATATATATATATTTATATATTATATATATATATATATATATATATATTTATATATATATATTGATTCTAAATTATATTAAAAATACATGTTTCTTGAAATATTTTCACTTGGAAGAAAGTTTTTCTCCTTAATGATATTTCTCACATCTAACTTCCTTTGATTTCAACTAAGATAATCATATAATAAGTCTTAACGTTGCAAAAAAAATAATTTCTCATATTTAAACTATTTGAGCATACACATCAGTCTCAAATAAATATAACAATTATTTGACACGTTAACCCCCACATTTTATATGTCAACACGTGAACTTCAATATTCATGTTATTATGCAATAGAAGTAAGATCACAAATTGATACAACTATGCATAATCCCTTGCGTAAAGTCAATATGGCTTGATCACATGCATAATTAAACATGAAACATATTCCAAAAAGAAAACATTTATCGTATTTTAATAAATAGGTGTCAACATGAAACCAAACACCCAAAAAGAATATATTATGTTCTTCACAAGTCACACGAAAGACTTCAGATTTTATAAGATTTTAAACCTTTAATAAATCTTAAAATTTTGTATCTACAAATATCATTTTATATGACCTCAAAATGCCATAACAACTTTCAAGTATAGAAATTTCTTTTTAATAAGCAATTTACTTTATATCATTTCATTCTCATGATTTTAAAATAATAAAAATATTTTTCAAGTATTAATATGATTTTTATAAATAAAATACTTCATATCATCTCACAACCTGAAAATAAACTTCACATATAATCCTTACGCCAAAATAACGAATCACAATGATCACATAAGATAATGTTATTCCAAAAACTAACAAGCATTTGAAAATCATCATATAAGCAAATCATCTACCCTAACATTAAAGGATAGGAATCTATAAATAAATAAATTAGTAGAGTTAAGAAAGTATAACTCGATTTATTATTATTTTCTTCTTGATTTGTTGCTGGCCACATTTGCCATATCAAATTCAAAGTAACTGCTGCCTTAGACAATCTTCTTGTTATGATCTTGCTGCATCTTCTGAAGACTTTAAAACAATTTGCGAAGACAATAAATTTTAAAAAGGATATCTGAGAGTATTCATTTCTTTCTCTATGTCCCTTGATCTTAAACAAAAGATCAGATAAAAATATCTAAATAAAATCAAATCTCAGTGACCCCCAAAAGAATAAATGTTTTACTCACCAACCAAACACTAAAAAATATTTGCCAGAAGATGTCTTCCTACAACGCTACGTCTCATTTTCTTAAGAAATCAATTAAGTAGCATATAAAAGCAAAGTGACTTAAGTTCAACAACTATTGATAAGTTTATAGAACACAAATTCCTTTTTTTTTTGGAGATATAAGAAAATAATCATTTTCTCAACTTGGAGAATGAACAAGTTATAGCATGATAAGCCCCTTTTTTGTGGGCTATTGAAGTTTTTTGCTGACTTAAGTTATCCTGAAGTGAATATATCTATGTTTCTCATGCGGTTTTACTGAATCAATTCAAGTTCAAACCCCACGAGTTCATTAACAATATATAATCTTCTCTTCAAAAAATCCCTTATTGTTATGTTTTTCTCAATAATCATATCTTCTTAATCAAAATATGGATTCTACTATGAAATTGTTGAAACAATATTAGAAATGATCACATTAAGAAGAATAAATAAGAGACAAATAAAATATAGTAATAATAATAAAAATAAGAAAGTTGAAATTGAAAAAACCAATTCAATGCACGCTATGGATAGCGTTGTCTTCAGAGTAGATTTCCGTCGATACCTCGGTGCAAATAGCAAAGTGACGTTCTACTCCCAAGATACAATGAACCACTCAGGAATCTTCTAATGTGCACTCAAATAGAAGTTCCGGAAAACCCTTTTAATCTCTCGACTGCTTTAGTAAAAAAGAAGATGCAAGAATGTAGAATTTTATGTCCCAAGAATATTTTGTATTGCTGGAGTTTTGTGTTGCTGAAATTTTTTCCAAGTAATGAAAATCTACAGCAAACCCATTATTTATAAGGGGTAGAAAATAACTAACACACTTTTTCACAGAAAGAATGTATCCCTTAAGATTGAATGACAAATTTTCACAATGAATAGGTGTATCTTTTAAAGAATGGGTAATACATTTTCATAGTATGTTGTGTCTTTATAAAAGCGTGTTTAAATTTTGAATCACTTCTAAAATAAATTCCAATAGATACGTGATAGAGAAACAAAAATCTTGTATATTAGCTTTCATCTCCCCATCTTATAACTTGCATTTTTTATCCAATTTTTGGTAGCAATTTTCAATGTCAGCATTGTTAATATATGTATAGCTTATGCAATAATCCCTGTATTATTTCTGGAATTGGAGAGGAGTCCATTCATAGTATTGGAAGTTTGAATATGGTAAACAATTTGAGGGGTACCCATGAATTGTGGGTTTGTGGGGGTGTGAATGGAAAATTGAGCTACTTTTCTGAAAAGACACTAGCAAAGGATGTGACTTTTTTGTAAATTCACTATCCTTTTCATAACACCCATTCGTTGGCTATATAAGTTGAAATTCTGTTTCAGATTATGAATTTACTAAAGCATAAAAACTACTGAAAATTTTAGCTTTTTTACTCCCCTCTCTTCTCTGCATTTGCATTTCTTTCAAAATAAAACGTAAGTTTCCAGTGTGATTTGTTGCCGCCATTTGAGTTCGCTGAAGTTCTGCAATTTGCATTGCCGCTATCGCAGAATAGTTTTCCGTTCTACTCTGGGAGAAATTAATCCATTAACCTTGACAACTGTGAGAGAATTAGATTTCTTAAGGACACACAAAACTTGTGTGTGTTTCATCTAATTCTGTCCTTAACGTTTTTTTATTCTATTTTTGTTTGATTTAAAACACAAACTGATTTTACTAAAATATTGATTTGAATATTATAGATAGTAAGCTTAAGAAACCTAATTTGTTTATTATTTTAATCTTTTGTGTTCTAATCTGAAGCAATAAAAAGTACTCTTTTCTGAAATAAAAAGCAACTTCAACGAGGTACTCTGTCCATTTTATAGTTTCATCACCTTTTACTAGAGATGGCAGTGGATTCTGGACCCGATCCAGATCCGGTGGATCCAGATCCGTTTTATAGGATATGGATTTTCAAAATTTGGATCCGACGGATCCGGATCGGACCCGGATCCATTACTGACGGATCGGATCTGGATCTGGATCTTGTATTTGAGATCCGTATCCGTTCCAGATCCGACCCGTGGATCAGTTTTTTATTAAATATATTCATAACTTGGAATGTAATTTTATATGTATTTTCTTAAAATTGCTAAGCACATCCTTGCAAGTTTAATTCTCAAAACAAGTTTAATTTATCCCCGCGTTAACTCAAAAACCCAAAAATAAATAGGTAACTTCGATAATAAAATCAATGTTATATTAATGAATGACTAACATCTCCATAGACAAGTAGTTAAAATTATATTCACTTCATTTGTGAAGATTCCAAGCACATGCAAGTTCTGCATTGTGAAAATACTAGTCAGCATTTTTCACAACTATTGTCATTGTCCAACATTTTCAATTAATAACTCACAATCAAAACGAGACAACGAACAAAATATCTCATATGAACATTTCAAAACTGAAATACAATAAACTGTTAGCTAAGTAAAAATCGTTTATCAGTTCAAAAATAATTTTCTTAACAAGGTTACATTCTTAGTAAGGCAATTTTTTTTACATGTGGATCCAAATCCGATCCGTGGATCCGATGGATCTGGATTTGGATATGATTTTTATGAACCCGATGGATCTGGATCCGAATCTGAATTCAGGTATGAAAAACGGATCTGGATCTGAATCTAATAGGATCCGATCCAAATCCTATCCGTTGTCATCCCTACCTTTTACTTTTGTTTTTGTTTTTGCTTTTTTGCTTTTTGCTTTTTGCTTTTTGCTTTTTGCTTTTTGCTTTTGAATCACTAAAACTGAATTAAAGAAATACTACTAATGAGTTTTGAGTTTTGACCCCACTTTCTTCTTTTAGATCTTTTAAAAACTACATATTTTCTCTTTTGTTTTTTCTTCATTTTCTATTTACCTTATTTTCACAGGTATGTTATAAATGTTTTGGAAGAGTAGAATAAATCAAAATTCTAAATTTTTGCTATATCTAAATATAAGAAACGAATAGGCCGTAGAAAGAAGCTTATGATATCTGGCAAGCAAATTATTTGACAACTAAAGGCACAAGAATGTTAAGGATTATGTATATCATGCAATTGTTTGAGCGGAAAATATGGTTCTATTATTTAATAACACATGCTCTAAAGTCAGATGCCAACACAAATGGTTAACTAAAGAGAATTTCACTCTTTGGGTGTGAGTGATAGAAACCGTGTACTGATATACACGGACAAAGCCGTGTATATCAAAGGAACAAATTATGTATATTAACTTATCATAGTTATAGAATTCTTGTGTAATTATGATATTAGTCTTGTATTAGAAAAAATTATTAGAATTATAGTAGAAAAGGTAGATTTATTTTCATATTTAGATATTGTATATTTATATATATATATACGTCTTTCATTAATGAAAATAATCAAGACATTATTATCTTCCAAATGAACAAATTCAATCAATTGTGCATATTTATTATTATTACTATATGTATTAGATAGGACAGAGAACTTACATTATTTACTTTCTAGGAGTATATAAGAACATACTCTTCTCTAAATGAAAGGATTCTTTCTTGAGAGTTGAGTACGCGATACTTTATTTGAGTTTTTAAATATATATATTTTTCCATAAATATTATTTCCTTCTACATTTGATTTTAAATTTTCTTACATTATATATATCTTATTTGTTAAAAGACAAATCTCTAACAACCGCGGAAAGCGCGGTCTAATTTATAGAGGCTATTTCACACATATGTTTGATGATGCAAAATTTTCTTAATTGGTTGGTTGTTAAATGTCATTATATGCAAAAAAAAAAATTAAGTTTACTTCTATAGTGTAGAGTTGTTTGTTACAATAAGAATTTTTATGGTTAATGTTTGTAAAATGAAATTTTGTAACTGCGCGAAGCACGGACATATTCTCAAATTTAAATTATACATCACATATTCAATTTTAATATAATGAACCAAACATTTAAGTGAAATTACGTATTTACTAAATAATCCAAGAAGTGTTAATCTTTGTATTATAACCCCAAAATTATGCTCCCTGCATAACTTTATCCATCAACCAAGTGACCCCAAAATTAGTCACCCTGGAAGTATTAATTGTTCAAAGATATAATTATTCTACTGTATAATTGAGGAATTGTTCCACGAACATTTTAGAAATTTGAGAGCCAAAAGCCACTTATAATGTAAACGAGTTGAATAAGCAAGCCAATAAGATCAAATTGCTCTTGTTGAACCAACTATTAATCACCAAGTTCTTTGTTTAGCCAAATCAACTTGGGATATTTACTCTCAATTCACTTTTACTTGTTTATTATATTAAAAATAAATTTTTATTTTTATTTTTCACTTTTAGCATATCAAAAGAAGACAATTTCTTTTTTTCTGTTTTACTCATAGTATTAATTACTCATTTCAATTTTTTTTCAAGTCTATTAAAATTATACACCAAATTAATATGGATATTATGATAAATTATGCACTTCATTTAATATTTATTAAGAGGTGCAAAGTCAATAATAGACAAGTAAAAATGAATGGAGTAAATACTTACCTCCTCGTTCCTTGGGTTAATCAATCAAATCAGTGATGGGGTTGAACTGAAAATATTGCACTTATCAAATAAGTAGTATAAAGACAATTATTTGTGTATACTACAGATAAATTGTTGAATTTCTTATGGATTTTTTGGTTGAGAGTAGTTATTTCGAGATTATAATATGAAGATTAAAAGTATTTAACGTTATTTTTGTTGTTTTATCTCAGGATTCCACCAAATATGATATAAAAATAAAATTATAATTAAGGTATAAGTAATATGAGATTGTTAATATTGGAATAAAAAAATTGTACTATCAAATATGAAATGTAATAATCTCATAATTTATTTCGAGATTATAATTCATGATCTCACCAATTAAATGACTCTTAATGTAAGAGAAATTTTTAATGCAGTGAAAAAAAAATCTAATCTCACTGGTCTTTTGATGATTATATTCAAACACTTGGTTTAGATTCTAGTCAATTTTGAAGTGTATTTTGATAAATAGTTAGTGATAGTTCAGTAGGAAATGCGAACATTGATAGTTCATATAGAAAACTCGCAAAAAAATGATATTTAGTAAGCGTTTGGCCATTAAATCAAATATTTTTAGCTTTATTTGAAATTTAGAAGTTGAAATTTGAAGATAGAGTTGTGTTTGGTTATAATTTTTACAAAGAATATTTGGTTGTTTGAATGTACTGAAGTGTAATTATTAGAATTTTAAATTCTAAATATAACTTGTAATTATTAGAATTTTCATGGCTAAATGTTGATTTTCAAATTAAATGGGGAAAAAAATGAGGTGTTTTTTGACCATTATTTGTAAAGAAAGAGTGTTGAATAAATTGAAATAGTTAAGAGAGTGTTTATTTACCTACCACTCTGCACACACGCTGACATTGTATTGAACATTACAAGGAAATTACTATATCTATATCATCCTGTAGCTCGATTGGGAAAGACAAGTCATGGCAAGCAAGGTCCGCCGGAAAGGTGGTGAAGGCTTTTCCCATCGGAATTCTTCTACCAATAATAACAACATTCTGCAACCAAAGTTCTACAAGATTATATTTCCCCAACATGAATGCACCCGTCTAGTATGTACAATACTTGATTTCTTCCCCTTTTCTTCTTTTGAGTTTTTTTTTTAATTCAACCATTTGTATATGTGTGTGTGTTGGACAAAGATAGCGGTGTGCATGCATCCGGTGTTTGTGTGTGTAATGAAAAGAATCAAGTTCATCTACTAACTTCCTGTCCTTATTTTTATCATTTGATTCTACTTACTCTGCTTCATACAAGATTCTTCACTCATGTACTCTTAACTTCACGAGAGCAAAGAAGAAATTTAGTTCCTTTGGGTGTGTTTGGTATGAAGGAAAATTGTTTTTCACGAAAAATGATCATGGAAAATGAGTGATTTTCTTATTTACTTTCTGGTATTTAGTTAAGTGGAAAATATTGTTTCATAAGTATTTATATAGTACTAGTATAATTTAGGCAAACATTGTGGGGGGGTGGGGGGGGGCAGAGGGTTGGGGGGGGGGGGGGGGGCAGAGGGTTGGGGGTGAAGGCGTGAGTGGGGCGGGGTGGGGTGTTGGGTGTAGAAGGAGACAATTAGAGAGAAATTCGAAGTTATGTGAACACTGTTGGAAATTTGCCTTGTAATATTTATTTACTTCTCGTACTGCTTTACTTATCCAACAATTTTAAGACAAGATTTGTATTAGTGTTCGAAAGATGTCGGTCAAAAGTTGTGTGACCAAATCTGGATATGGCTGTGGTTTTCTGGTAGAAGAGACTTGTGATTATGATGTTGAAGGTGTTCATGGTGTCACCGCTCCTGAGAGTGGTGGGAACAAGCGCCCACGAGAGGCTGGGGATGTCAACTGGGACAAGAGGAGAAGGCTGAAGATGTGGTTTTATCTTGTAGAAGAAGACCTATATCTATCCCAGACAAAGGATCCAAATTATGGTAAGGAGGAAATGGACACTCAGTCCGATGAAGTGACTGAAGTGGGCCAGAATCCGAAATTAGGATAAGTAATTTTTCTTCCTTATCAAGAATAAGATTAAATAATGTCTGATTAAAAAGGGCTTAAAGTAAGGAGGAATATGAAAATGTTTTCACGAAATAATTCCTTACGCTTTAAAATCAGAAGTTTAATCTCATATTTCTTCCAGTTTAAAGATTGAATTTTGTAAACTACTTAAAAAGATTTGTTCTTTTAATTGTAATTTTTAAAAGTGTGTAAAATATGTTCGCACATACGAGGGAAAAAGATCCACTGACTGTGCGAAAACTGTTACCACTTTTAAGTGAGCGCCAGGGATTTCCCTAGGCACCAATCATAATGCCTAATCATAAGGGAAGAAGACTAAAAGCTAAAGACGTTGAGCCTGTCACACTATTTGGCAGAAGATCCTTCATAGGATGATATTGGACACTCAGTCATACAAAGCCTACGGGCGACTGGAGCGGGGCCAAAATTCCTTTGATAGGATGATATTGGACACTCAGTCATACAAAGCGTACGGGCAACTAGAGTGGGGCCAGAATTCATTTCATAGGAAAAGTAATGGACACCTAGTGTGGTGGGCTAGAATTTCCAGAGTCTTAAATGATCTGAAGGCCAGAAGAAAGGCAGAAAAGTAATGGACACCTATTAAGGTGCGCAAGAGTTTCCAAGTCTTAAATGATCTGAAGGCCAAAAGAAAGGCAGAAAAGAAATTGGACACTCAGTCTGCCAAAACAACTGGAGTGGGCCAGAGTATCCAGATCACATATGATCCGGTTACGCCCTAACCACGGGCACGGGGTTGTTCACATGAAACAACGCCACCTCTAAAGTAGAAGGGGTTGGAGACGTTGTCCTCAATAAGACTTCAGGGAATGGGATCACTCTAAAATGAGGTGATACATGTCCCAAACTTGGTTTAAGGGACGCTGTTGGTCAAGCTGGTTTGAGACTAGTCCAACAGGTCTATAATAACTAAGAATGGAACATTATGTCTATAGCCAAATGAATGATATATTTGTAATCCGTGCATCTATGTCATCATAGATTAAGACACGTTAAATAGAAAGTCATTCAAAAGCTAACGAAGTTGAGATTGTTGCCTTCTATCGACATAAACCCTCAAAATGAATGTGAGGTAGACGAAGAGGCAAAATCATCTTTCCATTCCGTCAAAGGAATAGCGAAAGAAGCACCGCTCCTCTAGAACTTAATCACACCTACATGGGTGATTTGAAGTTTGTACAAAATAGAGGGGGGAGACAAGTACTTTATGACCTTCATTGATGATGGTACAACGTATTGTATCCTTTGTTTGTTGAAAAGCAAAGATGAAGTTATTGAAGCGGATAAGCGCTACAAAGCAGAAGTTGAAAATCAACTAAGCCTACGGATTGCGGAATTCGTAGTGATAGAGGGGGAGAATGTGAAACATCGTTCATCAAACGACTGCTCATTACTCACCACAGTCTAACGATGCTAGCCAAGCGCAAAGTCGTACGCTCAAATTATGTAGGGCAAGGCTATCCTTACCGCTAATGCGATTCTCAATAGAACTCCACATAAGGATAAGGATAACCATCCGTGTGAGACATGGAAAGGATCTCACATACAAATGTTGTGATATGGGGTGGCTTGGTAGAGGTTGGAATACCAAAACAGGTCAAGTTGGACCTAAGACTGTAAATTGCATATCCACTGGATCTGCAAATAAAAGTAGTTCTTATCGCCTCTTGGTGTCAAAGAATGCTGAATTCTTTGAAGATAACTTTCCTTGAAAAGGAAAAAGAAGTAATTGCTCAAGGTTAACAAGAACCCGCGAGTGCCTGACTGTCCGGAACTAGACGTTCCTTACCTACAGGATTCGAAAGTTACTGACTATCTGGAACTTAATATTCCAGATCTACAGAACTCAGAGATTCTAGATGTTGAACCGAGACGGAGCAAAGAGGGGACAAAGACTTGTTCCGGCCTTCTAGCTTGTATGGTTGAGAATGAACCATGGACAATTAACAAATAATTGTCATCTCCAGAAGTGTTGCTTTGGAAAGAAGCTACAAAGAGAGAAATAGATTCATCATATAGAACCATACTTGTGTAATGATTGATCTTCCTCCGGGAAAAGAACCTTTGGGTTGTAAAAGTGGATACTCAAAAGTGAGTACAAAGTAGATGGATCTACTAACGAGTATAAGGCCTCGGCTACTTGTACATGTGCTTCCCTGTGAATAGCTTAACATCCAGGGCCATTGCAGTCTTGTGTGGACATGGATGTTGAAACAACCTTCCTAACCGGAGAGTTGGAAGGGGAGGTTCAAAGTTGGTTTGCTGGACTGTTGGGCTTCTTCCTAAACTTTCATTTAGGTCCCGAAATGTTTACATTTTGGTCCTGGAAGTTTTAGATAAAACATAAACAATGAATCTGACCACAGAAACATCGACTCTGAAGTTAGAAAGCCAACAGTTGGAAAACCAACAGTCTGAGAGTGGAAGTTATATTGAAACAAAAGATATGGGTATCACAGATGACATCTTAGGAATTAGATTTCTAAGACATCTAACGGACTGGTCTAACTCCAAACTCAGTTGTGAGATAGTTGACAGTCTCGTTGAAGCCACCAATGGATATGAATCATATAACTGATTCGAATCATGGTGCACCCATATACAAGGAGCGATATGCGCAGGTCACATGTAGTTCAATGTATGTTACACACTACAACCGACCTGGTATCGGCCTATAAAGCAGAATCGTTGAACTAAAGTTCACTGATGATTTTAATAAATGATCAATAGAAGGCGTTGAGTCGGATATGACGATATCTGAAATATTCGCTTATCTACGGATTATGGTATTCTGGATGTCCAGTGGTTCTGGGAGAACACAGTGATGCAAACTGGACATCAGATGTGAAGAGCACCAAAGCCACACGGAAATGTGTATGGTGGGTCTTGGAAAAACCTCTAAGAAAACTTGCATCGGTCGATTCATGATGGAATCAGAGTTTATCGCTTTATACAAAGCATGAAAGAAGTTGAGTAACTTCACGACTCCTTAGAGGACGTCCCTTATTTGGAGAAACCTATGCTTTCAGCAGTTATACACTGTGGCTAGCCGGTCGGCTTCAGGAAGGACACGGATGACGGCGTCTGGACACATTTGTCAGGATCTGTCGGAGACATAAGACCGTATGGCAGTTGATCATCACGGGTGTCACTTCCTTGATTACTAATCAAAGGATATAGCGGACCCTTTAACTAAGGGACTACCCTGAGATGCCTGTCTAGGGGAATGGGTTTAAAACCCAAACAATACGAACCTTTGCGGTGGTAACCCAACCATACTGACTAGAGATCCCAAGAATTTGGTTCAATGGGAAAACTAAGCTGCAAAAGGTTCAGTTGAGCGCTTCGGTGGAAGCAAGAGCACTTCGGATGATGATTTCTGTAGTGAAACATGAATCCAAGGTTGTTCCCGCGATAGACGTTAAAGTGCTACCTGCATGGTGGGTAAAGGTTAAGTTTCCAAACCTTTAACGATCCTCAAACGGTTGAGGTTAAGGTTAAGGGGGAAACTTTTAATGATTCCTAACACTTGTGAAGTGGTATATAGCAGGATACCTTGTAGGAGAACACCTATTTAAGTGCGAGAACAGGCCGCCTCAAATGAACGCACTTAAGAATCCAAGTGTGTCCATTACCACAACGGACAAAACAATAAGAAGAAAATGAATAAAGAGAGTTATTGTGTTGGTATCATTGTCTTGGCTTACATTAAACAATGACGGTTCAAGACATCACGTTCACCGCGCAATAAGTAAGTCCGGTGGTATTCAACTAGGGAAGGTTCAAAGCAGAAGCTACCCTCCTGATGCAATATTCTTTCGCTGAAAGATTGCTGAAAGTAGGCACCTTGTGTATGCGCCAAAATCTCTTTCAACAGGGGATTGTTGGAAATTTGCCTTTGGTGGGGAGGTGCGTCCACCCGTATTTAATGACTTAAACACTAGGGTTCCGTATGTTGGAGGCTTTGTCTCTTCATACGTGCATAATCTACTAAGTGAGTAGATGACCGTAAACCAATGATCGTCAAATTTCATTGAGAAATGAAAGAGATATTAGTCCACAAAGTAAGGTGTTTGAGGCATGATATATGGTGTGGGACAAATCTACCACATCGGTGGGAAAAGGAAGAATTGTTCTCTTTATAAGTCTCAAAATTGGCTAAGGGTTTGGGACCCCAAGGGGTAACCCATGTGTTTGAAGGAGGAAGGACCTAGATGTGCTTGGGTTCAAGGCTAAGCCCACACGCGCGCCGCCACCGCCCGTCCGGTCCGGGCTCGGGTCTCGGGTCGTGGGCCTTGGGCTTCTTCTGATAGACCCCCAAATTGTTTAATATTTACAGTTTGGTCCCTGGAGTTTATGAAAAGATGAAATTGGGAACGACGGAAGGCAGAAAGTTTCTGCCTACCGTTTGGGTTTGTTTTTGGAACGTTGCAACATTAATCATCAGCCATTACCTGCTGATTAACTCCCTCACTAATGGCCATAAACAACCATTACTTGATTGATTAATGGCCATACTAATGGCCATACTAATGGCCATAAACAACCATTACTTGGCAGTTGAGGAGTCCCTCCCTTATGCTATATATTAGTGTCTTTTGGCACAATTGAGACTAGACTACAATATAATACACAGACAAAAACAGAAGAGAACAACTGAAATTCTGTCCACAAACAGTGAACAGAAAACTCAAAACTCTTCCTTCCTTTTCCGTTCTTCAGCAAGTCGTTTCGTGTTTTGTTTTCTTCGTCAGAATCAACCTATTTGCTTTGTAGTATTGATTAGTTGTTGTTTTATCTTGGGAGACTATTGCCCGTTAACGTAAAAGCATATATATGGGGCAATCTTGTCTTAAAGATAGAGAGTCATCTCTCGACTCAACCACAGTTGTAACAATCCAGATTTAGTGTTTCTTGATTTCAGGTTATCAAGATTCAAGACTCAACAAGCTTGCGGCAGTTCTGAATTGCCTATTTGTTTATCCTTTCGAACACTTGTAATATTTATTTACTTCTCGTATTGATTTACATATCCAACAAATACAAAATGAGAGATAGGTGTTAAAAGTGGGAGAGTATAGTTAAGAACTTACAGTAATAAAGACTGTTGACAAATTTAGGCTTATGGTGTAAACTTTAATGAAAGAGTCAGGTATATAGTTACATTAAGGGGTCAAGAGTTCACTAATAGTATGAATGATCAAGTTTATGAACATTTATTGTTAATCTTATTGGAATCCCATTATTTCATTTTTGAACATATGTTGCGTAGATCTTCTGAAATAGGACCATGAAATATTTAATGTGTGTCTTGTTCTATAGTAAAGCTGAGATATAACAATTCACAGCTTAATGACATCCAAAAAATATCCACTATCTATTCTAGTTGGCCTAATTAGACTACTGTGGGTATTTTTGTTTTAGTAATTAGTTCTGAAAGAACAGAGAATACATTATACGAGTATTATAGGATTTCTCTGGATAGAAGGTATATTTCACTGTTTTTGATTCCGAGATGTATGAAACTGAGTCCAGATTTCCTTTGCGCGCAGAGGATTCCGGAAGAGTTTGCCAGCAGATATTGCAGGAACATGCTAAACCCCGTGTATCTTGAGGTTCCCTGTGGAGAAGTATGGGAGGTTGAAGTGGAACATTCTCAAGGCCAAATTTGGCTAGCCGAAGGATGGCAGGATTTCACCGACTATTACTCAATAAGATGTGGGCACTTTTTGATGTTCGGATACAATGCTCATTCCCATTTTAATGTCACAATATTTGATTTGAGTGCAGCAGAAATTGAATATCCATACAGTTCACGCACCTTCTATTGCCATGAAACACACCATGCACCAGAAAGAGATCAGTCTGAGTCAGATGATTCTGTAGATATCCTAGAGGATATTCCAAGAAGACAGAAAGCAAAAGAAAAAAGTCCTGATATGGTTGACCATTCTGTTGAATACCTAGACCTTGTTCGATTAGGACAGTCCAGCAAAAGGAAAAGACAAGAAGGGGTTGTGGAGGATGATGTTTCAGTTGATACACATATCAAAAGAATGGGGGTTGAGAAGTCGCAAGACGATGTAGCTTCACCTTCTTTCAAGAGAGAGGGCCAAAGTGAGGATTTTATATGCTCTTTATCTTATTGGCTATGAACTGAAGTGAAAATCAGTCATCTTGTTACATGATAATTTAGTATATGAGTTTAAGTTCTATGCAATGACAGTGTAAAAATAATTAAACAATCAAGTTATTTATCAGGTCTTATATCTTTATGATAAGTATTACTAGTAATTATTAGCTTTGTAGAAATGGCAACTACCCTACTATCATAGGTTAAACTAGGTGAATGGTGTAAAACGGAACTTTATGTTGTTGGTGTATATAAATTAAATCCATTTATTATTAACACAATGATCTTAATTTTCTGTTTGAAGAAAGCAATGAAGACTGCAGGAAGCACAAGCAACAATCCAAGAGTGTTTATGATCAGAACAAGACAGTAACGGACAAAGAGAGCTCTATAGCATATCAAAAAGCAAAAGCTTTTAAATTTAAGAATCCGTTCATTATATCTTTTATGCAACCATCATATGTCTTTACTACATTCAATCTGGTAAGCTATAAGCTATAATCTTTATTGAATTTGCAGGTGCTCTAGTCTTTCTTTATTCCTTTTTTCACTGTCTAAATCAATTTACTTAGCCATCTCCTTTGGCAGTCCATGCCGTTGAAATTTGCTAGGAAGTATTTCCTTGAGAACGATGGAAATTTAGTGCTTCGTATTCCAGGAAGGGGATCTTGGTCTGTCAAATGCACTTTTGGAACAGTAAATGCTAAAGTTCATTCTGGTTGGAGGGCATTCGTGCTAGAAAATAAGTTAAAAGTTGGTGATGTTTGTGTATTTGAAGTGATTAAGGGCGCCCAGCTCTTTGTAGATGTCACAATATTTCGTGCAGCTGGAAGCACACTAATGCACAATATAGTTGGAGAAGTAACAGAGGGTTCTGATAGTAAAAGCAAGGTTATTAAAACTGATAATTCTGGTCCATTTTCTCAACCCAAGGTAGTTCACACCGGAAAATTAAAGCAGGGGACAGGAGGCTCATATGGTTTCAACTCAAAAATTAAAGGTGATAAAGTTGAATTCTCTCTATAAGATAGTCTGGAGTATACAGCTTTCGTTGTAATAGTAATTTTCTTGATCGTTTCATTAAGGTTATATTGGCTTGAATTTCTTCAGAAGAACATGGCGAAGGCCCTGAGATTGAGCATTCTGCTGAGATTTTGGGCCATTATTCGTCAGTACAGGCCAGCAAAGGAAAAGTCTAGAAAGGGATGTAGAGGCTGATGCTTCAATCAACATTCACACCAGAAGTATCAAGAAGTTACAAGACGATGTAGCTTCGCCTTCTTTCACACGAAAAAACAAAAGTAAGGTGTTCTATGAACAGAATTGATCATCTACTTACATGACAACTTAGTAGTAATATATTGATATAATTTGTTTTTTTCGTTTGAGAAAGCGGAGGAAGTTGCAGGATGCACAAGAAACAATCCAATCATGCTAAGAATAAGGCAGTAATGGACAAAGAAAGGGCTATAGCATATCAAAGAGCAAAGGCTTTTAAATCTAAGAGTCCATTCGTTATATCTTTTATGCAACCATCGTATATCTCCATACCATATAGGCTGGTAAGCTACAAGCTATTTACTCTAAATTTTCCAATACCCTAATCTTTATTCAATCCATATGGATGCATGCCATTATACACGTTTTACTGTGTCCATCTCTTTTGGCAGTACATAACGTCAACATTTGCTAGGAAGTATTTCCTTGAGAATGATGGCAATTTAGTGCTTCGTGTTCCAGGCCGTGGATCTTGGTCTGTCAAATGTACTATCGGACCAGGGGATGCTAAAGTTCATTCTGGTTGGAAGGCATTCGTGCTAGAAAATAAGTTAAAAGTTGGTGATGTTTGTGTATTTGAAGTGATTAAGGGCGCTCAGCTCTTTGTAGATGTCACAATATTTCGTGCAGCTGGAAGCACACTAATGCACAATATAGTTGGAGAAGTAACAGAGGGTTCTGATAGTAAAAGCAAGGTTATTAAAACTGATAACCCTCTTCCATGTTCTCAACCCAAAGTAGTTCACACTGAGAAATTAAAGCAGCGGAGAGGTGGTTCATATGGTTTCAGTCTAAATATTAAAGGTGATTAGTCAGATTCACTAAAGTATTCAGAAACTTACATTTCAGCGCCCATTGTACTAGTTTCTTGATCATTTTGATGAAGTTATATTGGCTTATATTTCTTCAGAAGAACATGATGAAGGCACTGAGATTGAGCATTCCGTTGAGATTTTGAACCATTGTCTGTTAGGACATGGCAGCAAAAGAAAAAGACCAGAAGAGGAAGTAGAGGATGATGTTTCAATTGACATTCAAACCAAAAGTATAAAGGTGGGAAACTCACAAGAAGATGTAGCTTCACCTTCTTTCACAAGAAAAATCAAAAGTAAGAATTGTTTGGCTTACTAACAGAATTGATCATCTGCTTACATAGCAATTTAATAGTAATACATTGATTTCGAATTTCTGTTTGAAGAAAGCGGAGAAAGTTGCTGGACACAGAAGCAACAATCCGAGATGGTTTATGCAAAAACTTTACATTGTTGGTGTATATAACTTAAATCCATTTATTACTAATACACTTGTCTTAATTTTCTGCTTGAAGAAAGCAGTGAAGACTGCAGGAAGCATACGCAACAATCTAAGAGTGTTTATGATCAGAGCAAGACAGTAATGGACAAAGAGAGCTCTATAGCATATCAAAAAGCAAAAGCTTTTAAATCTAACAATCCATTCATTATATCTTTTATGCGACCATCGTATGTCTTTCCTCCAGTCAATTTGGTAAATTACAAGCTATAATCTTTATGGACTTTCCGGTGCTCTAATCTTTCTTTATTCCATTTTATATGTCAAAATCAATTTACTTAGCCATCTCCTTTGGCAGACCATAGCGTTGGAATTCGCCAGGAAGTATTTCCTTGAGAACAGTGGCAATTTAGTGCTTCGTGTCCCAGGCTGGGGATCTTGGCCTGTCAAATACTCTCTCCGAACAGCACAAGCTAAACTTAGTGCTGGCTGGCCGGCGTTCGTGCAGGACAATAAGTTAAAAATTGGTGATGTTTGTGTATTTGAATTCATTAAGGGAACTCAGCCCTTTTTAGATGTCATTATATTTCGTGCAGCTGAGAGGAAACCAATGCATAAAATAGATGGAGGGGTTTCTGACTGTAAAAACAAGATAATCAAAACTGAGAATTCAGTTCCATGTTCTCAACCCAAAATAGTTTACAACAGGAAACTGAATCTTGAAAAGAAGCAGAAAGGAGATTCCGATGGTTTCATCACTTCAAAAATTAAAGGTGGATTGAATGGCTCATTTTAAAGTATGCTGGTGTATACTGAAAATCATAGCTTCAACTTTTAGAATCCATTAAAGGTACTTTTCTTGATCATTTCAATGTAGTCGTCTTGGCTTGAATTTTTGCAGAAGAACTCAGTGAAGGCACAGGGAAGCATGTGCAACAATCTAAGTCTTCTTGTATGGGTAGAGTGGTGGCCAAAGAAATGGTTATGGCGTATCAAAAAGCAAAAGCATTTACATCTGAAAATCCATTCTTCATAAGTTTTATGCAACCATCATATGTGTCTCTGGCCGGTAGCCAGATGCAATTGGTAAGATAGCACTTTCCGGATATATCATGAAGTTGAATTTTTAGTTACCTAAATGTGATCCCTGACTATAAGAGTCACTATTAAATGATGAATCTGTATCATAATGCATCCTTCAAATTGACAGTCAATGGCGCTGCCAGTACCTAGGAAGTTTTTCGCCACTAAACGTAGTGTTGTGGTACTTCAAGTTTCAAGTAAGAGATCATGGGCTGTAAAATGCATTCTTGGAACAGAAAACGCGAAGTTCACTGCTGGTTGGAAGGAGTTTGTGCTGGACAACAACCTAAAAGTAGGCAGCGTTTGTGTCTTTGAGCGGGTTAGTAGATCGAAACTTCTGTTCAATGTCATTATATTTCCTTCTGCTGAAGGTATGTAAGATTGTTTCACTTGTTTAATACTCTAAACTCCAATATATATTTTGTTTAACTGATCTGTTTTAGTTACTTCTTTTTTATGGTGAAGGAAAGAATGTATATTATTCTCCCTATGCGCAACCTTAGGATCTATGTTTGTTTCCTGCCTTCATGTATTTCACCTTTTCTGTATTACGTACAACAACAACAACAACATACCCAGTCAGATCCCACACCGTGGGTAGGTAGAGCGGATGTTTTCGGGCTTTTCTGTATTACCTAATACTCCTAATATATAAGATATACACGTGATTCTTGTTTGAGTCGTATGTATCACAAAATGGATCTATGATTTTAAGCTCACTTGTTGATTTTGAGAAAACCGAATCAATTGGCTCTCTTCCCCGCCTAAGTATTGTGGGTTACAACAATTGCAGGAAACGGGAAGTAAGTAAATATTACTTATTGCTAGAAAGGATAAACTAAAGATTACAACAAACTGGAATCAAGAACGATACAAACTCCTTGTGATTTGCTGAGTCGAGTGACGACACTCTGTCTTTAAGACAAGATTGCCCCGTATATATCTTACGTTGTCGGGCAATAGTCTCCCAAGATACAACAACAACTCAACAAATGAGCAAAGAAAACTCAAGTGTTACTCTTGAAGAACTTTGAATATAGAAAACTTGCTAGAGAGGAAGAAGAAGATTTTAGAAAATTTCTAAGTGTGTTGAACAATTGAGCCAAATGCCTCAATTTATAGTGTAAGGAAATGACCCCTCAACTAGCCAACTAATGACCTTCAATAGCCATGTAATGACACTTATTGAGGGGTTACATTCAGTCAAATAATGGATGAATTCATATGTCAAATAATGGAGATTCAATGCTCCAAAACTAGCCCAAGAGTCAACACTTTCCATCTTCCCGTCGCAACATTCTGCCTTCGAAGCGCGCGGCTCTGCGAATT
Source organism: Anisodus tanguticus (assembly GCA_034509755.1). Lineage (NCBI taxonomy): Eukaryota > Viridiplantae > Streptophyta > Magnoliopsida > Solanales > Solanaceae > Anisodus > Anisodus tanguticus. The sequence continues at coordinate 30,596,734 of CM067548.1, forward strand.
AGCGTCGCGGCGCTGCCGTGGGGGCTCCGCGACTCCGACGGTGTTGCGTCGCGGCCCTTCACGGCTCCGCGGCGATTTTCGACTCATTTCATCTTACACTTCTTCCTTCGTTTACAACGTGGAATACTTGTCATTTGGCCAATAACCGTCCATCATTCTATGTCTCAAACGTATTACGTACGTACCAATATCTCTTTTACAAATGAAATTTGCGATACTTGGCACTACGTGTGCACGTGTGTGGAAACGACATTTTCGACGTGCGGGACCCCAATTGTTCGAGTCATATATAATGGGATAAATTTAATTCCACATTAGTAAATTTCCAACAATCCCCTATTGAAAGAGATTTTGGCGCATTCACAAAGTGCCTATTTCTAGCAATCTTTCAGCGGACAGATGTTGCATCTAGATAGGTAGCTTCTGCTTTGAACCTTCCATAGTTGAATACCATCGGACTTACTTACTGCGCGGTGAACGTGATGTTTTGAACCGTCAGTGTTTAGTGTAAGTCAAGTCAACAGTACCAACACAACAACTTCCCTTACTCTGTTCTTCGTAATGTTTTGTCCGTTGTGGCCGTGGACACTTCTTGGATTCTTAAGTGCATTCATTTGAGGCGGCCTATCATCGCACTTAAATAGGTGGTCTCCTACACGGTATCCTGCTTTACCCCACTTTACAAGTGTTAGGATCCATTAAAAGTTTTCCCAAACCTAACCTCAACCGTTGAGGATCATTAAAGGTTTTGGAAACTTAACATTTACCCACACTGCAGATAGCACTTAACATCTATCGCGGGAACGGCCTTGGGTTTATGTTCCTTACATGGATCATAACCCGAAGTGCTCTTGCTTCCACCGAAGTGCTCAACCGAACCTTTACAACTATGTTTTCCCATTGAACCAAATTCCTGGGATCTCCAGTCAATAAGGTTGGGTTACCACCGTATTGGTCCTTAAAGCTTGGGTTTTAAGCCCATTCCCCTAGACAAGCAGAATATATGATCTTTGGGTAAGCCCTTTGTCAGTGGGTCCGCTATGTTATCCTTTGATTTTATATAATCAATGGATATTATACCCGTGATGATCAGCTCCCTAACGATCTTATGTCTCCGTCGAATATGACGAGACTTACCGTTGTACATAGAACTATGTGCCCTTCCTAGAGCCGACTGACTGTCGTAGTGGATCATTATAGAAGGTACGGGTTTGTCTCAAAAAGGGACATCCTATAAAAAGTCATGAAGCCACTCAACTTCTTCTCCTGCTTTGTCTAAAGCGATAAACTTTGATTCCATCGTGGATCAGGCGATGTATGTTTGCTTAGAGGATTTCCAAGACAGCCCCACCACCAATTGTAAACATATACCCACTGGTGGACTTGGTGTTCTATATATTTGATATCCAGTTTGCATCAGTGTACCTCTCTAGTACAGCTGGATATCTCGAATAATGCAACCCGTAAGTTGGCGTGTATTTCAGGTATCGTAGTACCCGATTCAACGCCTTCCAATGATCATTACTCGGATTACGGGTAAACCTAGCCAACTTGTTGATTGTATAAGCAATATCAGGTCGGGTGCAGTTTGTTATGTACATCAAACTCCCAATCACCTGTGCATATTGCTCATGGCATACGGGTGTACCACGATTTTTATCAAGCTTTTGATTTCTATCTAGTGGTGACTTCATAGGCGAACTATCAAACATCTCAAACTTTCTCAACACATCCTCAATGTAGTGAGACTGAGATAAGACCAGTCCGTCAGACGTCTTAGAGATCTTTATCCTAAGATGACATCTGTGATACCCATATCCTTCACGTCGAAGCATTGTTTCAACATGTTCTTAGTCTCTAGGATCAAGCTAGGACTGCTCCCTGTGATCAACATGTCATCTACGTACATGCATATCATGACGAGCGAGTCAGAGTTAGCTTTCGTATAGACACATTTGTCACACTCAGGACCGAAGGATTTATCCTTCCTGACTAGAGATGGCAATGGATTTTGGACCCGGTGGATCCAGATCCGTTTTATAGGATATGGATCTTCAAAATTTGGACCCGACGGATCCGGATCGGACCCGGATCCATTTCTGACGGATTGGATTTGGATCTTGTATTTGAGATCCGTATCCGACCCGTGGATCCATTTTTTATTAAATATATTCATAACCTAGAATGTAATTTTATAAGTATTTTCTTAAAATTGCTAAGCACATCCTTGCAAGTTTAATTCTCAAAACAAGTTTAATTTATCCCCGCGTTAACTCAAAAACCCAAAAATAAATAGGTAACTTCGATAATAAAATCAATGTTATATTAGTGAATGACTAACATCTCCATAGACAAGTAGTTAAAATTATATTCACTTCATTTGTGAAGATTTCAAGCACATGCAAATTTTGCATTGTGAAAATACTAGTCAGCATTTTCCACAACTATTGTCATTGTCCAACATTTTTAATTAATAGCTCACAATCAAAACGAGACAACGAACAAAATATCTCATATGAACATTTCAAAATTGAAACACAGTAAACTGTTAGCTAAGTAAAAATCGTTTGTCAGTTTAAAAAAAATCTTAGCAAGGCAAATTTTTTTACATGTGGATCCAGATCCGATCCGTGGACCCGGTGTATCCGATGGATTCGAATTTAGATCTGATTTTTATGGACCCGGCGGATCTGGATCCGGATCCGGATTCAGGTATGAAATTCGGATCTGGATCTGGATCTAGTAGGATCCGGTCCAGATCCGATCCGTTGCCATCCCTATTCCTGACCCTTTTACTTCGCCTTGGTTCCATCTCTGGAGTCTCCAAGTTCTGAGATCTGGAACACTAGATTCCGGATATTCAGCCATTTCGAAGTCCACTAGATCTGAACCATCTAGATCCGGGCAGTCAACGACTCTTGGTTCCTGAGAACTTTGTTCATAACTTCATTTGCGAGAGGTTATGTCTTTTTCCTTTTTAGGAAAAGTATCCTCAGAGAATTGAGCATTCCTTGATTCCATGATTGTACCCCCGTAGATATATGGAATATCTGACTTATGTACTAAGAAATGATAAGCACTACTGTTATTTGCATATCCGATTAAAATGCAATCTACAGTCTTAGGCCCAATCTTGACCTGCTTTGGCTTGGTCACTTCGACCTTTGCCAAACAACCCCACACTTTTAAATATTTATAGGTGGATTTCTTTCCCTTCCATAATTTATATGGAGTTTTGTCCTTACCCTTATGTGGGACTCTACTAAGAATCGTATTAGCGGTAAGGACGGCTTTTCCCTACATGTTTTGGGGAAGACCGGAATTGATGAGCAAGGCATTCATTATTTCCATCAACGTGTGGTTCTTGCGTTCAACAACACCGTTCGACTGAGGTGAGTATGAAGCCGTCGTTTGATGAACAATGCCCGATTTGGCACATTATTCCTCAAATGACGCTACGTATTCCCCCCTATCGCTACGAATTGATTTAATTTGCATGCTTAGTTGGTTTTCAACTTCTGATTTGTAACGGCGGAACGCTTCAAAGGCTTCATCTTTACTTTTCAACAAGTAAAGGTAACAATACCTTGTGCTATGATCAATGAATGTCACAAAGTACTTGTTCCCCCTAGTTTGTGCAAACTTCAAATCACATATATCTGTGTGAATAAGTTCTAGAGGAGCGGTATTCATTTCGATGGATCGAAAAGGAATCTTTGTGAGTTTTGCCTCTACGCACACCTCACACTTATGTTGAGGGTTTACGTCGATAGACGGCAACAATTCCAACTTCACCAACCTTTGGATGGACTTGTAGTTAACATGTCCTAATCTATGATGCCATAAATTAAAAGACTCGAGCAAGTAAGAAGAAGCTTCAATTTTATTGCTTGGACGTATTACAGACATGGCGTTAACTTTGAAGACGCCTTCACAGACGAAGCCTTTTCCCACAAAAGTTCAATTCTTGGTGATTACAAATTTATTGGACTCAAATACTAGCCTAAAATCAGCATTAACCGATAAATGACCTGAAATTAAATTCCTCCTAATCTCAGGGACATGCATCACCTCCTTCGGAGTGAGCTCCTTTTCAGGAGTCATCTTCAGGACTACCTTTCCTACCCCCAGCACGTCAGAGGAAACGTTGTTACCCATGAACAACTTCTTGTTTGTAATTGGTGTATACGTGGAGAAGACATCTCTATTGGAATAGATGTGTCTAGTAGCACCTCCGAAATAGAACTTTAATATATATTCCGAAAATAGTAGAACTATGAAATTACTCTTGAATTAGTAAATATTCTGAAATTTACTTCCGAAGTAGTAAAACTTTAAAATATACTCCCGAAGTAGTAAAACTTTAAAATATACTCCCGAAGTAGTAAAATTCTAAAATTTACTTCCGAAGTGGTAAATCTTTAAACTTTACTCCCGAAGTGGTAATCTTTAAACTTTACTCCCGAAGTGGTAAAATTTTAAACTTTACTCTTGAAGTAGTATAATGTATCTGAGAAATATTCTGAAGCAATGTCTTCTTGTGCTTGAGCAAAATAATGAGTTATAGATGAACGTTGTATATCAAGCACATTAAAATAATCAGGTTTCATTCCCCGAAGCGAATGAAAATATACCACAACCTGCCTATTGGAGAGATAAAATAACAAAGGAGATACATATGGTATAAAAGTCATTACAACACGTACATGTCGTACGTAAAAACATCGTGAATAAGTTTATTAAATATCATTCTAAGGCTAAAGGAAGTAGAGTAAATGTTTCTACTATAACCACATGAATACATTATGGTTAGTTTTTATGATTTTCTCGAAGGAAATAAATATTAATGTATCTCTTCCTGAAGTATGTGATTACTACGTGGTTACCACTTTCATACAAAATATGTTGGATATAATTATTGGAATCAAAGCAGTATGAGAAGTAAATAAATATTACAAGTGTTCGAAAGGATAAACTAACAACCAAGATTATAATTGCCGCAAACTTGTTGAGTCTTGAATCTTGATAACCTGAAATCAAGAAACACTAAATCTAGATTGTTACAACTGCGGCTGAGTTGAGAGATGGCTCTCTGTCTTTAATACAAGATTACCCCGTCTATATGATTTTGTGTTAGCGGACAAACGTTTCAGATGGTTAATGCCATAAACTGTTGGCTTTCCGCAGCCCATGACCCACGACCCGAGACCCGAGCCCGGACCGAACGGGAGGGGCGGGCGACAGGGCTAGCCTTGAACCCAAGCACACCTAGGTCCTCCCTCCTTCAAACACATGGGTTACCCCTTGGTGTCCCAAACCCTTATCTATTTTTAGGCTTATAAAAAGAACAATTCTTCCTTTTGCCACCGATGTGGTAGATTTGTCACACACCATATTTTCATGCCTTAAACACCTTACTTCCTGGACCAATATCTCTTTCATTTCTTAACAAAAATTGACGATCCTTGGCCCTATGGTCATCTACTTATTTAGTAGATTATGCACGTGTGAAGAACCAAAGACTCCAACATACAGAACCCAAGTGTTTATGTCATTAAAGATGGGTGGACGCAATCCCCATCAAAGGCAAATTTTCAACAAAATATTCAGATGTTAATGGCTAATCTCCCTGAAGGAGACATTGAAATACTGGAGTTTAGAACTTAGTGTTTATTTTTCGTTGTTTATGAATTTACTATTATTTTTAAATGTCCATTTGATTTCCACTTTCTTTAATGACACCGGTAGTGTCTAACCATAGTTTCTTTCATGATACCAACAATATCTAAGCAATATTTAATAGTACAAAATTAATGATCAACAGCTCCAGAAGAGCTAATTGTTTGTTATACGAGAATTGTGACACTAGCGTGTTCAAATAATGTCTCGTTATAAAAGATGAAAATCTCTCGAAGAGGTTATCTATGATAGTACCATTTGTCTAGATCGTAATTGTTACAATCAGAACACAAATTACAGTAAATATGAAGTTTGCTAGCAATAAAAATGGTTATCATATTGAGCTACAAATGATTGGTAGATTAAATATCTTCAAATTACTACGGATAAAAAATACATGTGTGAAACGTTACCCGAGCATATATGATAATAAATCAGAAGTTTATTAAAATGAAAGCTCACACTCTAGTAAATCAGAAGTTTACTAAAGTAAATAGCACGCATCATGGTAAACTTGAAGTTCACTAATACATACAATTTTTTAGTTGATATGACCATTTTGATCGTCCTGATTTAAATCAGATGTGCTAATTGAGTATTCGAAATATATTGAAGATCTAGAAGATTCTTCAAGATTTATTTTGTATTGCTTGTTCTCATGACAAGTTGATTACACCAGCTAATATTAGGACTAAATTTCTGAAATTTTGAAAAATATAAAAGGTGAATATGAACCCATTCACATGCGATGTGATGTCTTAAATAGATGCATCTATGATATATGGTCACATGTGCGTTTATTGTCAACCTGCAGTTTGACATTTACAAAGTTGCTTGTTCAAAATAATTGAGTTAGGAGCACAATTTTCAGAAATGTAATCAACGCAATTTATCTCGATAATGTTGATTTATATCCAGGCTGGTTTAGCGTTGAATGCCTCCAATAAATAGCTAAACTATTGTTTATGAGAACAAAGCTTCATGTGTTGATTTGAGATATGATATATTGCACATAACAACACTTATATGCATCAGATTAATAAATTATGATTAGTTTTCCCTTTCAATTGGTTCATGGTCAAGAATCAAATGATTTTTTCATCTAATAAATTTTGATGTGCATTATATGATTAATTAGTTCACCACAATGCACATAGATGGATACCTCAAAGACTATTCAGGGATATATGTTAGTTTCTCTAACATGAGGGGGAGAGAATAAGCAGGTAAGAAATATGTTGTGAATTATCATCAGTATAATCCTCATTCAAAAGATAATTCAAGTCAAATGCTGAAAGTTGGCCCAAGTAATTTCATATTTCAACTGTAAAATGCTCATATTAACATTAATATCCCTGAAGAACATGATCTACAACATGCATGAAGTGTGGTAGACCAATCGGTTCTAAATGCAATAATCCTTGAAAAGGAGAGGAGCAAATGATCATAATGATCCTAATAAGAAGGCAATGTGCTCTTGATGAGCCTACGACATAACACTTCATAAAACCTCATAGGAGGTTCAGGTACCTGAAAATAATGAAGTGATGAGATCTCAGTAAGTTATGTCGAATTGCGAATCGATACAAAATGATATCTCGTCGACAATATATTTGATACAATATGGCGCGCAATATTGTCTAAGATTGAGAAGATCTGAATTCTACATCTTTTAAAGCATCCTGGCGTAGAAATAATTACCAAGTGAAATGATGTATCTTGGTAAGCGTAAAATTTATTGGACCTGCAGTCCAGACATCAGAACATGTCACAATTTATACTGGTGGATGTTGTCACGGCCTGTCACCACTTATATGTCTTACTTGAAAAAATTTATATGAAAATTTATGAAGGATTCCAAATGCTATATACAAGTTCTTGGGAAACTTGTTTGTGATTCTTAAATGAATGTTCATTGACAAAGGGTACAAAATGAATCTGTTTACCTTTGTCTCTTTATGATAATCAGAATCTTTCTATTGTTGTACAAGTTGATGACTTGAATATGATTGAAACTCTTGAAGAATTTCTAAAAGTAGTCGATTATTTGCTAAAAGAACTGAGAAAATTGAATTGATCCTGAAGTATCATATCTTTATGCAATTGATTAATTGATGCATTTAAATATCTTGTTATAACTATTTACATGATATAGTTTTACTCCTACATGGAGATATTGAGGGTATTCATATGATCGACGTAAATGTTTGATCCAAACATGTTATTTATCCACATGAGAAGATAACAACAGTTTATAAAGCAAGCAAGGATTGTACTTGACGTGATTTCAACAATATTATATGACAACAATGCAACTTTATCAAGAGAATGGTGACATATGTGATCAACCGGCTCATTCAAATGATGATTTGACATGTTTGATCATAACGACACTGCCAACCTCAACATACCATAAGTTGATATTAAGATCGGAATATATCATCTTCAAGAATTAAGCGATGATTTAATCACGAGGAGTAAAATGCGCACTGCACTCTTTTTTTCTTAACCAATGTTTTGTCCCATTGGATTTTCCTGATAAGGTTTTTACGAGGCACATTATCTATTAATAAGATATCCATCGAGGAATTATAAACTATTTTGTCAATTTGTATTTTGGATGTATTATTAATGTTTATACAACTAAAAGTGTAAATTGTACCACTTGAGTTAAAGCGATAAATACAACTTGCACTTGCAAGTTGTATCTTAGTTGTGCCAAAAACTATACATTTGGTAGGCTTGATACTATACATTTGATAGGCTTGGTACTATACATTTGGTAGGCTTGGTACTATACATTTGATAGGCTTGGTACTATACATTTGGTAGGCTTGGTACTATACATTTGATAGTCATGGTACTATACATTTGATATGCATCAAGAGGTTTAACATCTCTATAAATAGATGGCTAAATCCTCATTTATAAGACACACTAACAACAGGTGATAATATAATCTCTTCCTCCTCTCTGCCAAGTTATTGGTTTTCTTCATTATTTATTTGCAATTATATAGTTTCATAACATATAGTATAATATAATGTCTATTTTGCCTCTAAATTGTCAATCGCCTTGTTTTCTTTTCAAAATGTGTTTATTCGTTTAAATGAATGGATGTGTCATCATTCAACTTCTCTCATATTTCAGCTTGATGCAATGTTTTAAAAAGCATTTTTTGGACGAGCCTTGGGTTGAGGCGTATCAAAAACGCACCGTGGCATACTGGTATAAACCCATCGTGGGGCGTAAATCCCAACATTCTAGGCATTTATTTGGGGCATAAGCCCTGAAAACCTTTTCAAATTTGAGTCAAAATTGCTTAATAAATCTTTGTCTAAAAGTTAAATATCCAAAAATTAACTCACAGTAAATTCTCAAGCTAAAAATCTCCAAAAGTCAAAAAAAAATTGAATTGTTTATCCTAATTTCATAATCTTCTCTTTGTTGTTTACGGAATAACCATATTAGGAATCAACCTTGTACATCTATATATATTGTGAATAATGAAAGAAATTTCCAAGGGAAATTATTCCATCTTTCATGGTATCAAGATATTCCCTTCCCTCGACAGGCGGTTAGACCTTTGTATGCAAAGTGCAAACCACAAAGCAAAGAGTTTTGTCAACCAATTCTTACTATGATTTCATGTTTGCACCTAATATCATTAAAAACTTAATCTCCGTTAGAAAATTCACTAGCAATAATTATGTGTCTGTCGAATTTGACCCTTTTGGTTTTTTCAGTGAAGGAACTCAATACGGGGAAAATTCTTACACGCTGCTATAGTGTGGGAGACCTCTACCCATTCACTCAATCTTCCGCCGTCGACCGCAAGCACCTCTATCCCTTGCGGCGATCTCTCCCTCAACTTGGCACAACCGACTCGGACACCCCGGAGACCCAGCTTTTTACTTTTCTTAGGACTTCTAAGCGTATTCAATTTTGTCTTCTTTGCTACTCGCAAAATCATGCTTTATTTTCTTCAAGATTTTCTTAGCATTCTTTAATTATCTTTTTCAAGATAATTTTTAGTTTTAGAATATCTTTTGGTATCTCTCTAGTTTAGACAATATTTTAAAGACTCTATTCTATTTATGTTATAATTGAGTATTAATTTATTATCTGATTTTAGGGTTTTTATCATATCTTTGAGTTATCAAGATAAAGTATCATTTTTACAACTCTTTATGTTTCATCATAGTCATGTTATTGGTTTAATATTGTTACACCCCGTACTTTAATATTAGGATGTGTCGTAAGTGAATCAATATGAGTTGAAGAGGTTAAGGATTTTTACAAAGATAATGATGGGTTAAAACAAAGTTTAAGAAAGCATCGTGAGAGTTGGAGGTTAAACGAATCGAAGATGTTATAACTCGTATTTTCAGGATAAAAATTAGAAGTGCTTAATATGATAATGAGGTCATGTTTTAAGGTATTTGAATTGTTTAATAGTCATATGTTAAGTTTTGAAGTCAAGCAAGTTGTAAAATAAAAGTTAGGAAAAATTATTGCAAGTTATACGAGTCTATTTTCCAACGCATTAAATCGTTCGTCGATATGACGTCGGAGTAGAGAGATATTCGCATTTTCATGATTGTGCAGAAAACCCCTTTGGGACCCACTTGAGGCGGTGACCGACCTTTTAAGGTTATTTACGCCTTCCAACTCTATTACTTCATCATTTTTCACCCAATACAGTTCCCAAACACCCCAAATGCTCTCTAAGAGATCCCTAACCATCCAAGAGTGAATTCCAAATAAAATAATGCAAATCAAATATCGAGAATCCCGTGGTGCTAGTGAGTTTCTTATTCTTCTTGTGGTTGTTGATTTTGGAGCGGTTCCAGCTAGTGTGGGGAGTTGTTCTAAGTGTTATAAGGTAATATTATACTCCTCTTTCACGTGTTTGAGCTTATAAAAGTCATATCTAGCTTGTAGGTTGAAAACCCATGAAATAAAGATCGGAAATCGTAGTTGTAATGTTGTTGCTTGTTGAACTGTTATGGGGTTGTTGCGATATTTTGTGACTGAAAATTGATGGAGTAACCTGAATATGTTGTTTTTCGTTGTTGACATGTTATTAAAGAAATAAAAGTGTAAAGGTATAGTTTTATTAGTTGTAAACCGAGCTTGTCGCTTGATATGTTGTTGTTTGGGTTGAAAAGCTTATTGTATAGCCATTGATTATTTGGGTTGTTCTTGTGACCATTATGAACTTGAGGAATATGAAAGAAATAGGAGAGATGTTGCCCGTTTGGTTATAAAATAAGTTTATTGTTCGAATACGATAGTAGATTGAAGTGCGGTAGGTCGAACTCTTTGTGGTTGTTGAGCAGGTCATCGCAAGGTATATTAAGGCTATCATGTTGTCCTTTTGCCATGAATCCAACTGAAATGAAATGTAAACGAGCGTCCCGCCAAAATGACTCTACTCTTGAACGTTAAAAATGTTCTTGTTCTTTATTCTATGAAAATGTTTCTTGAATCATGTTTGTCCCTTGTTGGGAGTACTTTTATTTCATAAGAGTTATTCTTCATTGTGTTATTGTGTTCTTCTAATGAAATGTATGATGGCATGTTAGCTACATAACGATAGTCATAGGTGTAACGACCTTGTGTCGATTGAGCTCAGAATGTTCATATATATATATATATATATATATATACTAGTTATCGACATGCTAGTTATCGACACATGCGTTGCACGTGTACTCTCAAATTATTCAGTAAATAACGACATAAAATTATTGATATGAAGTAATGTAATTTACTGATAAAAACATATTAGTATACTTTTTAAAGGAAAACGCATATAATGGGGAATCATGAACTATACAAAAAGGAATAAAAAGTGAAGAAAAGAACTACTTGATCTTACGAAATGACAGGAGTATTATGTCTTCTTTTAAAAATATATTTTGCAAGTTAATAAAATAATGCTTGATTAAATTTAGTCTGTTAACTTTTTTCTTTGGGCCTATTTAAGATTTGAAATCCACTTATGTGGTTCTTGGTCTAGTTTGCTTCTAATTGGCTAACTGTTATTCAACCCTGTACTCGGCCATAACCAAAACTATTAGCACTGATAGCTCGCCTGTTTAGGAAGACAAATCCTTTGGGGAATCTATCAAAATAAGAGCCTATTTAAACAGCTTTAACTTTGCATATACTCAGTTGATATTGAAAAGGAACTGCTAAGAAGTTGCCAATTTATAATCCTGAAAATATTCAATAACTTGGAGGAAGCTTTAGAATTTAGGGCCCATAAAAATGGAGAGGAAGATTTGAGGGAGATGGAAATGAAAATTATTTTGTTACTTTTATATAGTTTTTTCCTGCGTCTCTTGAGCTTTCATTTCACATATTCATTTATTGAAATTTATAAATGAAATTACTCAATACAAAATTTTAACTTCCAGCAACGAAGAGGCTGGCAAAATGGCTAAGTAAAGTAACGTTTGGTTAATGTACTGCATGAGTATAAATTAAAGGTGATGATGATTTCTCTTTTAATTACCATTAAATATATCAATAGGCTGACTATTAAGTTGCTTTTGAATTGAAGTGAATTTGATAATTTTTCTTGGTAAAAGAAATTGCAACTCTCAAAATTCTTCATTTATTGTTAGTGTTTCCGTGTATCAATATTACATTTGATGTTTACTATATAGAACACATTTATTATTTATTGCAGGGTCAGTTGAATTTTTGGTAAAAAAACTGTTCTAATAATAATGTTTACGAGAAGGACAAAATTTAAAATGCCATAACTAAAGAATTAAAGTGTGGTTGTTGGACTTCTAATTTAGCCATTATGTAATTAAAATATTATTATTTATTTATATAATATCATAATCCAACTTTGAAGATTGAAGCTTTCCACTTTTAGTATTATTAGTTTTAAAATGTCACGATATAAACCACATGGTTTAATCGGGGTTTACTGCCGTGCGTACTCAAAACGGGTTCCTTCGTCAAAAAAAAAAATATATATTTTAAAATGAAGTAATCTTAGAAAAAGCGACGTGTTATGTGAAATTTAAGGTTAAAAATGCAACCTCAAACTGATGATCGGTGACCCTATCAGATCGATATTTATTGTCCAAAGCACAATTTATGAATTTTTTTATCAAGTGAACTTGAAATAATATCCTTCATTTTAATGAGAGAAAGAAATGTAATTTTAATAGTATATATTTTACTTCGCCGATATTATTAATAGTTTGTAGTTGCATACAATCAATTGAATTGGTTTGACTTTGCTAATGTATAACGTTTCAAATGTTCAGTTTGATAGTTACTTTTTCAATATATTATTATTTCAACAAATACTATTTTAATATGAATATAAGCCACTTCGGCTATAGTTGCAATTATACAAGACATTGTAGCCTCGCCTTTTTACAACCGCATGCTCTTCACCGGTCTCCGCGCATGGAGAAAGCATAGTACACCGGGATGTCCCTTTATACATATTAAGAAATTGTTGTCGAATGAAAATAATATGTTGTAGAAGTTGTACACAAAGTTGATCATCAACATATTCCTTAAATTGCTATCAGATATTTTATTGTCAACTTTATTGTATACACCAGCAAAGAAGTAGTAGTTATTTATGATAGAGATATTTAATATTTATTGACATTAGAAAAGTTAGTTGATGTATATAAATATATCATAATTCCATACGTGTATTCTTTATCTGATTCTAAGCTTTGAGTCCTGTTATATGTGAATTTGATGTAACAATATAATCGTATTACAAGATGTATCATGAAAATCTATTATGTTAGATACTGGTGGTTTGACGTTTTTGTGCTGACCTCATGAAAAACTATATAATATCATACAAATTAATGTATTTTAGTTTTCAAGTTTAGTATTTAATAACCAAAAAAAAGTTGGCAAGCAAAGAGATATGAGAATAAAAAATATTAGAAAATCTCTATGAGGTGTAACATCAAATTTAAAAGCAAAAACTACAAATTCAAATTGAAGAAAGAATAATAGAGGCCTGACAAGCGAAATAAAAGGCCAACAAAATGTTGGAGACACCGGAATAGACCTACAAAGATATTGTCATAATTATTGAATGACACCATGGAAAGGATATATTCTGCAATTTAAGAGTCAGTAACCATAAAAAAATTCCATTGTTGATAGAAGGGAGAATGCCGCTTTAGAAAAGATGAGCTCTACTAGTAGATATATTTTGCTTAAAAAGGCCCCCCATCTCATATATATGATAAAGGAAGCAGGCTCTTTGTAGTCGACATAATATTGATAAATTGATTATATGAAATGAACAAAACAATACACAAAAAAGGAGCATGATTATATTAAATAAAGATACGTTATATTTCTTAAACTATATTAAAGAATCTAATATAGAGAAAAAATTCATCACAACTTCTAGTACAATAAAATTCAACACAAATTTTTATCTCTTATATAGTAGTACTTTTTTTTTTCGTTGTATTTTTGCACCAATTTTTGTACATCTCTAAAATAGTTGAGTAATGTAACATGCAATTTCTTGGCATTTTAAAATATGCAAAAAAAAAAAAAATACAAAAAAATGATTAAAAAAAGGGAAAGTAAATCATTTGCCAACAAAGAAGATGACATCTCTGCAAATAATTGTCAATGATTTACCTTTTAAATTGTGAAATATTGTGTGAGATCCTGCACTGCCTTTCAAAATACTGAATAAATACAAATTTGGATTAACTTTGTAAAATACATACCTCTTCAAATTAAATTTATAAAAGAAGAAGGCGAAAAGATAATAAACAATAACAAATGAATTATATCTGATAACTCAAAAAGATAAAGATTCGAAAAGTAAATATTCACTTACAATTTTCATCTTGTAACCATAACATTTGCCACAATAGAAGATGTAAAGAATTCTATTCACATAATTAATGAAGGGTTAGGAGTGGAAAGGAGAAGAAAATAGAATTAAGAAGAGTATAGGGAAGATAACAATGATATACAGCTCCTTTCAACACTAACGATAGCCACGGGCCCACGGTAAATGAATCAAAATACGTTTTATTTTTTACGACACTAATTATTCCAGTTAATGTAAACATTAAATATAGCAGTCCCTTCATATTGCATAGCTTTTGGAATTCTACGCCAGTTTGAGATTAACAAAGATAAGTTCAATTAATTTATTGGTTATTTATTTTTAATATAATACTTATTAGAATGTACATTTACATTTTGGTACAAAACTGTTATAGGACTAATGATTGGTTAAAGAATGTACATTTACATTTAAAGGGTATTAACGTAATCCAACTTTAATAAGTGGTTTCCCACTTTTAGAATAGGGATAAGACACTATTACCCCCTGAAATTTGACCAAAGTTGTTACGACACACCTTACCTTTTTCAGGGGTCCTATTACCCGAACTTTTTAAAACGGATTATAATTATCAGTCTAACCGCTGACGTGGCAGAAGCATAAAATCTGTCACGTGTCATTTTTAAATTGGGTACTTCACATTTAATTACACTTAATTAATTATTATTAAAGCTTAAAGTTTTTTCTAAACTGATTTTTTTAAAATATGGAAAACTTAGATTATTATTAAAAATCTGTATTTTCTTAAAATATGGAAAATCATTTTTTTTTTAAATCTGAAAAATCTGTTTTTTTAGAAAATAAATTTTAAAAACTAGTCTTTCTTATTAAAAAATCTGGAAAACAGATTTTAAAAATAAAAATGTGGAAAACTGATTTTTTTTCTATATATGAAAATAATAATTTGTTTTTCCACATTTAAAAATAATAATTAGTTTTTAAATTTTTATATAAATCCAGTTTTTTCACATTTTGAAAAGAACAAACACTTTTTCCAGATTTTTTAAAAAATAATCTAGATTTTATTTGAAAAATAAGTGTCCCAAAAAATGAAACCATAAAAATCTAGAATTTTTCGGGCATTTTTTAAAAAAAAATCCATTTTCCCATATTTAAAAAAAAATCCATATTCCATATTGTTTTTTTAAAAACCCATTTTCCATATTTAAAAAGAATCCATTTTCAGATTTGTTTTTAAAAAATGGGTATTAAAAAAATTAAATTTTCAGATTTTTTTAAAAAAAATCAATTTTTCAAATTAAAAAAAAATCACATAAGAAAAAAGAATTTAAAAAGAAAATAAATAAATATACAAGTGGCAAGGAGAGTGTATGTCACTCTCCCATAAGAGATTAGATATCCAGTTTCAGTTTAGTAAGTATTTCATTTTAAAAAGTTCGGGGGTAATAGGATCCCTGTAAAGGTAAGGTGTGTCGTAGCAACCTTGACCAAAATTCATAGGAGTAACAGTGTCTTATCCCTTTATAATATATATATATAGCACCACTAATCAGTTGGTTATGATGATGATGATGCCCACAGAGGTTGATGGCGTTATATACGCATATATATATATATATATATATATATACCCAGTGGAAAATCTCGATTACATGTTGATACTTCTTGTCTCTCTTTTACATTGATGCCTTTACTTATGTTCTTTCTTGCCTTACATACTCGGTACATTATTCGTACTGACGTTCATTTGTCGGGGCCCTGCGTTTCATGCATGCAGGTTCAGATAGACAAATTGACGGCCCTTCTCAGTAGGCTATTCAACTCAGCAATGGTGTTGGTGCACTCCATTTATTCCAGAGTTTTCATTTTGAGTCAGTTTGATTGTATATATATGTTAGGAGTATGGCGGGGCCTTGTCCCGACCTTATGACATTTATAGCATTCTTATAGCCTTGTAGACAGATGTCTTGTGTGTAGATGTTTTGGATGGCCTTGTTTGCCTATGTTTTGTTGTACAATCTTTCATGGTGGCCTTGTCAGCCCTTATATATATATATATATATATATATATATATATATATATATATATATATATGCATGTCTTGTTGGGACTTGATTTCATTCTGATTATCTCATGGTGGTCTTGTTCGTCCAGACCTTATGTATGTTTAAGTTATGATTTTAGATGTGGTACGCTCGTACCAGTAAAGCATCATGTGTCTGCCACACCCCCAAGGTTGGGGTGTGAGTGTGACAAATACATATTTACGTCATTCACTTTTTCAAGATTTGTTTTAATGGTTGATGAACATGTTAGCATGTTAATAATATATATATGTATTTTCTTACTAATTTTTTTTTTATAATTTTAATGTAAATTTTTATTTATATATTTATTTTATTAATTTATAAAATACTAAAAATTAAATACGCATAAAACTTACGCCTCGAAGAAACATATATAAAATGACTTGCCTTACGCCACGCCTCTTAAAACACTGGTATGCGTCACAGGATTGCTTTATCCAAAAAAATCTTTCCACTATTTGCACAATTGTGCTAAAAAAATATTATTTCTTGTACAATTGACCCGTATAGAATTCAGTTGTATAAGGCATAAAATTAAAAAGAATTCAGTTGAACGTCTTAAACCATTGAAAACAGGTTTGTTTTTTCTTTTTTAGATAATGGTTGGGCGACCGTGTTAGGAGATCAGTAAAGCCAAAACAGTGGTAATGACTTTGGGTTATTCTCAATCGCATAAGGACCATAAAATATGCTTACTAAGCTACTGCTGCTTGCACAACTGCCAGATAGATAGCAGTGATGGTAACCAAGTTCCATCTATGTAAGCAGAACTGTACTTTAGCTCATTGTTAACTGTGGATTTAAATCCAACATTAGTATATATTTTTTGGGTAATTATAGCTGGGTCTAATTTAACCTCAAAAGTTAGTGAGAATTTCTCAAAATCATGTAAGACAGACAAAATTTGATTCCTTGCACTCCCTAGGCTAGACATTTGTAGGCTTGGAGCGTGAACATATAACATGGATTCAACATTTGATAAACCAAATATAAGGATGTGTCTTCCTTAATACCTATATTGATGGGAGGTAGTAGATAGCCAGTAGAATTAGTCGAGTCGAGGTGCGCGCAAGTTGGTCCTGACACTACGGTTATCAATATATACATATATATATATAGATGTGTTGTAATTTCATACCATGTAAAAAAATGTATCTTTGGCCTTATTCAATAACAAAAGCTAGCTTATGGGGTGAGAAATGTGCTACACCTACAGCTCATTCTCTCAATCAATGTGGGACAATCAAACATAGGTCGAACAAAAGTACTGAGTGCGCAGGGATCTACTGCCAATTATGTAGGTCCGCTCTGTCTTGATTACGAGATGTATGAAACTGAATTAAGATTTCCTTTGCACACAGAGGATTCCAGAAGACTTTGGCAGCAGATATTGCAAGAACATGTTAAACCCTGTGTATCTTGAGGTTCCCAGTGGGGAAGTATGGGAGGTTGAAGTGGAACATTCTCAAGGCCAAATTTGGCTAGCCGAAGGATGGCAGGATTTCAGCGACTATTATTCAATAAGCTGCGGGAACTTTTTGATGTTCGGATACAATGCCCGTTCTCATTTTAATGTCACTATATTTGACATGAGTGCAGCAGAAATTGAATATCCAACAGCAGAGATTGAGTCGGGTGATTCTATAGATATTTCGGATGTGGTTGAGCATTCTGTTGAAACTCTGAGCTATGGCCCCTTAGTAGAGGAGAGAAAAAAAAAAAAAAAAAGAAGGGGAAGCAGACAATGATATTCCAATGAACATTCAAACTAATGTAGTCGAGGAAGAAGAGTCTCAAGGGAATGTAGTTTCACTAGGTAAGAAAGCATCTTATCAAGTTTATTAGCTATGAACGGAACGAAATCAGTCATCTTGTTACATTATAATTTAGTAGTAATACATTGCTTTTGGATATCTGTTTCAAGAAATAAGTGAAGGCTGAGAGGAGCACGAGCAACAATCCAACATTGTTACCAGTAAGAGCGAGGCAGAGAGGAAGAAGAGATAGATGATAACTATCAAAGAGCAAAAGCTTTTAAATCTAAGAATCCATTCACTCTATCTTTTATGCATCCATTGTATGTCCCGAGACCACACAGTCTGGTAAGCTATCAAACTTTGTGGAATGCCCTGATCCTTTTTTAATTCTTTCCATACATATGCACAACTTCAAACTCAATTTATGATTTATCTCTTGCAGTCCATACCGTTGAAATTTGCTAGGAAGTATTACATGCAGAGCCGTGACAATTTAGTGTTTCGTGTTCCAGGGAGGGGATCTTGGTCTGTCAAATGCACTTTGCTAAGGAGAGATGCTAAAATTACTTGTGGTTGGAAGGCGTTTGTGCTGGACAATAAATTAAAATTGGGTGATGTTTGTGTCCTTGAAGTGATTAATGACTGAACTTTCCTTGATAGATGTCACCATATTTCCCAGGGTTTCTGACAGTACAAACGAGTAGGGGTGAGCACGAGTACAGGGTACCCAGATATCCGATCGGAACCGACACTAACGGGTAGGTTCCGGGTAGATATATTATAATAACGGGTAGGGTCCGGGTAGTAAAATTAGGAACCGATCAATGTCGGGTCCGGTTCCGGTTCCGGAAAATAGAGACAGTGGTACCGGACCCGGAACCGATACCGGAACCTATAAAATATTAAATATTTTTATTTTTTTTAGAAACATTTGGACCACTTTTAACTTTCTCCAAAATTGTTTGTTGCACGCCTACACATTGATTTTCCCCATCCCAATACGTATATATTTTAGTTTTTTCACCCCTTTATTCTAGAATGCTCTTTGTGCCCTAAGAGAAAACACACAAAACTCTCTCAATAACAATAGCGTTTTAGCTACACCACCGAGCTTCATCGTCGTCGTTGTTGAAGCTTTCTCTCAGGTACTTTCATCGTTGTCATCATTGAAGCTTCACCTTTGCCTCTTTCTCTCCCTTGGTTGTGTTCACGTCATTCCTAAAATGCATATGGGTTCATATCTAACTCTTTAATTTCTTTTTAATATCATATGCTTATGTTCTATTTCAGGCGATACTCATCTTCAATTTGTATTACTTTTTTTATTTGAAATGTAAATCTATTTTTAAAATTTGTGTATATTTTTGTAGTTGTGAAGATGAAATTTAGGGATTTACTAGCATAATAAAGCTTTTCTTTTGTATCGAAGAGCTTATGAACACGAAAATAAGTTTAATTAAGATATTTTCAAATTTATTTTGAAATCAACACGTTCAATTAATTGTCAAATTTGGCTTGCAATTTTAGGTTTTGGTTACAAAATTAGCTTTTCTACAATGAATAAGTTTTCTAAAACTTCTTATAAGGATACTAAAAATTCCGATTGCAGGCTAAAAAACTACTTGATGAAATTATTTTAGAACTCTTTTTTATTCTCATAGGCTTAAAAATTGTTGCTTAATTTGTGTTTTTTATTTACAGGGTACCCGGGAACCTACCCGGACGGTTCCGGGTAATGATTGCTATGGGTAGGTTCTGGGTAGTAAATTTAGGAACCGATCTTTTATCGGGTAGGGTCCGGGTAGTTAAAAAATGTTAGGGTACCCGGACCCGCTCACCCCTACAAACGAGTCTATCAACGCTGAGGCTTTAGTTCCATGTTCTCAACACATAGATACATCCTATCAAAGAGCAAAAGCTTTTACGTCTGAAAATCCATTCTTCATATATTTTATGCAGCCATCATATGTTTCTGGCAACTCATTGGTAAGATCCAGTGAGCTTTCATATTTTTATGTCCAAATTAAGCTAATCTTTGACCAAGAATCATTATTAACTGATGAATCTTTTGGTGTAAATGATAAAGCATCGTTCATTTTGACAGACCATATCACGGGTGATTGCTAATAAATTTCCACCCACGAGATATAGTGATCGTGGTGCTTCAAGTTCCAAATAAGAGATCGTGGGCTTTGAAATACACTGTTGCAACAAAAATGGTAAGTTTAATTCAGGTTGGAAGGAGTTTGTGCTAGACAATAACATAAAAGTAGGTGACGCTTGTGTCTTCGAACAGGTTAGTAGATCCAAACTTTTATTCAATGTCTACATATTTCCTGCAGTTGAAGGTGTGTGAGGTGGTTTCATTTGTTTAGGGTTCTGAACTTCAATGTATACATGATCACTTTTGCCTTTTGTAAGTTGTTTTTCCGGAAAGAAATAATCCCTTTTAATTATTTTCATTAATTGAAAGGTATATATTCAAGTTACAAAATAGAAGAATCCTATTCCTAAAATCTTATTCTACCATAATTCTAACTATACAATTATGGTAAGTGTATAATCCTAATTTAGATAACAAATACACTACAATATACATCAAATATATATACCATATATACAAGATTACATAATTGTAATCTGCCCGAGATGGGCTCACTGTCCACTGCCGAGATGGACTGAAGCCCACTGTCACTGCGCTGAAGCCCACTGTCATTGCATTTGCCCGTGATATACATTTATGTTTATTGGGTGTATATCATGGGTATATTGCTCTATTTAACACACCCCCGTAGTCATAGCGGGCAGTCTTCGAACGCTGGGATTGTCCCTAAAATCTTTAAAGAGTACCGAGGGAAGACCCTTTGTAAAGATGTCTGCAACTTGATATCTTGACGGGACATGACATACGCGTACATGTCCCCGAGCAACCTTTTCCGGACAAAGTGAATGTCCATCTCGATATGCTTAGTGCGTTGGTGTTGAACCGGATTACCTGACAGGTAGATGACACTAATATTATCACAATACACTAAGGTCGCCTTCTGAATGGGAAAATGAAGCTCTAAAAGCAAGTTACGTAACCAATATGATTCTAAGACCACATTAGCTACCTCTCGATATTCTGCCTCGGCACTTGAGCGGGATAGAGTCGCTTGACGCTTCGTAAACCAGGAGACCAAGTTGTTGCCAAGGAACATACAATATCCAGACGTCGACCGTCTGGTGTCTAGACAACCACCCCAATCAGCGTCTGTGTATGAGACAAGTGTGGATGGCGATGAATGATATAAATGCAAGCCATAGTCCAGTGTACCCTGAATATACCGAATTATGCGTTTGATTGCATTCATGTGCTCAATTCTGGGATCGTGCATGAATAAACACACCTGTTGCACGGCATACGTAATATCCGGTCTCATAAATGTAAGATACTGAAGGGCCCCTGCAAGACTGCGATAGCGGGTCGGATCCTGGTAAGGTGCGCCGGCCGCGACACTAAGCTTAGGCTTCGTATCAACTGGAGTGGAAGTGGACTTACAGGATGACATCCCAACCCTCTCGATGATCTCAGCTGTATACTTTCGTTGAGACAAGAACAAACCATCTGAATGACGCTTGACTGCAATCCCCAAAAAATAACTCAAGGGCCCTAAGTCTTTCATAGCAAACTCAGAGCTGAGCATGGTCATGATAGACTGGCGTAAGGCATCGGAAGAGGCAGTCAAAATGATAGCATCCACATATAACAGAATGTAATCCAAGGACGAACCACGACGGTAGATGAACAAGGAATTATCTGACCTACTGTGAGTGAACCCAATAGTCG
Organism: Anisodus tanguticus; assembly: GCA_034509755.1. NCBI lineage: Eukaryota > Viridiplantae > Streptophyta > Magnoliopsida > Solanales > Solanaceae > Anisodus > Anisodus tanguticus. The sequence continues at coordinate 30,618,929 of CM067548.1, forward strand.
AAACAAAGTCAGCAAACCTCGTATACCAGGCCCGTGGAGACTGCTTAAGCCCATATAAGGACTTCTTCAACAAACAGACATGATGAGGACGGTTAGATCCCTGAACCCCAACGGCTGATGCATATATAATGTTTCCTTGAGATCACCATGTAGGAAAGCATTCTTGACATCCAACTGATGAATAGGCCATGCCTTAGAAAGAGCCAGGCTAAGCACAGTGCGAATGGTGGCCGGCTTGATCACCGGAATAAACGTCTCCCCACAATCTATCCCAACCTGCTGAGTCTTACCATCACCCACACGCCGCGCCTTATGTCGAGCAAAGGACCCATCAGAATTCTCCTTATGAGCAAAAAGTCACATAGACCTGATAACATTAATACCAGATGGACGGGGCACCAACTCCCAAGTCTTATTATCAATAAGAGCATTATATTCATCAGTCATAGCAATTTTCCAATTCGGGTCGTTTAAGGCGGACACAGGATTACGGGTCAAGGGGGATTTAGAGACATTAAAATGTAAATTAAAATGTCTTTTAGGTGTAAAAATACCCTGTTGACTACGAGTGACCAGTCTATGACTCGAGGAAGAATTGAGTGAATTTTGGGAATTTGTTGGGCTCGGGACGGACTGGCCAGCAGGCGGTGGGCTTGCTGGCCCAGAACTGGACGCAGAAGCTGGGCCGAGAACGGTAACATGGACTGGACCAGTTCCAGAGTGGGCCGGGACCGGCCTAATCACCGAAACATCGGCCTAGTGAGAGGACCGGCGATCTTGACCGAGACCGGGCGGCCGACCGAGACTTGACGCGGCCGACCGAGACGTGCCAGTGGGACTAGCGGGCAGTGGGCCCGTTGGAGAGTTTTGGGTGCGGGAGATGTCCGAAAAATACCGAATAATATACGGGGATATTTGGTCATCCAAAAAATTATACGAACTAGGCTCGGGAGTATGAACTTTAGTAAAAGGAAGTTAGGTTTCATCAAAAATTACATGGTGATTAATTATGATTTTCTTGGAGGATAAATCAAAGCATTTGTAACCACGATGATTAGACGGGTAACCCAAAAACACACACGGAGTAGACCGGGCCTGAAGTTTGTTAATTGTGATGGATGGGAATAACGGATAACACAAGCACCCAAAAACCCAAAGATGAGAATATGAAGGGTTCTTATTAAATAGGATTTGGAGGGGGAAATAATATGTCAGACCTTTGGACGGAATTATGTTAAGGAGATATGTTGCCATTTGCAGAGCATGATGCCAAAAATATGAGGGTACGGAAGCATGAAGTAAGAGAGTGCGGACAATGTTATTTATGGAATAAATTTTGCGTTCGGCTTTCCCATTTTGAGAAGATGTATGAGGGCACGAAAAATGAAAATTGATCCCATTATTATCACAGAACTCCCGAAACACCCTATTGTCATACTCTTTCCCATTATCACACTGAATATTTTTTATTTCTCTTTCGAATTGTGTTCTAATGAATGCTCTAAATTTTATGAAGACAGAAAACTCTTGAGATTTATTGGCAATTGGAAACGTCCACAAAAATTTAGAATAATCATCCAAAACAAGAACATAATATCGATGACCTAACGAACTTAGAACATGAGACGTCCATAGGTCGCTATGAATAATATCAAATGGCATTGACGTATGAGAATTTGAGTCCACAAATGGCAACTTAACAATTTTTCCTAACGAACAAGATTGACAAATTTGAGTACGACTCGTACCCTTACAAGAAATAAAGCTATTTTTATCTAAAACTGATAAAATAGAAGATCCCGGATGACCAAGGCGAGCATGCCACAAGAAAGGAGAAATGGCTGCAAAAGCTAAAGGCAAGGCTTGACTCGATGGACTGAAACCGGGTGTGATAGGATACAGATCTCCCCTATTATCACACCTCATGAGGGGACTCCCCATCTTGAAATCCTTCACAGAAAAACCAAAATGATCAAATTAAACAGAAATGGAATTGTCAGTGATGAACTTGCGGACAGACACTAAGTTTTTAATCAATTTGGGGGTATGTAAAGTATCTTTCAAGATAAGGGGTGGATTGGGGGAAGACAATGTTTTATGACCATAACCCTTAATTGGAATAGAGTTACCATTTCTGACAATTATACCACGAGGGTTGCTCAAATTGGAATAAGACGAGAGAGTACCTTGATCGGAGGTCATGTGTGTCGTTGCGCCTGTGTCCATGTACCAATTTGAATCCGATTGCGTCAATTCAAGTGTGTGCATTACGGCCTCAATATCGGTGGGAATGGGGCATGCTGCGTGGTGGGCTTGCGGAGGCCGGGGCCCAAGAATCCCAGAACTGGGCTGAGGGTCGTAGCTGCTGGAACTGGCGTTGTTGGGCCAGTGGGTCGCCACTGTTGATTGTTGGGCCTGAATGGCTGGCCAGCGCCCCACTGGCTGCTGGACGCTGATGGAGCATAAGGGCTGCTGGCCCATGGCCCCACTGCCATGGGCCCCACTGCTGGGACCAGTAGGGTGGTGGGCCACTGTTCACTGGACATGGCCCACTGCCTGCTTGCCGGCCACCGGAACCTCCGCGTTTGCCCCCGCGATTTTTGTTATTATTCTTGCGATTATTTTTGCCGCCACCATGGGTACGGTTTTGGCCTGAATTATCAACAAAACCCGAAGAATTTGTGGAGGACGCCATCATGACGACGGGGCTTGCTCCGGTAGCCGCCTTTTTCGCCAAACCGGCTTCTTCCAAAGTAAGCATGGAGCGGGCTTGATAAAAAGTGGGAAGTGGGTTGCTTTGACGAAGGAGAGTCCCAACTCCGTTATAGGCCTCAGAAAGACCGACAACAAGTTGTAGAACCAGACGATTATTTATCACATGTGCGCCAACATTACGGAGTTAATTTGCCAACTCCTTGAGTTTCTTGCAATATGCAGATACGTTTGGAAATTCTTCCATGCGAACTAGAGATAATTCCTATTCGAGTGTGACTGCACGTGAATGTTGGTTATCTTGGAATATGTCATGCAATCTATTCCAGGTAGTCATAGCCGTGGTATCCGGCTCAATAATCGTCTGTAAAAGGTCAACCGAAATAGTGGAATAGATCCACTGGAGAACGGTGGCATCAAGGGTAATCCATAACTGAGGATCCTCCGCGGGAAGAGGTGTAGCGGGAGGAATTATGTGATGGATAACTTGATGGGAGATAGCGTGAATTTTAAACAATTCTGCCCACGTCGCATATTGGATGTTTTCCATCTCAAGCACAATAGGGATACTGTTTTTGACATTAGAAACCATGAGGGCAGGATGATAATTGTTCTTAGACATATTGAAAGAACAAAGAAGGAGGGGAAATTTGGGAATAGTACGAGAGATTTTGAGAGCGGAAGACAAATTTTGGAAGAGAAAACCCGAGGGGGGGGTCGACCGAAGGGTACAAAATTTTGGGAGAGAAAATTTTGTTAGACCTAGTCTCTTGATACCATGAAAGAAATAATCCCCTTGATTATTTTCATTAATTGAAAGGTATATATACAAGTTACAAAATAGGTGAATCATATTCCTATTCTATTCCTAAAATCTTATTATATCATAATTCTAACTATACAATTATGGTAAGTGTATAATCCTAATTTAGGTAACAAATACACTACAATATACATCAAATATATATACCATATATACAAGATTACATAATTGTAATCTGGCCGAGATGGGCTCACTGTCCACTACCGAGATGGGCTGAAGCCCACTGTCACTGCGCTGAAGCCCATTGTCACTGCATTTGCCCGTGATATACATTTCTGTATATTAGGTGTATATCACGGGTATATTGCTCTGTTTAACATTTCCAAAGGGGAGTATACCTCCCAACATTAATTAGAGCAATATCACCTGAAGTATGTAAAGCCTTAGAGTTCCTTATTTTGTAATATTAACTTCTTGTATGGAGTTTTCTTTTCATGAACTTCTTGTATAATGTTGAGTATGTTCAACTATGACATATGTTATGAGGAGGTAAGTCAATATGTCTTCCCTACTTCAGTACGCTTTGGATATTAATGTTCGGAGTAAGGGTCAAAGCCTAACCCCCGGCACCATGATTTCATTTTCAAAATTTTGGATAGATTCTAGATAAAGATATGAATGGTCTATTTGATTCTGAATTGCACTGAAAAAGACCATAAAACACATTTTGGAGATAATACCGAGATACCTAGTTGTACATAGAGTTACTTGTTTGTGAAATCTATTCACGATCAACTCATGAGGAGAAAAAGGAGCCAAGTAGGAACATAAATTTATCAGAATGCCAGTGATGTTCTTTGAGCAGTGCATGCATATCAATGCACAGAACCAAAAAATCAAACTTTTCGAAGCTAATGAAGGAAATAGCAACTGCTTCACAGTTAACTTGTCTCTGCAGAAAGTGTACTGATTTGAGAGTTTGGACTACTTTCTTTGTAACCTGAGATTTTATAAATGGATGTTCTCATCCACAGCGTGACACAGAGGCACCAGAATATTTAGTTTATGTATTCTGAATCATAATTATTTTTGCTTACCGGTTCTTGAAAGATTATTTATAAATATGAAATGAATTTTTTAGCATAAATACAGGGTTTGACCTAAAGTGAATGGTTGGCATGACACGTGGAAACATCTAAAGCAATTGGTCCTTTAATTTATGTGAGATGATTCCCAAAAGAATTCTTAATTTCTTTTGTTCATATACTTTTTTCTTCCCATTCTTTTGGGGAGCTTCTGTATGCATATTGAGCAGGCACCTAAATTAGCTCAAAGTCGAACTTGATTACAGAATCCAGTTTGATTATCTTGGATAAAACTATGAAGAGTATTGCTTTAACCTATAAGTATGTTATGTCACTGTTTCAAGTAACTTCAAAAGCAATGTGTGAAGGGAAGGTGTCTTAAAGCGCGCACAAATAAAAATGATGGTTACAACTTACAACCATATTTCTGCAGTCTTTTTTTATAACAAGTAATAAAACCTTAACTTGTGAACTCTTGGTGAGCTGTAAAATGCATGCTTGGAACACCATAAACTGAGTTCTGGTTTGAAGGTGTTTGTGCTGGAGAATAACCTATAAGTAGGTGATGTTTGTGTCTTCGAATAATTTGGATAAATATATCATCTCTTGCTTCAGGTTCCCTTCTCTTTTCATTCTAGCTACACCTTTTGCCCCTTCAGGATTGGGTATAATTTCAACGATTCTATAGATGGCTTATTGGGATAGAGGTGGATGACAACACCTTTCTTTATCTCTGCTTCATCTGCTATAGAACCTTTTCTACTGCTTGTTACTCACTTCTTATGTTTACTACCCTTTTTGTACTTCTCATAGACCTTTGCAGTGGAACAATGGAAGTTGTAACTAATTTCTTATTGGATGTTTGGTTGGATAATTAAAAATTGGTAAAATGTTTTTACTAAATGAAATAAAAGTTTGTATGCTAGCGGATGAAGTTGTCATTTTAAGTGTTCTAATAAATGCATTACTGATGTCCGCATCATACGTACCCTCACAAAACTTGTGCATGTACGATTAATAATACAACAACAACATACCCAGTGAAATTCCACAACGTGAGGTCTGAAAAGGGTAGAGTGTACGCAGACCTTACCTCTACCTTGGTAGGTAGAACGGTTGTTTCCGTGAGACCATCGGCCCAAGACAAAGCATTGAAGATCCTTTCATCTCTTATTTCTTTGTGTTGAGAGAGAGTCGACAAAAGGCTCATTCTAGGAGTGAAAGAGAACCTGGCTTGCTTAGCAACCAAAGCTAGCTTACTAAGGAAAAACCTGTTAATGGGATAATCACAAGCAAAGCAAAACAAAGCAAGAGAAACGGTCAGATTCAGACAAAAAATTAAAGCAGTATGAACATGCTGATAACAAAATCGAATATGCCATGGTAGCGCATTCTAACAAAATGAAGCAGTAGCTAACACAGCTAAATAAGATAAACAAAGTACACTAAAGAACACATAGCAACATAAATCAAACTACAGGAGACTATAAAGCAATAATGCGCCTATAAGTGTGATAGGCTAATCGGGCCTACAGTAATAACACTACAACTATCATTTTGTAAGCGTAAATAGGACTACACTCGACTACCTACTACTATCCTAATCCGTGTCCTCCACAACCCCCTATCTAAGGTCATGTTCTCAGTAAGTTGCACCTGCGCCGTATCCCATCTAATCACCTCTCCCCAATACTTCTTCGGCCTACCTCTACCCCCCATGAACCCATCCATAGCCAACCTCTCACACCTCCGCACTGGGCATCTGTGTCTCTTCTCTACACATGCCCGAACCATCTCAAGCTTGCTTCACGCATCTAATCCTCCAACGATGCCACTCTCACTTTGTCCAGGATATCATCATTTCTAATCATATCTCTCCTTGTATGCCCACACATCCATCTCAACATTCTCATATATGCAACTTTCATCTTTTGTATGTGCAAAGTCTTGACTGGCCAACACTCCGCCACATACAACATAGTCGGTCTAACCACCACCCTATAGAACTTGCCTTTAAGTTTTGGTGGCACCTTTTTGTCGCAGAAAACTCCAGATGCGAGCCTCCATTTATCCACCCTGCCCCAATACGATTTGTGACATCGTCATCAATCTCTCAATTCTCATGGATAATAGATCCTAAGTACTTGAAGCTTCATTTCTTTGGAATGACCTGAGTACCAAGCCTCACCTCCACGTCTATCTCAAGGTAACTCCCATTGCTGAACTTGCACTCCAAATATTCTATCTTGGTCCTACTCAACATGAACCCTTTAGACTCCAAAGTCTGTCTCCAAACCTCCAGTTTGGCGTTCACTCCGCTGCGAGTCTTATAAATCAAGATTATATCATCTGTGAATAACATACACCATGGTACCTCCCCTTGGATTTGTCGCGTCAGTCCATCCATCACCAAGGAAAATATGAATGGGCTAAGAGTTGATCCCTAGTGCATCCCCATCATCATTGAAAAATGCTCCGACTCTCCTCCTACTGTTCGTACCCTAGTCTTGGCTCCATCATACATATCTTTTATCACCCTAGTGTACGCCACAGGTACACCTCTAATCTCCAAACATCTCCATAGAACCTCCCTAGGGACTTTGTCGTATGCTTCTCGAGGTCGATGAAAACCATATGTAAGTCTCTCTCTCCTCTCCCTATACTGCTCCACCAACCTACTAATAAGATGAATGGCTTCAGTAGTCGAACACCTCAGCATGAATCCAAACTGGTTCTTGGAAATAGACACGCCTTTCCTCACCCTCATCTCCACGACCCTTTTCCAAACTTTCACAATGTGGCTCAACAACTTGATACCCCTATAATTGTTGCAACTCTGGATATCACCTTTGTTTTTGTACAAGGGAATCATTGTACTCCACCTCCATTCTTCTGGCATTCTTGCAGTCTTAAAAATGATGTTAGACAACTCAGTCAGCCACTCCAAACCTGCCATGCCTGCGCTCTTCCAAAATTCAACTGGGATCTCATCAGGCCCGGTCGCTCGTCCCCTGCGCATCCTGCAAATAACACCCTTAACCTCCTCAACCTTAATGCTTCTACAATACCCAAAATCCTGGTACCTACCAGAATGCTCCAAATCTCCCAGCATAATGTCTCCATCTCATTTTTCATTTAAGAGTTTATGGAAGTAAGACTGCCACCTCCGCCTATTATGTGCTTCCTCCACCAATATTTTGTTATCCTCATCCTTGATGCACCTCATGTGATCCAAGTCACGGGCCCTCCTCTCCCTTGTCTTGGCTAGTCTGTACAACTTCTTATCCCCGCATTTCTCCTGTAATTCCACATACATGCATTCAAAAGTTGTCGTTTTCACCGCTGTAACCTCTAGCTTTGCCTATTTCCTCTCTATCTTATACAGTTCCCAATTCGTCCATTTCTCCACCTCATTCTTGCTTTCTACAAATTTCGCATATGCCATTTTCTTCGCTTCCACCTTCTCTTGAACTTTACCATTCTACTACCAGTCCCTTCGATGTCCACCACAATTACCTCGCGAGGCCCTTAGCACTTTCTCTAACTACCTCCCGAATGCAACTGGTCATCCTGTCCCACATACCGGTCGCATCCCTACTACTTCCCCAAGCCCCCTTGGCCATCAACCTCTCCCCCATCTCTTTTGCTCTAGCCATGGTCAAACTACCCATTTGATTCTTTAACCTGTCATCCACAACCCTCTTCTTCTTCTCCATCTTGATCTTCAAATCTATCACCAAAAGCTTATGTCGGGTTTAAAGATCCTCCTTCGGAATAACCTTGCAGTCTTTACAGAGACCTTTGTCAACCTTTCTAAGGAGTAAAAAGTCTATCTGAGTCTTAGCCACCGAACTACAGAAAGTCACCAAGTGTTCCTCTTTCTTCAGGAACCTCGAATTGGCTATCACCATCCCACAAGCTCTAGAGAACTCCAAAAGTGAGACGCCTCCCCCATTTCTATCCCCTAGTCCAAAGCCTCTATGCACGTCTTCATAACCCCCGAAAGTGACCCGGTATATCCATTGAAATCCCTTCCTACAAATAACTTCTTAGTGGGTGGTATACCTCCCACCACTTCGTCCAAATCCTTCCAAAAGCGTCTCTTCTCCTCCTCGTCCAAGCCCGCCTGCGGCGCATAAGCACTAATAATGTTAATAGTGAACCATCCAACTACTAACTTAATCGCCAGCATCCTGTCATTGACCTCATCACTTCTACCACCTGATCCATTAGCTCGTTGTCTACCAAAATACATACCTCATTCCTATACTTCAACCTACCCGAGAACCATAACTTATAACCCGTCTACATCCTTAGCCATAGGTCCTACCCATTTGGTCTCATGGACATAGGCTATATTAATCATCCTCTTGTTAAGAATCTTAACTAGCTCTATGGACTTCCCCGTTAAAGTCCTAATATTCCAAGACCCTATTCTCAGCCTAGCATCTCCCTTACCCCACTTACCCCCCTAACCCTCACCCCCGTCCCCGACCTAAAACATGACCCTAGTCTACCATCAGTTACCAAAGCCACTAAAGCAAATATAAAATAATAAACTACTCAAATGTCTACCCTAAAACAGGAAGGGAGCAAAGTGCAAGCACAAGCACAAGTTAACAAGAATCTAGAGGCAAGTAAAACCACAATGCCATGAATGCTTTAACTAAAGACAAGAAACGATAAAATATAACAAGAAGGTTAAGGACAAAGAATGGATACAGGCAACCGGGTGTACCAACTCCAGTTGAATCGAACATGTTTGCCGGCGAAAATCACTGTTCACCGTATTGTTCACCGGCACCGAAAGTACTGTTCACTTGAGTTTTCACCAAAAAAATTGAGTATCTGCGTAGATCTACGAGAAAAAGAACACAAGAACAAGAAAAGGAACAAAAGAACAAAAAACAAATGAAATTTTATAAAAAAAGAACGTTTTTCCGACGCCGCTGGTAGGTGGTCAGAGCGATGATGTTGAGGCCTTACCGTCGCCACCGGTGAGTGATCGGAGGGGCGCTGTTGGGGTTTTAGGAATGGGGGTGGAGGTTGGTGATTTTACCGTTGGGGGGGGGGGGGGGAGGAGAGTAAGTTAGGTGTTTTTAGCTAGAATTCAAATTGTTGGATTCTATGGTACAGTTAATAAGGTGTATATATAATGAAAAGAAAAGTAGTAACAAAACATTATAAAATGTTATGTGAAAGTCAAATGTCCTTTCTAAACGAACCAAACGACCCCTCAAATTATTACTCTCCCGGAATTTATTATTTATGTGACATAATTTTCTTTTTAGTTTGTTCCAAAAAGAATGTCATTTTTATATATTTAATTTTTTTTACCTTTAATGAGATGATTTATAGCCACACAAATATCTAAGGTTTGTTTTGGATCACAAATTTTAAAAGTTATTTACTTCTTTCCTAAATTTGTATCTAATTAAACGGTGACACAATTTTATTTGATAACTTCTATCCTTAATCTGAATCAGTATCACTTCTCAAAATTTCAACCATTCAAATGTACCATGCAAAATTTTTCTATCAATTTTTTCTGCTATTTTAGGTACTTATAATGTTGCTACAAGACAGTAATTTTTCTAAGTTATGGCCGACAATCTCTAATTTTGGTCAAATAGCAAAAGGAATAAAGGAGTACAAATTAACATGGGATAAACCATGCTACATGAAAATTGAACCAATTTCCCTCCCCTCATCCTCGACGAAACCCATCAGTTTTAATGGTAATGTTCCCTTCGACAGCCACACAACGAACATCTTCGGAACAGTGTCCGACAAAATAATTTTAATTTTTTTTAACTAATAGTGTTCAAATCAACTTGAGCTTGATAATTTACTAAAATACTTGCTATTTAATTAGCACATACTGAATGAAATTATTAGCCGGGACTTAGATAGAATAAAAGAAAATATAAAGCTTACTGATAAAAAATAAAGATATACTATTTAAATTTTGATCATTCTTGTCCCCCTTTACGTGAAGACATCATATTAAACCCAAGTACTATTCTCTTCCAAGGTTTTAAGATTCTCCATGGACCTTATCAAAGAGGAATTGATGCCCGTTGAGCCGTGGTAATTGAGACGATGAGTACAACAAAGATATTGTGATAGTGAAAAATATTCAGACTCGCTGGAGATATTAAATCTTCTTGACATATATAATTACGTGAAAGTGAAGTAAATACTAAGATAAGAATACTGAGAATATGCAAACAAGACTTGGAAATTTCTGCGTATATTAGATGATCTCAACACTCTATAAGGCTATGTATTTATACACTACTAAAGAAATCTACGGCTAACAAACTTATCCAGTTGTCTCTATCTTATTCGTTATTGTGTAACAGAACAAATGAATTATTTACAAGTGTTATGCTAATTACAAATAAGAAAAAGAAAATATTATTTGCTTGTTCTCTACTAAGCCATTTTGTTCTCTGAAGCCCAATCGTGACTTGTTGCCCATTTTTCATTAAACTCAATTAAGCGAGAAGAGCCCAATATTCTAGAAACCCAATCTCTTCTCTTCTTCTATCTTTATCAGAGATTTCGAGGTTGACCGAAGAATCACCATTTTTCTGTCCAACACCCCCTCAAGTTGGAGGAGGATGAAAGCACACCCAACTTGCCCAGTAAGCGGTGATGAACAGGTCCGGTAAGAGATTTAGTAAAGAGATCAACAAGCTGTGAAGAAGAAGGAACATAGGAGAGTGATATAATCCCGACAAGAAATTATTGTCGCATAAAGTGACAATCAATTTCAACATGTTTGGTCCGTTTGTGAAAAACTGAGTTTTTGATGATGTGGATTGTTGCTTGGCTATCGTAATGGAGTGGTACAAGTAGTGAGCTGGGGATTGAAAGGTCGTCAAACAACAGTACTAACTAGGTTAGCTCAGCCACAACTCTGTGCATGGAGCGAAGCTTCTGCAGAATTGAGTGAAATGAACGTTTGTTTTTGAGATTTTCACGAAATGGGTGAAGAGCCAAGAGAAATATAGTAGCCACTAACTGATTTTCTGGATTTTGGGCAAGTTCCCAATTCAGAATCGCAAAAGGAAAGTAGCTGAAATGAGGGTGATGAAGTGAGGAAAATCCCCAAGCCTCGATCTTTGAGAAGATATCGAAGAACACGAAGAACAACTTGGTGATGAGGTAGACGAAGATCCTGCATGTATTGACTTAAATGCTAGACCGTGAAGGATAAATCCGATCTGGTATGAGTCAAGTAGTTGAGTTTGCCAAACAAATGACAATACAATGTCAGATCTAGAATGGACTCACCAGTGTTAGCCAAAAGACAAACAGTTGGGTCAAAGGGACATGAGACTGGAGAAGACTCAAAAATTCAAATTCATGGAGAAGATCCAGAGTGAACTTGCATTGGGAGAGAATCAAACCCTGAGGTTCTCGCAACACTTCCATGCCCAAAAAATAATATAAGTCTCCGAGATTCTCAAGCTTCAATTCTTGATTGAGGAACACCTTTAAGGCATTTAATTCAGCTATGTCACTCTCTGTTAAAATGATGTCGTCCACATATGTTGCAACAATGAAAATAGGGGAGTCTTTTTTCTTTAAAAACAGTGAGAAGTCATTTAAGGAGTGACTAAAATCATTAAAATTAAGGGCAATGGTTAGCTTAGCATACCACTGTCGGGATGCCTGCCGTAGACCATAGAGAGACTTCTTTAACCTACATACATGAGAGGGGGAGGCAGAAGGGAATAACTTCATGTAAACCTCCTCATTTAAATCACCATGTAGAAACACATTATCAACATCCAATTGATATAAAACCCAGTCTTTTTTTATGCAATTTCCAAAATACACTTAATTGTAGTCATTTTTACCACCGGGCAAAAAGTTTCTGTGAAATCAATCCCTTCCTTTTGAATATCATCCCTCACAATAAGTCGTGCCTTTAGCCTTTCAATATTGTCATCAGAATGATGTTTTACTTTGTAAATTCACTTACAAGGTATAGCTTTTCTGCTTGGGGGTAAATCAACCACTTCTTAGGTCTTATTAAGCTCAAGGGCAGAAATTTCCTTTGTCATGGCTTCTTGTCAACCTGGATGATAAGTTGCATGTGTATAACATGTGGGTTCTTGTATGTTTGACAAAGATTTGATGAACAACTGATTAGATCAAGACGAACCATTAAACCAGAGATTGGAAGGTGACACATGAGAAAGGAAACAGGTAGAACTAAGGTCTGTGAGGTGCAAAACATTACGAATGTAATCCTTAAGATAGGTATGTGATTTGTGAGGTCTGATGGATTGCCGAATGAGAGTGTCAATGACTGGCATGGGAGAAGAATTGACAAATGATGTATGAGAAGGGGAAAGATGAGAAATCGAAGTGATAGGACTAGAGACTGGAGTTTGATGCATAAGAGGAGTAAGGAAAGATGAGTGATCTGGTGGAATAGGAAGATTTTGAGAAATAGGTGTGGCGGGATCTGAAAGTGGTAAATCAGACAAAGTAGATGTAGGTGAAGGAATGTTTGTGACAGAAAATGAAGGAACATATTTAGAAGCTAAATTCACTGCAGCAAAAGGGAATATTTCTTCATGGAATATGACATCCCTTGAAATGGAAATTGTCATAGTTTGAAGGTTAAAGACTTTATACCCCTTTTTCTCATGTGGATAACCTAAAAAAATACTAGGTACTACTCTAGGTTGAAATTTATTTATGTGTCTAAATAATGTAGAAACAAAATACAAACACCCAAAACATCTTAGAATATAATAGGTTGGTTTAGATTTAATAAGTATTTCATAAGGTGTTTTTAAATGTATGACATGTGAAGAAAATCTGTTTATAAGGAAAGTGATTGTGAGTATACAATGTCCTCAATAGGATATAAGTAAATGAGACTGAAACAATAAGACTCTAGCTGTTTCTAGCAAATGTTTATGTTTTGTCTCCACAACACTATTTTGTTGTGGAGTAGATACACAACTGGTTTGATGTAGAATATCATGGGATTGAAAAAATTATGAATGAAGTGTCCCAATGCCTAATTCAAAAGCATTATCAGATCTGATTTTCTGAAACTTAGTTTGAAATATCCTTTCTATCATGATTAGGAAGGATTTTAAAACAGAAAAAACATTTGATTTGTTTGTGAGAAGAAAAGTCCATGCCCCCTACTAAAATCATCAATAATGGTAAGAAAGTACTTGAAACCTTCATGAGTGGGAGTACTATAGAGACTCCAAGTATCAATGTGAATTAACTCAATTTTTTTTATTGAGATAAAACTTTTAGGAAATGGAAACTTGGACCGTCTTATCATAGCACAAATAACACAAGGTATAGAGAATTTAGAGCAAGAAGAAACTGGTATAACTAAAATATTTTTTATATTGTTCAAAAGCATATGGTCTAATCTGTAATGTCATAGCTCTTCTTTTACATTTAAATTAAAAAGACAAAAATCAGAAACTAAAACAAGAGCATTGAAAGCTCAACAAGCTACTTTACTGGAAAGAAAAACATTGCTAGACTTGAGAACATTACTAGACTTAGACTTGATAGATGGATGAGAAGAAACTCGAATGAAACATGCAGGAGAATCAAAGAAATCAAAGATGTTAGATATACCAGCATACTTCACACTAGGAAAGGTATCAGCACCATTTCCCCTTGTTGTCCTAACTTGACATGTTGAAGCAACTGAAGGAGATATGTAACATTCTCCTGAGTAAGTGCATTATTATCTGTATTACTGCTCTCTCCTTCTATCTTAGTTTCATCAGTGGTAAAGGCATTGTTAGCATGAGCTACACCCTGCATTTTTGGCTTTGTGAACTTAAAGTCTGGAAGATAACCCTTCAGTCTGTAGCATTGATCAATATTGTGACCGGGATTCTTACAGTAGGCACAAATAAGAGTGCTTCTTTTGTTATCATAGCTTTTCTGCCTTTTATCTGAGTACCTTCTAAAATCTCTTGGACATTGTCCTTGATTAGCAACTAGAAAAGAAGCAGAATCACCAGGATAAACTGGAGAAGCATGTACTTCTCTTTGCTTCTCATCTTGGATCATCAAGGAGCATGCCTGTCCAATGAAAGGTAAATGGGAATAGAGTAGGATATTACTTCTAACACCAATGAAAATGTAATTTAAGCCCATTAGAAACTGCAAGAGTCTTTCATTTTGATGAGCCTTAGCATTCTCAGCTTTTGCCCCACAGTTATAATCACGTATACAGGCAGAAAAGACATTCAAAACATCTAATTCATCCCACAAACTCTTTGTTGATGTTGGATGGATGTTGTGACAACATCTGTAAATGCTCAGGACAACATCTTATGAGAATAAGAATGTTGCCTGCGATGTTGTGACAACATTCCTGTAACGATTTTGTCAATTCTTCCGGCCAAAACAGGTTGTGTTACTGTGAGTAAAAAATGACACATGCAAGCTTACAATGATGTTGTGTTTAAAACGTGGTAAAAGAAACAGTCAAAGCTTGGAGAGGAAGCAGCGTGAAGATCAAGTCCAGAACGTTGAGCTTTTTAAGGAGCAAGAACCGGTCCAAGCTGAAGCTTCTTTTACTCAACCTCCGCAACCAATCAGTGAGGCTTTCAAGGGAAGTTCCACACTATAAATAGAGGGGAGCTTCAGAGTATCGATATCCAGAATTAAAAAGAGAAGAATAACCAAGAGAGCTCTCGGATATTCACCTTAGAAACTGGAACAACACACTTAGCCTAAAGTAGTATAACAACATCTAGCCTCACATTACTGTTGCTACCATGATTCTAGATCAAGCTTATACTTCAAGCAATTGTAATGAAGATGTTGTATTTGTCTTTTTAGATCTTTTAACTTTAGGCTGAAGTCATCTGCGACTTCACTTTTTTGTAATTTCTTTTCGCATTTATTGATCAATCTTGTAAAAGAAATTCATTTGTAATTGTATATAATTTATACAATTTTTTTGTCATTGACCATCAAGGGATATATTAATATATACCCTTGAAAATATAAACCTTGTGTCTCTTTACTTTTTCCGCTGCATTTACTCTATAAAGGTTTATAACTGTTTTATCACAATGTTGCCTCAGATGTTGACACAACATTGAAGGCAACATCCAAAAACCGTTTGAATTGTTCTAGTTGTTACGATTTTATTATTATATACTCTTGCTTATCCATAGCCCCGGACCTAACAAGTGGTATTAGAGCCAACACTTGATACAATATGTGTTTGATTCTGAATATTACGGCTATGGACTCAGCTATACAAAACGTTGGTAGACTTCCAATTCTTGACGGAACTAACTATGCCTATTGGAAAATTCGACTACATTCGCACATCAAATCCATTGATGTTCGAGCTTGGAGATTAGTTTCCGAATGCTATGTGATCCCCAAGTACCCAGCAGACGAGGATGGTAATGTACTTACCAAACTCGAATCTGAATGGACCGCGGAAGAGATCAACAGTGCGAGCTTCAATGAAAAGGCCCTAAATGCGATATTTGGATGGGTAGATCTCTATCTGTTTAAACTCATCCAGAATTGTACTACGGCCAAAGACGCTTGGGAGACCTTACAAACTCATTGTGAAGGCACCTCAAGTGTACGACGTACAAAGCTTCGCATGATTTTGAGCCAATACGAACGCTTAAGGATGGAAGAATCTGAAGACATAAAATCCTATTTTGAAAAGTTAATTGACATTGCTAATCAGTGTCAAGTGCTTGGTTCTCCTTTAACCAACACACAACTTGTGGATAAAGCTTTCAGATCTCTTCCTGAAAGGTTTAATACTAAGATTTGTGTTATTGAAGAGGCCCATAATCTTGCTACTATGGATCTACATGCCTTGATGAACATCTTTCAAACATATGAGATGAACATGAAGAGACAAAGAGATCTGTATAAAGACAAAACTTTGGCACTCCAGTGACAAACCTTGGAAACTGAATTGGAAAACGAGGAAGAAAACTTGGAGGAACTGGGAAATGGTGCAACCGTTGCCTTACTTACTTGTCGATTCAATTCGATGGTGAGAAAGATCAACAATGATCGCAATAAAGCCAAATACAAATAGCATCAAAACCCACTCTTTAATAAACAACCGAATATGTCACCTTCTAATCAAAGTAATCACAATCCACTGAGGAAATATAACTCCGACAGTACCAATTTCAATTCCAAACAACTCGAGGAAGTGCAATGTCATGCATGCTCGGATTGGGGACACTACGCTAATGAGTGTGCAAACACCCTTAGAAAAATTGGCAAGGTCATGTGGGTAACTCTTAGTGATGATGAGAACGAAGAGGAGGAAGGAGATCAAGAAGAAGAACCACAGGCAATGCTGGCATCCGTGTTTGAACACTCACTATCCGACGATTAAGATGTTGTTGACAATGTTGCGACAACATCAGGAACAACATCAGACTCAACATCTGGAATGTCTTCAACATCAGAGAGGTATGTATACTTTGACTATTCTGATGTAAATTGTTTTAGTGGATTTAATTCTTCATTTGAGGCTGTAAATTTGGATCTAGTTGACACCAAAGATGACGTAATAAAGGAATTACAAAATCTTTGTAAAACCTTAATCACTGAATCTGAGCAACTAGACTCAAAAGCAAAATTTTTGACTCTTGAGACTAGCAATCTGAAAGGCACAATCAACCGATTAGAGGTGGCACTTACCAAGAAGGACCTAGAGCTTGGTAAGATTCGTGCACGATTGAACGTAGCTGAGACCACCTTTCAAAGGCTCAACATGGGAACCTCCAAAGTGGATGAAATATTGAACTTCAATAAACCTACAAGGGCTGGGCTTGGGTACCAATCTCCTAGCAAAACAAATACTTCCAGAATCCATAGTCAAACTGAGAGGATAAAATTTGTCAAAAAAATCCGAGTAATTCTCATATCACTGAGATTGGATCGAAGTTTGTATGTAGCTTCTGTAAAAAGTCAGGACATCTTATGCCCTACTGCTACAAACTTCAAAACTCTGCACTCAGAATATTGCCTAAAATGTCGTCAACAATGTTGCCCAACATCACTGACAACATGCAAAGTAACCAGGCTGAAAGTAGAAGGAAGAAAAAGGAATGGGTACCTAAACTGAATCTGAAATGTAATGTGTGCATAACTGCTTTGCGTACTAACATTACAGGTTCCTGGTATTTCGATAGTGGTTGCTCACATCATATGACAGGTACCAAACGCCTATGCATTCAATGGAGGATACGTGACCTTTGGAGGAGGAAGTAAGAGTAAGATAATTGGTAAAGGAACTCTTAATGTTCCGGATGTACCAGCCTTGAAAAATGTTCTTCATGTAGAAGGTTTGGTTGCTAATCTTCTTAGAATAAGCCAACTATGTGATGATGATCTCGAGGTGAAATTCAACAAGCTTGGATGCAAGGTTACAGATTCTGCGGATAAATGTGTCATGTCAGGAACCCGAACAGGAGATAATTGATATCTAGTCGGTAGACAAGAGTTGTGCAACTCCGAAAAGGTAGGTGACTTGACACTTTGGTATCAAAAGTTGGGACATGTCAACTACGACACCTTGGAGAAGCTGATCTCATTTGAAGCTGTCAGAGGCATTCCCAGACTGGATCCAAAAGATAAAACACTATGCGAAGATTGTTTGAAAGGAAAGCAGACCCGAGTCTCTCACAATGTTGTCCAACATGACGGACAACATTCAGGTACGTCTCATTGTTTCCAATTATTGCATATGGATCTTATGGGTCCAATTGAGGTAGATAGCCTAGGAGGGATGATATATTCTTATGTGATAGTAGATGATTTTTCTAGATTCGCTTGGATCTATTTTTTAAAGGAAAAATCACAAACCTTTGAGATGTTTAGAACACTTTACTCTAGGATTAAGAATTTGTTTTGTTCTTCGATTTTCAGAATTAGATCTGATCATGGAAAGGAGTTTGAAAATCAAACATTTGCAAATTTTTGTGAAAAGAAAGGCATATTCCATGAATTTTCGGCACCAAAAACACCACAACAAAATGGGGTTGCTGAGAGAAAGAACAGAACTTTACAAGAAATTGCTAGAGTTATGTTAAGTTCTAAGTAATTATCAAAGAGGTTTTGGGCAGAATCCTTGAACACGGCATGTCACATAACTAATAGAATCTATTTAAGGCCAGGGACCAAAATGACACCCTATGAACTGTTAAATGGAAAGAAACCTACAGTGCGGTACTTTCATGTCTTTGGGTGTGTGTGTTATATTCTTAATGACAGGGATAAACTGGCCAAATTTGACTCTAAGAGTGACAAGGGAATATTCGTTAGCTACTCTCAGAATAGCCATGCTTATCGAATATACAATCCTCGGACAAAGATCATACAAGAATCAGTCAATGTTATTTTTGATGACCTGCTGGATATATCTGGTAGATCTTCATAAAACAACATTGTGGTTGCAGTTGAAGAGGAGCAACCCACTGAAGAAACAGATGTAGTCCCAGATGTTGTCCCAACATCAGAAGAAACATCTGAACCTCAAGGAGAGAACACAGGGGACGAAATCGGGGAGGAGTCTGCTACTGAACTATATGATCAAGTGAGAAGAGACCCTCCATCGAGGATTAGAAGGAACCATCCACCCGACCAGATGATAGGGGGAGTTTTTTAGAAGAGGCGTACAGGATGGAAAGAGCCAGTAAATTACCGAGAAATGGTAAGGTATGTGTGTATGTACACCATATACCAACATGTAAGTCTTTCTTGTCTTACATCTACTTTGGAACCCAAAAATATTGGGGAAGCATTAAAAGATATTTTTTGGATTCAAGCCATGCAAGAGGAGCTTGAACAATTTGCCCGAAATGAGGTTTGGGACTTGGTACCACGACCCAACAACACAAATGTTATTGGGACCAAATGGATATTCAAAAATAAATCAGGTGAGTTAGGGAAGATTGTTAGGAACAAAGCTCGACTTGTTGCTCAAGGATATACACAAGTAGAAGGTATCACCTATGACGAGACCTTCGCTCCTGTGGCTAGAATTTAGTCAATAAGATTGCTTCTTTCTATTGCTTGCTATCTAAAGATTACCTTGCACAAAATGGACGTTAAAGGTGCCTTCCTCAATGGATACTTGGACAAAGAATTATATGTTGAACAACCAAAGGGATTTGAGGATCCTCACCATCCACATCATATGTACAAACTCAATATTTTTTTCAAAAGATTGAAGCATGACTCTAAAAGGACAAGATAAGAAGGTAAAGCCTCTACTAAAAGATTTGATTGTACACAAAAAGAGCAAAGCTCTAAGATCGGTATCGTTCTATTCTATAGGAGTACCACGTAAAGTTGAAAATTCCTCAATATTTTTTAAACTGTATGTGTTCAACTAAGTTGATTAAGGACAATGGTAAAATGTTACATTAGTCCAGCTATCAGTCTCATAGGGAACATATACGGAAGTATCATCTGCCAAATCAGAAAATCTTTTGAGTCGCATAATGCTTGTTTAACTTTGTACATGTTGCTAACATCATTAACAACATCGTGTTCCAGTACATTGATCAATCTGGTTTATCTTATTTTATTCCTGTTTTTGGTATTTAACATGTCTCTGTCTTTAACTGGAAGTCCAAAAATTCGGGAGGACCGTTTTTTTAAATGATGATATGTGCCATAAAAATCCTTATTTTAGGTGTGTACAGAGTTTTTATTCTTCTATACAATCTAAATTTAAGGAAAAGGAGTTTGAGTGTAAGTATACTTTGCCATAATAAAACCTCCCATTTTTGTCTTGGAATTGTTACATCAGCCGACTATCAATCCATCAAACCATGGCAGCCCAAACAACACCGTCATTTCTCAAAACCCAAAGCTTCTCCAACACGCCCAATCCTTCAAAACCTTCTCCCATGTCCATTTCCCCAAAATCCACAAAACCAAAGATTATTCTCCGATGTCGACTAGTCCAGCAAACAACAACAAGGTTTACAAGCATTAGACTTCCATCAATAACTTGAAACCGGTCGAGGAGGACTACACACATGCTATGATCCTGCTTGGTTCAGATAAGCCATTACAGGTGAGCTACCTAGGTGATAATGAAAACTAAATCGATGTTGATGCAACATCTGATTTCTCGAACCTTGCCTCAAGACAGTCAAAATCGACATTTCCGACGCAAAGGTCAAAGAGGGTTTTCGAAAATCAATTCGGTGAAAACCAATCTGCCAAAAGATCTAGGGAAGAGTCGACTTTCCTTGTTGATACTACCACAAGCAGCAGCACTGACACCAATTTCAGTGTGCCTAGTTCTTCCAGAACTCCATCAACTTCCACTCCACAAGCAGAAACTAAGAAGGAAAAAGAAGAAGAAGAGATGTCAGATGACACACCTCTACCAAACTTCATTCCTAAAGGGGTCCGTAGAACATACTGGAATTTTGATAAAAATATTGCCTCAACATCAAAGGCAACATACGAGAAAATAGACCCAGACTATGTTGCCCCAACATCCGAGGCAACACCTGCAACCACCTTATTCAAACAAGAAAACACAGAATCGGAAACAGATTCTGAGGTAATTCCCTACTCTTCCATGTTTCAAACGAAATCATGCTCCAATAACTGGAATTGGTTTAAAAATAGAGGAATTAGAGGGGAGAAGGTGATTGACCTAACTTCATTCTCCAAAAATAGTTTAGTTGATTTCTTAAGTAGTCGAAAGATCTTAAGCTCTGTATCTGGTAAGAATCCTTATTGTGAGAAGGTGATTAGAGTGTTTTATGCTAATCTGACGCCTGCTGTTAAGGACACAACCTCGAAGAAAGTTGGGAGAGTGTACCTATACAACAAGGTATACAATTTTACACCTAATATCATCAACTCCACTCTTGGGATAATTGTTAGTGAAAGAGAACCTCAACCAAACCCCACTATGGAGGAACTCAATTCAATGATCAAGTACCTTACGGGGAATTTGATCACTATTTGGGCTCCTCGCAGTTCTGTGTCAAAATTCACTGCCTTGTTTGCCACTCTGCACAAACTTGCTATATATAACTGGCTACCCTCCATCAACGAGACAACAGTGACCCTTGATCAAGCATCACTACTTTTCAAGATTGGAAGGAATCAGAAAGTTGACTTAGGAACACTTATATTCAACCATGTTGTCAACTTGGCAAGAAAGACAAAGCAACTCGCCCTTCCATACCCCTCCTTGATTTTTCAAATACTGCTCAACCAAGGTTTTAAGACTCCAAAAGGAGAAAAGTTGAGTCCAGCCTTAGAGGTTTACTCAGTACAACGAGCAGTTGTGAACAGTAGGGACAGGGTTATTGACCTGCCCTGGAAGAAAGATGAATGGGACACTGACACTTCAAAAGATGTTGGTTAAGGAAATGTCCCAATGTCTAAAGACTGGCTTCGACAACACATTGTTGAACTTGACAGGCAAATTCAAGACCTAGTGCGAGCCATGAACTATTACGAGGGCTTACTTTCTTCATAAAAAGGGGGAGAAGATGATGATGATGATCTTGCTACTGGAAGCAGACAGACACAGACAGGGGGAAAGGAGTTGAGATGAGATACAGGCCAAGCTACGATGCAGGGGGAGAGGAGTTGAGATGATGATTGCGCTGACTACTTCTGATGCAATGGAGATGAAGATGGT
This sequence comes from Anisodus tanguticus, assembly GCA_034509755.1. Classification (NCBI taxonomy): domain Eukaryota; kingdom Viridiplantae; phylum Streptophyta; class Magnoliopsida; order Solanales; family Solanaceae; genus Anisodus; species Anisodus tanguticus. The sequence continues at coordinate 30,641,187 of CM067548.1, forward strand.
GCTGCACAGAGTGATCAATCACAGAAAGCGGCTGGAAGCTACTGTGACTCGATTACTTTAGTCAAGGATGATCATGTTGATGGAATGGAGAGCTGATAATCTTTGCTTATTTGAACAGAGGTTATACTGACATTTGAAATATTTTTGGTTTGTAATATTTTACTTTGGGATATTTGGTCTATTCTTGCAGACATTGTGACTGCTTTCTAAAGCTGTTTATATATGTTTGCCTGACGTGGATTGTTATGAATGGTTCTTCGTGGGCGATTACGCGATTCTTTGTAAGTAAGTCACGACTAACAGAACATAACTCCTATCTAATCAAATCATCGATACAACACTGCTTGAAATTTACTACTGCAGGTTTTAAGAGGGAGCATAACACTGATCCTACTTATTCTTGGAATGTAAGGACTACATCGGGAATCGGTATCCTAGTCATTTTCGCTTCGTATGGAGTTTTGTGAAGAAAGGCAAAAAGGGGGAGATTGTTGATGTTGGATGGATGTTGTGACAACATCTGTAAATGCTCAGGACAATATCTTATGAGAATAAGAATGTTGCCTGCGATGTTGTGACAAGATTCCTGACAACATCTCTGTAACGATTTTGCTATTCTTCCGGCCAAAACAGGTTGTGTTACTGTGAGTAAAAAATGACCCAGGCAAGCTTACAATGATGTTGTGTTTAAAACGTGGTAAAAGAAAAAGTCAAAGCTTGGAGAGGAAGCAGCGTGAAGATCAAGTCCAGAACGTTGAGCTTTTTAAGGAGCAATAACCGGTCCAAGCTGAAGCTTCTTTTACTCAATCTCCGCAACCAATCAGTGAGGCTTTCAAGGGAAGTTCCACACTATAAATAGAGGGGAGCTTCAGAGTATCAATATCCATAATTAAAAAGAGAAGAATAACCAAGAGAGCTCTCGGATATTCACCTTAGAAACTGGAACAACACACTTAGCCTAAAGTAGTATAACAACATTTAGTCTCACATTACTGTTGCTACCCTGATTCTAGATCAAGCTTATACTTCAAGCAATTGTAATGAAGATGTTGTATTTGTCTTTTTAGATCTTTTAACTTTAGGCTGAAGTCATCTGCGACTTCACTTTTTTGTAATTTCTTTTCGCATTTATTGATCAATCTTGTAAAAGAAATTCATTTGTAATTGTATATAATTTATACAATTCTTTGGTCATTGACCATCAAGGGATATATTAATATATACTCTTGAAAATATAAATCTTGTGTCTCTTTACTTTTTCTGCTGCATTTACTCTATAAAAGTTTATAACTGTTTTATCACAATATTGCCTCAGATGTTGACACAACATTGAAGGCAACATCCAGAAACTGTTTGAATTGTTCTAGTTGTTACAATTTTATTATTATATACTCTTGCTTATCCATATCCCCGGACCTAACACTCTTCATTTTGATAAAATAAGTAGAAACACTTGTGTTATTTTGGGTTACAACACTTAATTTCTTTTGAAAGTTGAAATAATTTGGCTTCATTAGTCTGACTAACCAGGTCTTTCCATAGGTCGTTTGCACTATTGGAGTACAAAATACTTTCATCTATTTCTTTAGAGAGAATTGAGTAGCAAAGATAGGACCATGCAATTACAACGGGTCCAAGCCTTCTATAGGCTAGGCCAGAATCAAGAGAAGGAACAACTAAGGATCCATCAGTGAATCCAAACTTGTTTTTCGCTGAGAAAAATTATTATAAGTGCTCTTCTCCAGCCACCATATACTTTTTCATCGAACACAGACGAAACAAGATTTATCTTTGGATAATTCGAGGGATGGAGATAATAAATATGAGCTGAATCCACAATATTAATTGTGGTGGATTCAGCAAATACAACAACATTACCAACTAGGATGGTTTCTGTCACTGGATCTATAGTCGACATTGCAATAAAAGCAAAGCAAGAAAGCAAAAAAAAAAAGAAGATTGAGGAGCAATTACATCTGCTCTGATACTATTAAAAATGAAAAAAGAACTTGAATTTTTTTTTGTGTATATTTGATGATCTCAACACTGTACAAGACTATGTATTTATACACTACTAAAGGAATCTACAGCTAATAAACTTATTCAGTTGTCCCTATTCTATTCGTTATTGTGTCATTTTGTTCTCTGAGGTCCAATCATGACTTGTGTGCCCATTTGTCATTAAACTCAATTAAGCAAAAAGAGTTCAATATCATAGGGATGCTACGACTTTTTTAGAAATCCATTCTCTTCTCTTCTTCTATCTTTGTCGGAGATTTCGAGGTTGACCGGAGAATCACCATTTTTCTGTCCAACAAATACTTGTTGTAATTAACTATAGTTAAAATGATAAAATTATATAATAACATGTTATAATGATAAAATTATATAAATAACATGTTATGTATCCATATGAATAGATATTTTTCCTGTTGTAACTGTGGTAAAATAATCTCTCACTCCAACCTCGACAGACTAGTAAATAGTCTCTTTGTTCCAATTTATGGAAGGAATTGGAGTACTAGCATACTAGAGTCAAAGTCATTAAATTTTTTTGTATAAATTTACATATATATTACTCCTAATTAAATGTTAAGAAACTACATAAAAACTAGTAGTATAAATCAACATAAGTACTAATAATTTTAGTTTTCTTAAAAAGAATTGAAAATATCATACTCAAAGAAAATAATAACACTCAAATATCAGTTGTAGTCAAAGTAGTGCCTGAAGACAATATTGGAGTAATAGTCAAAAGTCAGCTTTATCAGGGATAGGAATGTCTATCTAGTACAAGTAATAAAAACAAGGAAATTGCCCTTAGGAAGTCATCAAGTGTTTTTACTTTTTAGTGAACCCTGGCCGTTGTTTATCTGTATGCAACACAAACCATTAAATTTCCCGGCAACAACACCGCCGTTGTCTTTCACGGGAAAGTCTTTCATCCCCACACACACATTTCCCAAGAAAAAGATAAAGAATCATAAACGGCCTTCCTTCTCTAAGAAATTAAACTTCATGCAATCCAACTTGTGTCCATCCACTAGCACCCATTCTTGTTTCTCATGGAATCCAGACAAACCCCCCCACCACCACCCCACACCCATAATCTCCATACACAATAAGCTCAAATCCTCCATTAACTCCCCAACTGTATCTAACTCATCAAACTTTGAAGAACAAAGGCTAAATAAGCCAACTTATTATCCTACTTGTTTTTCATGGATTCCAGATAAAACCCATCTCCCCAAACCCAAAATAAACATACCCAACTCCCTAAATGTATATAATTCACTCAAAACATCATTAACTTTTGAAGAAGAAAAGTTAAATACCCAAGAAGCAACCCCCACTGTGCCTATTTATCTTCCAGTCTTGGTTAGCAACTCAGATAGTCATTTTAGGTATGTTTGGGATGGGAAAGACTTAAAATTGGTCTCTATAGACGAGAATACCTTTTCTCTATCCGATTTCTGCTATAATTTTGAAGATACAGTACAAAAGTTAGTCAATATTTGTGTTTCAGCTATAAGAAATTTCTTTCTACCAAGGGAAGTTAGTCATAATTACCTTGAATATGTGAAATGGAGGTTTGTTCATCGTGTTTCCAGCTCTGCTCTCCAAGTTCTGGCCACCCAGGTACACTTTTTTTTGTATTTCAGCGACTATTATACTTGTTAATTATGGTTATACAGCAAAAAGTTCAAACTTTGGTTTTGAATGTTCATATTTTAGCTAGGCTCGTTTGGTATGAGGGATAAGGAATATTTAATCTCCGGATTAAATTTGAGATGAGTTTATCCCATGTTTGGCTGGGATAAAATCGCGGTATAACTAATCTCGGGATTAGTTATCCCGGGACTGTAGTGTTATTTTTATCCCTATGGGAGAGTGGAATAACTAATCCCGGAATAACTTGTTCTCAACCAAACAATTCCTTAGTCTGGTAAATTATTGGTACATTCAACAAAGTTCAAATTTTGATATTGAATGTTCATATTTCAACTTGTATATTGTTGGTATTTGGCAAAAAAATTAAATTTTGATATTGAATGTTCAAATTTCCTATTGAACTTGTAAAGCATTGGTATATGTAGAAAGTTAGATTTTGATATTGAATTTTCATATTTAAGCTATTTAAGTACTTGTTTCTTTGTATATGATTAAAAATTTTGTATTCAATCTTCATAGTTCAGATATTGAACTTGTAATTTGTTGTATATGGTGAAAAGTTTCAATTTTTGTGTTGAATCTTTGAATTTCAGCTATCAAACTTGTAATTATTCGTATACACTAATAAAGTTTGTATTTTGATGTTGAATCCATATTTCGACTATTAAACTTGTAAAAGGTAAAAAGTTTAGATTTTGGTATTGCATATACATATCTTAGCTATTAAACTTGTAAAACTTGTTTTATTTGTATATGCATATGCTGAAAAGTTTAAATTTTAGTACTGAGTTTGGATTATTCGACCTGAGCTCGTGATAAGGTACAGTGACTCTAGTGTAATTAGTCATTATGATCTTTAAGTGGGAGTTAGTCTTTTAGTAGTTCACTGGTGGAATTAGTCAGTATGACCTTTATGAAGGTACCACTAGTTCACTTGATATATGTGTTGTACCTGCACAATTTATAGGTTTAATTAAGTTAGCATCCAAGGCGTGGATCACTCAAATACCTGCCTTGACAATGGCTTATTTAATAGGTTGTATTTTGTGAATGACGATATGCAGGCTATGTTGCGGGCAATTGGAATTGGGAACTCCTGTTCACTTCCATCAGCTGCTGCACTAAATTGGGTCCTGAAGGATGGTCTTGGACGGTTGAGCAGGTGCATCTACACTGCTAGCCTAGCATCTTCTTTTGATACCAATCTTAAGGTATCGCTTTTCTAACATGAAACAAAGTGAATAATTTCTGCAACTTATCTTATAAAGCTTATTTTACTGATTTTTGATAATAAGAATTCATTTCTATCTTTGTGGAAATGATGTTTATATCTTTTCCCAGAGTGTTTCTTACTTTGTTTTTTGGGGTTGACTGCAGAGAGTAAGGTTCTGGACATCTGTTCTCTTCAGTTTGAGCATTGGAGTTGAATTGTTGACTCCTGTATTCCCACAGTACTTTTTGATGCTTGCATCAATTGCCAACATTGCCAAGCAAATAAGCCTTGCGTGTTACCTAGCCACTAGTGTAAGTCTCAGCTACAAAGCATATGATGTTATGATACTTGTTAGATGTGAGCTAGTTATTTTGACTGTAAGGAATACCTTTAACCTTAGACCATGTTTTAATTCCCTTTATAGTTTCTAACAATCCACTGCAGTTTGACATATGAACTGATTTCTTGACCTTTTGTTATGTAGAGGGATATTAAGATCTGAAGTGCCTTTCACATATTCAATAAAGCAGGCTAATAAATATATGCACTTAAGAGGCTTTGAATTTCTACTGTGAGGTTCCAAATCAACTATGACATTTTAAGGCTGATTGTACTTAATTTTGTCACTTGGTTGAATTGCTTTTGGAAAGTGAAATTAGCTGAAGTTAAGTACTCTAGCCATCTAATTGCTTCCGCTAATGACCAATTCACTTCATAAATCGTAGAGATCTGAGAGAAACAATAGACTTCTTGATTTAAGCAATTTTTAGCATATCTATAACAGCTAGAAGAGAATTGATGCCATTATAGACCTCGAGTTTCTCCTCTAACATGCAAGTGACGTATGAAATGATCAGGGATTAACTGCTTGTTTTAGTTAATGTGGAAAATGGATATGTTCAGTAAGTGTAGTTGCTTAAATAGCCAAATCACATGTTATTTTTAGCAATCTGAATAAGCACAAGTGTCTGCTGGATTGATCAGTAACATCAAGAAATTTTGAGATAGACTTTTTTCTGTTCGCGAATTTATTGTTGACATGTTTACAGACTGCTGTTCATAGAAGCTTTGCAATTGCCGATAACCTTGGCGAGGTTTCTGCAAAAGAACAGGTATTATATATTATTAATTGTTCTTATTAAGTTTCACTGTTTCAATCTGATTGTTGATTTATGTTTCAGATTCAAACGGTGTGTTTCGACAATCTTGGTCTTATGCTTGCTGCAGCCATGAACATACTGTTTGCTAATAATCCAAGGTTCTTTATTTTATCAACTTGAATTTCTGAAGTACCGCTGTCATCTTTTATCTATAGTTTTGAAATTATTTAGATATTCTTTTCCTTTGCTTTCATGAACCTCTCCATTTGGTCTATCTTGTTGTGCTTGAAGTGGAACAGTTCATAAAGTATGGCTCTTATTATTTCCTTTTTTACACTGTGATATGAGAAGTGAACATGTAATTTATATCTTCTACGATTTCTTTCTTATATAACAAGTTCCTAAAAGCAAAGAATCAGTTGGCACATTTTTTTTACTGCTTCTGCTAATCCTTGCAATGTAGATTCCTAACTTCTGGATGATCTAAAAGTTTGCAAACAGGTTTACCGTTTGTGATGTACCCAATCTTCTCAGTGCTTGACCTTTTTGGTATTTATCAAGGACTAAAGCATGTGCATCTGCAGACATTAACCAAGGTTGGCCTTTGTTCTCTATGCTGAAAGCATTAGTAATCAACAACTCAAAGTGACAAGACTTGTTATATTTGCTTTAAGGAGAAGTTATATGTGATATGCCATGGCCTACTTAAAGTCTTTCCTGAGTGAATGTTAATCATCTCAACGTGTTGATTCAGATATCACTCCTTTTACATTAATTCCAGGATAGGCTTGACATCATTATAAGTACATGGATTCAACAAGGATTTGTCCCATCACCCGAAGAGGTGAGTAAACAGGAGGGTATTGGCTTATTTTGGAGCAGAGGTAATTTCTAACTTACATGTTTTCCTTAATAAGGCTTTATTGCTTGGGTCAGGGCTACTTCATTATTAGAGAAACATTCTTAATCAGCTTAAATCAGGCAGAGAGCTGTGGTCTATCAGAATTGGTTGGTTAAATCCTAGACGTCGTACAGCAAAACTATCTTTGAATAATGAAGACTTCTATTTCTTGAGCCTGGAGAGTTTGACTAGCGAACCCGAAAGGAACCAGGAGGTATGTATAGCCAAAAAGTATGAGAGAGTTGTAATCATACTCTTCTGAATGTGTTTCTTAAGCAGTTCTTCTTGCTTTGCTTTTACAGTATGCTATCCTTCTTTGTCTGCGGGAAGGGGCAGGCACTACAGATGTGATCAGGGGCTTATTGCATGTAAGACAATATTATATCCATCTGACTCATTGTAGTAATTAACATATCAAGTAGTAATGTGGAAATAATGATTTTCCTTTTGCAAATGAAGTGATGCTGGTAAACCATTAGTTTTACTTTGAATATCTAGCAATGCTTGTTTTTTGCTGAGCTCTTTATAACGGTTAATATTGGGCCCGATGTTGGTATTGTTTTTAATAAGCAATTCTGGTGAGTGACAGGCAAGTTATGTCCGCAAGGGTATAGAAGCTTGTGGTAGTTCTAGTGCAGTTCTCAAGCAATGGTTTAACCTAGTTGGAGATGGCAAGAGATTAACAGAACAAAATTTGAGCCTCTTGTATGAGCAAGTGTTGTCTATAGGGTGGGCATGTAAGAATATTCTGTTGAGCACGCAGGAGCAAGCTCATCGCTATAGTTTTAGAACTGACTGAGCATATAGATATCGTCTTCCGCCTATGATTGGTTTGAAAAGAGGAAAGCGAATAAAGGCTCAAAGAAACTAAAGACAAGGAGATTTTGTCTCTGTCCTTGCATTTGTATATAATCGAAACTTTTTGACCTCTCAAATGAAAAGAGATGCCTTGTACAAGCCCATGAGTACTGGCTGGGTAAGGAGAGCAACTGTTGTATAATTTTTGAGTGGCTTTCTCCATGTTGTAGATTAACTGATTAAGGTTTAAACTGTTATCTATAGATTCTTGTTTCTCATTCAACAATTTTGTCAGAAGTGTTTTGTGTTTTGTAATCATCTCATCTGAAAACTTGATATACATTTTATTAATGAGTATACACGCTCCATATGAGCGAGTCAGATTCTTTTTTCATGCCAATCCAGTGGAAATCATTCTTCATGGTGACTAGCACAAGACTGGAATTCAAGACCTCTACTAAATTTTGATACTACATTGAATGAGAGGTGATCGCACAATTTAGCAGAATTATAACTTGAAAAACACTTTTGTCAGCTCTCTGGGCCTCTTGATACTCCAATGTATGGTACTGAATTGGAACTTGGAACCACACTTCAGAGGAAGGTCATTTTAACTCATTCTCATACCACTCTACAGCCGATAATACATTGTTGTAAGATTTAATTATGGGTTGTCATTTCTCAAACCTTAGCAAGCTTATATAACAGACTTAGTAGGGTATCATAATCCTTTTGAAGCAATTCATAATCTTGTTGAACCACCTAATGATTCAACACTTGATTGAGATGAGAGTGTTGCAGTTTGACAGTTGAACAATTCCCACCCACAAATATCAATAAAATTGCAATATACTATCAAAAAGTTGTTACATCGTTTAAATTCTTTTTTGGTTTACCCATCCGGTGTCCAGAACCCAGTAAAGTACCTTGCATTTATGCAAGAACCTGTGACCTCCAGGTCACATGGCAGCAACTTTATCAGTTATTTCAAGGCTCCCATTCAGTGAGTAAATAAGAGTGAGTCATCAAAATTATATTAACTAAAGCAGAAGAGAAAAGCATGATGCTCACCCAGAACTCTTGGATCTTTTCTTTTTAGAGGTAGGCTTCTTCTCATGTTCTTCCTCCGAGTCTGATGAGAAAACTTTCCTGCACACAATTGAGTACCGTTTTTTCAAGAACTGAGAGTATGAGAAGAAGACAGGAGCTAAGAATACACTAAGAAATGCAACAACTAACTTACTTCTCACGAGCTGCAAGGATTTTCACAATCTCATCAGGTAGCATTCCTCTATTATCCTTTGAATCCTGGGCATTGTCAGGTTCTTTTGTGTCTTCAATGCTTTCATCATTTTGTGTAGGTCTGGGAGTTAAACGTTTGAGCCCAACAGAGCAGTCATTTCATGACAAATGATGCAAAGACCGTAAGTAGCTTGCAATTAAGGGTTATAATAGCCACGCAAAAACTATCAAATTAAACATGTGGAATTTCCCACGAATATCCTCCATATGAAGAAATATTACTAGTTTTCAGGACTTAAATAATGGGTCATCTCTAATGTTACATATAACAGGCTCAAAGGACCATAAGCAAATCTGAGTTTCCATCGGCAAACTAAAGAAGTTTCATATGTCCTTGAACCTAATACTAACTTACATTTATCCTCCAAACCCAGTTTAGAATTTTTAGACTAAAACACATGTACCTGGAACAACGTAGTGATATAATAATTGTTCACTTGTCAATTTACGAAAAACATAAACTTTCTCCTGTCAAGATGCTTTTGTACAGAAATGCAAATTTCTCTAGTTCAAGCCTTAAGAGGTCCATAGCTTTCTCAACAATCACACTAATTCAGCTCTTATAACCAGAAAATTTAAGCAGTCAAGCCAAAAATCAAAATCCTATCTGAAAAGTTGAAGTTATAGTAACAATTTGCCAACCTTGGTTTACTAAATTCCAAAAAAGCAGTAGTGATCTCTCTCAAGATACAAAAACTGAGAATGATTTCAAGTAGTGCACTGCACCCATTACATATATCACGTGCTTTTCAGCAGGATATTGAACAAATTTCAAGTATTTATCATACTTGGATGACTAATAAATAAACTAGTAAACTAGCATTACAGAAATCTTAAAAGAACTAAATATTTCAATTTTTAATTACTTTCCCTCAAAAAAAGAAGAAAAAATCAAATAATGAAGAGACCATATCATTAGCCTTATTTTCTCTTTCAACTTTTCTAAGCTCCTCATCTTTTTCTATTCCCTGCAATCAAAACAAACCAATTAGCTCAACTTCTAGTACAATCGCAAAAAGAGAGTAATTTGTTAAGAGATTTCATAAGTTAAAGCAAACCTGTAAGGTAGTTAGTTCTTCGGGGGCATCGGAATCGCTATCTTCTCCTCTTTCATCAATACACATTGAAATGAAGAATTTATATCAATTTCTTAAACAACCACAAGTCTCAATCAGCGGTGAAAATTGAAATTTGGACAAGGCAAAACTTGTAAGCCAAATGAGTACCATAACAAACAAAAAAAAGTGAAAAAAACAAGTTTATGTGTAAAAATAATCTAATTACGTTGAACTCGTAAGAATTTGATCGCTCAAATATGTATAAAAAAAATTCATAACCAACAGCAATAAATTTGGAATTGAACAAGAGTTGGCTCTCGGGCTAGGGGTGTCAATCGCGTAAATAATTGATTAAGAGACTAATTAAAACTTGTTAAACAGTTAGAGATGGTTTGGTTGGAGGAATTAAGAAAACGATCCCAACATAAAATTTCATATACAATAACAACATACCCAATATAAGCAACTTTACAACATAAAATTCCATATAAATACAATATTTGGTTGAAAGCATTAAGAAATATAATCTCAACATGACCAAAATGTAGCGTTTAATTGGCCTTATATAAATATAATTTTCGCTTTACTTTATATATAACGTTTTGTTAGCAGTATTAACTACCGATTATGCAAAAATCTATTTATAATTTTATACTAAATAAACAAAACATGAAATAAAAATACCTCTAAATGTAAAATTCCTGTAATAAAAATTTCTCATAATAAGATACGATTAATAAAAAATTTATCCAATCATGTTTAGATCAACGCTACTCCTTTATCACTTTGTTCTATTAATTTATCATGTTAATATTTGTTTAGATCGATGTGGGTTATTGTCACCAAGTTCATATTTTGCAAGTCTAAAATGTGTGAAGAAAACTTTACAGATCCATTGATCACAAGATAGATATGTCAAAAGTACATAAATCACTTAACCAGAAATGTTTAAACAGCGTCCACAACAAAACCAAATCCATATAAATCCTTTATTCATCGTTTTAACAGTAAAGGAAGAGGTCTGCTCGCAGCATTGAACATTTAAATTCGTCGACCAAAACACAGATCATTGTTGCAGCCATAGTTCATCAAACGACTCGGAGTACCAGAGCCCAGATTGGATAGACCAACAGAAGGATAATACCTACTGTGTTAGATATACCATTGCTTTGTGTGAAGGAATTTCTGAATCCACCAGAGGCTCTGATGTGCTCTTGGAGGAGATAGCAGCCAATCAAAAGACACACCACAGTGCCAATCCAACTGTTTCTAATAGTCTCGGCAAAGAGGCTGGGTGCAACCACTAGGAGAAGGATTAATGAACCAGGCATCTCCAACCAGTCTATACTTCATGGAAAACATTATAAAGAAGGATTAGCTTATATATAAATACCATAGAGGAAGCACTTGTAGCATAATTTAAGTGGACATGTAAGGTAACATAATTATACGTAGAAGAATTAGGGTTTAGAGTCAGCGGCTCAAACTGAGTGTGAATCTTGTTATAAGTTTATATTTCAATTTTTTCGTATGCATGCATAATCCGATCCGAAAACAACGAGTTCAGTTGAAACCATATAACCTACTCTAATTCCGCCTCCATGTGTAGGTATATTTTTTAGAAGAATAGTGTGCAAGCGCATACATCAACTAATTCACGGGTACCTATTATTTCCGACCAGCACAGGTATCAAGTACCTACCAAGATTTAGGTAGATAGAAAAAAAGCATCTAGTTTTTTTTAGCCGGCTAGATTTGAACCCTGGTCTCCCGTGATCTTTTCCTATTCACTGACCACCTAGCTACACACCCTTGAGTTCATTATTAAAGTAGATATTGACCAGCTCGATTCACAAAGGAGATTGAACTAGTCTTGTTAGTCTTAATCACCATCTATGATTAAGTCTGAGGGTGTAAATAGATTTGTTGGAGGCTTGGAGCTAATGCTCAAAATATTTCAGGAGAAACTAAATTAAGTTCATCATTGAGATGTCCCGAGTGTGAAGATATTACCACTATATACAAATTGTGTTTTACGCTTCAGAACACATAAAGAATTTACCAAAGGAAAGCAAAATCTCAAAGACAATCCTAGTGATTGTTCCCAGATGGCTATGCTGCAACTTCTTCAAAAACTTATAGATTATCTCCAAAATTGCCAGTATAGCATTCATCACATCTCCATTGATAAAACATGAACATAGTTACATAAAGGAGAGTGCTGATAGTATGAGTGAACCAGTTGATACTACTGGTTTTGGCGGCTGGGCTAGTATAAGCTCGGAGTTTCGAAAAGTATACTCGCAGCAATTTTTTGAGTTGAATATCTATGCAGTTTGAGAAATTTAGAGACATCCATTCCGTGAGCCATGACATGTCATTCTAATAAATTTGGGATGCATATTACTTGCTGGAAGGCGTTTCCAGCTGTTGTTTCAGTATTAAGAAACGGTAAGCGGAGAAGGCAACAGAATCTTGGATTACAAACAAAAGAACTTCATCGCAGAAAAATAAAAACTAACCAATAGGTTATTTTCATCATATAAATCAAAGACTGATGTTCATACCTGGAAAATGCCGTGGGAAGAAAAGCCTGAGTACTACCGCAACGAAAGCAATCCACTTTCCAACCTCTCCTCTGGAGATCAAAAAATAATTGATTAATGAAGAAAAGAACATCTTTGAATCAGGTAGCAATGAAGTGATAATAGATAATCTTGTATGACAAATAAGCAAGGAAAATTAAATAATAGGAGTAGCAAACAAGAGAAGTTTACCTGAACAAGTGGAATAACACTGAAGGGAAACTGAAGAAAATATATGGGACTAGAAGTCCAGTCAGCATATTTGTTTTCCAGTTTGTCCGGTCCAGTATCAGCAAATAACTGCAGATAATATTTGCTCGACTGGTTATTACAAATCCACCAGGAAAAAGGTGTAAACTCTAGGTTCTATTCAGCAAGAAACCATTGGATAATGCAACCCTGTCATTGACTATGAAATAAATTTAAGCATTTAAAGTTACTTGCAACCAGCAAACTGACCACATCATATTTCAACAGCTCCCTTAACAACATCAGAATATACTTATTCAATTGATAAGAGTCACTTCTTCTAAAAGCTTAAAACAATTACAGATTGAACACATTAACTCAACCTTTGTTTTAAAATTCACAAGTGAAGCATCTAAGCCTGTTTGTAACTAGTTTCTTAATGTTCCCCTTATTTATTAAGAGACATTTTCGAGAACAAGGCAGTGCAGAAGAAATCATGGGGATAACTAAAGATCAACAACAATGTCGAATTTCTAGAGGATTAGGACGACCCCGACCTCTAATAGTCCCCAATAGCAGATTTATTGTCATCACCGATGCAACTCACCTGTAAAATTTCCACAATAAATTTCAGCTCTGCAAACTTCTGACCTCAACAACAATATTGGCTAAGAGGTCAAAATATTTCAAGCTGCTGACTAACTGACTAACAAACTGAAACGGGACATCTCAGATGATTATATCACCACCAACCCCACTCCAAAACAGCGGAACCAAAGGGGTAAAGCATACTGTTATGTGCAGGCATTATCCCATCCAGTTGCCAACTTTTCAGACATTTCGGGGTATGAAGTTATGCTTTGCCATCCACAACTTCAAACCATTTGGGCTAAAAGTTTTCAAACATCAGACAAGCAATTCTCAACTTCAGTGTCGCGAGTCTGAAGTTGATTCTAAGGTAGTTAGACTTTATAAACTTTGGCTATTCTTTAAAGAGGGGTACTAAATACAGTTATTTGTTCACTTGCCCCTCCCCACTTAAATACCATGCTTTTGTTTGTAGCTATTCGACTAGACGGCTATTCTTAACCCACACATCCTGTGGTGTGCTCTTACCAATTGTTCAACAAAGTAAACATTATCCGATGAGCAACCAAATTTGTTAAAGAATATTTCTTGTATTCTTCAGAAAATGAAATAAAGGAAGAGAACGATTATCTTATGATAAAGACAGTATGATTTTCCCCAGGTTATCACACTTTGAAATTGAAACCTCAAAATCAAAGGAGACGATATCAAGCTATTGTTGGGTTTTTGGTGTGAATGGGAAATGAAGGTTTATTTTCCGCGCCTTTTTGTGCCTTCTATCATAAAGGCACATGACTTTTCTCATAAAGGCACCACCATTTTCCCAAAAAGACACCAGGTTCACCTATTTGTTGGCTATAAACTCAGAAGCCTTGCCTCTGGATTTTATACATCGAAATACTGAAATTCGAATTCTTCATCCCCCCTTCTTCCTCATTTAAATAAAAGGAAGTGTCAAGTGTGATTTGCTCCGTTCTTTGAGTTTGCCGAAGTTATGTAATTTGAAGTGGTGCTATTACAGAACAAATTACAGAATTGTTTATGCCGTTTTATTCTTGGGCAACAATGAGGGGATTTAATTGCTTAAAGACACGCAGTGAATTTTGTGGGTGAAAGTATACAATAATATACACGGTATATACCGCATATCTAATGCCTTGTGTATACCGTGTATATCACGGAATCCCATGACAAGTTGGAGACCGTGATATACACGGTATACACAGCATTTTGGGTAGAATAGGAATAGGATTTCTCATATACAATGCTAATTAAATACAAAGAACATGTTACCAAAAATCAATATACACGATTGTGTATACACGGTCTCCAACTTGTCATGGGATTCCGACACGGTATACACAAGGCATTGGATATGCCTTATATACCGTGTATATTATTGTATACTTTCAGTGGGCTCAGATAGTTTATGTTTCTTCTCGTGTAAGAATTTCCATTTTATTTCGTATACTCTGATTTACTATTTTGAACACAGGATACTAACAGCTATTCCAGGTCCAAAGTCCACTGAAAATAGAATCTATTGGCGCAAAGCATTTCCCAGTTTCCACATTGTAATAGACATAAAGAAAAGTAAATAAGGTCAACTCTTGGTCAATAGTAAGGAAAAGGGGAGTTTAGACATTACATGGCAGCAAATGAGGCAAACCATTTGAGGAAAGAAGTACCAAATCCAAGACCACCAAGTTTGGTGGCATGGTCAAATAGCTTCTTAGCAGCTAATTTGAGCTCATTGAAATCTTCATTAATCAATTTGTTAGTATCTTCATCAGTCTTCATAGCCAAATAATCCATCCTCCCCATTTTTCTTTCACCTCGAACTAGATCTGAAAATATTGAAGAAATAGTGATCAAATGATTCAAAACCACATAAATTGAGGATAAATTAATGTGTACAGTATGTCGAGTACGGCCTTGTCGATGGGTGTTTAATTGGTAATAATTGGACACATGTGGCCACTCAAATTCCGCCACTTCTTCGCTACTTTGACCGAAGTTAATGTAACTTGCCACCACGTTTCTTACTTGGGTTTTATTTGAATCACCACTTCTCCACGTGAACTTGCATCACTGACACAAAATTTAAGTTCAATTACGCGTAATGAAAAGTCATACATATATATTTTTAAGAAATTACTTCATTTCAAAACGTTTGTTTGATTACACAAAATTTAAGAAAGTAGAGAATATTTTTAAAATTTATATTCTTAAATTAAAGATGTCTTTAAATTTTGTGGTGTTAGACATGTCATATGAAAAGTTAAAATTAAAAAGTTATCAAAAATAAATAAAGAGACATTCATTTTGAAACAAATAAAAAAGGAAAGTAAGACAACATTTTGAAATGGATGGAGTACTTATTATAAAAAGTTGAGTTGCTTGGACAAGACAATATCTATGTCTTTGTATACGGTGAAAACCGCATGACATGTGTCATGATTTAAATATAGAAATCGAAGGAGGCAACGATGTTCAGCACCAGATGCGAGTTGAATCGGGGTGAGTCTAGATTTCAAAGTAGGACCAGATAGCGACTAAACCAGGTGACACCGGATGAAGGACCGGGGGATCTCATCGCATGCCCGTTCCGGAGCTGTTACTTTTTGTTCATTAAGTGATTGTTGTTATCATTTAAATGCATTTAATGAGGGAATGATTCTCGGGCATAAATGTCTTGTAATGATAGCTATAAAAGGAGCTCAACTTTCATGTTGGAAGGACATCCCATTTCTCACTTTACACTTGTGCTCTTTGTTCATTGCAATCTTAATCATCAAATTCTCTTTGTTGTCTCGAAACCGAAGCAGATAAGTTAAGGCTCAGACCAATCTTGTTAAAAGACTACACCTCGGTTACGACGTGACAAGCTATATTTCTTTCCTGGTGTTTTCATTTGCTTACTTACTGTTAATTGATTATTATTCTTTACTTCAAATCGATCCACATATCCTTAAAATCACTTATAAATTAAACTGTATTTTTTTGGGGTAAACAGTTTGGCGCCCACCGTGGGATAATAGTGGTGGTTTGTTCAAACTCAAATTTCACTTGTTTCTTTCGAAATTTTGTGATTTCAAGTTAAAACTAAGTGCTACAAAATGACTAGTGGCATTCAAGTTGAGGTTAGCAATCACGATGATGACAACAACAATGACAATGGTGCTAACAACATTAATAACAACAACGATGTTCCACTCGTTGATCCAATCAATGGTGTTCCTCCCGCTAATCCAATGAATGCAAACAACCCCATGATTTTACCCCATGGGTCTAGGAGATCACGTCAGAAAACATCGGACGATGATGAGGATGGAGAAATAAATTTGGCTCAATTTTTTAACATGCTAAAGGAGCAACAAACGGCTATAATCTAGTTGCAAAAAAAAAAAAGCAGAGCAAGTGCAGCGAATAAAGCTCATCCTATCAGCAACGGTGATCCAAGTCGAGATGAGGATCGGGTTGATGAAAATGGTAATGGATCGGGGACTAATGAGTCTTCGAGGTTTTGAGGCTACTCCAAGCTTTGACCAAGCAGGTGGATACTAATGAAAAGAAGGTTGAAACCTACAATTCACGGGTAAATCAGATTCTTGGAGCGCCTCCGATCTTGAAAGGGTCGGACTCGAAGAGATACATCGAGTTGTCATTCCCACCAAGTGCAGCACCAAAATTGATACCGAAGTTGTTTAAGATGCTTAATCTCCTAAAGTAAAATGGAACAACGGATCCACATGAACATGTGACATCTTACACTTATGCGGTGAAGAGCAATGACATGCATGATGAGATCAAATCATTGTTACTAAAGAAATTTGACGAAACCTTATCCAAAGAGCAATGACCTAGTATTCTATGTTGCCTGAACATTCTATTACTTGTTTGAAATGCTTGCAGATGCTTTTATAAAGGCATACGCCATAGTCTGAAAGATCCAAACAAGGAAAGCGGATATATTCAAAATTGCACAGAAGGATACATAATTAATGCGTGAGTTTGTGACAAGGTTTCAAAAGGATGGAATGCTCCTTCCCCTGGTACCTGATGAATGGGTAGTTGGAGCTTTCACAAAGAGGTTGAATCCTAGAAGCTCCAGTGCCACATTTAAATTAAAGGAGAACATGTTGGAATTTCGGTAGTAACATGGGTAGACGTATATAATAGGTACGAGTTTAAAATTCGGGTGGAAGATGATCAACTCGAACTCCCATCGGGATCAGCAGGACGGAACAAAAAATTTGATAAATAAAAAAGGGCAGTTAAGTCAGAGCTGAAATCTTCAAAAGATAGGTATCAACCCTATAGGCAACTAGAGAGGTCAAATTTAAGATCAGACAGGGGTCGCAACAATCGCAATTTCCCATCGGACAGAGAAGACATGCGTAGTGATCGAGGGTCTACCAGTAGAGGTCTGCAATTCAAAATGATACCGGTGGATCTTCATCTAGTAGTGTGGAAAGCCATAGGATTTTTGAATATAATTTCAACGTTGATGCGGCCGGGCTTGTTTTGGCCATTAGACATATTAAGAAGACAAGATTGCCAAGACCACTCCGGACAGACCCGACTTAGAGAGATTTGAGTTTGATTTGTGATTACCATAGAGCTCATGGTCATCGAATGGAGTACTGTCTCCAATTGAGGGATAAAGTGTCCCGATTGTTGAAAAATGGCCATCTACGCGAGTTTCTAAGTGATCGAGCAAAAGGAAATTATAGAAATAGAGAAGTAAACAAGCAAGCAAATCCGGTCGAAGCCCAGTATGTCATAAATATGATTATCGGAGGGATGAATGTTCAAAATGGATCCATCATGGCCGTAAAAAAGACAAAAGTTTCAATAACTCGAGAGAAAAGGTCCAGGGGTTACGTATCGGAAGAAATGATATCTTACAACAATGAAGACGTAGATGGCATCATTCAACCTCACAATGATGTGTTGGTAATTTCTATCTTTATTAATAAATTTCAGATTAAGCAGATTTTAATTGATCCAGGTAGATTGTCTAATATCATCTAGTGGAAGGTGGTGGAGAAATTGGGGTTGTTGGATCAAATTGTACCGGCAACCCGATTTCTAAAAGGTTTCAACATGGAAAGTGAGACTAAGAAAGGGTAAATCACTCTTCCAGTCAACGCAACCGGGATAATTTGGCAAACGAAGTTCTATGTTATTGAAGGCAAAATGAGGTACAACGCACTATTCGGCGGGCCTTGGGTACACGTCATGATGGTCGTACCTTTGACATTGCACATTATGTTAAAGTTCCCAAAACCGGATGGAATTAAGACAATTCAAGGAGAGCAACTAGCAACAAGAGAGATATTTGCAGTTGAGGAATCAACACAAACACCAAAAGAGGTGAAGGATGCGAATAAAGGCAAATAAGTTAAATAGCAATCAAGGGTTCATACCCATCGAGTTCAAATAAAGAAGAGAAAGAAAAGACAAATACAAGAAAGAGAAGACTACTTTCGTGTCCTGAGGTCATTTGTGTTGCCAGATGATTCAGATGCCATGAAGTCAACTATAGAGGAACTGGACACTCAGTCCGATGAAGTGACTAAAGTGGGCCAGAATCCAAAATTAGGATAAGTAATTTTCCTTCATTGTCAAAAATAAGATTAAATGATGTCTGATTAAAAAGGGCTTAAAGTAAAGAGGAATATGAAAATGTTTTCCGAAATAATTTATATTCCTTATGCCTTGAAATAAGAAGTTTAATCTCATCTTCCTTCCCGTTTAAAGATTGGATTTTGTAAACGACTTAAAAAGATCTGTTCTTTTAAGTGTAATTATTAAAAGTGTGTTAAGTATGTTCGCACATACGAGGTAGAAAGATCCATTGACTGTGCAAAAATTGTTACCACTCTTAAGTAAGCGCCAAGAATTGTCTGGGCACCAATCATAAGGGAAGAAGACTAAAAGCTAAAGACATTGAGCCTGTCACACTATTTGGTAGAAGATCATTCATAGGATGATATTGGACACTCAGTCATACAAAGTCTACGGGCGACTGGAGTGGGGCTAAAATTCCTTTGATGGGATGATATTGGACACTCAGTCATACAAAGCCTACAAGTGACTAGAGTGGGGCCAGAATTCATTTCATAGGAAAAGAAATTGGACACTCAGTCTGCAAAGTAACTAGAGTGGGCCAGAATTTCCAAGTCTTAAATGGTCTGAAGGCCTAAATAAAGGCAGAAAAGAAATTGGACACTCAGTCTGCCAAAGCAACTGGAGTGGGCCAGAATATCCAGATCACATATGATTTGGTTACACCTAACCATGGGCAAAGGGTTGTTCATGTGAAGCAACGCCACCTCTAAAGTAGAAGGGGTTGGAGAGTTTGTCCTCAATAGGACTTCAGGGAATGGGACCACTCTCAGATGATGTGATACATGTCCCAAACTTGGTTTAAGGGACACTGTTGGTCAAGCTGGTTTGAAACTAGTCCAACAGATCTGTAATAACTAAGAATGGTACAGTATGTCTGTACCTAAATGAATGATATATTTGTAATCCGTGCATCTATGCCATCATAGATTAAGACACGTTAAATAGAAAGTCATTCAAAAGCTAACGAAGTTGAGATTGTTGCCTTCTGTCTACATAAACCCTTAAAATAAATGTGAGGTAGGCGAAGAGGCAAAATCACGTTTCCATTCAGTCAAAGGAATAGCGAAAGAAGCACGGCTCCTCTAGAACTTAGTCACACCTACTTGGGTGATTTGAAGTTTATATAAAATAGATGGGGGAGACAAGTACGTTGTGACCTTCATTGATGATGGTACAACGTATAGTATCCTTTGTTTGTTGAAAAGCAAAGATGAAGTTGTTGAAGCGGATAAGCGCTATAAAGCAGAAGTTGAAAATCAACTAAGCCTACGGATTGAGGAATTCGTAGTGATAGAGGGGGAGAATGTGAAACATCATTCATTAAACGACTGCTCATTACTCACCTCAGTCTAACGGTGTTATCCAAGCGCAAAGCCGTACGCCCAAATTTTGTGGGGAAAGACGATCCTTACCGCTAATGCGATTCTCAATAGAACTCCACATAAGGATAAGGATAACCATCCGTGTGAGACATGGAAAGGATCTCACATACAAATGTTGTGATATAGGGTGGCTTGGTAGAAGTTGGACTACCGAAACAGGTCAAGTTGGACCTAAGACTGTACATTGTAGATCCACTGGATCTGCAAATAACAGTAGTGCTTATCGCCTCTTGGCGTCAAAGAATGCTGAATTCTTTGAAGATAACTTTCCTTGAAAAGGAAAAAGGAGTAATTGCTCGAGGTTAACAAGAACCCGCGATGGCCTGACTATCTGGAACTAGACGTTCCGTATCTACAGGACTCGAAAGTTATTGTCTATCCGGAACTTAATAATCTAGATCTACAGAACTCAGGGATTTTAAATGTTAAATCGAGACGGAGCAAAGAGGGGACAAAGACTTGTTCCAGGCTTTCTAGCTTGTATGGTTGAGAATGAACCATGGACAATTAACAAATAATTGTCATCTTCAGAAGTGCTGCTTTGGAAAGAAGCTACAAAGAGAGAAATAGATTCCATCATATAGAACCATACTTGTGTAATAGTTGATCTTCCTCCCGGAAAGAACATTTGGGTTGTGGAAAAGAATACTCAAAAGTGAGTACAAAGTAGATGGATCTACTAACGAGTATAAGGCCTCGGCTACTTGTACACGTGCTTTCCCGTGAATAGCTTAACATCCAGGGCCATTGCAGTCTTGCGTGTATGGATATTGAAACTGTCTTCTAATCGTAGAGTTGGGAGGGGAGAATCAGAGTTGGTTTGCTGGACCGTTGGGAACTTTCATTTTGGTCCCTGAAATATTTACATTTTGGTCCTGGAAGTTTCAAATAAAATAAAAACAATGAATCTGACCACATAAACATTGACTCTGAAGTTAGAAAGCCAACAGTTGGAAAATAAACAGTCTGAGAGTGGAAATTATATTAAAACAGAAGATATGGGTATCCCAGATGACATCTTATGAATTAGATTTTTAAGATATCTAATAGACTGGTGTAACTTCAAACTCAATTGTGAGATAGTTGACAGTCTCGTTGAAGTCACCAATGGATATGAATCATATAACCGATTGAAATCATGGTGCACCCATATACAAGGAGCGATATGCGCATGTCATATGTAGTTCAATGTATGTTACACACTACAACCGACCTAATATCGGCCTACAAAGCAGATCAGTTGAACTAAGGTTCACCGATGATTCTAAAAATGATCGGTAGAAGGCGTTAAGTCAGATATGACGTTATCTAAAATATTTGCTTATCTATGAATTATAGTATTCTGGATATCCAACATGTTTTGGGAGAACACAGTGATGCAAACTGGACATGAGATATGAAGAACACCAAAGCCATAAGTAAATATGTATGGTGGGTCTTGAAAAAACCTATAAGCAAACTTGCATCAACCGATTCATGATGAAATAAGAGTTTATCGCTTTATACAAAGCATGAAAGAAGTTGAGTAACTTCACGACTCCTTAGAGGACGTCCCTTATTGGGAGAAACTCGTGCCTTCAGTAGTTATATCTGTGGCTAGCCGGTCGGCTTCAGAAAGGACACGGATGACGACATCTGGACATATCTGTCAGAGACATAAGACCGTATGACAGTTGATCATCACGAGTGTCACTTCCTTGATTACTAATCAAAGGATATAGCAAACCCTTTTAACTAAGGGATTACCAAGAGATCAAGTGTTCTGCCTGTCTAGGAGAATGGGCTTAAAACCTAAACAATACAAACTTTTGCGGTGGTAACCCAACCATACTGACTGGATATCCCAAGAATTTAGTTCAATGGGAAAACTAAGCTGTAAAAGGTTCAGTTGAGCGTTTCGGTGGAACCAAAAAGCACTGCGGATGATGATTTCTGTAAGGAAACATGAATCCAAAGTTGTTCCCGTGATAGACATTAAAGTGCTACCTGCGTGGTGGGTAAAGGTTAAGCTTCCAAACCTTTAACGTTCCTCAAACGGTTGAGGTTAAGGTTGGGGAAACTTTTAATGATTTCTAACACTTGTGAAGTGGGGTATAGCAGGACACCTTGTAGGAGATTACCTATTTAAGTGCGAGGACATACCACCTCAAATGAACGCACTTAAGAATCCAAGTGTGTCCACGACCACATCGGACAAAACAATAAGAATGAAAACGAATAAGGAGAGTTATTATGTTGGTATCATTGTCTTGGCTTACACTAAACACTGACGGTTCAAGACATCACGTTCACCGCGCTGTAAGTAAGTTCGGTGGTATTCAACTAGGGAAGGTTCAAAGCAGAATCTACCTCTCCTGATGCAATATCTTTTCGCTGAAAGATTGCTGAAAGTAAGCACCTTGTGTGTGCGCCAAAATCTCTTTCAAGAGGGGATTGTTGAAAATTTGCTTTGGTGAGGAGGTGCGTCCACCCATATTTAATGAATTAAACACTAGGGTTCGAATGTTGAAGGCTTTGTCTCTCCACACATGCATAATCTACTAAGTGAGTAGATGACCGTAGGGCCAAGAATCGTCAAATTTCATTGAGAAATGAAAGAGATTTTGGTCCATGAAGTAAGTCGTTTGAGGCATGGAAATATGGTGTGAGACAAATCTACCACATCGATGGGAAAATGAAGAATTTTCTCTTTATAAGTCTCTAAATTGGCTAAGGGTTTGGGACCACAAGGGGTGACCCATGTGTTTAAAAGAGGGAGAACCTAGATGTGCTTGGAGTTCAAGGCTAAGCCACACGCGCGCGCCGCCGCCCCGTCCGTCCAGTCCGGGCTCAGGCTCGGGTCACGGGTCTTGGGTCATGGGTCTTGGGCTTCTTCTGATATTATCTCTTTGGACCCTAAATTATTTATTATTTACAGTTTGTTCCTTGGAGTTTCTGGAATGTTGAATTTGGGAACGACGGAAGGCAGAAAGTTTCTGCCTACCGTTGGAGTTGATTTTTGGAGGCGTTATTGTGCATTAACCAGCCATTACTTGGCTGATTAACTCCCTCCATTAACATCCATACTTTGGTTGAATTACACCCTCCTTCAATGGCATAAACAACCATTACTTGGCTGTTTAATTCCCTGGCAGTTGAGAGGTCTCCCCTTATGCTATATATTGATGCCTTTGGCTCAATTGTGACACAGATATAGACACAAAAGAAAAATGAGACTACAATATAATACACAGACAAACAGAAAAGTACAATTGAAATTTTGTCCACAAATAGTGAACAGAAAACTCAATACTCTTCCTTCCTTTTCGTTTTTCAGCAAGTCATTTCGTATTTATTTTCTTCGTCAGAATCAACCTATTTGCTTTGTAGTGTTGATATTAAGTGTTGTTTTATCTTGGGAAACTATTTCCCGTTAACGTAAAAGCATATATATGGGGTAATCTTATCTTAAAGACAGATAGCCATCTCTCGACTCAGCACACAGTTGTAACAATCCAGATTTAGTGTTTCTTGATTTCAGGTTATCAAAATTCAAGACTCAACAAGCTTGCGGCAGTTCTAAACATTGGCCTATTTTTTATCCTTTCGAACACTTATAATATTTATTTACTTTCCGTACCGCTTTACATATCCAACAACTAGTATTTATGTTTTTGTTATAACTTGAAAAATCCTATCATGAAGCGGTTGTGAAAATAACAATTTCAAATGTTGTAATGTGTCTAATATAATGCCTTCGTTTGGATGAAGTATTGTTGTAATGTGTGCAATGTAAGAACTTCTTTTCCTTTTCCTCCGTTAACCTGTGCTAAAAGCTAAAACTGTGTTGCAAGCTAAAAAGTTTCACGGTGAAATCAGTGGTATATTTTTTGACCTAAGTTGTTGTCATCCAACTCTCTCAAACGAATAAAACAAATGACCCTATTAGGTCATTAAAGTGGGTTGAAGGGTTTATATTTAGTAGAGAAATAGGTCGGATTACGGGTTAAATGAATTGGGATTGAGTGACAAATTTATACCGTGACGTTTATTTTAAAAGCCAATTTACCACGGTAGACATGTGTCATAAACAGGGGAAAATGGTGCAACTAGTGTAACAATATGCCTAATTATGAACTAATAGTATAACAGAGGTACATATAAACTATTTCGCAAAGTAGATGTGTAATTCAGCCCTTTTCCTAAGTTTTACTTTATCCTTTATTCTTTAAAGCTGTCATTAGTCCGTAAGGGAAGATCGAGTCATTTCGGTAATATCAGGAATAGGAACGGAATACTTTGTAAACGTATCCCAAAATTATTCCATTTTGCATAATCTACAACAGTTTTGACCCTTTATCGGTTAATCAATTTAATTTTTGGAAATTAGTAGCCCTATTGGTGTTTATACCAAATTGTTAAAGAACGACATTGTTAATATATTGTTAGGTTTATGCTCTACCCCGGTAAAGATCCGCCCGATTTGGATTTGACATTTCAATCGGAAATCAACATCGGGTCCCAGCTATTCGAAAAACGGCCACTAGATCGATGAAGAATCTCTCCAAAATATGCTATTTGATCAATGATTCACCGGCCACTAGACCGCAAGAAGAGCATCTCTCTCTGCCTATTCAAAGATCCGAGACTGCTAGTGTTGTTGGTGACATTGGTTTCCCGTCCCTACTCTTTGACAACAAACAATCAAAGTCAAACCTTTATAAAGACGAACATACGATGTGACATGACCATACGAGGTCACAATTCACCCAACACGGTCATCTGGGGTGAACAAGAATTGGGGATATATATCGTATTAATCGAAAATGGTCGAAAGAAAAAATCTCTATTTGATAGGGCTTGTTTCCAAACTCACATCGGATTCTTAAAAACTGCACTACTTTTAGAAGATCTGAGACGCACCCAACGACATTTTTGAAGAGTACTTGAGGTGGGTGATCTTAAACTTTTAACCAAGCTTACTCATGGGCAAAACTTCAAGTTTAATAAGTTGGGGCAAAAGTTTTTCCTTTTGACCTTAAAGGTTTACCCATAGAGCAAGCGGCGTTCAAAAATTCAAGACCAGTCATTCTATGGTCATTGGGTATAATTTTCTGCTTTTACATACATTATTATCAGTTAATAATGATAAAATAATATGTATTACCTCAACAGATAATTAACCATGATTAAGTGACTGTAATTTGGTGCAAACTCGTGTGAGCAAATATTTAACAGGATTTTACCTTCAAATAATGCAAAACGCGGCAGTCCACCAATTCCCTAGCAAGATTACAAAAATGAGTATCTTTATCCCAAACACTAACATTGCCACCTTGCAAGCCACCAAATAAGAGGCGTTGGCTCAAAGTCTCAAACCAACCAATGAAAAATAGCCTCTTATCCTATCTCTTATCTAACTCACAGCAAAGCCACCAAAATAATCTGTCTACTCTCTCCCTACAAACCACTTCTTACTGCCACTTATCTACTTTCTAATAAAGCAGAAACAGAGAGGAGCACAAAACTTTGATCAAGAAAAAAGGGGTAAAATCATGGCTGCCTCTCTACAAGCAGCTGCTACTCTTATGCAACCAACAAAGGTTGGTGCTAGAAACAACCTGCAATTGAGGTCTGCTCAAAGTGTGAGCAAAGTATTTGGTGTTGAACCAGCTTCAGCCAGGCTCACTTGCTCTTTGCAAACTGAAATCAAGGAATTGATTCAGAAGTGCACTGATGCTGCCAAGATTGCTGGTTTTGCTCTTGCCACTTCTGCCCTTGTTGTCTCAGTAAGTTGCTTTTCTTGTTCAATTCTTGCCTGCTTCATGTCCATATTTCCCAGATATCCACTGTTGTTTCCTGCATAATAAAGAGTCATAAACTCAGACAGTACAATTTCATGTATATAGTACTTCAGTGTTGGCATGAAAGCTCTAGTCACAGAAAAAACAAATTAGCAGTTTTTCATCATCATTCAGTTTGGATCAATCTAAACCAACCCATCATATAATGTATACAATTCAACAAGCCAACTATTAATGAAAAATGTCACCATTCTCCTGCTCTTAGGGGGTACCCTCAGCATTAAAGGAACATGTACTTGGGTGCATGTGCTGACTCGTTTAGATCACGAGCAGGCACAAAAGCAAGAAAACCACTTTTACACTATCAACGGATCAGTACTGGTGAATAGGATAGGATGAAGGAAGGAATTTCATTCATTATTTAAGAAAATAAACTGTCATATCCCTCTATTGTGTATGAAGTTTGTGGTTTCAGTTGGTGTAAATTTGATCACCTGAATTAAGATGATAAGAAACACTACAGCTGGACTAGAGATGAAAGCTACCTTACCAGTATGACATACCGATAATTCTAAAAGCAGGTAAAATATTCTTCATGCTTGTAGGCCTTAAATTCACTATCATTCACCTTCTTTGAAGTAACCGTAACTACCAGATATCTATATTAGGTTTGTTGTCTTTGAGAGTATATAGGAATACTTTAGAAGGCTTTTTTACCATTGCCACTGATTTTATACCCTCATTGCCACCTCCAAGATTAAGATCAGTCCATATCCAATCATCCAATCTCTTGTCAAAATTTCCTAGCTTATTTCTGGATGTTCATGTTGTCATCTGTATTTCAGGACAAGCATCCATGTTTCCATAAGGATCAACTGGCTTACGGATTCTATCTTGATTATTTATATATATCTAATTTAATTTTCACTTTTATTTTTATTTGGTTAAATAGAGAAACGTAGTCAATGAGGATTCATATAGCCGACCCCAACTTGTTTGGGACAGGCGTATTTTTTATTGTTTCTCATGCAAAAATTCCTAAAGTTTGCACCTGACTGCATAGGGAGCAAATGCGGAAGGAGTTCCAAAACGTCTAACCTTCGACGAAATTCAAAGCAAGACATACATGGAAGTAAAGGGAACTGGAACTGCTAACCAGTGCCCTACCATTGAAGGAGGTTCTGACAGCTTTGCCTTCAAGCCAGGCAAATACAATGCCAAGAAACTCTGCTTAGAGCCCACATCATTCACGGTCAAGGCAGAAGGTGTGAGCAAGAACTCAGCCCCAGAATTCCAAAAAACCAAGCTCATGACACGCTTAACCTACACTCTTGATGAGATTGAGGGACCATTTGAAGTGTCTTCTGATGGCACTGTTAAGTTTGAGGAGAAGGATGGAATTGATTATGCTGCTGTTACAGTTCAGCTTCCTGGTGGTGAGCGTGTTCCCTTCCTCTTCACTGTCAAACAGCTAGTGGCAAGCGGCAAACCAGAAAGCTTTAGCGGTGAATTCCTTGTGCCATCATACAGAGGTTCATCCTTCCTTGACCCAAAGGGACGGGGTGGATCTACTGGCTATGACAACGCTGTTGCATTGCCTGCTGGAGGGAGAGGAGACGAGGAGGAGCTTGAGAAGGAGAACGTAAAGAATGCTGCATCTTCAGTAGGAAAGATCACCTTGAGTGTTACCAAGAGCAAGCCAGAGACTGGTGAGGTCATTGGAGTATTTGAGAGCATCCAGCCATCTGATACTGATCTGGGCGCAAAGGTCCCCAAGGATGTGAAAATCCAGGGTGTTTGGTATGCCCAACTTGAATGATGGAGAGTTCTAGAATTTGTGTATCATTTCTTGGTCTGAATTTTGTTGTAAGTTACAAGGTTAAACTTTCTGTGACCCAATTTGGACAAGCATTGAAACAACTATCTTGCTGTATATTATCAAGCATGAGTAATATTTCATGCTGATAGCCAGTTACAAACACTTATAGTGCTTGTATATACTCAGAATAGAGTACAAAGTACTGATCATCATAGAGAGGCACAAATTAATGACAATCTATATCCCCTAGACTCCACAATCATCAAAATATGGGAATGTGTTCAGCAAAGATAAGCTCCATTAAGTATTTTTATGTTGTCAAGAGATTTTAAACCACGGCAAGGCTGATCCTTACCAGTACATATCTGATAAATAACAAAAAACTTAGTGCCCATCATAGATCATGCAGTGGTAAAACAGATGAAATTTGCAAAGGAGCCAATATAAATGCTTGCTCTTCCTTGGATTAAGTTCCAATGAAGTAACAATCATCTTATGTTTTCAATACTGACCGCCAAACATATACTATGCGTATTCTAGTCCGAGGTATCAAACTGGCAGTAGCACCTTTATTTTCTTGCTTAGGAGCTTGCCACTCTGAAAGGACAACCTTCCGACATATAATGAGGTGCCTAAAGGTGGTTAGAAGAAAATTCTTCATTTTTGCATACAAGGCTAGGCCGTAGAACCTTTGTGCTGAGTATATGTCATGGAACTAGTGCCAGCAAATATAAATCACTAGTTGTACCCGCAAGCGTGTTCACAGTGGATGGCATTTTCAGACTTCTAGTTTCCTTGGAGAAAAACAAAAAGAATCATCTTCATAGTATTATTAGCTTAGATCCCTCAAATATCCCTTACGATTAATTATGTCTACAGCTTATCAAGTTTAATACTTGGTGGCATTTGCTATTTTACCAAAAATCTCTACAGGAGCATAAGCCATCCTTAAAATGGTGAAACCTTAGAGGATCTCTCACAATGATCTGCACCTCAAACAATTTTGGCCATATACTTAATGGCATTATGGCAATCTCCACATATTCTCAAGTTTTGAACACCCTAATTGATGATGCACCATCCAAATTAAGAATCCCAAAGGCAACAGAAAGCCTCTCGCCATGATTGCACAAACTGTATTCCTTCTCCTCTGCATCAAGATCTTGGCCAACAAAGTCTGTACAGGGTAAATACCATGCTAACCTCATCTTTTCACCTATTTCACTCAAAAAGTTGTAAATTTCTGCGGCGTGAGCATTATTCTTGTCACCGACAACAAAAGTATGTACTTTGCCTTTCACTTGAATCCAACTACAACCAGGAACTTTCATAATTCCTCTTTCTCTCATCAATGTCTTAATTTCTGAGGCCTCCTCTCGTAGTTTGGCAGCTTCATAGATATTGGACAATAAAACATAGTTCCCAGAGTTTTCTGGCTCAATCTCCATAGTTGTTTTCCAGAGCTCGTGCCATTTCCACGTTCTTATATACTCTACATGCACCAAGCAATGCTCCCCAAGCACCAGCACTTGCTTTCATGGGCATGTTTTGGATGAAATTATATGCCTGTTCTAGGCGACCAGCACGGCTTAGAGCATCAACCACACATGAATAATGCTCTGCATCAGGTTCGACTCCATGCTCCTTGCTCATTGAATAAAAGATCATAAGGCCCTCGTCTACCAGCCGTGAATGGCTGCAACCCGATAGGACACCGGTAAAAGTAACAGAGTTGCGTTTCACCCCTGAACTTACCATTTCACGGAAAAGCAACAAGGCTTCCTCTCCCTTCCCATGCATTGAATTTCCAATAATCATTGGGTTCCAAGCAATAGCATCTTTTTTTGGCATCATGAAGAAGACTCTTCTGGATAGTTCCAGGTCACCACATTTAGCATACATGAATACCGAAGCAGTGGAGACTGTCTCATCTTCCAAAAATAAATGCCGAAGGAGAAAACCATGAATCTCCTTACCTCTTCTTATGCTTCCTAGATATACACAAGTAGGTAGCACACTGGTGATCGTGATTTTATTTGGTTTTACACCTGAATGCTGCATTTCATGAAGTATTTGAAGCGCCTTATCTGTTCTTCCACTTTGCATGCACCCACCAATAACAGAATTTCAGGAATCGTGATTCGGTTTGGTTCCTCTTTTTCGCAACTGATCAAAGCTGCGAAGTGCTTTGTCCCATACCCCATTTGAGAAATATGCAGACATAATGACATTGCATAAAACATAGTCAAACTGACGCGTACTATTAAATACTAACTCTGCTTGTTTGATACTTGAACAACTAGGGTAAGATTGGAATAATTTGCCTTTGGGATTCCTTTCATTAATCACAATATATATAGTTGTACAGAGGTTGATTCCTAATACAGTAAGAATCCTAACTTACCTTAAATGGTTGATTCCTAATACAATAAGAATCCTAAGTTACCTTAAATATACATCTATCATAATTACAAAATATACTGTGAATATTCGCTAATATTCCCCCTCAGTCGGAGCGGGAGGAGGCCGAACGCTAAGGCTGGATTGGAAGTCGGTGAAGAGCTGTCTCGGTAGTCCCTTTGTGAAAATGTCTGCTTACTGAAAGGAGGAAGGCACGTGTAATATTTTGACCTGACCAAGGGCAACCTTCTCTCGCACAAAGTGAATATCTCAATATGCTTAGTCCGCTGATGTTGGACCGGATTATGAGACATATAGATGGAAAATATGTTGTCACAATAGACTATAGACGCCTTTCGTAGTGGACACTGGAGCTCCAAAAGAAGATTTCGGAGTCAATAGATCTCAACAACTACATTAGCAACTCCACGACATTCTGCTTCAGCACTCGAACGGGATAGCGTGGCCTGCCGCTTGGCGGACCAGGAGATAAGATTATCCCCAAGAAATACACAGTAGCCTGAGGTGGAGCGACATGTGTCGGGGCATCCTGCCCAATCTTCATCCGTGTAGGAGAGTAACTTGGTTAGGGCAGAGGGGTAGAGATGTAGTCCAAAATCCAGTGTGCCCTTAACGTATCTGATAATACGTTTGAGGGCGGCAAAATGGGACTCTCGGGGGCCGTGCATAAACATACACACTTGCTGAACGGCATATGCAATATCAGGCCTAGTGAATGTAAGATACTGAAGGGCACCTGCAAGACTCCGATATAGAGTGGGATCAGAAACTGGCGCACCGTCATTGGTACTGAGCTTGGATTTCGAGTCAACCGGAGTTGGCATAATTTTACAATTTGCCATCTTAACCCTATATACTATCTCTTCTGCATATTTACGCTGACACAAAAATATAGTAGCTGCAGATCTGGTCACTAATATACCCAAAAAATAACTTAGCTTGCCCAAGTCGAGTCATAGCAAATTCAGTTTTGAGTAGAGTAATGATTTCATTCTTCAAACCGTCAGATAAGGCAATAAGAACAATGTCATCCACATATAATAACAAATAAGCAGTGCCGCTACCTCGATGAAAAGTGAAGAGAGAGTTATCACACCTGCTACAAATAAAACCGATCTGCATAAGATACTTGGTAAAACGATCATACCAAGCGCGGGATGCTTGTTTCAAGCCATACAATGACTTCTTGAGATGACATACAAACTGCGGAACTGCCGAATGAACAAAGCCAGGGGGCTGATGCATGTACACAGTTTCTTTCAAATCCCCATGAAGAAATGCATTCTTGAAATCAAGCTGATGAATCGGCCAATGCATGCCCATAGCAATACTGAGAACAGTCCGAATAGTAGCCGGTTTAACAACCGGACTGAATGTCTCACCACAATCAATACCCTCATGTTGATTAGTGTCATTGGCAACTAATCTTGCCTTATACCGCTCCAAGTCACTACTGTCTCTAAACTTGTGACGAAATAGCCACATACACCGGATAACATTCACACCGTCTGGTCTAGGTACCAAATCCCAAGTGTTCTGCTTGGTTAAAGCGTTAAACTCCTTGCACATGGCCGCATTCCAATTAGGGTCCAATTTTGCTAGTTTTGGATTTTTTGGGATGAGTGATAAGATTTGTGTGGAGAGGTTGAAATGAACCTTGGGTTTGAAGATCCCGTGTTGTGCACGAGTCTCCATGCGATGGTTAGGTAGCAGTGGGAGGTCTGGACTGGGAGGCTGCAAGCTTACGGGTTCTGGATTGGGAGGCAGCAGTGCTGTCGGACTGGGAGGCTGCAGGCTTACGGGTTCTGGACTGGAAGGCAGCAGTGCTGCTGGGGGGCAGGAGACACGGCTGGAGGCAGCAAGGGTTGTTCGACCGAGAGCAGGGATTTGTTTGGTTGGTGCCGGACAGTGGCGGGGACGGGGCTGTATGCTCTGTCGGAATAGTGGGCTGCTATTGGTATAAAGATTGGATAGCCGGGGACAGACTCGGTTCATCGAGAAAGGTGTTATCCGTGGTCTGAAATTTTTGGAGATTTGAAAAAGGAAAGGTCGTCTCGTCAAACGAAGACACAGGGCAAGGTGCGAGGGGCAAGTTTGTGAGGTGCATTGGAGGCTATGTTGGGGTAGCATAAGCAGCCGAAAATACGGAGATGGTCATAGGATGGGAACCTACGGTATACGATTTCGGTAGGGGTCTTATTTTGGAGAGTGCTAATTGGTAAAATATTCAGAAGAGATTCTACCATTTTAACAGCATAGACCCAAAAAGGCGATGGAAGACAGGCATGAAACAGAAGGGTGCAAACCATGTTATTGATGGTACGTATAATTCGTTCAGCCTTTCCATTTTGGGAGGAAGTATAGGGACAGGAAAAATGGAAAACCATGCCATGTTTAAAACAGAAATTGTGAAATGCCGAGTTATTAAATTCACGTCCATTATCACATTGGAATGATTTGACAGATTTTTCAAACTGTGTTTTAATGAATTTTTGAAATTCAAGGAATTTGGCAAAAACTTCAGATTTGAATTTCAGTGGGTAAATCCAGACAAAATGTGAAAAATCATCTAAGAATACTAGATAAAATTTATGACCCAAAGAGGTAACAATCGGAGATGTCCACAAATCAGCATGAACAATATCAAAAAGAGAAAAAGTAACACAGTTTAATGACATAAATAGAAGACGAGTATGCTTGCCAAGCGGGCAAGATAGACAGTGTTGGGCAAGTTTCCCATTATTACATTGAATACGCTTAGTAGTCCTAAGAAAAGTAAAAATAGGGTCTCTGGGGTGTCTGAGTCTGTTGTGCCAAGTTGAGGGAGAGATAGCCGCAAGGGATAGATGTGATTGCGGTCTAACAACGGAAGATTGAGTGAAGGGGTAGAGGTCTCCCACACTATTGCAGCGCGTAAGAATTTTCCCCGTATTGAGATCATTCACAGAAAAACCAAAAGGGTCAAATTCGACAGACACAGAATTAAGATATGTCCTTATCATCATTTACGTGTCACTACGATAACAAGATGAGACTTCTTTCATTTAATGACTCAAATCCTTATCCTTGTTTTGACATAAAGATAGTCTTAATTACAAATATTCCATTTTCTAGAACGGACCCAATTCATGTACTGTCGGTGAATTCTTATAAAACATTGGCAACCGCTATTTTCTTTAAGCTCTTATTTTTGGGATTCTAATCGAGTACAGTAGTCCCAAGTTGTTAGATTTCACGGCAACATAAAGTAATTACGGTAATCTAGTATTCAGCGTTCCACATCAAGTCGTTAAGCTTGGATTCAGGGTTAGACGTCTACTGGAAGTATTGACTCAGTGTTGTCATTTAAAGGTCGAATTGAGGTATGTTAAGGCAAATACTTCTTTTTTTTTGGCATGTTCCAAGTAACAAAACGTAAACGTAATATTGTTTCATAAATGATTCTACTCTTAGTAGTTAAGGATATTCATGTTATTCATTCCTATGTTCAAAGCATATCTAAATATGTTCCTAACTCCTTATTGAGATATATGAAAAAGATGTTAGTATTCATAATGTTAATCAGAGGTGAAGTGACATTACAACACTCCAATAAACTCAGAATGTTTTATTATCATTCATGCATTATATTCATGTATTACCCTTGACCACATGTGTTATATACACTACTATATGGTATGCATTATATATATGTAGGGGATGGAAAAAGGGATACAACGTTATATATGCACACCATCTGATCAGCTGGTATATGATAATGATTATGTCCACAGAGTCCGAAATGACACTTAGGCATATTATGGCCCTAAGAGGCATTCTGCACAAACATGATACTTCATGTTATGGCCCTCAGAAGCATTCTCTACTGGTTGGTTGTTTCTTATCTCATGTCACTTTCATATCTCTATTATGCTGTTCTTCATGCCTGATATACTCGGTACATCATTCGTACTGACGTCCCTTTTGTCGGGGGACACTGCGTTTCATGCCCTCAGACTCAGGTAAACAGGGTTACGGTCCGCATTAGTAGGTTGTTGGTTCAGATATTATTGAAGCACTCTATTTGTTCCCGAGTTGTATTCTAGTCGTGGTACGATATTTTGGATATGCTTAGGGGTATGGTGGGGCCCTGTCATGACCTTATGATGTTAGGCACTCTTTAGAGGCTTGTAGACTGTTGTCCTGTGTATAGTAGTCATGTATGGCCTTGTCGGCCTTAGTATGTATATATGCATAGGTTGGGTTTTTCTATTTGTAAGAGTTTACGTAGCACCCTTCCAGTTTATCATTTCTTTGTGTCAGCATGGTACTTTTTGATGGCCCTCGAGGCCCATAATTAATTATGGTTAGATGTTAAATATATGATTAGTGGTACTCGGCAGGTAAGATCCAGGTGCCCATCATGACCCTCCAGTTTGGGTCGTGACAAACTTGGTATCAGAGCCGGTCTGTCCTAGGGAG
This sequence comes from Anisodus tanguticus, assembly GCA_034509755.1. Classification (NCBI taxonomy): domain Eukaryota; kingdom Viridiplantae; phylum Streptophyta; class Magnoliopsida; order Solanales; family Solanaceae; genus Anisodus; species Anisodus tanguticus. The sequence goes on from CM067548.1 coordinate 30,676,096, forward strand.
TCTACAAGTCGTGTAGAGTAGAGTCTTGTTTATGGGTGTGTTGTGCACCACACTTATAGACATGAGGCTACAAGACATTTAGGATTATGGTTACCTTCCTTCTTGATCTAGAATCATGCTATAGAGCTGAGTTGTAAGAATTCTCTTTATAACCCTTATCGTGTTTATGATTACAATAATGTCTTCTTCCAATAGGGCTATGATTAGCAGGGAGATTGAGGTTGGATTGTGTGTAAATGCGAGTAGTATGCTCTCTATTGAGACAAATCCGTCATAGGACATGAGTAAGTTGTTTTCCCAGGTATCGACGAATCTAGTAGTACTAGAGGAGTTGATGGAAGCTCCCGTACCATCAGTCCTACCACCGGCTCCGTTTGATAAGGATGTAAGGAGAGCGGTGCAGGTAGTGAATCAATTGGTTGCCTCTCATGCACGACTTCATCCTAGAGCATCTGATAGAGATAGGCCATTGAGGGGTCAGGGAGCTTATAACCTAGAGAGTTTATTAGTCAGGGATCGCCGATATTTAAAGGGTTCAAAGATGCCAATATCTCAAGGTCAAAGTTGTAAAGGTCAAGTGAGACCGCCCCGACCATCTTGTAGTCTGTATGGTCGAACGCATATCGGATTATGCCGCAAAGGTACATGGGGTTGGTTTAGTGTGGAAGTCATGGCCACAACGTTTCGAAGTGTCCCAAGTTGATGCGCCAAAGTAAGGATAAGATGATTATAAGTTGTATAGATGAAAAGCATAAGACATCATTGGAAGGTTTAGTAGGTTATGAAAATCTACACGTTTTATAGTGACTCTTGCTGATTAGAATGAGAGAATATGTTATGTACGTGTGACCTAAATGGTAATGTCTTACCTAGAATAGATTGGAATTGTCCAAGGATATAATTAATGAGAATGGATTTCCACAATCGAATCATCTGAAGAGTGACCATCAGTAAATTTAAGAAAGATCACGTAAAGTGACGTACCCAGAATTGTGATCCTAAGTCATACCGCGTAAAGGGCCATACTGCGTATTATTGAGAATTACATGTGTCGCGCCCATTTTTAACCCGACCCCCCGCGAGGGGGTCGGAGCGGAGCACAGACTTATTCAGGTGATTCCTAGGTAAAATGAATTGAGGAGTCGCCACCTAATTATTTTTACGGTGAATTAGGACACCTAAAATATTAAACTAAATGCTGCAATGTAAACTCCGATTTTAAGGTCTGCGAAACTAGTGAGATTCTAGGTAAGGGTTCTTTATTATCCTAAAGGGAAGGGGTTAGACATCCTTTAAGATCCGCTAACTTGCGGTTATCCGATCAAACTCAGATTAATTATTGTACTAAAAAATGCATGTTTTAAAAATATAATAGGTTAAAAAGATGTTTGCAAATACTTAGTAAATGATGCATTTTAAAAAGAAAGATATATGTAGAGTTTGGAAAATATGCATTTTGTAACAATTTGATATTAAAAAATAAATTATTTATAATGCCAAAGAAGTAAAATTTTGGAAATCATTGAATTGAAAATTGACAAGATAAACTTATTCGTACGATTTAATAAAGCGAATAAAGATGACCAAAGTTGTTTTGAAAATCTTGAATTAGCGTGACGAGCCTAAAATAAATAACTAGCGGAGGATTTCTAAGTTTTAGACTACCCTATTAATCCTAAGTTTGCCTATTCTAATCAGTTCAATAATTTACATAAGTGCAATAAATAATTATTACAATACTGAGCGAGATAAAGCTGGATTAAAAAGGACAAATAAATAAACTCCGAGGAGTATGTGCCTTTGTTTACTTTATCCCCTGCAAGCTATCAAGAACAAACGGTTAGAAACAGTTAAATACAAATAACTTCGAATCCGTGTCCAAAACAGTAAATGTTTTGATCGCGGAGGGCTCAGACTTAAATTTTGAAAAGACCATCCCAATCACGTCGTGGCTGCAAACATATGACTCAGTGATTATTTTGATTGCCTCGCCTACTAAAGGTGTTGGTCTCTCGGATGAAATAAGAAAAGATCACTATAATCACGTCGTGGCTGCGAATATATAACTTGTCGGTTATTTTAGTCACCTCGCCTACTAAACATGTTGATCTTGGATGAAATAAAAAGGTTTAAGTCTCATCATTGCCCAGAAGTTACATTTTTTCCGTCTTTACAACTGTGGAGGCCTCAAAAATCGACGGATATTTTTTCATCGGCCAGTGTAGTATCGTGTTCAAATCAGCAAAAATTAAATTGAAAATAGTAGGCAGCAGTAGTAGGCAGTAAACAGTAAACAGAGAGGCAATTCCCGAGAAGACGGGTTGTTTAAAAAAAATAGTAAATATCCGTTGCCCGGATGTTTAAAACAGTGCAGAAAATGGAGAATCGAAACGAAAGAAAAGCGCAGCCTCGAATTTGATTTCAAATTCATCGGCCTAAATGCGATATTAATAAAATAATAAAACAGTAAAAAAAATAGTAAGATATCCGTTGCACGGATGTTTAAAACAGTAAATAAAAAAAAGTAATCTGAAATTGAGCAATGAACTGAAACAGAAAAACAGTACCCGAACATGCGCGGTATTTGTTTAAAACAGTAAAAAACAGTAAAACAGTAAAACAGTAAGATATCCGTTGCCCGGATATTTAAAACAGTGCTGAAAAATAGAGAAAATGAAAGAAAAGCGCGGCCTAATTCAATTTCATCGGCCTTAATGCGGTATTTATTCAAAGCAGTAAAATAAATAACATAGCCGTATACAATAGTAAGTAATTAAATGTCCGACCCGGATCATGATCAGTGACCCGAATGAAACAGTGAACCAGTTCTGAAAACAGACCCGGGATCAAAATCAAAATTCAGATTTTTCAAATAACCAGCAACATGATGTGAAAAATGCCATAATCTGGAAATACACCAAAAACGGGTCAGTGACCCGATCCGAATCAGAAATTCCAACCCGAAATCAAATATTTTCACCAATTCAGATAACCAACATACAAGAATATGAAATGTAAGAATTCTGGAAATATTACCCAAATCGGGTCAGTGACCCGACCCGAAATCCGTGTCAAACCCGAATCAAATTTTTTCACCAATTTCAGATAACCAACCTGCAAAAATGCGAAATGCAATAATTCTGGAAATATTACTCAAACCGGGTCGACCCGACCCAGGTCAGTGACCCGACCCGAAATCTGTGTCAAACCCGAATCAGATTTTTGCACCAATTTCAGATAACCAACATGCAAAAATGTGAAATGCAATAATTCTGAAAAAATACCCAATTCGGGTCGACCCGGGTCGGGTCGGCCGGACCCGAAATCAGTGAAGAACAACAAAAAACGCATGCTTATTTTTTTCGGATTCGATTTACAAAACTGAATAGAAGTATTTAAAACCCAAGTTCAAGAATGAAACTCACCTCTTTTCTTTCGAATCTTGACCTATTTTTCGGACTTGTATCTTGAACAACAAAGAAGGCAAATACTTTAAAATCAAGAACACAAAAAATATTTTTTGTATATATGGAATAGTCTCCCGAAAATTCCCTCTTTTAAATGAAGAACAAAGGGGGTATTTTTAGGTGTATTCGCACCCCTCAACGTTCAAGGATGAGTTCGAATTTCAAAATAAATGAGCCAAAAATCGCGGATTTGAGGGGCATGGGTTGCGGATTTTGTGGGTATGGGTCGAAGGGTTTGGTGGTGTCAGCGCAACAGAGGGGGGTTGGTGGCGGCAGGGGTGAGGTGACCGGCGATGTGGGGTTGCCGGTATGGGGGTGTGGGGTCGCGGCGGGCGGCGACTGAGGTTTTTTTAGGTGTTATGGTTTTCTTTTTTTTTTTTTTTTTTTGTTTTGTTTTGTTTGGGGTTTTGGAGTTTAAAGGGTTGGGAAAATGGGTGATGGGTCGGGTGGACCGGTTCGGGTCGGGTTCGGCTGAAGGCCGGTTGGGCCTGGGGAGTTGGGCCGATGAGTGTTGGGCCAATTGGGTTGTGCGATTTTGAGGGGAGTATTGTTTTGGATAGAAATTGTTTTGGGTTAGAAATGAATGGATTGGTTAAAAATAAAGAGAGTTTATTATAAAAGATATTTTTGTAAAATATGTGAATTATTTAAAAATACATAACGCTGTGATAAAAAATATAATATTTGTGAAATGTTTAATGCTTTTAAAAAAAATGGGTATGCGATGCCATTTTGCGAAAATAAATAACATAGAATATTATGGATAAAACTATGATTATGATATTAAAATGCAAATGACAAATAAAAAATGCAAATAATAATAAAATGATGATATATATACCTATATATGCCTATATTTAAAAAATACTTAAAATTGCAAATAAAATCATAAAAGATGGGACAAAATTGGGTGTCAACAACATGTATCAATGTTAGTAAGCTAAGGTATGATATAGGTATTGGACTTGTAAGTTCTTCGGCTTCATTGTGCAGCATGTTACAATTCTAAATAACCTCTGGTTAACAATAGGGGCAATTGAGGATGAGAACTATAGAACAATTGAAAAATGGTTGTAAGAAGTATGAAAATAGTTAATAAGTTTGAATGGAATGGTATGATGAAGTATCAAGGCAAAAATGTTTTTCGTTTAATGACGAATAGAAGGAAGAATTATGACAAGAAGGATAAAGGTGAATGAGATTATAGTTATGCATGTTTCACAAAGGTATGATTACTCCAGAACAACGTAAGGACCAACGGTAGGTGAGGAACAGTAAGAACTCTTGACAAACCTCTGATGTTCAGGAGGATAGTATGAGAAATACTTTGAGATAAGAGACCCCCCCACCCCCCACCCCAAGGAAACTTGAAATGGAAATGGAAAGGTAAGACGAATGAGCACTCGGTCGATAGGAAATCTAATACTGATAAGACAAGAAAGCTTGACAAGTCATGGGATCATGTAACACCGTGAATTGGATCTAAATATACGAAGCATCGGTTCCACAACATATGCATTCATACCTCTCAAAAAGTATGTAAATGGAAGTAACAATGAGTAAAGCTTAAGATCAGCACCTAAACAGATGAAAATGGGCCAATGACGCCTATGGATACAAGGTAGACATTAAAGGTATATGTCAAGAGATAATGACATTGTAATGAAGATAAAATGTCAGGCAAATACATATGTCTATGAGCATTTTTGAACTGACCAAAGGTTCTACGAGATAGATAAAGTAATGGGTTTACAACTGAATGATATCAAGGAAATCTTTTCCCAAAGCGCCATTGACAAAAGTCTTAGCCATGAGGCAAGTGAAGGAATTCAAATCTAAGTATAATGACCAGGTTTGGATATAGTAGGCAAACGTCATGTAATGCAAAATTCTTCAGAATCTTTCCCGTATAGAATAAGGGAATAAGTTAACAAATAATCCTTTAAGGGATAGTAACGCCAAGGTTGGAATCAGGAGCAATGTTTGAGAGTACGTATGTATACCATAATATTTTAGAATTAAGACGAGTACGACAAGTAAGAAAATGAGTGAACAAGTGTCAAAAGAAGTAAGAAAGGAAGTTGTTTATAATTACGAGTAGTGAGAAAGTACGGAAAAAAGAGATTCCTTTCGGACCATGAATGAGAGTTAACTACGATAATACGCGCACTTCAGATTTGATGACATTGTCCATAAAGTGTTCATGGTTGAGATACTACAAATATTAGAGTTTTCAGCACACTAGTTAGTAAACAAAGCTAAGTTGACAATAGAATCATTCACCCACAAGCGGTTTGGCTAATGTGAGGATAAAGCAGAGAAGTTGACTTGAGGGAATGCATTAGTTAGCTAAGTGGGAGCGCGATTGGAGGATTCAGATAGTGATAGCCATATGACTCAGAATTTAGCAAGGTCATCCCTTAAACTGGAACAAAATGAACGTCATGATGAAGATCCTATTTTTAGAGAAGATCAGGAAAAATATTTAACAAAAAAGAACCGCGACCTTCGAGTATAATGGGAGAGGGACCCTCAGGTGGAATGTCCATTTGTGTATTCCTAATGTAGCAGAATTACGAGACAAGATTATGATGGAAGTCTATAGCTCACGATATTCCATTCACCCTGGATCTACTAAGATGTATCATGATCTCAAAGGTATGTATTGGTGGAACAACATGAAGAGGAATATTGCGGAGTTGCTAGTTCAATGTCTTAATTGTCAGTAAGTAAAAGTAGAGCACCAAAAGCCCGACGGTTTGACTCAGAACATTGAACTACCGATGTGGAAATGGGAAATGATTAATATGTATTTCATTAAGTGTTTACCTCGCTCTTATCATAAGTTTTATTCTAGTTGGGTGATTGTTGATAGACTGACCAAATCAGCTCAATTCCTGGCAGTCAAACTACCTACACAGCCGAGGAGTACGAAAAGTTGTACGTTAAGGAGATTGTTCGCCTTCATGGTATGCCTATTTCTATTATATCTGACCGAGATACATAGTTCACAGCTAAATTTTGGAAATCATTTTAAAAAAAGGTTTGGGCACTCAAGTTAATCTTAGCACAACTTTCCACCATCAGATAGACGGGCATGCCGAGCGTACGATTCAAACGCTAGAAGACATGCTACGAGCTTGTGTTTTGGACTTCAAGAGAAGTTAGGATGAACATTTACCCCTTATCGAACTTGCGTACAATAACAGTTATCATGTTTGTATCAAAATGGCTCTATATAAAGCTTTGTATGGACGAAAATGTAGATCTCCTATCGGATGGTTTGAAGTGGGTGAATCGGAATTATTTGGGCCTTATCTAGTGCACCAAGCCATAGAGGAGGTGAAACTTATCCAAGAATGACTGTTAACCGTTCAGAGTCATCAGAAGTCGTATTTAGATGTGCGGCGGTAGGACTTAGTGTTTCAAGTGGATGATTGAGTCTTCTTGAATATTTCTCCTAAGAAGGGTGTAATGAGATTTGGGAAAATGAAAAGCTCATCCCAAGGTACATTGGCCAAGTGGCTTACGAATTATACCTGCCTCCTGAGTTAGAGTTTGTTCATCTGATCTTCCATGTTTCTATATTGAGAACATGTATTGGAGATCCTTCCTAGATTGTGCCAATTGATGATGTGAAAGATACAGAGGACTTATCATATGAAGAGGTTCCTAATGCTATCCTAAATCGTCAAGTCCGCAAGTTGAGGACTAAAGAAGTAGCCTCCGTGAAGGTTCTATGGAGAAATAAGAATGTAGAAGAGATGACGTGGGAAGCGGAAGAGGATATGAAGTACAAGTATCCCCACTTATTTCAGACTAAAGCCGACGCTCCGAGTGAAGCATAACCTGACCAAGAGCTGACGTATGGATACATGAGGTGACTTCCCACGTTAGATAGTTATGTTTAATATTTGACGGCCTCATAAAGCCCGGTGATATTCATATATTGATGTATGTCTGTATGAGGATAGTTTGGATATGTTCTACTCACTGACAGTGTTCGGATGATCCCATTTATAAGGGAAATTCGGTCCAAAAAAAAATTCAAAAAACATTGAGGATTAATTGGTCCCTTATGTATACTTATCATTCGAGGACGAATGTTCCTAAGGGGGATTTGATGTAACACCCCGTACTTTAGCTTTAGGATACATCGGGGTAAACATATATGAGTTTCATGAGATTGAGGTCATTCATGAAGTTATAGAAGATTCATATCAATGTTGAAGAGGTTACACGGGGATTGGAGGTTAAACGAATTAGAGAAATAAGTTTCATCAAAGTTTGGAATATGGAGCAGGTTATAAAGACCGTACATCATTTTGGTCATAGGATCAAGAGCTTAGTGTATAAATGGGCGAAGTCCCAAAACAATTTAAGATTTAACAAGTGTGACGATGAGATTAATAATAATAGTTTGTAAGTCCCAAAAGAGGTTATGTATTAATGTTATATCACATGATTATGATAATGAGTATGTGAAGTGTATTAAAAGTGATTAGTATTTAACTGAATAGAGATCAAGAACTTAATTATTTGGCAAGTGTCAGAATTATTTGTTATTGTAATCAATTAGTGTACTTAGTTAGTGTGCTTGAAGAAATACAATTTTTATACTATTAATGAATGGTGTCTTATTTTAAGTTGGCATCCCCTAAGCCATTAAGATATGTCCTTATCATCATTTACGTGTCACTACGATAACGAGATGAGACTTCTTTCATTTAATGACTCAAATCCTTATCCTTGTTTTGACATAAAGATAGTCTTAATTACAAAGATTCCATTTTCAAGAACGGATCCAATTCGTGTACCGTCGGTGAATTCTTATAAAACATTGGCAACCAATATTTTCTTTAAGCTCTTCTTTTAGGGATTCTAATCGAGTACATTAGTCCCAAGTTGTTAGATTTTACGGCAACATAAAGTAATTACGTTAATCTAGTATTCAGCCTTAGATATCAAATCGTTAATCTTGGATTTAGGGTTAGACGTCTACCGGAAGTATTGACTCAGTGTTGTCATTTAAAGGTTGAATTGAGGTATGTTAAGGCAAATACTTCTTTTTTTTGGCATGTTCCAAGTAACGAAACGTAAACGTAATATTGTTTCATAAATGATTCTACTCTTAGTAGTTAAGGATATTCATGTTATTCATTCCTATGTTCAAAGCATGTCTAAGTATGTTCCTAACTCCTTATTGAGATATATGAAAAAGATGTTAGTATTCATAATGTTAATCGGAAGTGAAGCGGCATAACACCACTCCGATAAACTCAGAATGTTTTATTATCATTCATGCATTATATTCATGTATTACCATTGACCCATATGTGTTATATACACTACTATATGGTATGCATTATATATATGTAGGGGATGGAAAAAGGGATACGACGTTATATACGCACACCATCTGATCAGATGGTATATGATGATGATTATGTCCACAGAGGCCGAAATGATATGATGGGAGGCGGCGTTATATATATATATATATATATATATATATATATATATATATATATATATATATATATATATATATGACCGCATTATGCATGACACTTAGGCATATTATGTCCCTTAGAGACATTCTGCACAAAACATGATACTTATGCATATTATGGCCCTCAGAGGCATTCTCTACTGGTTGATTGTATATATATATATATATGACCGCATTATGCATGACACTTAGGCATATTATGTCCCTCAGAGACATTCTACACAAAACATGATACTTATGCATATTATGGCCCTTAGAGGCATTCTCTACTGGTTGATTGTTTCTTATTTCATGTCACTTTTATGTCTCTATTATGTTGTTTTTCATGCCTGACATACTCGATACATCATTCGTACTAACATCCCTTTTGTCGGGGGACGCTGCGTTTCATGCCCGCAGGCTCAGGTAAACAGGGTGACGGTCCGATTGTGCCAGCGACTTGGGTTCTCAAGGGATTCAACATGGCAAACGAGACTACGAAGGGGAAATTACTCTCCCAGTCAATACAACCAGAATAGTTCAGCAAATGAAGTTCTATGTTATCGAAGGCGAAATGAGGTACAACATGCTATTTGGCAGGCCTTGGATATATGACATGAGGGTCGTTCCCTCGACGTTACACATGATGCTAAAGTTCCCGACCCCGAAAGGAATAAAAACAGTTCATGGCGAGCAACTGACAACAAGGGAAATATTTGTAGTATAAGAGGCGATGAAAGTACCGAAAGAAGTGAAGGATTTAAGTATAGGAAAAAAGGTCAAGTAGCAATCACAGGACTCAAACTCTTCGAGTCCGAAGAAAGAAGAAGAGGAAAAGATAAACTTTGAAGATAAAGAGGATTACTTCTGTGTTCCAAGGTTATTTGTGCTGTCAGATGACTCAGATGCCATGAAGTCAACCATAGAGGAGTTGGAGCAAGTCATCTTATTCGTGAATCTATCAGATAGGAAGGTATACCTGGGCATCGGGTTAACCCCGGAGCTCATGCTTGTATTAATTAAATTTCTTAAGACTAACTCCGATTATTTTGCCTTGTCCCATTTAGATATGATAGGTGTTTCACCGGAGATCATGACTCACAAGCTGAGCTTGGATTCGATCTTTCCCCCGGTAAAGCTAAAGAGAAGGCTAATGGCCGAATTCAAGCATAAATTTATCCAAGAAGAGATAACAAAACTTTTAATACAGGTTCCATCCGGGAAGTTGATTTCCTCGAATTGGCTAGCTAACGTAGTGGTCCTACCTAAGAAGGGTAATAATTTGAGAATGTGCATAGATTTTAAAGATTTGAACAAATCATGCCCGAAGGACTCTTTTCCTTTACCGCAAATCGATCGAATGATTGATGCTATGGCAGGGCATGAAATGCTAAGTTTTCTTAATGCTTACTCCAGGTACAACTAGATTCGGATGAACTCGAAGGATCAAGAGAAAACTTCTTTCATAACTAGGTACGGGACTTATTGCTATAGTGTGATGCCATTTGTTTTAAAAATTGCCGCGATGACATATCAACACTTAGTTAACCGTATGTTCGAAGATCAACTAGGAAACACAATAGAAGTTTACATTGATGATATGTTAGTTAAGTCCCTGGAAGCAGAGGACCATTTAAAACATTTACAGGAAAAATTTGACTTGCTCCGAAAATACAACATGAAGTTGAATCCTGAAAAGTGTTCTTTTGAAGTGGGCTCAGGCAAGTTCTTAGGCTTCATGTTTTCAAACCGGGGAGTAGAGATTAATCCGGATAAGATCAAAGCCATCGAGGAGATACCGGAGGTGCTTGACAATGTGAAAGAAGTGCAAAGACTCAACGGAAGGATAGCCGCTTTAAGCAGGTTTATCTCTCGGTTATCAGAGAAAGTCCACCGATTTTTCTCTTTGTTGAAAAAGAAGAATGACTTCGATTGGATACCGAAGTGTCAATAAACTTTGAGGGATTTGAAGAAGTACTTGTGTAGTCCACCGTTACAGTATAAACCAAAGGCATATGAGCAGTTGTTCGTGTACCTTGCAGTGTCCGAAGTAGCGGTAAGTGCAGTGTTGGTTCGAGAAGAAAAAGATACATAATTTCCGATTTATTATGTGAGTAGAACTTTGGCTAGTGCAGAGACTAGGTATCCTCACTTAGACCATTAAAAATTGTGATGCATAAATTGGAACTATTCGGTAGGCTAGCCAAATGGGCGGTAGAGATTAGTTGGTATGACATAGAGTATAAATCGATAACAACTATAAAGTCTCAGGTTTTAACAGACTTCGTAGTGGATTTTACACCCGGAATGATTCCCGAGATAGAAAAAGAACTTTTGCTAACCTCGGGAGTAACCTCGGGGGTATGGAACTTGTACACATATAGAGCTTCAAACGTGAAAGGGTCGGGACTTGGGTAGTGTTGAAGGAACATGCAGGGGATATTATTCGACAATCGATTAGAACTGTGAAATTGACTAACAATGAAGTCGAGTATGAGACTATGCTTGTAGGTTTAGAATTAGCAAGGAGCTTGGGAGCCGAGGTCATCGAAGAAAAATGTGACTCGCTTCTGGTCGTTAATCAAGTCAATGGCGTGTTCGAAGTAAAGGAGGAAAAGATGCAAAAATACTTAGAGAAGATTCAAGTGATATTGTATCAGTTCAAATAATGTACCATGGAATATGTATCTCGGAAGCAAAATAATAACGGATGCCTTGGCTAATTTGGGGTCGTCCGTGGATGCAGAGGAATTTAACTCAGGGACAGTTGTGCAGCTGCTAAACTCCGCGATTGATGGTGGTCATGCTGAAGTAAATACAATGAGCTTAACTTGGGATTGGCATGACAAGTTTATCAACTACCTTCGAGATGGGAAGTTGCCTACGGATCCAAAGGAGTCAAGAGCACTTCAGAATAAGGCGGCTAGGTTTTGTTTGGTTGATGGTCAGTTGTACTGAAGGTCTTTTTACGGTCCTTTAGCAATGTGCTTAGGGCCCGAAGAAACTGATTATGTGATGCGCGAGGTTCAGGAGGGGACTTGCGACAATCATTCAGGAGCAAAACTTTATGTTCGAAAATTGATTAGGGCCAGATATTATTGGGTTCAAATAGAAGAAGACGCGAAGAAATTCATCCAAAAATGCGATGAGTGTTAAAGGCATACTCTGATGATTTATCAGCTGACATAATTAATGCATCTGGTTTTGTCTCTATGGCCATAGGGGATGGACATCGTAGGGCCACTCCTATGGGAACTCAGAAAGGTACATTTTATCTTATTTATGATTGATTATTTTTCTAAGTGGGTTGAAGCAAAGTCCTTAAAGAAGGTCAAAGAAAAACAAGTCATTAATTTTATATGGGATCATATCATTTGCCGGTTCGGCATACCGATAGAGATTACTTGCGATAATGGGCGACAATTCAGTAGGAAGAAGGTGAATGACTTTCTCGAAGGGTTGAAAATTAAATAGATTGTGTCTACTCCGTACCACCCAAGTGCAAACGAGCAAGCAGAGTTAACAAATAAGTCAATTATTTTGAATATGAGGAAAAAAATTAAAGGAGTTAAAAGGCAAATGAAAAGAAATTTTACCAAAGGTGTTATGGGCATACATGACAACGCTAAAATCTAGCACTGGAGAGACTCCATTTTCTTTGGTTTATGGTGCGAAAGCTTTAATTCCGGTGAAAGTGGGCGAGTCAAGCTTACAGTCCAGCCATGCAACTAAAGATTCAAATAATGAAGCGATGGCTGTAAAGCTCGACTTGATGGATGAACATCGTGAATTGGATTTATTCGAATAGTTTCTCAAAAGCTAAGAATGGAAAGATATTACAACTATAGGACTAATTTTCAGCACTTTCAAGTCGGAGACCTAGTTCTGCGAAAAGTGACCCTTAACACCAAATATCCAAATGAAGGAAAATTAGGTATAAACTAGGAAGGTCCCTATAAAGTGTCAGGAATCACCGGTTAAGGCTCGTACCAGTTGGAAGCCGAAGATGGTCAGAAACTGTCGAATAACTGGAACATCGCTCACTTGAAGCGATATTATTGCTAAGGTATGTTTTTATTAACCGTTTCTATTTTGTAGATATTACTACGTTATGGTTAACCCATGCAGGTCCAACTCGGAGCAACCATTCAAAAATCCGAGCCAAGTTAGAATTAGGTCTAAAAATATGTGTTGCACTCTTTTTGCCTTAGCACAATTTTTATCCCGAAAAGGATTTTTCTGGCAAGGTTTTTGATGAGGCAACAATGTAAATCGTGTTACTTACTTCATAGTTGAAGACCAGCCAAGCGCTTGGGACTGCCCGGTATGGAAGAAGCAAATAATGTTTGAGTTCTCATGCTTCGAACACAAATATTAGGGGACTGCTATACCCTCGACAAGGAAGTTTGAGACAAGTTCGAATATTTTTCAAGTTCGAAGATTTTTTACAAAGATTTTTAGGCTTATCATTGTAAGGGTTAAAAGATCGAATGAATCTTGCCCAAATAGTTTTTTTTTATGACAAAGCATGTAAAGGAAGAAAGATTGAATGAATCTTGCCCCGTTACTTGCCTGAAATAAATGTTTTGAATAAGAGAATGCTTTGACAGAAACTTATTTTGATTATATTTCTTTGCATACCTTATCTTCGGGTAACCATTGAAATTTTTAGGCTTACGAGCTAATGAAGTCCTTAACTAGGGGTTGTCATCATAAAAATACCCAAAACAAAAATAAGTAAAGTTCTGAAGACACCAGGTCAGAATAAACCCAACCTATTTCTAAAGACACTTGCAGTTGATAAGCCTAAAAAGCCTAAAAAATAAGATGACTTAAGTCATTTTTAAGACCGAAGGTAACTTTTAATGTTCATTCGGCCCAGCACAAAATAAGTGACAATTTGTTTTATTAAAACTCCAAAGCTGGAGGCAATTTGCCCAAATTAGGTTAGAAGCTTATTTGACTAAGTGTTGCAAAAAAGAAAATAGCAACACATGTTGTATGGTAGAAAAGTCATAACAAAAAAAATTCACTTTATTTACAAGGTCGGTAAATGTCCAGAGCAAAACATATTCAAAAGGGGAAATAAGTACAAAGGCATGAAAGCCTATATCTTAATAGGACTCGTACTCGGAGTCCTCTGGGTCATCCTCGGAACTATCTCCGTTCAGCTTGCGGTAGGCTCGGATCTCGACCTCTCTGGCTTCTTCAATCTTGATATCGATGTATGAGATCCCATCCCGAGCCTGCTCCAAAGTGTACCTCCTAACATTCCATTTGATGTGCTCAATTTTTAGTACTGTTCGGGCCACCTAGGCCTTTGCTTTATCCAAAGCTTGGTCTCATTCAGCCGAAACTTGAGCAAGTTGGGTATAGATCTCAGCATACCTTTGGTTTGAAACCTCTGCTTGTTTCTCAACCCTTTATTAATTTGGGCTTATTTTTTGGCCTGATCCTGAGCTATTTTTAGTGCAGCAAGGTTAGCGGCCATGTAGGTATCCATTGCAGCAAGTTCGGCACCAAGGCGATCGAGTTCGGCATTCAGAAATTCTACTTATTGAGCTTGATAATGTCAAACTTCTTCCTGTTCTCTGAGCTGTTGGGTGAGGACTTCAACGTCTTAGAAGAGGTTTTCATTTTCTTTCTCAAATATCTTAATTTCTTCGTGACAAGCTCGAAGTCATTCATAGATCGGAGGTAGTTGCCTTTGACCCGATCCAGTTCGACCCAGGCAGCAGACAAGTCACCGACTTGCTGTAGTTGGTCATCCTTTTCTTGAAGAAGTCCTTTGAGGTGTTAGATTTCTTTTTCTTGGGCATCCAACTGCCCTTAAAGGTGTTCATTTTCATCCAAACACCCGATGAGGCCCTCACCCACAAGAATGAATGACTGCAAAATAAAGAATCAAGGGAAAGTTAAAAATGAGAGATAAAACAATTTCAACTTAGGCAATCAAGAAGAAGAATATGTACCCGGTTGGTGGAAAGCATACCCTCATTTGCATCTTCTCCTTATCGGACTCTGAAATGAGTGGTCTCATATAATTGGCAACCCCTACTGTATGGGATAAGAAGTTGGTATACTCGGGAAAAGAAATTGTGGCTGACCTCATATTTCTCGGATCCGCGCTTGGGGCCGGGAATACATTCACAAGCTTGGCCCCGGAGCTTGCATGGTTCCTCAGAGCTTTGGAAGACTTGGACAGTTTTGAGGCATGACCAGATGGGGGAACCCGAAAGTGTGAGCCCACTTAGCCCGACTTGCGGAGGTGCCAACCTCTTCGAAGATGCGGTCAAAATCTTCTTACCTAAAGGTATGTGCCAATTGTGATAATGGAGGAGGAGTTGGAGTAAAAGTATTTGGTTTTTTAGCCAACAGATCCTCATCCGTAGCTTTGTTGTCATCCTTAATGATGACAAATTTAATAACCAGGGGTGCGGGAGCAGGCGTATGCACCTTGGTTGGAGGCAAAATTGGTTCAGCTACCTTAGTAGCAGCATTCTCTTCTCGCACTTCGGCCGGAGTTACCTCCGTCGAAGTTGTGGTGGCAGTGGTGGAGACTCCCCTAACCCAGACATCATTTAGAGAGATGCCTAAATCTTGATCTCGGGAGGAGCCTCCTGCCTCAGAAGGTGACTTCGGAGGCTTCAAGGATTTGGACTTAGAGGTCTTCTTTTTTGGTACCTCGGTGATGCGCTAAACCGATGCGTCCAGATACAAATTTGATCGGGGATAACTGAAGCAACATAGAGATGATACCTTGGGATAGAGGAGCCCTTCGGTAAACCTACCAGTTCGAGAAATAAAAAAAATGATAAAAAAGTGCATAAGGCTACTATTTAAGTTAAGAAAGGGGGTTTGCCGAGCACCAACTGTGGTTACGGGCCACCCATCGTTCATCGGAGAGTTTTTTCCATGTCCGCTTCTTATGCGGATGATTGCTGATTGTTTTCTCAACCCAAGTATGGAGATTTTCCACGTGGGCCGGAATCCATTGGACGACTGAAAGAGAAAGGGAAGGTTAAATGCAACTTATTTAAAAAAAAGATGGGGTTTTGAGTACTTACGGTACATGTTACATTCCTCCGGAAAAGGTATGAAAGTAGCCAGGATAATTTCTGCAGTTGGGATTGCAATGAAACGTTCAAACCAGCCTCAGTCTCGATAGGATGGGAAATTTCCCTCATTTGGATAGTTGAACGACTCCGTCGCAAAAAAATCGAGGCGAATATAAGCGGATCAAGTGATCCAATGTGAAAGGTTCTTTAATCAAATTGGCCAAGAACCGGAGGCAAGTAACGATCCTCCATACAGACGGACCAATTTGTGCAAGACACAAATTGTAAGTCCTGCACATCTTGAGGATCACACGGTCAATCGATGGGTTGCGTTTGAGAGTGAAGGGGTATGTGTAAATATTGGAGTATCCGGACCTGAAGATGGTGATGTCTTAGTCAGGGCCAGGAATAATGATCCCAAAGAGATCATTCCAACCACAATCATCTCAGACTCTCTTGTGATAGGAATCCTTGATAGAGGATGGCCAACTTTTAGCCTCTTCTCCCTAGTCAAACTTTTTGGTGGCCGTTTGAACGACAAATTCAATGTCAAAGGTGAAAGTTAATGGAAGCATATCGAAGGCTCTGGGTTCAGTGGTGGCCTGATCTTCAGAAAGGTCTTCGACGTCGGTGGTTTCATCGGGAACCGACAGTGGAGAGGTTGCCGGAGAAGATTGTCGGGAAGACGATCGGGCAGATTTTGTCATGGTTTTGAAGATTTGAAGATTTGAAGATATGAAGATCTGAGGATTTGAAGGTTTGAAGATTTGAAGGTTTAAAGGTTTAAAGGTTAGAAGGATTTAAAATTTGAAGAAATTCTGGAGAATTAAAAGTTGATTAGTCGAAGGATGAAAATAAATTTACCAAAAGATAAAATCTGGGAAGTGAAAAAGGAGGGATTTTTATAGGGGCGAAGTCATCATTACAAAACATTTCAGTTCGTGAACTGAGACGGCGGTTCAATCAGGGGGAGACACGTGTCCAAAGTGGCTGAGTGATAAGACGTGAGTCAGATCATATGGAAGGTTCAACGGTTCGTTTTCCCGCTTATTTCGATGTAATTTGAAAGAAGGCTTACAAGAGAAGACATTGGAGGGATCATTTCTACTTTCCATCACTACGGTAAACTTTGATCCGGAAAGTGTGAGGACTATCTATATACGGTGAAAACCAGTACGATACATGGCATGGTTTAGGTGTGAGGTCGAAGGGAGTAATGTTGGTGTGCACCCGATATAAGTTGCCTCGGGGTAATTTGCCTCGGGGTAAGACTAGGTGTTAGAGTGAGTTCGGGTGTTTGAATAAGACTGGGAAGCAACCGATCCATGAGATAGAGGGATCAAGATACCGAAGAGGCTCATCACGTATCTGTTGCGGATACAGTGCCAGGCGTTACGTTTCATCCATTAAGTGGTCATTATTATCATTTATGTACACTTAATTAGAGAGTGATTCTTGGGCGCTGATGCCTTGTATTATCTACTATAAAAGGATCCCAACCTTCATGTTGGAAGGACATCTAATCCTCATTACATATACTTGAACAATTTCAGTGTGAACTTAAGATTCTCAAGCTCTCAGTATTAGTTCGAGTTCAAAGCAATTCAACTAAGGGCTGGACCAATCTCAGTGTCAAGTTTCAATCAAGATTACATCAATTCAGACTATTTCTATTGCTTATTATTTACATTTGCTGATTTATCTTTAATCATTTCTTACATTAGCTTACAAATCAATCCACATATCCTTAAAACCACTTATAAATTTAACTGTAACTTTTTTGGGTAAACAAATCCAATATTTTGATGAAATGAAATGTGAAGCAATGATTAAGAACTCGTTGTGATGAAGAAAACATCATGAATTATGACTCAACAGGGGATATTTGATATTCCAAAAATATCATATGTACCAAAAAAACTTAGAAACATATGTACCAAAAGTTAGAAGTTAAACTTCTTCTCATAAGCCTGTGTTAGAGTCTAAATCTCTTTATTGTTTCATTCCTCCTCTATCTTGTTCAATTTTCATCAATTCTTTCAAGAATGCTTATCCCTTTGTGTACTGTGTGTGTTTTCTTTCTTTTTTTCTTCTTTTCAATCGAGTGCCAGAAGTATGTTTACATTTACTATGTGGTATGCATAATTCAGGAGATTAAATTTTGGCTATGTGGTATGGCATATTTCTGCTCTGTCCATTGATCTTTTTATGTATTTGAAAAAATTGGATTGCCGCAAACGAGTTTTGTTTTATTGCAAACAATCGGAAATGTCTTGGAGAGTTTATATATGAAATTTGGAATAATTTGGTGAATGATTCAGAGATTTTTAGTGAATTTCAGCTACAAATTCGTTGTTGTTGAAGAAAAAGATTGTTGAAGTAGAGGGGTATATTTGGGGGTGGGGTGGGGGTTGTGTTTAATTGGTGGGTCGGGGTAGGTCAACGGGTAATTTTAAGTGAAATTGGAAATTAGGTTTGATTTGGGGATTTCCATCCAAATAGGGTATAGATGTAAACTTTGGTAACAACAGGGTATTTTTGTTCACTATCGCTAACGGAGGGTAAAGTTAGCAAATAAAAAAAATAGAGGGATATATTTGACCATTTGCCCTTTAAATAAATCATAATTGATATCAAGTTGTAAGATGATAAATAAACTGATTATTATAATTTTTCATATACTTATATCTTAATATATTGTTTTTGTTGTCATATAACGATTATAGGTTATGAACATTAGCTTTCTCCTGATAATTGCCAAGGTATGTTATTCATGCTTAATTTAAATTTTCTGTTTTTATTATTTTGTTGTTATTTATAATTAATATTACATTTATGTTTTGCACATATATAACTAAGAAATCTGAAGTTTTTATAGATGTGATGTACATAAATATCTCAAGACTGTGAAATGAATATTTGAAAAATGAACAAGTATGATAGAGACCCGAAATATATAAAGAAATTTTATCAGATATTTCGTGCAAAGAATGATTATGAATATATTTGTATATAGAAATATATTATATCACACTTTTTTATATTAATAATTCTCTTAAGTAGAAAGACGACTATCACATATCTACTCTCTTTTAGGATGATAAGGAAATAGATTATAGGTATCTAGATATTCCAACTATTTTTTTTTTTTTTACTTGAAAAGCTACATTCATGTATAGAAAGTTAAAAGCTTTCTACCGATCTTGAGTGTCCTTTACAACAAGCGGTATCTTTGCATTCCTTCTTGAGTAGTTTGTTAGTATAAAGAAAGAAAGCAAAAATATATGCAATTAAATCATATTAAGAAAGATAATTTTTAGAGTATATGCGAGTAAGTGACAATAATAATGTTAGATCACAACCTAAAAAAGTAAAATATTTAGCATTGTAGCTTAGAGTATAATTAAACATGTACACGAATTACATGTGGTAATTTTTTTTTCAAAGAATTAATCTATAATTTTACTTTTTTCTTTAAAATTCATATTCAATAGAATTTTCGTGCATTTGGTAATTCTGTTGAACTCTTAGGACAAAGTTAATAAAAATGAATAAAAGAATAAGATTTTGAATTTGAATATGAGATAAATTATATGCGATAGAGGTAAAAGTGTTTAACTTAACAGATTAGATTACATTGGAGCCTTCTTTTAATATTTATTTGATTTATCATTCCTATTATGCATAAAAAAATTATCAGTTCTTATTCATATAAAGTTACGTTTTTATCTTTAAGTTCAAATCCCTACACATAATCAATATTTTCTATAGTTAAATTTGACGTTATACAAAAATTGTCAATCTTAAAACTGTAAATAGACAACTACTTAACCAATATCTCTATTTATATTTTGTAGTAATTTGAATTTTTTTAATAAAATATGATATATAAATTTAAACATCAAAAAATTTATGGGCAGTGGAATAAAACTTTAGAAATAAATCAAAATTTCAAGAGTAAGAAAAATGCATATTTATTTATATCTTATTAAAAATAAATAATAAAAGTAAGGACATTAGGTAAAATGGCAAGCTAGAAGTCATATGATAATGTAAAAATACTAATTAATGCATAATGCAATAACTATAAGCTAGGACAAAACGAGGGAACAAGCAATAAATTATAATGTAATAATAGAGAAGAGAACGACTTTCTTTTAGATGAGCAAGTGTTTTTTAATAATGACGAAAAAGTCTTAAAAGGTATAATATCACGTAATTAAACTCTCAAAAAATGAAGTGAAGAGCCAAAAATATTCAATAATGAACGAATTCGATAGCCACAGTAAACCATTAAAATATACAAATCTAAATAATTTAAATTTAAACAACTTTTTATATTTTGACATAAAAGAGGAGAAAACTCAATTGCTTATGGCGTGTGACACATAAAATAATAATTATTAAAAATTTCAGCAGATTATATGATATAATAATAAAATAACTTCTATATTTATATTTTGGATGAATTTAAAGTCATAGTTTAGTTTAAATATGATATTATTTATGAGTATAAGTAAGAATCTTAAATGGATAAAAGTAATTAAAATACAGTAGAAAAAAACGTACAATTGGGGGGGGGGGGGGGGGGGGGGGGGAGGGGGTGAACTAATTTTGAGAATATAATGAAGTAATTACACAGATAATTACCCATAAATTTTAAAAGATTAAAGAGATGTAAACAATATAAAAATTCAAGAATAAAATAAATCGAGAGCAAACAATATATATTAACAATATAATAATTTTAAATACAATGTAATATAGAAAAATATGAAACATAGAAGTTATTTGATAATTATATGATTCATTGTCTTTATTTTCATACATATTTGATTACTGCGGGGGTACATTTATTGAGAACAAAATGATAGTTGAACTTTTTTAAGGCAATATTTCAATCTGAAAAGGAAAGAATTAATTCATTGATTATTTTTATTAATAAATAGTATATATACAATATACAATATCTAAATATGGAAAATAAATCTACATTTTTCTAATACACGACTAATACCTATTCCTACTATAATACTAATATCATACTTACACTTGCACAAGAATTCTACAAAATATGGTAAGTAACCTCATTCTATTTGGTCACTTGGTATACACGGGTATACCGTGTATACACGTTCAATCACACCCCCGCAGTCATAGCGGGCGGTTGTCGTACGCTGAGACTGTCCTTAAAATCTTCAAACAGAACCAAGGGAAGACCCTTAGTAAAGATGTCAGCAATTTGGTACCTTGAAAGGACATGTAAGACACGTACTTGTCCACGAGCTACCTTTTCGCGAACAAAGTGAATATCCATCTAGATATGTTTAGTGCACCGATGTTAGACCGGATTCCCAAGAAACATACAATAACCATACAATAACCATGAAACATACAATAACCAAGAGACCAAGTTATCACCAAGAAACATACAATAATCAGATGTCGAGCGTCTGGTATCGGGACAGCCACCCTAATCAGCATTTGTATACGACACGAGAGTAGAGACGGAGGACAAATATAAATGCAAACCATAATCAAGTGTGCCATGTATGTATCGTATAATGCGTTTGAGCGCATGCATGTGCTCAAGCCGCGATCATACATAAATAAACACATTTGTTGTACTGCATAAGTAATATCTGATCTAGAAGTAGCACTCAGCTTCGGTTTGATATCAACCGGAGTAGAAGAGGATTTATAGGACGACATGCCAACTCTCTCAATAATCTCAGCCGCATACTTCTTCTGTGATAAAAATAGACCACATGTATGACGAGTGACAGCTATATCAAAAAAATAACTCAAAGACCCCAAGTATTTCATAGCAAATTTTGAACTGAGAAGGGACATGATAGACTTGCGCAGATTATCAGAAGAGGCAGTCAATATTATATCATCTACATATAACATAATGTATGTCAGAGAAGTACCATGACGATATATGAACAGAGAATGATCACACTTGCTGTGAGAAAATCTAATGGTAGACACATAATCTGCAAACCTCTTATACCAAGCCGTGGGGCCTGCTTAAGCCCATATAAGGACTTTTCCAGCAAACAGACATGATGGGGATACTTGGGGTCCCTAAAACCCAAGGGCTGATGCATGTACACTGTCTCCGTAAGGTCACCATGTAATAAATCATTTTTCACATGCCGCTGATAAATGAGCCATGCTTTTGAGAGAGCCAGATTAAACACAATGTGAATGGTTGCCGGTTTGACCACCGGACTAAACGTCCCTCCACAATCCACGCCAACATGTTGTGTTTTACCATCGCCTACAAGACGGGCCTTATGCCTCTCAAAAGAACCGTCACAATTTTCTTTATGAGTAAAAATTCACGTAGAATGAATAATATTGACACCAGGCGGACGGGGTAATAACTCCCACGTCTTATTTTCAATAAGAGCATTATATTCATCATCCATAACCATTTTCCAATTCGGGTCATGAAGGGTCAGACACATAATTATGTGGTAGGGGTGATTTGGTGACATTAGAATTTAGATTAAAATAACTTTTAGGTTTAAAAATATCACGTTGGCTACGAGTAACCGGCCTTTGACTCGAAATAGAAGAGGATGTATTTTGGGTAGGTGTCGGGTCGGGTAAAACTGGAGCAACAGGTAATGGGCCTGCTGGCCCAGATGCAGTGGGGCGTGACGATAAAACTGGGCTAGAGGGTGAATTTGGGCCAGCATGTAGTGGGCCTGCTGGTCGAGAAACAGGGACTGCATCGGTAATATTTGGGCCAGCGGCAGTGAGCCTGCTGACGGATTTTGGTCACGGGATAGCTCGGATAAATGGTGGATAATATACGGTGAGAGCCCATCATAAAAAAATTATACGAACTAGACACGAAATTATATAATTTAGCAAATGGAAATCGGGTTTCATAAAAAATGACATGACGACTAATTATAATTTTATTAGCAGATAAATTAAAATATTTATAACAACGATGATTAGACGGATAACCCAAAATGCACAAGCGGTAGAGCGGGCTTGTAGTTTGTTAATTGTAGTAGAAGGAAAAAACGGATAACACAAACACCCAAACACCCTACGATGAAAATTATGAGAGATCCTTATTATAAAGAATTTTTAGGGGTGATTGATATGATAAACCTTTGCTAGGGAGTATGTTAAGGAAGTAGGTAACCATTTGTAACGCATGATGCCAAAAAGATGAAATGTAATGAAGCATGGGCTAGTAAGGTTCAGACAATATTATTAATGAAACGAATTTTTCTTTCAGCCTTCCCATTTTGTGAGGACGTATGAGGACAAGAAAATCGAAAAGAAATGCCACGAGTGTCACAAAATTCCTGAAATGACCCATTATCATATTCTCTACCATTATCACATTGAATGTTTTTGATTTCTTGTTCAATTGGGTACGGATGAAAGCTCTAAATTTTAAGAATGTGAAAAAACTTAAGACTTTTTAGACAAAGGAAAGTCCACAAAAAATTAGAATAATCATCCAAAAATAAAACATAATAACGATGGCCTAAAGAACTCAAAACAGGAGATGTCCATAAATCACTATGAATAATGTCAAAAGGCATCAACGTACTAGAAGTAAAGGCTACAAACGGTAATCTAACATGTTTCCCTAGAGGACAAGAAGGACAAATATGAGTGCGACTCATACTCTTACAATTAATAAAATAAATTATTTTTAAGAGAAGAAACAATAGACGACCCTGGATGACCCAAACATGCATGCCACAAAGAAGGAGCAAGAACGCCAAATGTTGAAGGTGGGGCTTGACTCGTGGAAATGGTGGTGGTGGTGATTGGATAAAGCTCCCCATGACTATTACATCTCATTAGAGGTATCCTCATCTTGAAATCCTTCACAAAAAATCCAAAAAGGTCAAAGTTAACAGAAACCCAATTATCAGTTGTGAATTTTCGGACGGCCACCAATTTTTTTAATTAAATGAAGGGCATGAATGACATTTTAAGGACTAGAAGTGGATATGGGGGGGGGGGGGGGGGGGGGGCAAATTTGTGTGATCATAACCACAAATTTTAATTGAATTGCCATTACCAACAATTATGTCACAATCATTGCTCAAATTGAATAAGACGAGAGATTACCTTGTGCGGACATCATATGAGAAGTGGCTTCGGTGTCCCTGTACCAATTTGCGTCCAGGGAGTTTAATCTAAGTGTATGCATCGCGGCCTCAATATTCGTAGGTGTCGGACTAGAAATTGGGCCCGCAGTAGTGAAGGCCAGCTGAGGCCGAGGCCGAGGAAGGCCACTGTTGTTGCCTGGGCTGAGAATACTGGAACAGTGAACTCGGTTGAGAATACTGAAACGGTGAACTGGGCCTCTGCTGGACACTGGCCCATTCAATGGAAAGCCGGAAAAAATGGATAGGCCGAGTTGGGTCACTGGCCCAACAGCCCCACGACCAGTTTGCATTGGACCAAGGTTGCGACCAATGGTGTTGTGGCCCAGCCGGCCCACTGCCGCCACTGCTCTGACCACCTTCACTGCTCCGACCACCGCCACCGCCACTGTTGCGGCCGCGCCGTGATTCTTGCCATTATTTTTCCGATTTTGACCTTTTTTCCGCCACCGTTGTTACAATTTTAGCTAGAATTATCCGAGAACGAGTGAGGGTCATCGGACGTGGCCATCATCATGCCGGAATTAACTCATGTAGCTGCTTTTTTAGCCAAATCGGCCTCTTCTAACGTGAGCATGGAATGGGTATGGTAGAACGGTGGTAGAGGATTACTTTGACGAAGAAGCATCCCAACGCCATTATAAGCCTCGGACAGGCCTGCAACCATCTGAATAACAAAACGATCATTTGTGACGGGCGCACCAACGTTCTTGAGTTGATCTGCCAATTCCTTCAACCTTTTACAATGGGCTGAGACATTCGGAAAATCCTCCATATTGACATGGACAAATTCCTGTTCAAGAGTGACATCACGGAAAATTTTATTATCTTGGAAGATATCACACACCCTATTCCAAGTTTTCATCGCCGTGGAATCGGGTTAAATAATCATCTGCAATAGGTCAGTAGAAATAGTGGAATATATCCACTGGAGGACTGTAGCATCAAGAGTCGTCCACAACACATGATCATCATCGGTGGTAGGCACCATCTCATTGACTGTACACCGAGGGGATGATGTGATGAAGGACTTGATGCGAGTGTGCGTGAACTTTGAATAATTCTGCCCACGTCGCATATTGGACGTTTTCCATCTCAAGAACGATAGAGATGTTGGAGACTGTAAGGGCTGGATGAAACATGTTCATTGTGGTAGACATGATGAAAGAATAAGATGAGAAGTAGGGATTTGGAAGAGAAAAAAAACAAAAAGTTGAAGGGAGGAGGTGGTTGGCTGACGGCCAATGGCAAGTAGGGAAGCGAATGGAGGGATTTTGGAGATGGAAAATTTTTCCTAGACTGCTGATATCATGAAAGAAATAATCCATTGATTATTTTCATTAATGAAGAGGTATATATACAATATACAATATACAATATCTAATTATGAAAAATAAATCTGTCTTTTTCTAATACATGACTAATACATATTCCTACTATAATACTAATATCATAATTACACATGTACAAGAATTTTATAAAATATGGTAAGTAACATCATTCTATTTGATAACTTGGTATAGATGGATATACCGTGTATACACATTCTATCAGAAACAATTAGGAATAATAATCTTAATATTGTCCAATCCGTGCATCGGCTACTGATACTAGTTAGCATAAATGTGTTTTTTTTTTTAAAAAAGAGAAGCTAGTACGAGGTCCTATATCAGTATTGTCTTCTTTTTTAGGGGTGGGGTACCGCAACTTTGAAAAGAGAAGTTGTACTTTCTTACTTGAACTCACAGCTCTTTCTCTTTTTATCTTTTAAGAGCCAACAACAGTTGTTAATTATGAGCCATAGTAATTTCCTAAATGTGAAGTGTGCCTACCAAAATTATATGGGTTCGAGTGTAGAGTATAATATATGGATTCGGTCAAACTCAATAACTTTTACTCATACTCTATATATATGTTAAAAGATACACACAAAATATGACAAATATCAAATTTGAAACCAATTATAAGTATCCATCTTTGGGTAGGACACATCCTAGAGAGCAGATGTGTATCCTACAGACAACTCTCCTGTATCCAGTGAAACAGTTTTTACATTTCCCGTCATTTTCATAAACAGCTCCTCCTACACTAATACCATTAACTTTGGAGACAGCAACCTATATTAATTGAGTGTGCAACTCAACGAAAGTTGGTCATGTTTGACCAACTAGCTAAAGACCCTGTTCAGTCAATGAATGATGACAATAGTTTAATTTACATACCTCAAGGAAATGATTAATTCTGTGGAATAAATAGGAATTTACGACATAGAAACGGGAAGATGAACCCACAATGTCAAGACTCCAAAGGTGATGACTTAATTGTATGATATGATCAAGTATATGTTTGACCATTCATCTAATTTTGCATGGTTGAGACTTGAACATGTAAGCAAAAAAAATTGATGTATAAGCCATTGAGTGGGAATGTGGTCACTGCGAAATAGTAAATTAAAGGTTTGTTTAGTCATGTTCCCAAAAGAGGGAAAAACGACGACAGGGAGCATCCAAGAAAGGAAATTAAAGGCATAAATTAATGATGCCAAAAAAAAAAAAAAGAGAGTGGAAGAAGATAATAACCACCATGTCATTTTATTTTAAAGCCTCTGTTTTTATATTTATATATGAATTGAAAACACACTAGCTAGACGAAATATTGAGCGTAACGTACGTCTATGTTTGTAAAAGATAATGACTTTTCAAGACTTGAAGAATGGTGGGTGATGGATTTTGTAATTTCCTTTTGTTGTTTCTTGTGTCGATTTATTCAATATTGATCGTACGTCTATGTTTGTAAATACTTTTCTTTTTCTTCTTTCTTGTGGATTTTGCACCATTCATTTTTTTATAATCCCTTTATTTCAATTTATTTGTCGTATTTTATTTTTTAGTATATTTAGAAAAGAATGTTTGTTTTTTTATTTAACAATTCTTTAATTTCAACACGCCACATGCAGTATGTTTAAGACCGTAAGATTAAAACGCATTTTGATACATAATGCATATCTTTAATTAAAGACTAAAAGATTCAAAAGTCTTCTTTATTTTTTTAAATTCCGTGCCCAATCAAACTAAGACAAACAAATTGAAACGGAGGAATACTAATTTCGTAATTTAACTTACTGCAATAGATTGTTTGTCTTAATTTTGAGGGATTTCTATAATTTTACTATTATGAACAATTACCCTACTTATCTTTTAGGTGATTTAATATTGTTATTTTTTTTAAAATCATCTATGTATAGAAGTAAAACACATTTATTAATTACTCCACTATCTTTCTCCAAAAAAGAAAGTTAATGAAAGTTTTATTTTAAATAACGACAATTTCTTTTAAGCAGCAAAAAAACACAAAATGAAATACGGAACCGGCAACACTTCCGGACTATAATTGTATTTGGTTTGAGTAGGAAACATGCCACTATATATTAAAGACCGAAGAGGGTTGAGGAAGTCTTCAATTCAATTTATATATGTAATTGAATAGTTTTAAAGTATATGTGATGTTCAAATCTATTGTCACAAAAGTAATTGTGAATATCTACAATGTTACCCTACGAACAATAAACAATAAGTAGTTATGTTTCAATTTAAAATAAGCTGAAATTGTCTATAAGTTTCGTTGATCATGTAATGATGTTTCCCATTTAATTTCATCAGACCAATAATAATATCCTACGGATGGTGATTTAAAATATTAGATTTTGTCTTTACCATGGGGATTTGGGTTTCTAATTTTGTTTTCAAATTTCAGTGACAGTCTTAGACTTAGTTACAGGAAAGAATACATGAGTAAACGCATCCATTAACCTCCAATAAAGAGGATAGACTTCTATAAGCTGATAATACAAAAGCTTTCAAATCAGATGACTTTAAATTTAAAGACTTCAGCAGGAGCAACTTACAATATTAGATTATTAGGTATGAGTTCGAACTAATCCAATTATTTGTATTTGAATTTTATATTTATATTAGAAAATACATTAATGTGTATAATATTTAATTGTGAATTCAGTAATTATCGATAGTTCATAACTCATACACTTTAAATTCTGCTCGAGTATCTAAAAGTAACCGTTCATAAAAGTGAGACTAATAATAGTAAAAGTAAAGCATATTCTCTGATATAATGTATTAAAAGTACATTGAAATTCAAATTTCATTACTATTTGTAAATATATATAAATTAAATCCTAGAATAAATTTATAGTACCAAGTAGGAGTAATTAACTTTACTTGTAAGAGTAATTGCTTATAGTGATAATGATTGTTTTTATAGATACTACTACTAACTTATAGAATTAATTTATGTCAGTGATGTAGCATGGACACCAAACCTACACCTCGTGTTTTCTAAGGAGGAAAACATTGCCACGCAAAGAAAGGAAGAATGCCGATCAATTCATTTTAGCTTTCAATAATTCAGGTTCATTTAATTAATATGTATCCGTACGAAATTAAATTTATAGGTTTGTTTGCCTTAATATTTTTTAAAAGAAGCCACGCGTGTATAGATGTATATTTTCACCTTTTGCATGCTCCTCTGATCCCAACCATAAGGTCGTCTGATGCTTCTTAAGACTTAAATTCATAATCAGTCACTTCAACAAATTATTTGTGTTTGAGGCGAATTAAAGAAACAAAGAAACCTCAATTGACCAATGTAAGTTTGAACATCTGACTTTGGGTCCTTTTTCTATATTGTTTTAGGGAAAATGTGCAAATATATCCCTCAACTTTACGATTTAGAGCATATATATCTCTCATTAAAAAAATGGTGGATATATATCTCTGCCGTTACAAGATGGTGTAAATATACCACTGCCGTTACACAAATGGTGCAAATATACCCTTTTTGCTGACGGAATTTTTCTAAAAAAATGTTTAGCTTATTTTTTTAATTTAAAAAATATCTCATCGCTTTAAAAAAAAGTCTACCCATTTTTTTAGTAGCCATATTTTTCTAAATCCACACGATAATTTTTTTCTGATGGATCGGGTCTGATTTGTTTAAGAAAATATCTCGGTGGCTTTAAAAAAAATAAGTCTACACATTTTTTTAAACGAACCAAATCCGACCCACCAGGAAAAAAAATTACCATGTGGCTTTAGAAAAATATGTCTACAAAAAAAAATGGGTAGACTTTTTTTAATGCCTCGTGACATTTTTGTAGAATAGTATTAATCTCCCTTAGGGAGACTTTCTCATTAATACAAATATATATAGTGTACAATGTATAATCCTAGTAAAATAATGAATCCTCTACTTACCATAATTCTATATACAAAATATATGGGATATATTCTAATTATGGAGGTGTGATTGAATTGGGATTCTAGACCTAGTGGTACACGTTAATACACCCCTCAGTCTAAGCGGGAGGAGGTCGGACGCTGAGACTGGATCTGAAGTCGAGGAATAGCTGTCGAGGAAGACCCTTCGTGAAGATATCCGCGTATTGATATGAGGAAGGCACATGCAACACCTTAACATGACTGAGAGCAACCTTCTCACGAACAAAGTGTATATCCATCTCAATATGCTTAGTCCGCTGATGTTGAACCGGATTAGGATATGTTATCACAATAGACGACATACGCCGTACGCAAGGGACATTAAAGCTCCAAAAGAAGGCTTCGGAGCCAGCTGATCTCAACAATAACATTTGCAACTCCCCTATACTCTGCTTCTGCACTTGAACGGGATAATGTGGCTTGCCTCTTGGCAGACCATGAAATGAGATTATCCCCTAAAAACTCGCAGTAGCCTGAGGTGGAGCGTCGTGTGTCCGGACAGCCCGCCCAATCAGCATCCGTGTAGGCTAACAATCTGATCGGTGCTGAGGGGTACAGATGTAATCCATAATCAAGGGTGCCCTTAACATATCGAATGATGTGTTTAGGGCAGTGTAATGAGGCTCCCTGGGGGCATGCATAAACAAGCGTACCTGCTGAATATCATAAGCGATGTCAGGCCTGGTGAATGTAAGATACTGGAGTGCACCTGCAAGACTTCTGTAAATAGTGGGATCGGACACTGGGTTACCATCATCAGCACTAAGCTTTGATTTAGAATCAACCGGAGTGGACATGATTTTACAGTTTTCCATTTTAGCCCTGTATACTATCTCATCGGCATACTTGCGCTGACACAGGAACATAGAATCGACAGACAGAGTTACTGATATGCCCAAAAAATAGCTCAACTTCCCCAAGTCGGTCATAGCAAATTCGGTTTTAAAGAGTGCAATAATATCATTCTTTAACACATCAGAGGAGGCAGTGAGCACAATATCATCCACATATAACAACAAATAAGCAATGCTACTACCTTGATGGAAAATAAAAAGAGAGTTATCGCACTTGCTATGAGATGAACCCAATCCGCATAATGTACTGTGCAAAGAGATCATACCACGCTCGAGTGGCCTATTTCAATCCATATAGTGATTTACGAAGGCGGCAGCATATTAAGGGGCGGCGGGGTGGACAAAACCAGGTGGCTGATGCATATAAACAGTTTGTTTCAGATCCCCGTGAAGAAAATTATTTTTCACATCAAGCTGATGAATGGGCAATTTTTACCCATATCAATACTCAGAACTGTGCGGATATTGGCCGATTTGACCACCGGACTGAATGTCTCACCATAATCAATACCTGTCTGCTGGTTAGTGCCATTGGCCACAAGTTTGGCCTTATATCTCTCTAAGTCACCACTATCTCTATACTTGTGACGAAAAAGCCACATGCACCAGACCACATTCACCCCCTCCGGTCGAGGAACCAAGTCCCAAGTATGTTGTTTCGTCAAAGCATTAAACTCATCACACATGGCCGCGTTCCAATTTGGGTCCAGTTTTGGCTAATTTTGGGCTTTTGGGAATATGGGAAATTGTGTGGGCGGACATGTTAAATTGGACTTTGGGTTTGAAAATCCCGTGTTGGGCACGGGTTTCCATGCGGTGTGAGGGTGCTGGGTTTGCAAAGGGATGGGTCGATTTGGCTGTTGAACTGGGTAGGGTGGGACTAGTGACGGGTGATAGGTGAGGCATCGAATGGGTTGGGTCGATGGTGGTGGCAGGTTCTGGGTAGGGTATGTGGATCAGTGTCGGTGTACTGGGACTGGTGGTAGATGGTATAGTGGGGTACAACGTCAGTGGTGGAGTGTTTCCGGTAACGGGGTTGGTTGACTGGTTGCCGGTGGATGAGCCGATGTCAGCGGAACGAGGAGACTGTAGAATCGATACAGGGGCAGAGACGACGACCGGTGGACTGGTGGAACTGGATGGAGTCTGCACACTGGGCAGTGACGCCGATGGGTAGATCTGGTGTGTGGCAGTGGGTGACGGGACTGACTGGCAGTGTTTGGCACAGGTGACTGTGTGGCGGTGTTTGGCTGACACAGTTCCCTAAGAATTACGTCAGAAATGTCTAACTCGTCTAAAAAACTGTAATCCGGTTTTCGAAACTTTTGGATATTCGAAAATGGGAATGTGGTCTCATCAAAGGTGACGTGACGAGATATGTGAATTTGATGAGTGACCAAGTTATAGCAAAGATAGCCTTTATGGTTCGAAGGAAATCCTAAGAAGACACACGGAGTGGTGCGGGGGGCTAATTTATGAGGGGCAGTGGAAGTGAGCTTAGGATAGCATAGGCAACCGAATATCCGAAGGTGATTATAAGAGGGAATCCGACGGTGTAAGATTTCGGTTGGAGTCATGTTATGCAGGGTACTAGTGGGTAAAATATTAAGGATGTATTCTATCATTTTGACTGCATAGACCCAAAAAGAGGGAGGGAGAGAGGCATGAAACAGAAAAGTGCGGACCATGTTATTTATTGTACGGATGATACGTTCCGCTTTACCATTTTGAGGGGATGTGTGAGGACACGAAAAATGAAAGATCATGCCATTATTTTTGCAAAATTTTTGAAACACGGAATTGTTAAATTCACGACCATTGTCATATTGGAAAATT
Organism: Anisodus tanguticus; assembly: GCA_034509755.1. NCBI lineage: Eukaryota > Viridiplantae > Streptophyta > Magnoliopsida > Solanales > Solanaceae > Anisodus > Anisodus tanguticus. The sequence continues at coordinate 30,708,252 of CM067548.1, forward strand.
TTTATGGCTCGTTCAAATTGCGTTTTGATAAGTGTGCAAAATTCTAAAAATTTGGCAAAGACTTCGGATTTGAATTTTAGTGGGTAAATCCAAATAAAGTAAGAGTAGTCATCCAATAGGACGAGATAATATTTATGACCCAGGGGGTTGGTAATGGGGGACGTCCACAAATCAGCATGTACAATATCAAACGGAGCTAATGTAATGCTAACAGATGAATTAAATGAAAGACGAACATGTTTTCCTAATTGACAAGACTCGCAGTTTTGGGCAAGTTTTCCATTACAATGAATAAAATTATTGCTTCTAAGGAAATTAAAAACAGGAGCTCCTGGATGTCCAAGCCTATTGTGCCAAATTGACGGAGACAGAGTAGCTAGGACGGAGTTTGAATGAGAACTGGCAGCCGATGAGGGTGTGAACGGATATAGGTCCCCTGTGCTATTGCATCTCGTAAGGGGAGTCCCCGTACGTAGATCCTTCACAGTGAAACCAAATGGGTCGAAATCAACAGACACATAGTTATGACGAGTAAATTTCCTAATGGAGATTAAATTTTTGATGATGTTTGGTGCATAGAGGACGTTATTTAGAGAGAAGGGTGGGTGAGGTGTCGGAGTGTGGGTGTGACCATAACCCTAAATTGGAATGCGGTGAACGTTTCCAACTGTAATAAATTGAGAAGACTTTAGATGAAATAAATTGGAAAGATTACCTGCAGACCGAGTGAGGTGAGATGAGGCTCCGGAGCCCATGTACCAATTTTCATCGGGCTGCTGCAAAATCATGTTGCTGAATGCCTGGCCCAAATCAGTGGGCATCTGATTTATGGGCTGCTGCGGGAACTGATGCAGGAAATAGGCTTGTGCGATGTGGGCCTAGTGCTGCGGATATTGGGTTGGTCGAGAGCCTGGAGTTAGGCCCAGTACCACTTGCTGTTGAAGCGGATAGTGGGCTGATGGGTAACATGGGAATGAGGCCCACTACAGGTTCTGGGTGCTGGGCGTTGGGCCGGTCCATGAAGGAAACTGATTGGGCTGTTGCGGCTGCTGGCCTTTTCCTTTACCGCGACCCTTGCCGCCTCGCCCACTACCGCGCCCCTTGCTACCTCTGCCACCGCGGTTCTGCCGTGGCTGGCTGTTCTCCGGGAAGGGCTGCGTGCCGGCGGTAGCGTGATTCGGTGCATACGTTTCAACCGCTAACGCCTTCTGGTTGTGCTCGTCTTGTTTTACACGACGGGTTTCCTCTAATAATAATTGCGAGCGGGCTTTGTTGAAACTAGGAAGAGGGTCAGCCTGGTGAATCATCGTGGCTAGGGTGTTATATTCACCTTTTGGGAGGCCTGCAATCAGTTGCAACACCATCTTCGTTTCGGACACGGGCGTACCAACGTTGGACAATTGGTCTGCCACCAGTTTCAACTGCTTGCAATATTCAGAGATATTAGAAAAAATTTCAAGACGGATAGTGTTAAATTGTTCTTCCAAGTATACTGCACGGGTGTTCTTCTTGTCTTGAAATATTTCTTCCAGCCGTATCCATAGGTCACAGGCGGATGCACCCGTTTTCATGATGGTGAGGAGTAAATCCTTGGATATAGTGCCATATATCCATTGTTTGACCACGACATCAAGGCGACGCCATATTGTGTCATCCATATCAGGAGGACGAGGTACAAAGTCGTCAATATGGTCAAAAGCACATGATATACACATGCATGAATTCGGAACAGTTCCACCTATGACCAGTATTGGCCATCTTCCTGATCAAGAATCAACGTGATGAAGTTCTTGATGTGGGTGACAGCGAGAGCCGGATGGAAAGATGGCGGTGAGAGGGTTGTGGGAGGAGTTTGGATGACGACTGTGTTAGAAGCGGAAGCATCAGAAGAGGTGTGAGTAGCCAATATATCCATTAGAGTAGGGTTTTGTCTCTGATACCATATAGAATAATATTAATCTCCCTTGGGGAGACTTTCTCATTAATATAAATATATATAGTGTACAATGTAGAATCCTAGTAAAATAATGAATCCTCTACTTACCATAATTCTATATACAAAATATATGGGATATATTCTAATTATGGAGGTGAGATTGAATTGAGATTCTAGACCTAGTGGTACACGTTAATAATTTTTTTAATTAAAAAATAAGCTAAATGATTAAAAAAAATCTGTTAGCAAAAAATGTATATTTGCAGCATTTTATAACGGCAGGGGTATATATCCACCACTTTTTTAACAAGGGATATATCTGTTCTAAATCACAAAGTTGAGAAGTATATTTGCACCTTTGCCTTGTTTTTATCTATCATTCTAATAAAATAAAACACTAAGCTTGCGTAATGATATTTAATTTAAAAAAAGTTTGAACATCTGATGTTACAATTTAAATTGTGATGATAATGTGAAAAAACTATTTGTATTTGTGGAGCCGACTCCAGGGGACATATATACAAATTTCTATTTTTGCTTTAACCATTTATTTGATATTCAAAACTTATTGAATCAATTAATTTGAATTTGATTGCACGAGTTAAAGTATTTCCTATCAAAAGATTTTTAATCCGAGGACTCAACCAAATAAAATATCATTATATCATACTTTTTGCTGGCGTTAGGGGTAAATAAAATATAAATTTAAGTTATATATATATATATCGTTAGCGTAAAAAATTCTTACACTATCAGGTTATTTTTATTATTATATCAGGTAATCTATATTATTTTCAAGATTATAAATTTTACATTTTAATTAGAAAGACTTACCTATTAATATCATTTCAGACTGATAGACTTGTAAATATCTTTTAGATCATGACCAGATAGTGCAAAAATATTTTTACCCCGATAATATATATATATCTTACTATAAAATATTATATTTTCAATGGTGAGAGGTCCTATCAGTTAAGGTTCTGAAACGCCCCCAGGGGCACAGGCGAGTTGATAAGTGGCAAGGTGATTGGGGTACAACCACTTCGACGTCGCGGGTTCGAATCCGTGTGGTGACGATCTTTCTTGCCGAAATATTGCAAGGGTTGTTGCTGGGTTCGTGTCCCGTTGGTCCTCTCTCTTGCAGGGCTGCCGCTCGCGCATATCCCTCGATTTACATCTCACCTGACCAAGAGGCCTCTGATACAGAGGGGGGTTTCGCCTTCGGGACTTTTCCTTTTTACAAAGTTAAGGTTCTGAAACATGTGAAAGGGAGGGTTAGCCTGTCAATCATCAATCTGCTTTGCAGTTAGAAAGTTCATCTCTCGTCTTTCTCCTTTTTTTGAGATTTTAGTGTGGCAATTGGAAAACCTCTAACAAACGGCCCTCTATATATATAGTTTCAGTTTTTACTAAATAGCTGGAGTAGCTATGGCATTTGACTCATTCAACTTTCTACATTAAGTTTTGAGACACGTGTCGATCGATGACACGTATATTTACATATTTACAGTTAGTGTAAAACAAAAACAGCATACAAAATCTGTCTCGGTTGTTGCCACGTGTTACAAACAGTTAAAAGCATGATATCATTGTAAGATACTCAATAATGGACTACAAATATATATCCTTTGGTCATTGCTACAAAGAGAAACGTACGTGACATCAACTTACCTTTTGTTTTCTTAGCTGCTAAAAGGAAAAGGAGAAGAAGAGAGAAATGTATAAATTTCAATTTATGTAATAATATTTGATTTGAGATGGAATTAAAAAAAATAAGAATTTTTTTTCAAACAAATTAAAAATGAAAATAAGATATATAATAAAACAAATTTAGAGAGTATAATTAAATGATGACTTTATATAGAGACGGATAACTTTTAATATACCGAGTAAATTTTAATATCATAAAACTTAAAAACATTTTGAGACGATGAATCGAAAAGTTAGTGTGTATAATCGTTTAGTTATATGTATCTACTCCTGACATTATTCATCATCATAGTTTATAGGAGTATATAATACTTCGTGCCAACTACTAACTAATGCTCGGACTAGCTAGGAACTCTTTAACGCACACTTAAATTGACTATATATTTACGTAGGATTCAGTAACAGAAGTGACATGAAAATAGTTAATTACAACATGCATTTTTCAGTCGTAAATTAATACGACCTGGCATTGTAGCTTACTGCGAGTCAGTAGCGGCATTTTCACATATAAGAACAAATATTTTCTTGTTATCGCTCTCTTAAATTTGTTCTACTTTAACTTCACTTTCGTATCAATGAACCTTTTCTGAATTAATCTGCAACTGCATTATAATGTATATATTTGAAGACAAACTTATTTGCATATATGGACAAATTATCAACCTGATTTATCAAGGGAAAAGGGGGGATGGGGCATAGAGAAAAAAATAGCAGGTCCCTGTACAAATTTTAACTGACCGAAATTAGCATGTGTGGCGTGGATTCATTGAAAAGGAACTGTACTGTATGCATAAGTAACAATCACTGAAGATAACCTCGGAGCAAGCAAGAAACATCTCCTTAAATAAAGACAGTGACTAAAGGGTAATTGAAAGTTACCTATGTCCTCAGTGAAACCTTTAAACCTTATTAAGTTTCTAACGTGTGTTTCGTATTTGCTTTAGGGGTGCGATTGATTCGTATTTGGGCCGTATAAGGTTCTTTAAAAATGTTAATTTATGCAAATATTATCTCTTTTTTAGGTCACCATTGATTTTGTTCATATTTATAAAAGGGATATATATTTACTCGCTTAGCCCAATATACATTATTATACAACATTATACCTGAGCTAAAAGCATTATACATAATGTTTCAACCTTGTATAAAGGGACTTATACACAAATATGGGCTAAATCGGATGTTTATACATAAAGTATGAGTTACATGGCGTAAATAATTTCAAAAATAGACATAGAACATAATTTTTTCTTTTTAAAATATTTGCAAATATAACCCTTAGGAAATTAGAGAGGTTTGAACTTATACTTATATAATGAGATTTCGAGATTCATAATATATATCCCCGACAATGCTTAAAAATAATTCAAAATAAACATCAATTTGAGATGAAGCAAAGTTATCATAATAAACCCTTACAATTCTTACGTGCCGTGGCCCGGTTCAAACGAAGTCAATTGACATTTTTTTATCGAAACATTACAATCTTTAGATAAATTAATTTATATATATATATATATACTTCGTATATTTTTTTTTATTTTGAAACTCCTGCTTAGGTGCAACATAACCAACCATTTCTCCCCAATGTCATGGGGGTACTCTTTAGTAGATACAGTAATTAGAGGCAAGGGCACAATTGTCATGAGCTAAACCAAATATATTTTTGTTTTCTTTTTTCTTGGGTAAAAATAAGAACATGTCTACCATGATGCCTTGCTCACCTTATTCTCTTTGCTTTTTTTGTTCCAAAATTTGCCATCGGGTCAAGAGCAGAAGAGCCTATGAAGATTGACAATTATAGCCTCTGCGGGTTTGATCAAGGAGGGGGCGGGTTGGGTGAGCAAAGTTATGATAATGATTGATTAACGTCGTATATAAATGATGATGACATATCTTTTCAGCCTAACCTTATTTACCAACTATATCTTCAACAATCATTCTCCAGGTAAGCTGTATTGTGTGCAAATTTTGACGATGTACAAATTATTTGTAGCTTGGTCATTGATTTCACTTTATTACATAGGAGTGCTTTTTTTTCTTTCACAATAAGTAATAGTCATATTGACATATTAAATTTTATATTTAATCAAATACCGTCGTATAAAATATTGAAATAGGGGAATTACGTACTAATGCTAATTTCTTCCTCACACTTTTTCTTTTGAAAATTGCTTTCCTTTTTTCATTTTTTTCACAGTTAAGCATAATTATCAGCCATCTAGATAAATTATGCTAATAAAGTAGAGGAGGATATATTTAACATTTTGAAATCTCATTAAATAATTCATGTACGCTATCGTCCTCCCTGCACCAAAATCGTATTTTTTTTAGTCCATTTGTCAAATGAAGAAAAAACTAAACTAATGATAGTAGTAATGTTGTTCTCGCCCCTCTGCCGTTTTATCGGCTGACGAAATCAGGAGACAAATTGATTCCTTAACTTAAGCAATTTGGGCTGGAAACGGAACTCTAATTTCCAGCAATGGGTTCCCCAACTACTTCAGAAAGCGTTAAGACAGTGGTATGAGTAAACTAAGAGGTAAGTGAAAGAAATAATCCCCCTTGATTATTTTCATTAATTGACAAGTATATATACAAGTTACATATTTCCATAATAGGAGAATCCTATTCCTATTCTACTCCTAAAACCTTATTCTACCATAATTTTAACTATACAATTATGGTAAGTGTACAAGACTAATTAATGTAATCTTTACACTACAATATTATAACAATATATACCATATATACACATCCTATACAGCCCGTGATGGGCCACTGGTTACTGCCCGTGATGGGCCAGTGATGGGCTTTATCCGAGACTGCTTTGCTGCTTTGCTTAATATGCTCGTGATATACACTATGTATACCAAGTGTATATCACGGGTATATACCCTGTTTAACACACCCCCACAGTCATAGCGGGCGGTTTTCGAACGCTGAGACTATCCCTAAAATGTTCAAAGAGTACCGAGGGAAGACCCTTTGTAAAGATGTCTGCAACTTGATATCGTGACGGGACATGACATACGCGTACCTGACCCCGAGCAACCTTTTCACGGACAAAGTGAATGTCCATCTCGATATGCTTAGTGCGTTGGTGCTGAACCGGATTACCTGACAAGTAGATGGCACTAATATTATCACAATACACTAAGGTTGCCTTCTGAATGGGATAATGAAGCTCTAAAAGTAAGTTACGTAACTAATATGATTCTGAGACCACATAGCTACCCCTCGATTTTCTGCCTCAGCACTTGAGCGGGATAGAGTAGCCTGACTCTTCGCAGACCAGGAGACCAAGTTGTTGCCAAGGAACATACAATAGCCAGACGTAGACCGTCTGGTGTCTAGATAACCACCCCAATCAGCATCTGTGTATGAGACAAGTGTGGATGTCAATGGAGGATACAAATGCAAACCATAGTCCAGTGTACCCTGAATATACCGAATGATGCGTTTGATTGCATTCATGTGCTCAACTCTGGGATCATGCATGAATAAACACACATCTGAACAACATACGTAATATCCGGTCTGGTAAAGATAAGATACTGAAGGGCCCCTATGAATTGCCTATTTGTCATATTCCCCAGCCAGCTGCTTGATAACCAACTAAGAGTCTCCACGAATCTTGATGTATTTTTCTTTCATAGAGACTAGGAGTTTGAGTCCTATGATGAGAGCATCATATTCGGCTTGGTTATTTATCAAGTCAGAATCTAACCGATAAAAGAACCTCCATGTTTCATCTCTAGGATCGGTTATCATTATCCCGACTCCGACTCCTTTCTGGGTTCTTGACCCATCAAAAGTCAACGTCCAAGGGACGACGTCCATACATGCGGTAGAGGGCCACATGGGTCCTCCACATCTACACAGGAGTGGTCTGGCAAAAAATAGGCTACCGCCTAGCCTTTGACATCCCTAAGTGGCTTATACTAGAGAGAAAATGCAGTGAGCTTGATTGCCCACTTCATTAGTCATCCTTGCAAAATATGTCTATTCAATAAGTACCAGACGATGTCAATCTTACATAAAATGTGAACCACATGTGGCATTAAATAATATTCAAGTTTTGTACAAGCATATAATAAGGACAAACAAAGCTTCTCTATAGGGGTATAACTAGTTTCAACTTCATTTAGCATTCGACAAAGGTAGTACACTGCCCATTCGGTTCCATCATCGGCATCCTGTGCTAACACACCGATAGACAATTCTGCAGCCGAGATGTACAATTTCAGTGGTTTCCCTGGCATGGGAGGCACCAACACAGGAGGCGTTGCTAAGGCCTTTTTAATCTGGTCGAATGCCTCTTACTGTTCTGGGTCCCATACTAGCTCTTCTGTCCCTTTAAGCCTAAGCAAAGGTGATACCACCTTCATTTTTCTAGTTGAATTAGATATGAACCTCCTTAGGAAGTTGATCTTCCCTAACAAGCTTTGTAACTCTTTCTTTGTCCTGGGTGGTGTCGACTCCATTACTGCCCGGGTTTTGTTATGATATATCTCAATACCTTTCTTGTGTACCAAGAAACCCAGGAAGTTGCCAGCCGATACCCCAAACATGCACTTGGTTGGATTCATTTTTAGATTATGGATCCTCATTCTTTTTAGTGCATGTTCCAGATCGGCTAAATGATCTTTGAAGTCCTTGGACCATACCACCACATCATCAATGTAGACCTCTACAGTCTTGCCGATCAAATCGTGAAATATGGTATTCATTACTCTCTGATAAATGGCACCAGCGTTCTTCGGACCAAACGACATAACTATTCACTCGTAAATGCCCAAGGCTCCTGGACATATAAAAGAAGACTTGTGAATATCTTCATCAGCTACTGCTATCTAATTATAGCCGGAGTATCCGTCCATGAATGTCAGCACGCCGTTAGTGACCGCCGCATCGACCGGCATATCGGCTATAGGCATGACATATTCTTCTTTGGGAGTGGTTAGGTTTAGGTTCCTGTAATCAATACATACCCGAACTTTGGCATTATTCTTCTTGACTGGCACGATGTTTGCCAACCATTCCACATACCTAGCCGATCTGATAAATCCGACCTTCAGTAGTCGTTCAATCTTAACTTTAATTTGAGACATTAGCTGAGGGTGATATCTCCTGAGAGGTTGTTTATGAGGTGTGAAATCCTCCTTAATTGGCAATCTGTTCTCTACCAAAGTACGCGCCAGCCCAGGCATTTCATGATAATCCCACGCGGAGTAGTCCTTATACTGCAGTAGAAGAGCCGTTATGCTTTATTTATCTCCATCCTTCAGCAAGCCACTAATATGTGTTAGCCGAGGGACTTCATCGGTACTCAAGTTGATACCTTCCAAGGGATCCTAAGACTCAAAACTAGGTATGACCATTTTTATGGGCGATTCAAGTTCCATCGGCAACTCGATGTCCTCGGCTACCAATTTTAGTTCTCTGTTGTAGTCCTCTATCTGTGATGCCTTAGCTATCATTGCCTCAGAACTTAGGGCGGTCAGCCGATTCCACAGGTCACGTATGAGTTGGGTTTCCTCAACTATTTAAATCCTCTAAGGTAAGCTGTGGTTCGGCTAATTGTTTATTCTAAACCCTCGCGAGGTAAGATTACAGGATTCCCAAGATCCTTCTTCATACTGCTCCATGACGTCTATGGGAGCCACATAGGGTGAATAGAGGACAACCTCTATGTTCTGAACCCCTGGTCAGAACAGGTTATCATCCGTTGGGACGATTTCTATCTTGTCCCCTTTATAAAAGATGAGCTTTTGATGCATGGTAGAAGGAAGGTATTGACTGGTGTGAATCCAGTCCCTGCCCAGCAGAATGGTGTAAGACAACTTGGCAACTATTACAAAGAAGGCGGACCTGACCGTCTTAGGACCTACAGTGATTTCTGCTCCTAGAATCCCCAAAGCTTCAAAGGCTTCTCCCATAAAGCTAGCCATTTTCATATTAGTTGGGATGAAATCCTCCTTTGTCTTGTTAATATCCTTTAAGGTAAGCAACGACATCATATTCAGCACAACCCCATTGTCGACAAACACCCGACTAATAATTTTGCCATTAATGTAAGCCTTGACGTAAAGGGGTTTGATGTGTTTAACCATATCTTCTGTAGGTACACCAAATACGATGCTCAAAGTGTCCTTAGCCGGGGTGTCGGCTATTATTGCCTATTCTGCGTCTGCTACGCAAACATCGCCTTCTAGGCTATTCGGCGGGAGCAGCTGGCCCAGAACTCATATGGGATTACGCTGACCATTTCAATGTCTGCCCACATCTCATTAACCAGGTCATGGCTAAATAAATCGAGGATGGAGTCCCTTCCTTATCTAATTCGGCTAACCAGGAACTCATAACTTCCATTTTCTGGAAACAAATGGGGATCGGCTGGGGATCCTTTAACTGAATCCTCTGCACGATCTGTGGGATTGCCTCAGTTAGAGGTCGATTCGGGGCCACGTTCTTTTGCCAGGGTTCTTCTGTCGGGTTGTCGGTAGGTTGTTCATCTAGATCTGGTTGACTCGATATCTCTTCTTCAGATGACATTTCCCCTGAAGCAAATGAGCCGAATGCCCGCTCGATAGCCTCGACTACGAAAGACTCAGGAATCTCATGATTTTTGGCTGCCTTGGTGTTGGAAATTAGATGCAATGTCTGTTGCATCTTACGTAAGGCCTTGGCACGTTGCATCCTTCTTTTCTAAGTCCTGGATGCGACTCTCGGTGGTGCCTCTTTCTTTTCGAGAGCCTGATTGACAGACCACTTCCCATCTTCTGTGTTGGCGACTGATTTAATCATTCTCCGGGGTCTCGTCTGGTCCTCATTTCTCACCGTGATACGTAAGGATGAAGTACCATAATTTACGTTAAACTCGACCACCTTCTGTTTGGTTTTAGGGAGTGTCTCTTCATCTATCCGAGGAATGCTCGTTTGCCAGTTGGTTGGCATCCATACTTGCCCCCAGGCTTATGTCTGGCACCGATAGGGACCCTTCTGAACCTCATGGTTTGTTCCTAAAGTTCTCGTTCAAAGTCCCTCGAGTATTTAGGGCAGTCATGAAAACTGCTCCTAGCTGGCTGCCTGTCATCGCGAATGTCATGTAGGCTGCCTAACCGGTTGAACACAGAGGTTCTTGTATCTTTCTCTCATTTGGTAGGTTTCTTTGGGACCCACACCTTTTTCATCGGCTGTCTCCCTTTGGTGTCCCTTGACTCATCGAGCTTAGCAAAAGATACCATAGATATTGGTATCGCGGGAAAGGGGTCAGTATCAATGGACATTTTAGCCATACTCTTGTCGGCTAGCTTGAACCTCCCATCTTTGATGCCTTTTTGGATCGCCTTTCTGAAGACCACGCAATTAGAAGTAGAGTGACTGTATGAGTTATGCCACTTGCAGTACTTCTTATCTTTGAGTTCCTTGGCAGGAGGAATCCTATGACCATCAAGCAACCAAATATGCTTATTTTTTAGCAGATGATCAAAGATCTGATCTGCCTTCATGATATCAAACGAGTAACCAACCCTGTCATTGGATGAACTCGTCTCCTTACCTTTCACGGCTTTCAAGGCTGGGCAAGATTAAACCTTACCCCTAATAATCTCGGCTACCATTCATCTGCCGCGCAGTCGTCGACTAAGTCGGACTCATCCAATTCAAAAATGGATACCAAGTGGGAGCCTCGATTTCGGCTGGCTCTTCTCCGCTCCTTCTCCTGGACGTACTGCTCTATTTGGCTAGCCTTTTCGGCAAACTGGCTCAGGTCAGAGCAAGATTGTCCCACCAACTTCTCCTTTAACTGAGGGTGCATGTTGTTGATTATCATATGGGCACACTCAGACTCTAGGAAGTGTACGGTGCATTTCCCAACCTTCTTTCTGAATCTCTCGATAAAATCGACAGCCGATTCATCGACCTGCTGCTTGAGATTCATTAGATCAGTCACAGTAACCTGAGGTTGGGGCCAATAGAACCTATCATAGAAGCAACCCTCCATGTCAGCCTAGCTCTGTAAGGAATCAGGAGCCAAAGAGGAGTACCATGCGAAGGTTGTTCCCATTGAGAGAGAGGAAATAGCTATAACCTGTGATACTCATTCTCGCCAGCCTCACCGCATTGGGCAGTAAATCTACCGATGTGCTCGATAGTGGATTTGCTATCGTCGCCAGAGAAGATGGCTAACTCTAGTGTTTTGAATCCCATCGGCAAATGTGCTATCCGATCTACCCAATCGGGGTAAGGCTTCTTATAAACAGACATGTCCAAAGGTTTCAGTTGGATTCCGAAGACTTCCTCAATTAATTGTGGAAATAGATATTTCAGGAAATTTAATTCTTCCACAATCTCTTAATGTGTTGTTTAGATTTGTGCAATTAACTGTGTAAACACACTGAAAAATAAAAAAATGTGTTTTGTTAAGCTTAGCCAAATGGAGATGATCAGTTATGGGTGGGGTATGGAGAGGGTGGCTGAAAGCAGGGGTGATGGGTGAAGAGAGAAGGAAAAGTTATAAAGGAATAGGATCCACAATGCACACTTGTCAATTAATGAAACCCTCACATAACTAGGGGTGGCAAACGGGCGGGTCGGATCAGATCAGATATAGACGAGTCGAAATAGGTTGAATAAAAATGGATCAATTATCCAATCCTTTCATATTTAACACGAATAAAAAATGAGACCTGACGGATAATATGGATATCCATATTTATCCACATTATCTAAAGTTACTTTAAAGATATTGGCTTTATGTAGCTAATATATGAAGTAAATTAATTTCCTTCTTGTCCACAAATTCAATTCCTAATACATAGTTGCACCTCAATATTTGTGGGAAGAATATAACTTGGAAGTTTTCCAATAACAAGACTTCCAAGAAAATATTTTTAAAAAAATATCCACCCAAGCCCCACCATTCCAACCTCATTGCACCCACCCTCCACCACCCACCCCACCCACTCTCCAACCAAATTCCAGCCCACCCTTGAATGCACTTCATCTTCACTCATCCCTATCTCACACCACCACCCACCCCACCTTACATCACCGCCCCACTCAACCCCCCTCCCAAATTTTCTTACCCCCTTGCCCCCCAAACCACAACCCACCACCCATCCCATACCAAATTTAATCACGCAGATTTCTTATTCTTTATAAGTTTTTATATAAGTAAAATAAAATATATGAAGTAAAAATTTGGGAGGGTAGGGATGCGGTGGGTGGGGGGAGAGGGTGGATGGTATATAAAATTAAAATAATTTTTTAAAAGAAAAATTAAATGTTTTGGAGGGGTTGTGGGGTGTTGGGGTCGGGGTGGGGGCAAGGAAGGTGTAAAAATCAAATAAAAGATTTTTATGACTTTTTTTAAGGATTTTTTTTTTAGTGTTGGAGTGGAGTTGGGTTGGGGGGGGGGGGTGGGTGAGTGGTGTAGAAAATAAAATAAAAAGTTTAAGAAAAAAACTTTTTTTTGGAGGGGGTGAGTTGGGTGGTGGTGGGGTGTGGTTGGGGGATGGGTTTGGCAGTGGTGGAGTGGTTGGCCACTTGTGGGACTTGTTTTCCCTAATGTTATTAAGAAAGTCATTTTACCTTATTTTTAAGGAACTTATTTTAGTAAAGTTGTGAGTTTTATCAATTATACTCATTAAGTTACCCATATTTTCAGTGAATAATATGAGTTTATCCATATTGAATCCATTTTAAATTGATTGAATATCCAATTCATTTTAAATAGATTGGGTCGGCGCATATCCATATTTTTTACCCATTTTTCCTCAGGTACACACAACTATGACATGACCTGCCTTACCCACCATAAAATTTTTCCAAAATACATCACACTATCATCTGTATTTCAAAAGTATACTTGTTACTTATCGTACTCTCTTTCCAGAAGGCGACTGCAGAGACAACCATCACTGCAAATACAAAGTAACAAGGACAGACAAAGACAGAGATAGAGAAAGAAAGTAAAAACGACAGCCTTACAAACAACATACACATAGAGAAAGAGAAAAAAATTCGTTCATTTGTTGAAGCGATGCTTTTGTTTTTAAATCCTACAGAAGCGAAAACGATATCTGAGAGCCTTTTCCAACCTGCAATTCCATGAGGTAATTCTTCTTACATGGATAAAACTGAACTTCTTTTATAAATAAAGAAATTGAAAAACAAAAAAGTCTTTACTTTGATTATTCTCTCTTTTCCTCTTTGCACACTTTTTTATACTTTCTTTGCTCCTAATAATTATAGTTGTATCCATGATCTCTTTGTTGTATATCTATGAAGAATATCACAAACGTTTATTTATTTTTTACTATCTTATGCTCGATCCGTGGTTGTAGACTGGGCAGCCAATTACAGCAACATAAGGAGGTTGGTTAATTTATCGTGATGGTGAAAGAAAAGAAGATGATTAGATGAGATGATCATACACTTTAACTGTCCAATTTTGAGAGAAGTTCAATTCTTCGAATAATCCTATGTCCCAAGATTATCATCACCAAAGTCTTGCTAGTTTCTCTAATGGATTCGAGAGACCTCAAGACGAACAACAACAACGACAACAATACATCGCCCACCAGATCCGAGGAGAAAAATTAAGAGTAGAAGGGTTTGAGCCTCCACCGCCCTTTGTAGCTGTTGAAGAAGGAGATGGATCAAGTGGAATCCAAGTTTATGAGACAACCGGAATGTTGTCTGAAATGTTCAATTTTCAGACAACAGTCACAGCGGGTTCTGCGATTGAGTTGTTGCAGAATCAATTGTCTCATGACTATAGACACCCGAATCAACGGCCACATCAGCAGCACCAACAACCTCCGACCACAGATTTAGTGAATGAGTGGTTTGGTAACCGACAAGGGGTCGTAGTTGGTGGATGTTTGCAGGTACCATTAGGGGATGCAAAAGATGGGAACACAAATGTATTGAATAACCGTGATAGTGAAACTGCTCATTATCAGCGTCAGCACAATCAAGTACAAAGTATAAATACGGCGGAGTCCATGCAACTTTTTCTTATGAATCCATCACCAAGGTCACCATCACAATCTTCTTCACAACCTACTACCTCAACTCTTCAAGGGTTTCCTAGTTCGGCCGGAGGGCATTTCGGTCAATTCACATATGGAGGAGCAAATACCACGGGAAACCACTTTAATACCCCTAATGTAAATGTAATTGAAGGGCAAGGCCTTTCATTGTCCTTGTCATCTTCTTTACAAAATTTGGAACAAGCCAAGGTGGAAGAATTAAGGATGAATAGTGGGGGTGAAATGTCGTTTTGCAATCAAGGAATAAGTCAATTTCATCATGTTGGACTAGTCAATGTGTTGAGGAATTCCAAGTATGCAAAAGCTTCCCAAGAGTTGTTGGAAGAGTTTTGTAGTGTTGGGAGGGATCAATTATTGAAGAAGATCAACAAAGTTTCCAAGAATAACAACACAAACCCTAGTGGCAGTAATAATAATTTATCTTCTTCAAAGGATATCTCTCCTAATTTGTCAGCTGCAGATAGGCTTCATCATCAGAGAAGGAAGGTCAAACTTTTAACCATGCTTGATGAGGCATGTACCATCTCTTCCCCCTCTCTCTCTATTTCTCTATAGCTGATCCATAATTTAAAATTTATGAGTTCCTATTTGAAATTCGACCATAACACGATTTACTGGGCTAAAATTTATTTCTATGCTTATATATATATAATTTGAGTGAAAATTAATGGGTTTAGATGAATCTAAAGCTGTACATTCGCCTCCGGTGTCAATGACCAATCATTGTTGTTTATTTAATTTAGTACTATGTTAATTATAAATTAACACCACACGAAAGGGAAGGATTAGAAAATTAAGGCAGTTGGAGGAATCTTTTAAAGAGGAGAATATAGAAAGCCGGCTAGAGAGAAATAGGTTTTGTAACATTCATAGATTAAGTTGGTTGAGTTTGATTTCACTTTAATTTAGAAATGAGTATTTAACGTGTGGGGTGTTAAGCATAACATAAGATTTTGGTTTGGTGGGAGTATAAAAAGACCAGTAATAAAATCATTAGTTCTCACTCTACCATCAAGCTAATTCCTTCTACCAAAATATGTTAGCGCGCCAGAAGTAGATGTTATCCTTAAATGTAATATAGATTTTACATTTTTATATATTTAACCATCATATTTTAATACAGACAAAATAAGTGATGCTGATAAATCCTTCTGCGGATAGTATGATTTACTTTATTTTGTTTTTTGATACATTATAGTGTTATTATTGCTGTGTTGAAAAAATGCTAAGGCACAACAATCATTTTTCAATGTACTATTGATCACATATACTATCAGCTTTCTACCTTTTTATTAGAGTATTATTATTGTATCTTTCTTCCTTTCTTTTGTTATTTTCTCTTATATTATTTCCATCTGTATCTGATTTACAATGAAGATATTCTTGTTTGCTTGAATTAAGGTAAAGTCACTATTTTAATTAGTATGAGTAGTTTTCTTGTTGAAGAAATTTTACTTCCCAGCTGCACCTTATGCTTTTCAACTAATTAGACTACTTTTTATTTACCTTTCCGGTTCGTTACTACAATATTATAAGTTATTTACTTTTATTCTCCATGTTATTTAATTATAGTTGTTATAAAGAGTAACTTGTTATTACAGTTAACTTAACCTAATAGCACTAAAATATTATAGATTGTTGGGGGGGGGGGATCTACCCTTCTCCGAGGGAAGTCAATTAATTCCTTTGCTGAAAATTACATCGTGTAAATAAGTATATATATATATATATATATATTTGTATGTTAAAATTCCTTGTTTTTTTATGTGTTTACAATTTGACTCTTCTTAATAAAAATCTTGGTTCCTCTATGGACTATCAGTGTAACTTAAAGCTCTACTTTTAAAAGTTTTAATTGCACAAATTTTAATTAGTGTAAGTATTTTTATGCCATTACCTTAATTTTACCTATTATAGCAGGTAATTTGTCCCACATTTTAAGAAAGCCTGCCTATAATTATTCTTTAGATGTTAATGGGGTAAAAATTATTTATATTGACAATATATATAACTTAAACTGTTATCTAAAACGATTACTTGTTTGACAAGCAGGTAGACAAAAGATACAACCACTACTGCGAGCAAATGCAGATGGTAGTAAATTCAATCGATCTAGTCATGGGTTTCGGAGCTGCACTTCCCTACACAGCACTTGCACAGAAAGCCATGTCTCGGCATTTCAAGTGTTTAAAAGATGGGATAGCAGCGCAATTAAAGCAGAGCTGTGAGGTGTTGGGAGAAAAAGACGCAAGCACTTCAGGATTGACTAAAGGAGAGACGCCTAGGCTTAAGGTGGTTGAACAAAGCTTAAGGCAGCAAAGGGCATTTCAACAAATGGGAATGATGGAACAAGAAGCTTGGAGACCACAAAGAGGCTTGCCTGAACGCTCTGTCAACATTTTAAGAGCTTGGCTTTTCGAGCATTTTCTCCACCCGTACATCCTTCTTCCTCACTTTAATTTCTATGCATGGATAGTCTAAAAATAAATTACCCTCTTCGATCACCTATAAGATAATTATAGTATTAAATAAACTTAATGCTTTTGTCCCACTTTATATGAGATGATTCGAAGTAGGAAGGTTAAACAATCTAATTTTTTATGTGAATCTAGACATAAAATTTTAAAATTTAATTTTTGAAATAAAATTTATATATTTAAAAATTATATAAAAAGTACTATATGTCACTATATAAGATTTAGGTAAGCTATTAATTTTTTTTTAGTACCATAAGTTGAGTTTCATTGATATAAAAGAGAATGACACATTTTTTTAATTTTACAACAATTTAATTTTAACCTTTACCTTTTACATTTAATGAGATGATCTATAATCATACAAATATCTTTGACTTACCTTTTTTAGATCATAAATATGCTTTTTTTAGTCCGTTAAAAAAGTCTTTCTTTATTTCTTAAACCTTTACCTTTTACATTTAATGAGATCAAACTATATCATACAAATAAATTGGGATCATAAGTAGTCTTTCTTTATTTCTTAAATTTTGGCCAAGCTATATCACAAAATTAGCTTATTTTTAAAAATGCTTTTTCCAAAGTGCTTTTCAAAAAAGTACATTTGGGGAAAAATAGTTTGTGTTTGACCAATTAATTTTAAAAGCACTTTTGAATAACATTTAGTGGTTGACCAAACTTTTAAAAAGTGTTTATAAGTATATTTTTTCAAAAGTGCTTTTAAAAAAAGTGTATTTGAACAAAAACTATTTTTTTAACTTCTGAAAAATTGTTTTTGCTATTCATCAAAATCACTTATTTTCTCTCAATAGCTTGGTCAAACACCTTACTTTCTAAAACTAAGCATCTATTGAAAAAATATATATTTTTGGGGAAAATAAAGCTTGATCAAACAGAATATAAATCTTAGACACTTACCGCAGAAACAAAAGTTAATGACAAAAGTCGAGATCCCATGATCATGGCATTATGAACAGACAAAATGAATTTTCGTGCAATCAACTTTTATTAGTCTAATCTAAAATGCATTTCCAATACTGGTACATTTCCTTTTCCCCTCTCTTTGCAGTCAGTGCATGTTTAAAGGCACTGATGGAATTCAGTCCTTTCTTCTCAGTTTAAAGAAATGCAAAATTACCTCTACTTTTTCAGTTTTTTGTGCACCACTTTTACCTTGTAATTCAATACCCTTGTAGTTGTACTGTCTGTCTGACTTAGGCATGCATTTGAAAAGTATCTAAGATTTTTTAGGTAATTAACATACAAAACCATTTCATTATAGTTAAATAAAAATATTAAAAGCGAAGAGCTTTTAAATACAAAAGATGTCAATTCTTTAAAATGAATTAAAATGGAATGAATATTTTATACTCCTTCGGACAGTTTTATATGATGTACTTTGACCGGGACATGTAATTCTAAAATAAAATTTTTAAAAACTTGTGGGCTTATATATGCCATATATTTGTTTCACTATAAATTTTTTGAAATTTCTAATCTTGAAGATGTTATAACATTTGTATGTTAGTAAAAAAAAATGTCATTGAAGATAAAATGAAAAATTCATGTTAAATTATTTCTAAAAATAAAAAAATTATCTTCTTTAACGGTATAAAAAAATATCATTGAGTTGAAGGTCTATCGGAAACATCTTTACCTTTTAAAATAGGAGTAAGGTCTGCTTATACTCTATCATTCTCACACTCCACTAGTATTACATTAGGTATGTTGTTATTGGTCTAATAAGAAAATAATTTTGAAGTAATGGATTGAAACAAAGAAAGTAATGTTCATTAAGGTGATATGCATGGTAATAACAAGGGATCCCTAATAACAATGATGATAAAAAACAAGAGAATCTATCTATCTATCTAATGAATGAATGTTATCTCACTTCACTTTGTAGTTGTACTGCTGAAGTTGGTCTTTCCTTTTTCGATCGTCACGCCAATAGTATACTGTATAGTATACATACAGAAAAAGAAAGGGAAAAGTGTCAATTCTCGTCTACGGATAAGGAAAGCATTTCCAACTCTTTATACGGTTTAAGTAAGCGACTCTGATACTATCATTTTTCTACTTTTTCTTTTTTAAATCTCAGGTATCCAAGTGATGCAGATAAGCATCTGTTAGCACGACAGACTGGTCTCTCTAGAAACCAGGTTTGCCATCATTTCTTTCTCTTTCACATCTTTTTTCCCCAAGATATTCATTAGCAGCATGAAAAATTAATAGTTACTCCATAACGAGAAAAAAAGGTTAGAAAGGTATATTGGCTATCAAATACTTAGTCAAATTAAGGAATAACTAAGACTACGGATAATTTAGGAGTTACTTGAATAAAATGAGCAAAGTTTTTAGGGGGTCTTTAGATATTGTGTTTTTTTCTTCTCAAGAACTATCATAATAAAGGGTTAGGCTTGACCCTACCTGTATTGACAGTAATCTTTGTTAGAAAGGTATATGAATTTAACACCATGTAAAAGTATATTTTAAGCTATAGGTAACAATCTATAAAATGAGGAACGAGCGACAGGTAAATAAGGCAACAAATGTGCAAAAAAATCGGGCACTGTTAAGTGGAGACTCGATGCCTACTCCTTTAGATAAATAATTCAAACAACTGCAACATTAAATTTTTAGGGATCTAATAGCTCAATTCGTTTACTACCTAAATTTCACCTTCTTTGATGAGGGTTCGAATCTTCACATTTTAATCTTCTTCCCATTTTCCCTTCCCCTTACCCCTATGTAATAAAAAAATTAAAAAAAAAGTTTTTTTGAAGTATGGGAGCCATGGGTTCACATGCACCATAACTTGGAAAATAAATCTGCCCTATTTATTCATGTCTTAAAATTCGTATCTAATCAAATACATTCACATAAAATGAAATAAAGAAAATAATATGTTTGGTTCGCGTGATTAAAAAATGAACTCTAGCAGTCTGCACAACTTATACAACATTGATTTGGTTGGTGAATCAGAAAAAAACAATTCATGCATAATTCCTTTTTGTTGTTGTTGTGTTTGTTGACGGTATTAAATACTTATATTAAATATGCAAAAAAAAATTGCATTATTTTAGGCGGAATAAAATGTGAAAGTGAAGTATGTAGTATTTGTAATACATGCAATAAAAATATATCTTAAAGATGTAATCCCTAAATATTAGTTCTTGCATTATTAATCAACATAAATGATAGTAGTATAACAATTCTCTCGTTTTTATTCACCGCATAAAAATTTCCTAGCCACATTATCATTCTTGCTATAACTACTATAGAAACCAAACGTCCCCTTAGTGCATACAAGTCAAATCCAAAGATATTCGTGGGGTATACCTTTACTGAAATCAGCTTAGCTTGCGTATCTGGGTTTTTCTTCTCCAGTTTCCCTTCCTTCGTATAAAGAAATGCCAGAACTGTTTTTTGTTCCTTTGGATTCTTTCCACAACGAAATAAATTCCAGATACTCTAGGAATAGTAAGTTGTAGAGGCAATTCATTAAGACTCAAAGTTTTCTTCTTTACTAGCTAGTAGGAGTAGTTGATTTCATTTTAAGGCATGCTTAACAGGTTACGTTTAAAAATAGAAAGATTCTTAGCATCTAGGAGTACTAATTCTTCTTTTAAAAAAATGCTGTCCTTAATATGTCATGACTTTATAAGATGATGCCCTTAAAAGTAAAATTGAAAGTCGTCAATTAGTTAAATAAAGAAAGGTTTCAGTTTTGAAAAAAACTAGGGGAAAAATGTTATGTAGAATTTGCTATTCTCCCCTTGCTTATGTCTGTCCAATACAGTCACACTTTAGAAGCCATTTAATCTAAGATGACAAGACATTACCAGAATAGTAGATTCCATGTGCTCGTGTTCCTTCTCGACAAGATCTTAACTTCTTCGCTCTTGCATCATGCTGATCCTTTCCACTGAAAGGAAAATATAAACAAGACTGTTGACTGTTGACCAAGTCTACTCACTGCTCTTCATGCATCTTAGTACTTCAGAATTTTCCTTTTCTAATATATATGCTAGAAGTTTAACAGTGATGCCTTTGAAAACATAGCTAGGAGATAAGTGCGTGGTCCTATAGAAAAAATAGTACTCGATTCCTCTGCATCCCAAATTAATTGACGCAGTTATGTTCCAATATGATAGAGCTGATAAATTGTATTCAACATTTCAACACTCGGTTTAAACTGAAAAACCAATATACATCACTAGAAACAAAAGTTTTTTCCACCGATAGTTAGTGAGAGATTTGTGCTATAAACCATGATTTTACGCATCATTCTCATCGAACCAGCTCAATAAGAATATGCATGGTGGGAAACAAGTTTCCATTGAAACGTTGGGAAACTTCATAATTTTTTCGTATGAAAACAATACTATTTAGGTTTTTCCCACGACATTCAGTGATAAATAGCCACCGAACATTTTTCGGTGAAAAATAGATATTTTTAGTACTGATATAGGGTTAAAGAAACCGAAATACACTACTCCCTCATAACTAATTTATGTGATATAGTTTAAATGTGCACCAAATTTTAAAAAAATGAATAATTTTCACCTCTTCCGAAAAGACAACCTCAACACAGCAAAACAAAAGGACAGCCCCCTCTATATCTCGGTCTCGGTTTAACATCATATATCGCTCCGGAGAGCATTTTTCTTGGTTGTAGTGCGGATGTTGGAGCAGCTCCTCTATGCTGTGGGTGTGGAGTACTTATAGTCTAAAATATGTCAGTGTGACTATAGAAACTTTTCATTAAGGATAAAAAGAAAGTAAACCAAATTGCTTTAAAAAAAAATGTGTCATTTTTAACGAGAAAGAAAGTATGACATAAAAAAGAGAATTGACGGAGCACTAATTATAAGCTTAAACCTCAAACATCAAAGGGTCAATACATAGTTTACCTCCTACTAGATCCCTATTACATCTACTTTATTTGAAAACTTTTTACACATCAAACATTTTCTCGATGGGTCTATTACACACCTCTTTTGTGCTTAGACTACTTTTTCTTGAATCAAAGTGTAACACATGTCATTGCCACTTTTTTTTCTTGTTGACTCTAAATGATTGTTAAGCTTGGAGATAATTTTTCCAGGTCAGAACAGTCAAATAATTCATGGATCTGGTGACATCATAAATTCATAATGCAGTTATATTACTGCATGTAATTTTACGTACAATTAATCATGTTGTCGTATATATGCAGGTAGCAAACTGGTTCATAAATGCGAGGGTGCGGTTGTGGAAACCCATGGTAGAAGATATGTATCAACGAGAGGCCAAAGAAGATGATGACATGGAAAATAATACCCAAAACCAAAACAGTACTAGCAATACTAATGCACAAACACCAACGCCTAATATTAGCAATGCTTCTACTACCAATACAATGCCCAGAGAAACAAAATCAGCTTCCACTGCCACAATTAATACAACAGTTGCTTCAGACAAAAGATCCCAAATCAATGCCCCTGAAAACAACCCTTCAATTGTCGCAATGAATAGGCATTGCTTACATGAATCATCCTCTATGGCTCAGCAAACCAATTTCCCGTCGATTCAAGATTCCGATGACATATTGTCCCGTCGGGAAGGTGTGTCTGGTGGTGAATATGGGACCACAAATATGGCTAATTCTGAAACTGGATCCACCATGATAAGATTTGGGACCACTGCTGGTGACGTTTCACTTACATTAGGACTGCGCCATGCAGGAATTCTACCCGAGAATACACATTTTTTCGGTTAATTAAGATATTTTGAAGGCTGCTACATGAATTGTGATGTATGCATATATATTATGACCCCTTTAGTTTATACTAAATTCTACTACAGCAAATCATGTTATGCCCTTCACAAGATATATAATGAGAACAGTTGCTTTATATCACTAGCACTGCCACATCTTTCTACCGTAAGGGGTCGTTTGATTTGGAATAAGTTATTTCGGGGTTAATTATCTCATGAGTAGTTATCCACCTTCTCATAGAGATAAAAATAACATTAAAATTTTGGGATAACCGCGATTTTATCCCAACCAAACGTGGATAAACTCATCTCAAATTTAATCTCGGGATTAATTATCCATTATCCCTCGTACCAAACGAGTCATAATTGTATACTCGCCTGTCATCATTATATATGTGAAACTCTATTCTTTTTAGT
The DNA here is from genome assembly GCA_034509755.1 of Anisodus tanguticus. Taxonomy (NCBI): domain Eukaryota; kingdom Viridiplantae; phylum Streptophyta; class Magnoliopsida; order Solanales; family Solanaceae; genus Anisodus; species Anisodus tanguticus. The sequence continues at coordinate 30,731,618 of CM067548.1, forward strand.
TAGTTTAAAAAATAATGACACATTTCTATATTTCGAGTAACATTTTGACTTTAAACTTCTCATAATTTTACCTTTAATGAGATGATTTATTCAAAACCACAAATTTCAAAAGTCTTTCTTTTATTATTATACGTCAAACACTTTCATATAAATTAGCTAAGAGGGAGTATTGCTTATCCCGAAGATCTGTTTTTAGGAAGTAGTAGAGACCATCACTACTCAAACCTGAAAGCTGAGCCTCAGGGTCCAGATCCTTAACAGAAAAACGATTAGGATAAAATAAAAATAAAAACGTTATTATCACGAGTAAATCGTTGGACAGAAAGGAGGGGCTTTGTAATAGACGGGCCATGAAGAATATTATTAAGGTAGAAATGATGTTTGGAAGCTGGAGTCCATAGAGAAGCATTACCAGTTGGAGTTGATCTGAACCTCGGTATTACTCCGTCTCAGGGGCGGAGCTACAGCCTATCAAAAGTGGTCGGGCGAACACCTTTGTCGGAAAATTATGGTGGTGAAATAATGTCTTTATTCAATTTTTGTTATCTTTTTAACACCCTTGACACAAGTGTAGTAGGTGTTCCAGCGGTAAAGGCTGCAGAGGAAGTCTTGCACAGCCCAAGCTCGATTCTCAATATCATCGCGTTTTATTTTTTAAAAACTACTCGTAACAATACCTAACAGGTCTCTGTTTGACTTTTCTTTTTTTTCTTTTTAGTTAACCTTATTTCTAATAAACAAATCTTAAAATTCATTGTTTAATTAATATTGCATAAATTTAAAATTTTTGGTGTACCCACTAATTAAAAAAAAATTACTTGCCTAAGTTTGAACACCCTTAACAAAATTTCTGGTTCCACACTACAAGAAAGTATAGAATTGACAACAAATTTTTAGCAACAATTATTAGTCGTGTATAATGTAACATATTTACCATATTTAGTGTTATGTAATTATGATAGAATTAGGATCTCTATTGTATGAGGATTCCCGATTATACACTTATATATATTTTGTATTAATGAGAAAGGCTCCTCAAGGGAAATTAATACAATTCTACATGGTATCAAGAGAAAATAATCATTCCCGACCTAAAACCTAATATTTGGCCGTCATTCCCATTTTTTCGGCACCAAACTATCTGTATACAGCCGGTATACATATGATATACGTTGGTATACTGTTGTCCAGCCCTTATATTTTATAAACAACCTTGTATACACCCGATATATCACTGATATACTGTCATATTTCCCTCCATATCTCTTCAACATGCCATATACCCCTCGTATATAGTCAATACATGCTGATATACACCTGTATACGGCTGATGTACTTCTCCATCCACTGTATACTACCCATATACAACTATCTTAAGCCGCTATACACCTCGTATACGACCAATACTACCCGTATACTGCCAAAAAAAATTTGTCCTCTCTCGCCTCCTCTCCGGTAGCCGCCATGGTAGAGGCCGACCTTGGTCGTGGCAGCAGCCACCGCGACAGTATTGGCAGAAGGTCTCAAGCAACAGTCCACTGCCTGGACGAAGGTGTGTTAGCACCTCTTAGAGGCGCGTGGAGGGGGCAAAAAAAAATCTATGTGGCCTTTTAATGGCTAATTAAGTCAGAAAATCAAAATTTCTATTTTGTTATTTCTTTTTATTTTTCTTTCGTTCTTTTTCTTTTTATAAATGATATCTTCTTTCATCCTCTTCACTTTTTCTACATTGAAATTTCTTGGGTATGTAAATATGGGTTTACATTTGAATTTTTTCTCTATTCTCTTTCAAACCCAAGGAACGATAAAATCAAATATTATAAACTAAAATAACAGTGAAATCGAATCAGATGAGAGCTGCTTTACTTTATTTTTTTCTAAAATTAGAGGCCACTCAATAAAATAGGACAAAAATGACGTCCCTTATGTTTTTCTCTACCTTTTCTTATCATCGCTTTTAACTTTAATTCAATTTACTTTTAACTTTTGTTTTTCCTTAGTTACAGTTATTTAATTAGGATTTATATTAAAAGTAAAATCATTAATAATTTAAACAAAATCTAAAACCAAAAATTAAATAACACGTGTAGTGCCACTTGACATTTTTTTAAAGTCTTTTTGGACAATAAACACACATACATAACATATAATGAGCAGAGAAATTTTAGCACCTGAAAATTATAGTTCAAGGATAACGTAAATAAAACATAGTTAAGTATGACATTGATAATAACGTGACAGTTTATGACAATGATAATAACGTGACATCTTAGTGGAGTTTAGCACTTGAAAGTTATAGTTCATATAGGTAACGATCGTAACGTAACATGAAGTAATCTAAAAATAAATATGAAATTGATAAAAATGTGACAGTTTAGAGGGATTTTAGCTCATGGAAGTTATAATTCACGGGATAGTGTAAACTTGACATAATTTATATATAAAACTGATAAAAACGTGATAGTTTCGAGGAATTTTGATATATTATCTTATCTCTTTTAATAAAACGAAAACCCCGTCGACATTGGTGACAACTTCTCAAGGCTAAAGTAGGCTCCACGAGTCCATGGGCTACAATTTAAAAACTAAACACACTTTTGCGCGGATTTCCCTTCAAAGTCACCGGTCTTTAATTTTTGCCCCTCAAATTATTTGTTTCTAATTTTTGTCCTTCACTTAAGAAAGTGGAAGGCTGAAAATACCTCAAGATTCCGGGTTCGAATCCGCGCTAAGTCAAAAATTAAAAAAGAATTCGCAAGGCAGAGTTTGGATTTCACAAGGCATAGTTTTCCTGCAAAATCTCAGGGGTCGTTTGGTAGAGTGTATAAGAATAATGCCGAATAGGGTATATTAGTAATGCTGGTATTAGTAGTGTTGGTATTAGTAATGATGACATAAGTTATGCAGAGATTATTTTTTATCAACCGTTTGGTTTGGTGTATTAAAAATAACATGCATTGCATAATTTCTAAAAATAATCGGTTGTTTACACAAATAGCCTCCATTCTATACTATGTGACGGACTTCATGGACAATTGTGTCTTTAATCATGCTTATGCATGCATTAAAAACATTGCATTGCTACTATGGTTTACTAGGTAAATGCACATGATAATACCAAATAGAATGTATAACTAATGCTTGTATTAGTTATACATAGTTTGAAAAAGGATATCAAACAAGGTATTAGTAATACACAAAACTAATGTATGCATTATTTTCTCTAATACATCCTACCAAACTATCCTCATAGTTTGTCTTCGGGCATAAGACAACTTTGCCTTAAGATAAATTCTTTCTTAAGGTAGAATTTGTTTTATGCTTGAAAGCAAACTTGCGAAATTCAAACTATGCCTTGCGAAATTCAAATTATGTCTTGTGAATTTTTTAAATTTTTTTGGTGAACAGAAATTCGAATCCCGAACTCAAAGATTTATAAGCAAAGGAAAAAAATTAAAAATTTCTAATTTAAGAGACAAAAATTAAATACCACCACGAAAGAGGGACATTTGTGGGAATTGGCCAAAACTAAATATGTCGTACCAAACAAGAAGCCTGTTCGTGGACCCAAAGTCAGTAGTAGCAGATGTCGGGGGATCACGGGGACACATGATGTTGTTTGGGCTTTTAAGATTGAACATATCTTTACACAATCGAGAACTGCATTTAATTCCTTCCTTCTCAATGTCCAAACAAGATTCTTTAGTTAAATTTTTGCTTTTTTCTCTCAAAACAATAAATTGAAATGACAGTCGATTTGGTTTGTCTTACCTCTTGTATGTTACATATACCTATTACTTGCCGAGCTAGATTGCAGATAAAAACAAAATAAGCACCTAAACAAACACGTGAGGTTGAATTTTCTTTCTTTTTTGTTTTTTTTTTTGGCTGGAGGGGGAGTAAATAATTATATTTCTTCTTCTTTTTCAACTTCCCACAAATATCATCCTCGCCTCCAAAAGGAATACAGAAATTCGAAGCATTAGTGTTAATGCGTGTACTTTTCCGTATGAATCCCAGATATAAATTGTTTAATCTTGAAATAGCATTTACATACATAGTTAAATATTTTAAGATTACATTTTAGAGAAGCAGTGTCGGAGAAAAACCTATTCCTTTCATTTCAATTTAGCGAGTATTTATGATTTATTTTAAATTATAAATTTCAATTTTTTTCCTTTGAAATTTCGTATTTAATTTAATCTAAATAAATCACATACATGGCAAAGGAAGGAGTACTACCATTTATTAGGGGGAAGAGAGTGGTTGGCCGCTTGGCTTGTTGGGTAGTATATGAAGGGAAATTGCATTCAATTTCCAACTGCCTCCCTGTAGTAATGATTGTAACTAGAGGATTATTTAAGTAGGTCTTCTTGATGTTCTATGGATAATATTTGAATGAAGCCTATTAAACCTACAAAAACAATTACCAAATTAATTTATAGTAGTAGATATTTCCTCCGTCTCAAATTACTTGTCATCATTTATAAAAATAGTTATCTCAAATTATTTATTATTTTAAAAGTTAAAGATAAAATTAATTGTTTTTTTTTTCATTTTACCCTTAACAATAATTATTATTTTTGAAGGTACAAACACCTCAATTGATGGAGATGACATATAAATAGAGTAAATAGTCAATGAGAAGAAAGATTATATTTTAACACATATATAAGGATAAAATAATTAAAAACTTTTCCTAATTAATGTTTTTTTAAGGAATGTATAAAAGAAAAATATAATAAATAATTTGAGAAAGAGAAAGTATAGCTTACTCGCTAAAGGACCACGTTGTTGCAACATGAGTACCATGAAAAGGCAATAAATGGTGAGTGTTAGTATTAGGTAATCAGATCTGTTAGAATACAAACAAGAATTTCATGATTGACTTCTCAATAATAAATATTACAGTACTTAGTAAGCAGCAAGGACCACCTTTCCTCCAACGATGTCCAGATCAGTAATTAAGAAGGACCACACACACAAACCTTAAATGCATATATAGAAGCCACCTTATAATAATATATGTAACTTTTCATAGTAGGTGTCATATATAATAATAATAATAATAATAGAATGATAGTAGCACCTATCATATTCGGTTAATTAACACCGATGATAAACAAATTTACGTTGATAGTAATACTAATAATGGTTATAAATTGACTATTGCGTCTTTTAGAAAGTCATAGGAATTGGTAGTAGTACTCCTTCCTTAACTTTTACTTATCCACTATATTAAAAATAAATTTTCACTTTTACTTGTTAAATTTAACATATCAAGATAAAAAAACTTCTTTTTCCAGTTTTACCCTTAACATTAATTACTCATTTCAAATCATTTTTCAAGTTTATTAAGATTATACATCAATTAATATAAGTATCATTATAAAACATGCACTTCATTTATTATTTCTTAAGGGGAGTGCAAAATTAAAAATGGATAAGTAAAAGTGAAATATGGAGTACTTTATAAGCTATGAATGATTAGTTCGACCTTTCACAATATATGACGTCCTTTATTTCTTTTCCAATACATAATTCAATGACCGTTTCTCAAACTTTACTCTTAACTCTTGAGTTACTCTTGCGTTACTCTTGCTTTATTTTGATTGTCTTGCTTGTGATTATGCTTTATCTTGAGCTGAGGGTCTTCCGAAAATAGTCGCTCTACCTACCAAGGTGGAGGTAAGGTCTGTGTACACTCTATCCTCCTCAGACCCCACGGTGTAGGATTTCACTGGGTATGTTGTTGTTGTTGTGTTGTAAATAATTCAATGATTAGGTTAATGTTTCAGTATAATCTGATCATGTGCCGTTAATTAATCAAGCAGTTGTCACTTGTTATCTGCTGTAATTAAGCTCTTATTTTTTTTTAAGATAGTACTTTTAATTTGGAAACAAGGTTAGAAAGATTTATTTAGTCGTAAGGTTGTTTGTCAACATCATAATTCGTGTGTCCAAATTCACACAACAATAATTAGGCAAGCTGCCCTTATACCAAATCAGGGGATATCTTTTGCAAACTTCTCGTTAAATATGTTTAGTTATACATGTTGGTACTCTATTGTACTTTATAGAGCAGTACGGGAAGTAACAACTATTACAAATGTTCGAAAGGATAAATAAATGGTCAATCTTCAAAACTGCCGCATGTGTGTTGTGTCTTGAATCTTGATCACCTTGCAAAGCCAATGTTGAGAACTGCCGCAAGTTTGTTGGGTCTTGAATGTTGATATCTTGAAATCAAGAAACAACTAAATCTGGATGGTTACAACATTGTGTGTTGAGTCGAGGATAGCCCTCTATCCTTAAGACAAGATTGCCCCGTATATATGCTTTTACGTTAGCGGGCAATAGTCTCCCAAGATAAAACGACACTTTAATCTCAACACTACAAAGCCAATAGGTTGAGCCTGCCGAATAAAACAAATATGACTCGACTTGCTGAAGATATGGAATAGGAAGGAAGAGTTTCTCAATACTCTTCTCTTTTGTCTCTGTGTATATAGTGTGTCTCTGTAGTGTATATCTTGTGTATATGTGTGGGTTTGGTCACTGTTTTTGACTGATTTTCAGCCACTGTTTCGAGCAGTTTTTGCTCACTAATTTCGCTATTTTTGAGTCTGTTTTTCTGTGTTATTCCCGTCTGTTTTCAGCTACCGTTTTGAGCCAAATGAAGCTCAATATATAGCATGAGGAGGGGCTGTCCAACAACCACAAACAAGGTTGTAATGGCCCTTAAAGGAGGGCTGTAATGACAGGTTTTAATGTCATGAATGAGGTGAATAAGGTCATGAATGAAGTAAATAAGGTCATGAAGGAGGTTGCTCAATTGCCCAACTAATGGGATGTTAATAGAGGAGTTAATCAGCCAAGTAATGACTGATTAATGCCTCAAAAAACAATCCCAAAGGTAGGCTTTCTATCTTCCGTCACCTTCCCAGAAACTCTGGGGACCAAACTGTAAATATTGAAATTTCAGGGACCAAACTGTACATATGAAACTTCAGAGATCAAACTGTACATCTGGCAGAGTCCTCTGGTCCAAAAAGATAATATCAAAAAAGTCCCCACAGCCCACAGCCCACAGCCCGTGACCCGTGACCCGAGACCCGAGACCCGAGACCCGAGAACCCGAAACCCGGAACCGGACCGGACGGGCGCGCGACGGCGGCGCGCGTGTGGGCTTAGCCTTGAACCCAAGCACACCTAGGACTTCCCTCCTTTAAACACATGGGATACCTCTTGGGGTCCCAAACCCTTTACCAATTTGAGACATATATAGAGAGCAATTCTTCTTATTCCCACCGATGTGGTAGATTTGTCCCACACCACATTTTCATGTCTTAAACACCTTACTTTGTGGACCAATATCTCTTTCATTTCTCAACGAAATTTAACGATTCTTGGCCCTACGGTCATCTACTCACTTCGTAGATCATGCATGTGCGAAGAGACAAGGTCTGCAACATGCGGAACACTAGTGTTTAATTCATCAAATATGGGTGGACGCATCACCCTGCCAAAGGCAAATTTCCAACAATCCCCTCTATGAAAGAGAGATTGTGGCGCACGCACAAGGTGCCTACATTTCAGCAATCTTTCAGCGAAAAGATATTGCATCAGGAGTGGTAGCTTCCGCTTAGAACCTTCCCTAGTTGATACCATCGGACTTACTTACTGCGCGGTGAACGTGATGTCTTGAACCGTCAGTGTTTAGTGTAAGCCAAGACAATGATAACAACACAATAACTCTTCTTATTCATTTTCATTCTTACGTTTTTGTCCGTTGTGGCCTTGGACACACTTGAATTCTTAAGTGCGTTCATTTGAGACGGCCATCCTCGCACTTAAATAGGTGATCTCCTACAAGGTATCCTGCTATACCCCTCTTCACAAGTGTTATGAATCATTAAAAGTTTCCCCAACCTTAACCTCAACAGTTTGAGAATCATTAAAGGTTTGGAAGCTTAACCTTTACCCACCATGCAAGTAGCACTTTAATGTCTATCGTGGGAACAACTTTGGATTCATGTTTCTCTACAGAAATCATCATCCGAGGTGCTCTTGCTTCCACCGAAGCACTCAACCGAACCTTTTGCCGCTCAGTATTCCCATTGAACCACATTCTTGGGATCTCCAATCAGTATGGTTGGGTTTCCACCACAAAGGTTCGTATTGTTTGGGTTTTAAGCCTATTCCCCTAGATAGGCAGAACACTTGATCTCTGGGTAGTCCCTTAGTTAGTACACACGGATGTGACACCCGTGATGATCAATTGCCATACGGTCTTATGTCTCCTGACAGATATGCCCAGACGCCGTCATCCGTATCCTTCCTGAAGCCGACCAACTAGCCACAGTGTATAACTGCTGAAGGCACGGGTTTCTCCCAATAAGGGACGTCCTCTAAGGAGCCGTGAAGTTACTCAACTTCTTTCATGCTTTGTATAAAGTGATAAACTCCGATCCCATCATGAATCGGTCGATGCAAGTTTGCTTAGAGGATTTTCCAAGACCCACCATACACATTTACTTGTGGCTTTGGTGTTCTTCTGGTCTGATGTCCAGTTTGCATCACTGTGTTCTCCCAGAACCGCTAGACATCCAGAATACTATAATGCGTAGATAAGCGAATAATTCAGATATCGTCATATCCGACTTAACTCCTTCTACCGATCATGTATTAAAATCATCAATGAACCTTAGTTCAACTGATCAGCTTTGTAGGCCAATACCAGGTCGGTTGTAGTGTGTACAGTACATTGAACTACACATGACCTGAGCATATCGCTCCTTGTCTATGGGTGCACCATGATTTCCAATCAGTTCTATGATTCATATCCATTGGTGACTTCAACGAGACTGTCAATTATCGACCAGTCCGTTAGATGTCTTAGAAATCCAATTCCTAAGATGTCATCTGTGATACTCATATCTTTCATATCGAGACTTTGTTTCAATATGATTTTCACTCTCAGACTGTTGGTTTTCTAACTGTTGGCTTTCTAACTTCAGAGCTAATGTTTCTGTGGTCAGATTCATTATTTCTGTTTTATCTGAAACTTTCAGGACCAAAATGTAAACATTTCAGGGACCAAAATGAAAGTTCGGGAAGAAGCCCAACAATCCAGTAAACCAACTTTGATTCTCTTCTTCTAACTCTACGATTGGGAAGGCTGGTTCAACATCCATGCTACGCAAGACTGCAATGTCCCTGGATGTTAAGCTACTCACAGGGGAGCACATTGTACAAGTAGCCGAGGCTTTGAACTCATCAGTAGATCCATCTACTTTGTACTCACTTTTGAGTATCTATTTTCACAACCCAAAGGTTCTTTTTCCGGAGGAAGATCAACCATTAAGCAAGTATGGTTCTATATGAGGAAATCTATTTCTCTCTTTGTAGCTTCTTTTCGAAGCAACGCTTTTGGAGATGACAATTATTTGTTAATTGTCCATGGTTCATTCTCAACCATACAAGCTAGAAGGACTGGAACAAGTATTTGTCCCCTTCTTTGCTCCACCTCGGTTTAACATCTAGAATCCCTAAGTTCTGCAGATCTGAAATTTTAAGTTCCGGATAGCCAACACTTTCGAGTCCTGTAGATACGGAACGTCTAGTTCTGGACAGTCAGGCCCTCGCGGGTTCTTGTTAACCTTGAGCAATTACTCCTTTTTCCTTTTCAAGAAAAGTTATCTTCTAAGAATTCAACATTCTTTGACGCCAAGATGCGATCAGCACTGCTGTTATTTGCAGATCCAGTGGATATGCAATCTACAGTCTTAGGTACAACTTGACCTGTTTTGGTATTCCAACTTTTACCAAGCCACCCCACATAATTTGGGCGTATGACTTTGCGTTTGGCTAACACCGTTGGACTGAGGTGAGAAATGAACAGTCGTTTAATGAACGATGCTTCACATTCTCCCCCTCTATCACTACGAATTTCGCAATCCATAGGCTTAGTTGATTTCCAACTTATGCTTTGTAGCGCTTATCCGCTTCAACAACTTCATCTTTGCTTTTCAACAAACAAAGGATTACATAAGTTGTACCATCATCAATGAAGATCACAACGTACTTGTCTCCCCCTCTATTTGTATAAACTTCAAACCACCCAAGTAGGTGTGACTAAGTTCTCGAGGAGTGGTGCTTCTTTCGCTATTCCCTTGACAGAATTTGGAAAGGTGATTTTGCCTCTTCGTCTACCTCACATTCATTTTGAGGGTTTATGTCGACAGAAGGCAACAATCTCAACATCATTAGCTTTTGAATGACATGCTATTTAATGTGTCTTAATCTATGATGGCATAGATGCACGGATTACAAATATATCATTCATTTGGCTATAGACATATTGTACCATTCTTAGTTATTACCGACCTGTTGGACTGGTCTCAAACCAGCTTGACCAACATCGTCCCTTAACCAAGTTTGGGACATGTATCACCTCATCTTAGAGTGATCCCATTCCCTGAAGTACTATTGAGGACAACCTCTCCAGCCCCTTTGATTTTAGAGGTGGCATTGCTTTATATGAACAACCTCTTGCCCGTGGTTAGGGCGCAACCGGATCATATGTGATCTCGATACTCTGGCCCACTCCAATTGCTTTGGCAGACTGAGTGTCCAATTTCTTCACTGCCTTTCTTTAGGCCTTCAGATCATTTAAGACTTGGAAACTCTGGCCCACCTTACTAGGTGTCCATTACTTTTCCTATGAAATGAATTCTGGCCCCACTCCAATCGCCCGGAGGATTTATATGACTGAGTGTCCAATATCATCATATCAAAGGAATTTTGGCCCACCGCTTGCGTCGCCGGAGCGTTGTATGATTTGAGTGTCCAATATCATCCTATGAAGGATCTTCTGCCAAATAGTATGACAGGCTCAACGTCTTTAGCTTTTAGACTTCTTCCGTTATGATTGGTGCCCAGATAGTTCTTGGCGCTTACTTAAGAGTGGTAACAATTTTCGCACAGTTAGTGGATCTCTCTCCATCGTATGTGCGAACATACTTTACACACTTTTAATCATTACACTTAAAAGAACGGATCTTTTTAAGTCGTTTACAAAATCCAATCTTTAAACGGGAAAGAAGAAGAGATTAAACTTCTGATTTTTAAAGCGTAAGGAATTTATATTCCTCCTTACTTTAATCCATTTTTAATCAGACATCATTTAATCTTTATTCTTGACAAGTAAGAAAAATATTTATCCCAATTTTGGATTATTTGTCTGGGATAGATATACGCCTTCTGCTGCAAGATAGAACCACATCTTCAGCCTTCTCCTCTTGTCCCAGTTGACATCCTCAGGCTCTCGTGAGTGCTTGCTCCCACCACTCTCGGGAGCGGTGACACCATGAACATGTTGAACTTCAACAATTTCATCATCACTGTCTTCAAGGAGAAAACCACAGCCATATCCAGATTTGGTCACACAACTTTTGACCGACATCTTTCGAACACTAATAGTAATACAATACAATCTTGTCTTAAATTATTGGTACTCTATTGTACTTTATAGAGCAGTACGGGAGTGACAACTATTACAAATGTTCGAAAGGATAAATAAATGGTCAATCTTCAAAACTGCCGCATGTGTGTTGTGTCTTGAATCTTGATCACCTTGCAAAGCCAATGTTGAGAAGCTCGCCGCAAGTTTGTTGGGTCTTGAATGTTGATATCCCGAAATCAAGAAACAACTAAATCTGGATGGTTACAACGTTGTGTGTTGAGTCGAGGATAGCCCTCTATCCTTAAGACAAGATTGCCCCGTATATATGCTTTTACGTTAGCGGGCAATAGTCTCCCAAGATAAAACGACACTTTAATCTCAACACTACAAAGCCAATAGGTTGAGCCTGCCGAATAAAATAAATATGACTCGACTTGCTGAAGATATGGAATAGGAAGGAAGAGTTTCTCAATACTCTTCTCTTTTGTCTCTGTGTATGTAGTGTGTCTCTGTAGTGTATATCTTGTGTATATGTGTGGGTTTGGTCACTATTTTGACTGATTTTCAGCCACTGTTTCGAGCAGTTTTTGCTCACTGATTTCGCTATTTTTGAGTCTGTTTTTCTGTGTTATTCCCGTCTGTTTTTAGTTACTGTTTTAAGCCAAATGAAGCTCAATATATAGCATGAGGAGGGGCTGTCCAACAGCCACAAACAAAGCTGTAATGACCCTTAAAGGAGGGCTGTAATGGCAGGTTTTAATGTCATGAATGAGGTGAATAAGGTCATGAAGGAGGTTGTTCAATTGCCCAACTAATGGGCTGTTAATAGAGGAGTTAATCAGCCAAGTAATGACTGATTAATGCCTCAAAAAACAGTCCCAACGGTAGGCTTTCTGCCTTCCATCACCTTCCCAGAAACTCTGGGGACCAAACTGTAAATATTGAAACTTCAGGGACGAAACTGTACATCTGGCAGAGTCTTCTGGTCCAAAAAGATAATATCAGAAAAGTCCCCGTGCCCCGTGCCCGACGGGCGGGCGGCGGCGGCGCGCGTGTGGGCTTAGCCTTGAACCCAAGCACACCTAGGTCTTCCCTCCTTTAAACACATGAGATACCCCTTGGGGTCCCAAACCCTTTACCAATTTGAAACATATATAGACAACAATTCTTCCTATTCCCACCGATGTGGTAGATTTGTTCCACACTACATTTCCATGTCTTAAACACCTTACTTCGTGGACCAATATCTCTTTCATTTCTCAACGAAATTTGACGATTCTTGGCCCTACGGTCATCTACTCACTTCCTAGATCATGCATGTGCGAAGAGACAAGGTCTCCAACATGCGGAACACTAGTGTTTAATTCATCAAAGATGGGTGGACGCATCTCTCCGCCAAAGGCAAATTTCCAACAATACAAATTAAAAAGGTCCAGTATCTCTTTGTTGTATGCCAATTATAAGGCAAGGGTAGTCAGTCATTTAGGCTGGAAAGTTAGTTAATAGGTTGTTAAGTAGTTAGTTGAGGTTAGTTGAAATTAGTACATGACAGTTAGTATGATATATAATTACAACAGCTCATTGTAATGGATATCCATTGATGGATAATATTCTTCTCTTCCTTCTTCTACATATCTCTCAGTTGGTTTATGTTCTGTATATTGTTCAGAGGCTATTCTCCTCATTACCTTCTTATATTACAGAAATTGTACTTGAATTCTTCAAGTACACAACACTCTTGCATACTGATATATGCAGGATAATGCTATACACTCAGCAGTCAATATTGTGAATAGCCTTTAGTTACATAACATTTGAATTTACTTCTTATAATGAATATTACTCTCTGAATATAAAATAAACGAGAAAATCTAATGTGTGCAGTTTTGTTGCATTATTCATCCTTATTTATCTTCTTGTAATTTTATCAAATTTTAAGTAGGGGACTTTTATGGTGATATTATTGAGTTTTCAAAATATAACAACAATTGTTTTTTGAAAACATAATATACATATACACATACACTAGCGGGCATGCATACATACAGTCATATATGCACGCATACATACACTAGTCGTTATATCACATAATTTTCTCTTTTAAGTATGCTTCTTCATTATACTTTTGCATAATGTAATTGCATATACTCTAGTGGTCTCTTTGTTAGTGTAAGATTGGAATAATTTCCCTTAGGAAATCATTTTATTAATCACAATATATATAGTTGTACAGAGGTTGATTCCTAATACAATAAGAATCCTAACTTACCTTAAATGGTTGATTCCTAATATAATAAGAATCATAAGTTACCTTAAATATACATCTATCATAATTACAAATATACTGTGAATATTCGAAGAATATTCGCTAATAGTTAGCATTGGTTATACGCCTCAATCCCAAGCTATAAGCATAAAACTAGTCAATTTTTAATGAATCCTCACAGATTTATGCTTCGGTGGTGTTTCCGAAATTAAACGTTAAATTCAGTATGTAAATATTTTCCTGGAGTTATGATCAGATAAATAAAATCTTTGCATATTTTACATGAGATTGTAGTGACCTCATCCTTGGGAATCCAGCATTGGGATTCGAGAAGCTGAGCCCATCAAAAGCAGGTCAATGAACTGGAAAAGCCCAAATTGAAATTTGACACAAAATCCAGCAAATTAGATTTGGATTGGTGCATGGTCCGCAGTAGGGAATTGTGAACTATAGTAGAAACACAGGCCTATATATAAAGTTCTCAACACACACATTTGGACGCAAATGTTTATATTTTTCAAGATTGCAAAAATATGAATTAATTTGCATCAAATGATAGGAGTACAAAAATAAAGAACTTGGCAAGAAAATTTCAAGTTCAACATATAAATAAAACTTGACTTGACTCGCTAATTTGTCTTAATAAATTTGTGCGTAAAATGTGTTCTAACTGAAGATTTCATCATAGAGTTTTTTCTCAACAAATCTTACATTTTCTAATTAAGTCGAGTTACCTCTTCCAATTTATTAAATTGGCTGCATCTTGGTTCTTAATTTGCAACCTTTTCTATTTACATGCTTTCTTGCGGAGTTGCTATACAAACACATTAACCAAGATAAAACTTTAGTACATGCACAAAATGTTTACACCAAACTAACACATGCATGCTATGTATTTTGTATATATACTTTTTTACTTAACCATAGTTAATCAGAACAAACTTATCATCTCACTAAATCATTTAATTACCATGGTAAATTAGTATTTGATGGCAGTCTTTTACTCATTAACCAGACTATGGTGCAAGGAAGCAGCTTTTGCTGGTAATTAATAAATAACGCATGGTTTGAGCAGTGGGATTAAGAAGGTGCACTAATCACGGAGTTGAATCTTAGAATTGGTTCATTATTATACTGATTTTATTTTAGGGAAACAGTCGTGTTACTAGTAACTGTTGTATGATATTAGAAGCCATTAATATACTACGAGGTCGTTTGGTTCCTGAGATATAGAAAGATAATCTCGGGATAATACATGAGATTATTTAATTCCGTGTTTAGCTGAAATGTTATTTTCAGTATAAGTAATCTCCAGATTAAGTAATTATACTATAATTTTGTTGTTTATTTTATACCACATTCAACATGGGATTGTATAACAATCTCGAAATAGCTATCCCTGGATTAAACAACCAAATGACAAAAGCGCCCCTCTCAAAAGCTTTTCTCTCAAAGTCCTTTAAGAAGGACAAATTAGAAATAAAAGTTAATCCAAGTTTATCTATTATAAAACTAAACACAAACTCTATATTGTATCCCATATATCTATTTTTTGGTAACCTAACATCTTTATTCATTACCAAAGTGAAACAGTACAAACTAGCCAGTCCTACACAGACTGTTGCTCTCACCACTATTCACATTAGCCTAAACTCAACTCCCTACGTCAATAGCATACTTCCTAGGGAGGGCTTATTGATGTAGAGAGGTTGCATACTAGCATCCTCTTAGCAGCACACTAGGAGAAAGAAAACACAGCACACAAAAGAAAAACTCTAAAAACCAGAAAACTAGTAAACAAACTTAGAAAGCATCTGCTGCACATCATCACTAGCTCGAATGTGACAGGTACAAGCAATTTCTTTGGATAGAGCAGTAGCTTGCCTCTCCTTCTTCTCAAATATTCTGGTGTTTCTCTCACATCATATAGCATGGATGATTTCTGCATATATCATCTTCATCATCTTGGCCGGCTTTGTTCTTCCTTTGGTCTTTACCAACACCCACTAAAGTTGTTGTTCCCAAGAGTTGAGTGTTGGAGCTTGAATTTGTAACCATTGCGTTAGTCGATCCCACAAAGCTTTGGCAAATCTGCACTCATAGAAGAGATGATCTCTGTTTTCATTGTCACTTTGGCACATAATGCAGACTGGATCAGCATATAATCCCCATCTCAACAATCTGTCTGTTGTATTCAATCTCCCATGTAATTGCACCCACATAGTGAAGACTGACTGACTTATGCCTTGCTGCATTTAGGTACATCAGTTGTCTCCATTTTACTTTGGTAAGGCTTCCGATCAAGCTGAGGTATACATGTTTTATTATACTTCTCCTTGTAGTAGGTCTGTTCACTAGATGTACCAAGTTATCTCTTGCTCCTAGGACTTTCCTTATCATCCAACTTTCCTGTTGAGGTATGTCAATTCTTCAAGGGCCTTCCTTTTATATAGTATATGTGAATCCATCTGATCCACAATCTATCCTGCTTATACTTCTCCTTCATCACGGACTGCATCTTTATCCTTCTTCAACTACATCCTTGATTTCATACACAGATGCAAATTGGGGTGGATGCCCAGATACCAGAAGGTCCACTTCCGGTTATTGTGTATATCTTGGCGATAATCTGCTCTCCTGGTCATCTAAACGCTAGCCCACACTATCTCGCTCGAGCGGCGAAGTTGAATACCGTGGCGTCGCCAATGTGGTCTCTGAATCATGCTAGTTACGCAACCTTCTCCTGGAAGTGCATTGCCCCATCCATAAAGCTACATTAGTCTACTGTAATAATGTTAGTGTCATATACCTCTCGGTAAATCCAGTTCAACATCAACGCACTAAGCACATCGAAATGGACATTCATTTTGTTCGTGAAAAGGTTGCTCGAGGACATGTCCGTGTTCTACATGTCCCTTCGCGCCATCACATAACAGATATTTTCACAAAAGGTCTTCTGTTAGTGTTGTTTCAAGATTTTAGGGACAATCTTAACATACGAGAACCTCCCGTTTCGACTGCGGGGGTGTGATAGAATCATCTATTATGTATATCCCAGAATATATGATTCCGATTCTATGCATCAATTACAATCAGAATCATATCATAGGCAATCAGAATCATATCATGTATTATCTTGTAAATTAGAATAGATACTAGGTATTATCTTTCTTTGATTTATAGCCTAATATAACACATGTAAATCAGTATATATATTGTAAAGAATCATCAATGAAAACTCATCAATTGAGTTCCTTCATCTTTCAGTGCCTTTTCTCTGAAAGACCAATCTGACATATGGAGCCCAGGATTTAGGAAAGATTCATCTTTTGATGTTCGGTTGGACAATCCTTTTCATGTGGAAGGGTTGAAGGAGTTCAGTGGACCTTACAGCACAATGGTTGAAGTACAATGTATATATAAAGATTGTTAAACAAAGGTCATATACATGTGATATACACTGAATATACAACAGTATATCACAGGTATACAAAGCAGTGATATGGGTAGCAGTGGGCCTCTCGGCCAAGTCCAGCAGATTTGTTGACAAGAATTGGGCCTCGGCAGTGGGCCTCTCGGCCAGTGCTGTAGATTTGGTGACAATAGGATATTGTATATATGGTATATATATTTGTAGTATATTGTAGTGTAAAGGTTACCTTAATTAGTGTTATACACTTACCATAATTGTATAGTTAGAATTATGGTAGAATAAGGATTTAGAAGTAGAATAGGAATAGGATTTTCCTATTATGAGAATATGTAACTTGTATATATAGCCTTTCAATTAATGAAAATAATCAAGGGGATTATTTCTTTCATGGTATCAAGAGACTAGGTTTTACAAACAAATTTCTCTCCCTAAATTTTTTGACCTTCTCGGCCGAGAACCCCTCTCGGGTTTCTCTCCCAAATTTCATCTTCCGCTCTAAAAAACCTCTCTTAAATTTCCCATCCTTCTTTGTTATTTCAATATGTCTAAGAACAATTCTCACCCTGCCCTCACGGTTCCCAATATCAAGAGCAGTATCCCTATTGTCCTTGAGATGGAAAACGTCCAATATACGACGTGGGCGGAGTTGTTTAAAATTCACGCTATCTCTTATCAAGTTCTTCATCACATCATTCCTCCCGCTAGACCCCTTCTTACGGAGGATCCTGAGTTATGGATTACGCTTGATGCTACCGTTCTCCGGTGGATCTACGCCACTATTTCGGTGGACCTTCTACAGACGATTATTGAGCCGGATACCACGGCTATGGCTGCATGGAATAGATTGCGTGACATATTCCAAGACAACCAATATTCACGTGTCGTCACACTCGAGCAGGAATTCTCTCTAGTTCGAATGGACGAATTTTCGAACGTTTCTGCATATTGCAAGAAACTAAAGGAGTTGGCAGATCAACTCCGTAATGTTGGCGCACCGATAACGAATAATCGTCTCGTTCTACAGCTGGTTGTCGGTCTTTCGGAGGCCTATAATGGGGTTGGAACTCTCCCTCGCCGAAGCAACCCTCTTCCTGACTTCTATCAAGCCCGCTCCATGCTTACTTTGGAAGAAGCGGGTTTGGCTAAAAAGGCGGCTACCGGAGCAAGCCCTGTCGTCATGATGGCGTCTTCCCCTAGTTCTTCGGGTTTTGTGAATAATTCGGGCCAAAACCATAATAATGGTGGCGGCAAGAATAATTGCAAGAATAATAACAAAAACCGCGGGGGCAAACACGGCGGTTTCGGTGGTCAGCAAGCAGGCGGTGGGTCCCATCCAGGGAACAATGGCCCACCACCCCCCTGGGCACAGCAGTGGGGCTGGGGCAGTGGGCCGTGGGCCAACAACCCTTACCAACCAGCAGCAAGTTCCAGCGGATAGTGGGCTGGCCAACAGTCCAGGCCCAACACCCAGCAGTGGCGGCCCACTGGCCAGTGGCCCAGCAGCAACTCCAGCGGCTACGGCCCAACACCATCACGGACAGGAGTTCTTGGGCCCCGACCTCTGCAAGCCCATCATGCAACAGGCACTACTCAGACTAATATCGAGGCCGCGATGCACACGTTGGGGTTGACTCAACCAGATCCAAATTGGTACATGGACACCGGGGCAACTACTCACATGACTTCCGAATCAGGTACTCTCTCCTCTTATTCCAATTTGAGCACCCCTCGGGGTATAATTGTTGGTAATGGCAACTCTATTCCAATTCAGGGTTATGGTCAGAAAACGTTGTCTCCCCCCAATCCACCCATTCTCTTGAAAAATACTTTACATGCTCCTAAATTGATTAAAAATCTAGTGTCTGTCAGGAAGTTCACTATTGACAATTTTGTTTCCGTTGAATTTGATCCTTTTGGTTTCTCTGTGAAGGATTTCAAGACGGGGAGTCATCTCATGAGGTGTGATAGTAGGGGGGATCTGTATCCTATCATGCCTGGTTTCAGTCCATCGAGTCAAGCCTTGCCGTCAGTTTTTGCAGCCATCTCTCCGTCCATGTGGCATGCTCGTCTAGGTCATCCGGGATCTTCTATTTTATCAGTTTTAGATAAAAATAGCCTTATTTCTTGTAAGAGTACGAGTCGTACTCCACTTTGTCAGTCTTGTTCATTAGGGAAAATTGTTAAGTTACCATTTGTAGACTCCAATTCTCATACTTCAAAGCCATTTGATATTATTCATAGCGACTTATGGACATCTCCTGTTCTTAGTTCATTGGGTCATCGATATTATGTTCTCTTTTTAGATGATTATTCTAGATTTTTATGGACGTTTCCAATTGCGAATAAATCACAAGTGTTTTCCGTCTTTATCAAATTTAGAGCGTTCATTCGTACTCAATTCGTAAGAGAAATAAAAAATATTCAATGTGATAATGGGAAAGAGTATGACAATAGGGAGTTTCGGGAGTTTTGTGCTAATAATGGGATAAATTTTCATTTTTTGTGTCCTCATACCTCTTCACAAAATGGGAAAGCCGAACGCAAAATTCGTTCCATAAATAACATTGTCCGAACTCTGTTAATTCATGCCTCCATACCTCCATATTTTTGGCATCATGCTCTACAAATGGCCACATATCTTCTTAACATAATTCCTTCTAAAGGTCTGACATATTCCTCCCCCCTCAAAATCCTATATCATAAGGACCCTTCTTATTCTCATCTTCGAATTTTTAGGTGCTTATGTTATCCGTTATTCCCATCCACCACAATTAACAAACTTCAGGCTCGGTCTACCCCGTGTGTATTTTTGGGTTATCCGTCGAATCATCGTGGTTATAAGTGTTTTGATTTATCCTCCAAGAAAATCATAATTAATTGTCATGTCATTTTTGATGAAACCCAATTCCCTTTTACGAAAGTTCATACTCCCGAGCCTAAGTCGTATAATTTTTTGGATGACCAAATATCCCCGTATATTATTCGGAATTTTTCAGACATCTCCCGCACCCAAAATCCTCCAGCGGGCCCACCGCCATTGGACCCACGATACGCCCGTAACGGCGGCTTCGACCATGGAACAGTTCCAGCAATTGGGCCAGTCCAGCCCAATTCTGGAACTAGTCCAGACGACAATTACAGTTATCGATTTGGGCCAGCAGGCCCACTACCTGTTGGCCAGTCCGTCCCGAGCCCAGAAAAATCCCAAAATTTCCTCAATTCTTCCTCGAGTCATAGACCGGTCACTCGTAGTCAGCGGGGTATTTTTACACCTAAAAGACATTTTAATTTACATTTAGATGTCTCTAAATCCCCATTGCCCCGCAATCCTGTGTCAGCTTTAAATGACCCTAATTGGATAATTGCTATGAGTGATGAATATAATGCTCTTATTGATAATAAGACGTGGGAGTTGGTGCCCCGTCCTTGTGGTATTAATGTTATCAGGTCAATGTGGATTTTTGCTCATAAGGAGAATTCAGATGGGTCCTTTGCTCGACATAAGGCGCGACTTGTGGGTGATGGTAAGACTCAGCAGGTTGGAATTGATTGTGGTGAGACGTTTAGTCCGGTGGTCAAACCGGCTACCATCCGCATTGTGCTTAGCTTGGCTCTTTCAAAGACTTGGCCAATTCATCAGTTGGATGTTAAGAATGCTTTTCTACATGGTGATCTCAAGGAAACAATCTATATGCATCAGCCGTTGGGTTTCAGGGATCCAAACCGTCCGCATCATGTATGTTTGTTGAAGAAATCCTTATATGGGCTTAAGCAGTCTCCAAGGGCCTGGTACACGAGGTTTGCAGACTTTGTTTCAACTATTGGGTTCACTCACAGCAGGTCAGATAATTCCTTGTTCATCTACCGCCGTGGATCGTCCTTGGCCTACATTCCGCTGTATATGTATGATATCATCTTGACTGCCTCTTCCGATGCCTTGCGCCAGTCTATCATGACCATGCTCAGTTCTGAGTTTGCTATGAAAGACATAGGGCCTTTGAGTTATTTTTTGGGGATTGCCGTCAAGCGTCACTCAGGTGATTTGTTTTTGTCTCAACGAAAGTATGCTGCCGAGATCATAGAGAGGGCTGGGATGTCATCCTGTAAGTCCACTTCCACGCCAGTTGATGCAAACCCTAAGCTAAGTGCCGCAGCAGGTGCACCATACGAGGACCCGACCCGCTATCGCAGTCTTGCAGGGGCCCTACAGTATCTTACCTTTACCAGACCGGATATTACGTATGCAGTTCAGCAGGTGTGTTTATTCATGCATGATCCTAGAGTGGAGCACATGAATGCAATCAAACGCATCATTCGGTATATTCAGGGGACACTGGACTATGGGTTGCACTTGTATCCTTCATCTACATCCACACTTGTCTCTTACACGGATGCTGATTGGGGTGGTTGTCCCGACACCAGAAGGTCGACTTCTGGCTACTGTATGTTCCTTGGCAACAACTTGGTCTCCTGGTCGGCAAAGCGTCAGGCAACTCTATCACGCTCAAGTGCAGAGGTAGAATATCGAGGGGTAGCGAATGTGGTCTCCGAATCATGTTGGCTACGTAATTTGCTTTTGGAACTTCATTGTCCCATTCAGAAGGCAACCTTGGTGTATTGCGATAACATTAGTGCCATCTACCTTTCAGGTAACCCAGTTCAACACCAACACACCAAGCATATCGAAATGGACATTCACTTTGTCCGTGAGAAGGTTGCAAAGGGTCACGTTCGCGTATGCCATGTCCCGTCTCGTTATCAAATTGCAGATATCTTTACAAAGGGTCTACCAGCGGTTCTCTTTGAAGATTTTAGGGACAGTCTCAGCGTTCGAAGACCGCCCGCTATGACTGCGGGGGTGTGTTAAACAAAGGTCATATACCTGTGATATACACTGAATATACAACAGTATATCACAGGTATACAAAGCAGTGATATGGGCAGCAGCAGTGGGCCTCTCGGCCAAGTCCAGCAGATTTGTTGACAAGAATTGGACCTCGGCAGTGGGCCTCTCGGCCAGTGCTGCAGATTTGGTGACAATAGGATATTGTATATATGGTATATATATTTGTAGTATATTGTAGTGTAAAGGTTACCTTAATTAGTGTTATACACTTACCATAATTGTATAGTTAGAATTATGGTAGAATAAGGATTTAGAAGTAGAATAGGAATATGATTTTCCTATTATGGGAATATGTAACTTGTATATATAGCCTTTCAATTAATGAAAATAATCAAGGGTATTATTTCTTTCAAAGATAGTCACAGACTAGGTGATATTGAGCCTTTGTTGCAACATTTCAGGTGAGGACATCTGAAATTCAGGCAATTTCTTGCTGTAAAAATGCCCATTAAGGTTTTACATTGCAGGTCAATTGTTTCTCGACTAGAAGAAATAGATCCGCGAAAGTTGAGTCATGCCGAAAAACTAGCATTCTGGATTAACATACATAATGCATTGGTGATGCATGTAATGATCCTTCTTGATTAAACTTTTCAGCATTATAGGTTAAGAATTCTTGTGAAGTTCCAAATCCACTCCGAGCTTACGATGTTTGTAACCTATTCCTATCTATGCATTTTTATTTTATGGGATTCCACAAAAGAATGTGGAGAGTTTTCTACTCCTGAAGGTTAGACAAACTTATTTCTTTGGCCAAGAGTTGCTTGGTAGATTTTGTCTTACCTTTTTACTTAATCCAGGCTGCCTATAATGTCGGTGGTCATGTAGTTAGTGTGAATGTGATACAAAGCTCTATTTTGAGATGTCTAATGTCTAGACCAGGACAGGTGTACCTCATAAACTGGTTTCTTGTTACATATGCATTTCAGTTGGTACTTGTTTTGCTGATAAAGCTTACTCTGAATGCAGTGGCTTCGCTTATTACTTTCTTCTAGAGGAAAATTTAAGGCAGGCGACGAAAGACAAGCCTATGCTAGTGAACATCCAGAACCCCTTCTACACTTTGCACTCTGCTCAGGCAATCATTCAGATCCTGCGGTATTCTCCATAGTCTTCCTTTCTCCTTAAAGTTTTCCATGATCATTTTTTCCTTATATTCAATAATAATCGAATTACATGGCATTTAATATTGCTGCATATTCTTATTAGAAGGCTAGAAATTGACATCAGTTTCTATCCAAGAATGTGGTGACATTCATCTATCTTCTGTTCATGAAAAATAGTTCTTGTTATCATGCAAATGCAGTAGTAATGGTTTTCACTAATTGGTTGCGCTCAAATCCTTCTAGGCTTAGACTAAAGTTTTGTAAATCAACTAATCAATGACTATTTTACGTTCTTGAATCTTAAGTGATAAGCAATAAGAATCTCAGTGTGAGGATTCCATTCTCATCTCTTTTATGGTAACAGGATTTGATGAACAATTATCACATTTGGTTGTCTCACGGGGCAAACGTTTCCATTGTCAGGTACGAGTCTATACACCCAAGAGAGTGTTTCAAAAGATGGAAGCAGCAAAAGAAGAATATATTGGAGCAACTTTTGGTGTGAAGAAGGATCAGAAAGTTGTATTGCCAAAAGTTGTGGAGTTATTTGCTAAAGATTCTGGTCTATGTCATGCTGGTGTGATGGAGATGATCCAGCAATCCTTACCTGAATCTTTTAGAAGAAGCATTAAGAAGATTCAGCAGGGAAATTCTCACAAGAACATCGAATGGATTCCTCATAATTTTGCTATTCGTTATCTAATCATGAAGGAGCTACTGAAGTAATTACTTTTATTGTGTGTTAAAGCTTGTTTATATGACTATAGGGATTTGATGAAATAGTTGAGTTGCGTGCAATTCGGCTCAAGCTTGTTTATGTGATTATTGTTAGAATATTATGTTAATAATATTAGGATTTTGTATTAATGTAGTATCATATTATATATGGTAGGTAGTAAAATGTTAATTATGAATATTATGTAAATTAGGTAGAAGATTATTAGGAATTGATTAGGAAGATTAGGCATGATTGACTCTTCCTAATTGATGTATATTGTGTATATATTGAACCTTTGAAAGATGAATACATTAAGGAAAATATTCTACTTACTCTAGAATTCTTACATGATATCAAGAGCTTAAGGAAAAGTCCAAAATTAGTTTAATTTCTTCCAAATTTTTGGTCATCTTCCTCCCTAGAACACCCTAGTGGCCGAAAATTTCAGTTTTTTTTCACTCCATTATTGATTATCCTTCTTCACAACCAGTTATGTCTAAATCCAAATCATCTTTTCACCCTGCCTTGTTGTCTCAAACATCAAAACACATGTTTTCATTAAATTAGAAATGGAAACCGTTCATTATGCGACTTGGGCAGAATTATTCAAAATATGTTGTCGTGCTCACAAAGTTCTTCATCATATAATTCCTCCAAAAAACGATAAAGGGAAAGACATAACAAACGATGCAGACAAGGAATTGTGGGATACACTTGATGCCACAGTCCTTGGTTGGATTTATGCAACAATCTCCACAGACTTGTTGCATACGTTAATGGAACCATAGTCCACAGCCATGGCGGCGTGGGAACGTTTGCGAGATATATTTCAAGATAACCAAAACTCTTGTGCTGTTTCATTGGAACAGGAATTCTCAACCATTGACATGACGAATTTCCCTAATGTTTCTACATATTGTCAACGCCTCAAAGTGTTGGCCGATCAATTACGAAACGTTGGTTCACCGGTTAGTAATAACCGGTTAGTCTTGCAATTGATCGCCGGTCTCACCGACGCGTATAGCGGCGTGGGAACTCTAATTCGTCAGAGTAATCCTCTACCACAATTTTATCAAGCAAGGTCCATGCTTGTACTTGAAGAGTCGGACTTGGTGAAAAAGGCCTCAACTACTTCAAATTCCGCCATGTTTGCCACTCCTTCACATGATGGTAGTTTTTTTTACCCTTCTCAACAAAATAAGGGACAAAAAGGACGTCATAACAATAAAAATAAGGGTGAAAATCGCGGAAATAACAAAGGTGGAGGCCACCGAAATTCCAGTGGCGGCGGTAATGGCGGCAACACCAACTATGACGGCGGACAGTGGCAGCAGCAGTCCGGCTAGCAGTGGCCTTAGGCTATACCACCCAGCCCAGCCCCAATAGGTAATTGGGCCAGGCAGCCCCTAAGGCCACTAGCCAGAATCAGCAAAACAGTGGCCTATTTCCACAAAACTGGCAGCAGTGGCAGCAACATGCCCATTTCGCTGGGTCTGTTGCCATATGCAGTAGTAGTGGGCCTCAGCCGACCCAATGGAACGAGGCCCACTCAACAGGGGCCCACCCCAAGGAAATTGAGTCCGCCATGCACACTCTTGGACTTAATCCACCGGATTCAAATTGGTATATGGACTCCGGAGCGACGTCACATATGACGTCCTCCCAAGGTAATCTCTCGTCCTATTTTAATTTGAGCAATGATAATGGAATAATTGTCGGAAATGGCCATTCAATTCCAATAAAAGGTTATGGTTCTAGCAAATTGTTACCGCCAAACCCACCCCTAATTTTAAAGAATGTCCTTCATGCTCCCAAATTAATCAAAAACTTGATTTCTGTTAGAAAGTTTACAATTGATAATTGGATATCTGTCCGGTTTGACCCCTTTGGTTTTTTCGTGCATGATTTTCAAACGGGGAAGCTTCTCATGAGATGTGATAGCAAGGGGGAGCTCTATCTAATAAATCCGTCAAAACAATCCAAGTTTCCTTCTGTTTTTGCTGCCTTGGCACCATCTTTATGGCACCAACATTTGGGACATCCGGGAGAGGATGTTTTGGCTTCTCTTAAACAAAATAATTTTATTTCTTATACCCAGATACGGACTCTAAATAAGTGTCATTCTTGCACACTTGGTAAACATGTTAAGTTGCCTTTTATTTCCTCTACCTCATACACTCTTTTTCCATTTGATATTTTACATTGTGATATTTGGACATCCCTTCTTCTGGTAATAGATATTATTTTCTTATACTTGATGACTACTCTAATTATTTGTGGACATTCCCTTTATCAAAAAAATCACAAGTGTTTTCCACGTTTCTCACTTTTAGAGCATTCATCCGAACTCAATTTGAATGTAATATAAAAAATATACAATGTGACAATGGGGGGGAGTTTGACAATAAACAGTTTTGGGATTTTTTCAAAACAAATGGTCTTCAGTTTCATTTTTCTTGTCCTCATACTTCATCACAAAATGGGAAGGCGGAACGTAAAATTAGAACCATTAACAATATTGTTAGAACATCTCTTTCTCATGCTTCACTTCCCCCTGTATTTTGGCATCATGCACTCCAAATGACAACTTATCTGTTGAATGTCCTTCCTCAGAAAAATCTATCAAACCAAGCTCCGCTAAAAATGCTTTACCTACGAGAGCCCACATAACATCACTTACGAGTGTTTGGTTGTCTTTGCTACCCCCTCTTTCCATCCACCACAATCACAAAACTCTAAGCCCGGTCTACTCCATGTGTGTTCTTGGGATACCCTACTCATCATCGCGGTTACCAATGTTATGACATCAAAGAATCTTTATAAGTCGTCATGTGATCTTTTATGAAACAATATTTCCTTTTGCTAAGTTACATGCCACCGGGACCCCTAACTATGATTTTTTGGATAATGATAAGCTCTCGTATCTAACACATTTTTTCACAGCTCGGTACCTATTACTAGTGTTGAACACCGTAATTCAGGCCCATTGGGCCAGGCAGCTCTAACGGGCCCAATTCAATCTCCATTAGTGCAGCCCACTGGCCCCTCGATTTCTTACTCCTCGGTCAGTGGCGTCCAGTCCACTGGCCCAACAACTCGTCCGATCACCCGTAGTCAACATGGGATTGTCAAACCCAATACAAAATATAGCCTTCACATCCAGGTCTCGAAATCACCATTGCCTCGTAATCCAGTATCTGCTCTAAAAGACCCCAAATTGGAAAATGGCCATGGATGATGAATATCATGCTCTAATTACAAATAGGACATGGGATTTAGTACCTCGTCCATCTAATGCTAATATAATTCGATCTATGTGGATTTTCAGCCATAAAGAATAATCGATGGAACTTTTGAGCGGCATAAAGCCCGTCTTGTAGGTGATGGAAAGACACCAGCAGGTTGGTGTAGATTGCGGGGAAACATTCAGTCCAGTGGTCAAACCTGCTACTATCAGAATAGTTCTCAGTCTGTCTCTCTCAAAAGGATGATCACTTCATCAATTGGATGTCAAAAATGCCTTCCTCCATGGTCACCTTAATGAGTCTGTTTACATACACCAACCATTGGGATATAGGGATCCTAAATACCACAACCATGTGTGTTTGCTCAACAAATCATTATATGGCCTCAAGCAGGCCCAGGGCTTGGTATACGTGGTTTGCAGATTTTGTGTCACGCATGGGTTTCTCGCACAACCGTTTAGATAATTCCCTATTTATATATCGTCAGGGTAATCATATTGCTTATCTTCTTCTATATGTGGATGATATTATTCTAACAACGTCTTCAGACTCTCTTCGAAAGAATATCATGTCACATCTTAGTTCTGAATTTGCTATGAAAGATCTTGGCCCACTCCACTACTTTCTAGGGACTGCTGTGACCCGACATACAGGTGGATTATTCCTCTCCCAGAAGAAGTATGCATCAGAAATTGTGGAACGAGCTGAGATGTCTTTCTGCAAACCTTCGGCAACTCTGGTCGACACAAAGTCAAAATTGAGTGTCATATCTAGCAAACCTTTTGCTGATCCAACGTTATACCGCAGCCTAGCAGGAGCTTTACAGTATCTCACATTCACCAGGCCAGATATTATCTATGCAGTGCAACACGTGTGTCTATTCATGCATAATCCAATGGAAGAACATATGCATGCTCTGAAACGCATTGTGCGATATATTCAGGGCACTCTGGAGTATGGATTACATATATACCCGTCCTCTATTTCCAAACTTGTTACTTACACTGATGCAGATTAGGCAGGCTGTCCGGATACAAGACGATCCACCTCCGGATATTGCGTCTTCCTTGGTGACAATTTAATCTCATGGTCCTCAAAAAGGCAGGCCACGGTATCACGCTCAAGTGCTGAAGCAGAATATCGTGTGGTGGCCAATGTTGTATCTGACTCATGTTGGATTCAGAACCTATTACTTGAACTTCATTGCCCTATTCCGACTGCAACAATAGTATACTGTGATAATATTAGTGCAATCTACCTCTCAGGGAATCCCATCCACCATCAACGCACTAAACATATTGAGTTAGATATTCACTTTGTACGTGAGAAGGTGGCTCGCGGAGAAGTTCGGGTGCTGCATGTCCCAACGCGACATCAAATCGCAGATATCTTCACAAAAGGACTTCCGCTGATATTATTTGAAGATTTTAGGGACAGTCTCAGCATTCACCGCCCTCCAGCTTCGACTGCGGGGGAGTGTTAGAATATTATGTTAATAATATTAAGATTTTGTATTAATGTAGTATCATATTATATATGATAGGTAGTAAAATGTTAATTAGGAATATTATGTAAATTAGGTAGAAGATTATTAGGAATTGATTAGGAAGATTAGGCATGATTGACTCTTCCTAATTGATGTATATTGTGTATATATTGAACCTTTGAAAGATGAATACATTGAGGAAAATATTCTACTTACCCTAGAATTCTTATAATTATGGGTTCAACCATTAGGTTCGACCTCACTAAGGGCAAGTGAAAATCACTGTTTATCCCATGTGGAATCAGAGTGGGAAAAGGGGAAAAAGTGTGTCTTGTGAGACCTCTCTTTTTTCTTTTCCCTGTACTAATAGTACTTCTTTGAGAGGGGACTTATTTCCTTTTCTTTTTTTTTTTTCTTTTTTTTTCTTTCTGTATAAATGCATAAATATTTTGGAGTTAGAATGGAGTAATGACTAAAGAATGCCTACAATCTGTGTTTTATATGTAACATCTATTTTTGGCTTCATTTTTTTTTATATATTTTAGATTCACATTTGTTGTTCGATCAATCAACTGTGTCTTAATCCCAAGGTCACATAAGATTGTCGGTTGTCTCCGGTCCCATAGATTATTCACCAAAGTCGGATGCACGATGCAGTATTTTGCTCTTTAATGAATCTTACGCGGTACAAATCTGTATTATTTGAGGTTCCAAAGTAGTACCGGATATCTGATGCAAAATAAAATTAACAAAATATTAAGATTGAACTCATCAAATTTAAATACTGAATTTAATTTTCCTGTACAGTAGTTCTGAATCAGTGGGATTGGCGATATGTTTACAAACTATGTTGAAAGTGAAAAAGAGAGGATAATACCAGCAAATGAACTGAGTGACTTTTTATTATAAATGAAAGCTACAAACTTGAATACACAAAAGTTACATTATTACAGATCATGTAAATTGCAGATCAATAAGGTTTCTCTCCTATTACATTTCCAGGTGGATTATAGAAACATATAGTAAGAGTAGCAGATTCTTTAGAACAAGAAGCTTGAGCACAACCCAATTCCATAGATTTCTTCCAAACAACCTGCGTATAAACACCACACTTATCACCCCCTACACATGAATTATTAGCATAGTTGTAAAATTTCTTCTCAGCAACCCAATTATCAACAGCCATACGTGGTGTCACGGCCATACCACTGGCCCATAATTGATTGCCACCATATTTCCCACTAGTTAAATTTGCAAAGCTACAATTTTGTTTATCCCTTTGGTACCGAACAAGAAGGCTAGTTTCTTTAGCTAACATTGGGCTCCATGTTAGAGGCCCAACACCCACTTCAGCTCTTGCCTTGTTATGTGCATCCAAGAATTCTTGGGCCGGGCGGGGTAGTGGTGGAGTTGTGGCGGTTGATGGTGGTGGTGGTGGTGCAACTTTCTGTCCTGAGATGTAAGTTAAGGATAAAGAAGTGGTTAATAGGAGTAAATGGAGGAACAAAAAGTTGGCCATTTTGTTTTCTTTATATTCAGAGGTCAACTTGAAAGAGATGGTGATCTGAGCTTAGTATATATTCTTTGTTCATATAGGGGCACGATGACTCCGCGCTATGTACTCGTGGGGTGTGTATGATAGTTATGTGAAAATTATAATGCAAGAATTATTTTTATATGTACAACTGTTATGTAGTGATTAATAATGATAGTATTAATTCATGACAGCAACCCTATAAGACCAAATAAGTTCAGCCAGTGTTATATTTTCAGGATTATTTCCAAATGTAAAGGACTACTCGTGCCATTTTACATTGTTATGCAATGGTTAATAATGATGACTGACGAGATTGTTATGGTAGGAGTATTTTTATTATTAAATAGTTTAATCTCTTTATTGCTAATATATGTATTCTCATATAACATTTTTTCCGCATAAAATAACACATAAATATCCCCCAAAACTTGGTGTAGATATACCATTTATCGCCACCAACCAAATGTTAC
Organism: Anisodus tanguticus; assembly: GCA_034509755.1. Taxonomy (NCBI): domain Eukaryota; kingdom Viridiplantae; phylum Streptophyta; class Magnoliopsida; order Solanales; family Solanaceae; genus Anisodus; species Anisodus tanguticus. The sequence goes on from CM067548.1 coordinate 30,762,252, forward strand.
ATTAGTTATATTGAGATTAATTTTTCTTATGCGATCAATCGAATGTTACATTAATTTTTGGACGATTATATTACTTTCTCTGTCTCAATTTATATGACACATTTTCTTTTTAGTCAGTCCAAAAAGAATGACATATTTCTTTATTTGACAACAATTTAACTTTAAACGTTATCTTTTACGCTTAACGAGAGGATCTATAGCAACACAAATATCTTTTGTTTGTTTTAAATCATAAGATTCAAAAGTCTTTCTTTATTTCTTAAACTTCGTGGTCAATCAAACTACATCACATAAATTGAGACGTTATATTTTTCTAGGGAATCAATCACACATGACATTATTTTAAGCGAGATTTTATACTGAAAGGTAACTAGATTTACATATTCTAATACAATCAGCTAATCACTCCCTTAATGATTTAAAATTTTAAATAGGATTCTACATACTCATGTCCTGATTGCTTTTGATATATTCATCTGTCATTTGCCTCTATAATGGATCTTGTTCATGTGGGGGAGAGTAGAGGGGTTGATATATTGGACTTACGTGCCCAAGATTAATGCACGTGAGTGACAACCTGCCTGCAGAGTGCTAACTCTTGTGGCCACTGAATTGAAGAAAAACAAAGACGTGTGACATACTGACATGACATGGTTTTGTTACTTTGATGTATACCTCAAGTTATGAAATTAGTCGTGCCAACATTAATAAATATTCTTTTATCATTAATTAAGAAATTTAAATTTAATCCTTAAATATGAAATTATTTTTATTAGATAGTGTTTTATCCATCAATATGATTTTTTGATACGAAATTCAGATTAATTGGGCCTCGGTATGTATATCAAACACAGTGAAAGAAAAAAAATTTAGCCATGTGATTTTCTTATATTGACCAACAGTTGAAGAGCATTCTTCCATTTAATGCTACATACACTACTCCGTGAAGCGGCAGGAGTCGACCCACCTTCTCACTGTGAAAATATCTAGTGTAAATTTGACTTTGGATATCAAATTCATTGTTCTGGCTAGAAAATATAAAATTGACAATTAAAATTTTAACGATAATAAATATATTATTATTATAAAATATAAATAGTAATAAAACTTTAATATATTATTGTTAAAAAACGTAAACGGCAATAACAAATTTTTCGCATCGAATGTTATTGCAACGGCATGCAACAATTTTTATTATTGCGAAAAGTACTTTTAATAACAACATCCAATATATGACAACAAAAAGTGTTAGTTAATGTTTTTCTTCTTTTAGTGAGTCTTTTTTAAAATTATAGTAAAATTAGGTGATTTCTTTTTTTTTTTTAGCCAATAGGTGATTTCTTTTGACTTACTTTAAGTTTTGATGGGTAATACTCATTAAAATGTTCAAAGTGCGTTGCAAGTTAACTTGGAGACCATCAAAAAATAAATAAATAAAAATATTTATGCCCCTTTAATTAAATTATATAAGCATGAGGTTGATTGGAAGATGAGTCTCCCTGCTCTTTTTTCATGACCATGGTTTTTCCTCCTTTAAATATTTCGGTCCCAGGTCCTTTTCATTTTGCAGTGCAATTTAGTTGGAGTATACGTTTAGATATAAACGTAAAGAATGAATATTGGATCTAACTCAACCTCAAAAGCTAGTTTGTAGGATGATGATTGTCCAAGTCCATATAAAGAGTTCATGTTCCCATTCCATATCTGATGTGGGACTCTTAACACTTTCCTGCACGCCCCGACCTTGTTAACTGGAGCGTAGATAATATAATTTAGGGGCCCAACATCGGTGAACAAAGAATTGGAATGTGTCTGACTCAGATACCATGTAAAGAATAAATCTTGGACCTAACTCAACCCCAAAAGTTAGCTTGTAGGGTGAGGATTGTCTAAGTCAATATAAGGAGTCCATGTTCCCATTCCATATCCTATTTGATACTCTTAACAATAAATTTGGTGATATTTGAAAATAAATAGTATTTGAAGTTAACATGAAAATGATATTTGAAAATAAGATTTTTTCTTGAACACGTATTTCACTTTTGAAAAAATATTGGAAGTTTGTGAGGAGAAAAATAATTTCTTGAAAAACTCAACTTTAGTTGGAGTAAGAAATTGACTGCAATGTATAAAAGAATTGAAAAAACAAACAAACAAAAAAAGTTGTATGTGCAAACGAGCCTATATTATACCACTAGTTTCAACTTATGTTAACCTATTTGACTAGCCATGATATTTAAGAAAGAAAGTTATCAAAAACATATGGTGTTAACATACCATCACATATTCATATTTGTGACATAGACTCAATAAAAACCATAGACTCTCTATAACTTAAGTTCTTAAAACAAGACTTTAAAGAAAGAACATTAATGCAATCAATATTTAATATAAAACAGTAACCAATAATATCAAATCATGTTCTTATATTTGAAAATGAAAAGCCTGGTGTAACATAAACCAAGAATAATCACTTCAAATATTTTTAGCAATTCATAAGTTTTAGTTGAAACCATTCAAAACCTTCTCAATGAACTTTAGTCATTAAAATTACTTTCTGCTCCTTAAGACTAAACATATGAAAATTTCTTTTTGTATCTTTCATCAAGAGTATTATATCAAAATCGAGACAAGATCCAAGGCCAATTAGGTGATTAACCTAGCGATAAGTATCATATACTCTACTTGCTCAAGTAATCTTATCGTAGTGGTGTACGATCAACTCAATCACACAAATACAAATGTTGTTAGCTAGTACCCTCATGGACGCACTTTCTCATAGCCCTTTACCAATAGGTAGAGTTTAAACCCACATCGGCACATGTGGCTTTATGGCAACACACAAAATTCATTCGAAGTCAATTTTGGTGAACACATTTTATCCTAAAATATTTGAAATTCTAAAACAAATTCATTACCTAGTAGCCTCAAGGATCTACTATCAAATCGTGATGTTCATAGCCAATGCAATCCATTTTTCAAAATCAAATGTAAAACTTTTCTCAAATATATTAAAATATTTATCAAATGAGAATTTGAAACTCAAAGTATTTAATAAGTACTATTTCAATCTATTTAACTCTTTAAAGCGAGAATACTAATGAATATAAATCATTCAAATCAAATAGCATTTTCGATGCAATACTTTCTCCAAGAAAATTGAAATATTTATTCGAATCGTGTTTCATGTTTTTAACGTCAATATAAGTTTCCATAAATTTATAACAGTTATCTCTAGTGACATTTTATCAACAAGATTTCTTTTCAATAATTTATTTTTAAAATCAAATGACACTTCCTATGTTATAATATTTTTAACACATGATGACATTCTTAACCGCTTGTCCCCACAAGAATGAATGTACATTTATAAACGATCTCACACATTAACTTAAATCATGCATTAGATAGAAATCTCTCAAAAAAGTAAGCCTTTAACTTATCTCAACTCGAAGCTCGAAAAATAATATTGCGATGCTCCTATTCGATTAAAATGCTCAAATATCGCCAACAAATTGATATCTACATTTAGATATCCCAAACACATCAAAACATGTACAAACGTGTTTGTCAATTCTTATTTAAGGCTCACAAGTTGGCTACAAGCCTTCAACAATCTCAAAGCAATCATACAGTTCACTTCTATCCTTAATTAATTCTATTCATAGCACTTAATAAGCATTTGATGTTACTACAACAACAACAACATACCCACTGAAATCTCACAACGTGGGTCTGAGGAGGGTAGAGTGTACGCAGACCTTACCTCTACCTTGGTAGGTAGATCGTTGTTTTCGAGAGACCATCTGCTCAAGACAAAGTACAATCACAAGCAAAATAAGACAAACAAAGTGACTAAGTCATTATAACGAATTCTAAAAAAGAAGCAATAACTAATGCAGGTAAATAAAACAAACAAAATACACATAGCAGCATAAATCAAACGACATAGACTATAAAGCAATATTATTCCTACTAGTATGATAGGCTAAGCGGGTCTACAATAATAACACTACAACTACCAGTTTGTAAGCGTAGGTAGGACTACGCTGGACTACCTACTACCCTTCTACCATAATTTGTGTCCTCCATAACACCCTATCTAAGGTCATGTCCTCAGTGAGTTGCACCTGGGCCATATCCCGTCTAATCATCTCTCCCCAATACTTCTTCGGCCTACATCTACCCCTCATGTGCCCGTCTATAGCCAACCTCTCACACCTCCGCACTGGGGAATTTGTGTCTCTACTCTGCACGTGACCGAACCATCTCAACCTCGCTTCCCGCATCTTATCCTCTACCGAGGCCACTCCCACTCTGTCTCAGATATCATCATTTCTAATTATATCCCTCATTGTATGCCCACACATCCATCTTAGCATCCTCATCTCCGCAACTTTCATCTTTTGGGTGTGCGAAGTCTTGACCGGCCAACATTCCACCCCATACAACATAGTCGATCTAACCACTACCCTATAGAACTTGCCTTTAAGTTTTGGTGGCACCTTTTTATCACACAAGACTCCAGATGCGAGCCTCCATTTTATTCACCCTCCCCCAATACGATGTGTGACATCATCATCAATCTCTTCATTCACTTAGATGATAGACCCGAAGTACTTGAAGCTTCCTTTCTTTGGAATGACCTGAGTGCCAAGCATCACATCCACGTAGACCTGTCCATAGGGTCGGGGACCCGCCCGGCCCGGCCCGAAAAAACCAGGGCCAAGGTCGGCCTTTTGGGCGAGCCGAGAGCCACTCGACCCGATCGGGGGTCGGGGTCGAGCCGGGGTCGGGGAAAAAATTACCGTCCGACCGGCCCGACCTCGGCCCGACCCCGACCCGCATATTTTTTTAATATAATTTATATTATTTTTCCTTCATTAATATTTATTTTGTACTTATATATATTTTTGTCATTAATAAGTGATATACCGCATGTTTATATATATATATATATATATATTGCTCTAATCTACATTTAGCTCGACATAAAATAAGATAAAAACGTAGGCGATTATTAATTATATATTTATATTATTAGTCATTTTGTTAATATCACGGAAGCATAATGTAGGGAGATAAAGTAGTTGTAAATTGATGAAACTTTAAATGGTCATAACTCTGCGCTCGGATAAAACGGACTATCCAATCAATTTGTGTTTTTCCCCAAATCGATTTCCAATTCTCTTTTTCTTTAGTCGATTCCACGATATACAATAATTTCAACGTCGAAATTTCGTGGTAATGTAGGGGTGAATACCAATTTGGTTTGAAAATTCAATTTTTTTTTTTTTTAAAAAAATCTCGTCCCGAACCTTTTAGACATCCACGCAGTCTCAAGGTCGCTCCGTTATTGAAACTCCTCGTCGTGGTCCTACTTAGCCCGAACCCTTTAGCGTCTGTCTCAAACTCGCAGCTTAACGTTCACTGCGAGTCTCATCAATCAGGACTATGTCGTCTGCGAATAACATCCACCATGGCATCTCCCCTTGAATTTGTCCTGTCAGTCCATCCATCACCAAGGCAAACAGGAATGGGCTAAGAGCTGATCCCTGGTACAACACCAACATCACTGGAAAGTGCTCCGAGTCTCCTCCTACTGTCAGTACCCTGGTATTAATTCCATCATACATATCCTTGATTGCCCTAGTGTATATCACATGTACACCTCTAATCATCTTCGTAGAACTTTCCTAGGGACTTTATCGTATGCCTTCTCAATATCGATGAAAATCATATGTTTTCAACCATTTGATGGGTTGTTGGAAAAGCAGGCATATATAGTTGGTTGATGAGAGATCAGTTCATTGGTATGTAAACCATTTTTTAGCTTTTAGGCGTGATAATAGCAAGGACCACCATATCTTGTTGTAACCTATTAGCTCGTCATGACAATTTTTTTCAACCATTTTGACATCATATAGCTGTGTCCAACATTAATGATGGTTGCCTATTTTGGAGCCTTCCTAGTACTTTTTTTCCCACTTGCCTATGTTCGATTTGTCATTCAATTTATTCGTGGTAATAAATTTTAATTTGATTAATTCGAATTCGCTGTGATAAATCCTACTTTTACTTTAAAGAAAGTGCTCTTCCGGCAAAAAAGTCTTCTTTTAGCTTATTGTTAAAGCTTGTGCATCGGAGTATATGATTGTTCAATTGCAATTCAGCGATTTTTAAAAAAAAAAAAAACCTATATGATATATATTGATAACGTAAACCTTTATATACATTAATAATGTAGTATAACCAATTTGGAAAAATATGTTGGTTACAAAGGTGCAGGAAACGAAAATTACAAGTAACTGCTAAGGATTACAAGAATTGAAATTACAATGAACAAATAAACAATAAACTGGAACAATTTTTGTCTCCCAAGATAAAACAGCAAGCGAACAAATGAGCAAAGGAACTCAAGTGTTACCGTGAAGAATTTTGAGTAATGAAATGATGCTGAAAGTTGTAAGAAGACTGAAATCTTTTTCTGTTTATGTATTTTTGTGTACCTCAACAATGGTGACAATGGGTCCTTTATATAGTTGAAGGAGAGGCTGATGAACTGCCTCCATAAGTGCCATTACTGGCAAAGTAATGACAATTATGGAGGTAGTAATTCCTCCAAAATAAATGGTGAAGATGTGCAACGGATTGGCCATTTGCTGAATTGAGTGTTGGTGGACGTTTCTGCTCACTGCCCAATTCTGACTTTCTTGAAACTTCAGGGACCAAACTGTACATATGAAAGAATTCTGGTCCAAACTGTACATATGAAACTTCAGGGATCAAACTGTACATATGGAAAATTTCTCTGGTCCAAAAAGATAATATCAGAAGAAGCACATCCCACAGCTCGTGACCCGAGAACCGAGAACCGGATCGGACGGGACGGGCGGGCGTCGGCGGCGCGCGTGTAGGCTTTCCTCGAACCGAAGCACATCTAGGTCCTCCCTCCTTTAAACACATGGGATACCCCTTGGGGCCCCAAACCCCAAGCCAACTTTGAGTCTTATAAACAAAACAATTCTTTCTTCCTCCACCGATGAGGGAGAATTGATCTCATACCACACTTTTCCATGCTTCAAACACCTCACTTCGTGGACCAATATCTCTTTCATTTCTCAACAAAATTTGACGATCCTTGGCCCTACGGTTATCTACTTACTTAGTAGATCATGCACGTGTGAAGAACCGGATTCTCCAACATGCGTAACACTAGTGTTTAAGCCGTTAAAGTTAGTCGGACGCAACTCCCGCCAAAGGCAAATTTCCAACAATCCCCTCTTGAAAGAGATTTTGGCGCACTCGCATGGTGCCTTTTCATTTCCAGCAATATTTCAGCGGACCGATGTTGCATAAGGAGAGGTAGCTTTAGCTTTGAACCTTCCATAGTTAAATACCATCGGACTTACTTGCTGCGCGGTGAACGTGATGTCTTGAACCGTCAGTGTTTAGTGTAAGCCAAGTCAATAGTACCAACACAACAAATTCCCTTACTCTCTTCTTCGTAATGTTTTGTCCGTTGTGGCCATGGACAACTTCTTGGATTCTTAAGTGCGTTCATTTGAGGCGGCCTATCCTCGCACTTAAATAGGTGGTCTCCTACAAGGTATCATGCTATACCCCACTTCACAAGTGTTAGAAACCATTAAAAGTTTTCCAAAACCTAACCTCACTGTTGAGGATCATTAAAGGTTTTGAAAACTTAACATTTACCCATACAGCAGATAGCACTTAATGTCTATCGCGGGAACGGCTTTGGATTTGGTGTTTCTTTACAGAAATCACTATCCGAAGTGCTTATGCTTCCACTGAAGCGATCAACTGAACCTTTACACTTAGTTTTTCCATTGAACCAAATTACTGTGATCTCCAGTTAGTAAGGTTGGGTTACCACCGTATTGGTCCTTATACTTTGGGTTTTAAGCCCATTCCCCTAGACAGGCAAGCCATCTGATCCTTGGGTAAGCCCTTTGTCAATGGGTCTGCTATATTATCCTTTCACTTAATGTAATCAATGGATATTATACCCGTGGTGATCAGTTTCCTAACGGTCTTATGCCTCCGTCGAATATGACGAGACTTGCCATTGTACATAGCATTCCGTGCCCTTCCTAGAGCTGACTGACTGTCGTAGTGGATCATTACCGAAGGTACGGGTTTGTTCCAACACGGAACATCCTCTAAGAAGTCATGAAGCCACTCAACTTCTTCTCCTGCTTTGTCTAAAATGATAAACTCCGATTCCATTATGGATCGGGCGATGCAAGTTTGCTTAGAGGATTTCCAAGACATAGCCCCACCACCAATTGTAAATACATACCCACTGGTGGACTTGGTGTTCTCTATATCAGATATCCCGTTTGCATCACTGTACCCCTCTAGTACAGCTGGATATCTCGAATAGTGTAACCCGAAAGCTAGCGTATATTTCAGGTATTGTAATACCCGATTCAACGCCTTCCAGTGATCATTACTCGGATTACGGGTAAACCTAGACAACTTATTGACTGCATAAGCAATATCAGGTCAAGTGCAGTTTGTTATATACATTAAACTACTAATCACCTGTGCATATCGTTCCTGGTATACAAGTGTATTAAGAATTTTATCAAGCTTTTGATTTGTATCCATTGGTGACTTTATCGGTGAACTGTCTAACATCTCGAACTTTATAAAAACATCCTCGATGTAGTGAGACTGAGATAAGACCAGTCCGTCAGACGTCTTAGAGATTTTTATCCCTAAGATGACATCTGCGATACCCATATCCTTCATATCGAAGCATTGTTTCAACATGTTCTTAGTCTCTAGGATTACCCTGGGACTGCTTCCTGTGATCAACATGTCATCTACATACAGGCATATCATAACAAATGAGTCAGAGTTACCTTTCGTGTAGACACATTTATCACACTCATTAATGGCGAAACCTTTCGATAGTAGAGTATTATCAAATTTTTCGTGCCATTGCTTCGGGGCTTGTTTCAGCCCGTACAGAGATTTGACAAGCCGACAGACTTTTTTCTCTTGCCCTTGAACCACATACCCCTCGGGTTGGTCCATATAAATTTCTTCTTCCAAATCACCGTTTAGGAAGGCTGTCTTGACATCCATTTGATGTATCTCAAGGTCACGCAAAGCTGCAATCGCAATGAATACCCGTATGGATATCATCCAGGATACCGGGGAGTATGTGTCAAAGTAGTCAAAACCTTCTGTCTGCCGATAGCCCTTGACTACCAACTTGGCCTTGTACTTGTCTATAGACCCATGTTCTTTGTATTTCCGTTTGAGTATCCATCAACCAACTCCCAAGTATTGTTATGCAGAATGGAGCCTATTTCACTCTCAATAGCTTTTTTCCAGAGCGGTGCTTCTGGAGTTGACAACGCCTTAGCAATTGTCTGTGGTTCATCATTAACCATATAAGCTACAAAGTCAGGATCGAAGGATTTATCCTTCCGGGCCCTTTTACTTCTCCTTAGATCCATCTCTGGGGTCTCTAAGTTCTGAGAATCTGAAACACTAGATTCCGGATGTTCAGCCACCTCGAGATCTGAATCATCTAGATCTGGGCCGTCAACGACTACCGGTTCTTGAGAGCTTTGTTCATAACTTTGTTTGCGAGAGGTTATGTCTTTTTTCCTTTCTAGGAAAGGTACCTTCAAAGAATAGAGCATTCTTTGATTCCATGATTGTACCCTGGTGGATATCTGGAATATCTAACTTATGCACTAAGAAGCGATAAGCACTACTGTTATTTGCATATCCGATGAATATGCAATCTACAGTCTTAGGCCCAATCTTGACCTGCTTTGGCTTGGGTACTTCAACCTTTGCCAAACAACCCCATACCTTAAAATATTTATAGGTGGGTTTCTTTCCCTTCCATGATTCATATGGAGTTTTGTCCTTACCCTTATGTGGGACTCCGTTAAGAATCGCATTATCGGTAAGGACGACTTCTCCCCACATGTTTTGGGGAAGACCGGAATTGATAAGCAAGGCATTCATCATTTCCTTCAATGTGCGGTTCTTATATTTCGCTACACCATTTGATTGAGGTGAGTATGGAGTCGTCGTTTGATGAACAATGCCTTTTGGGCACAATATTCCTCAGATGGCGCTACGTATTCTCCCCCTCTATCGCTATGAATGGATTTAATCGGTAGGCTTAGTTGGTTCTCAACTTCTGCTTTGTAACGTCGGAACGCTTCAAAGGCTTCATCCTTACTTTTCAACAAGTAAAGGTAACAATACCTTGTGCTATCATCAATGAATGTCACAAAGTACTTGTTTCCCCCTCTAGTTGGTGTGAACTTCAAATCACATATATTTGTGTGAATAAGTTCTAGAGGAGCGGTATTCCTTTCGACGGATCGAAAAGGAAGCTTGGTGAGTTTTTCCTCTACGCACACCTCACACTTATGTTGAGGGTTTACGTCGATAGACGGCAACAACTCCATCTTTACCAGCCTTTGGATAGAGTTGTAGTTAACGTGTCCTAATCTATGATGCCATAAATTAGAAGACTCAAGCAAATAAGAAGAAGGTTCAACTTTATTACTTGGACGCATTACAGACATGGCATTCACTTTGAAGAGGTCTTCACAGACGAAGCCTCTCCCCACAAATGTTCCATTCTTATTGGATTCAAACACTAGCCTAAAACCAGCATTAACCAATAAAGGTCCAGAAATTAAATTTCTTCTAATCTCTGGGACGTGCATCACTTCCTTCAGAGTGAGCTCCTTATCAGAAGTCATCTTTAGGACCACCTTTCCTACCCTCAGCACGTTAGAGGAAGTGTTGTTGCCCGTGAACAGCTTCTTGTCGGTGACCGGTGTGTACGTGGAGAAGGCATCTCTGTTGGAACAGATGTGTCTGGTAGCACCTGTGTCCATTCACCACTGCATCGGATTCTCAACCAGGTTGGATTCTAGCACCACTGCAGAGAATTCCTCAATCGTGTCATCCAGGAGCGTGTCCTTGACGACGTTAGCATGCACCTTGCCTTTAGACTTGGCTTTCTGTTGTTTCTCAGTCTTGAGCTTGCGGCATTCCTTGATCTTATGACCAGGTTTCCCACAGTGGTAACAGTTACCTCTGAACATCTCCGCTATGTGGGCCTTGTCGTCTTTTTAGAACTTCCGCTTCTTGCTTGGGTTCCCTTTGGCCTCAGACAGATTTGCTTTTGCCTCAGCAGGTTGTCTACCCCTAGGCAAGGTCTTCTTATTATCTTACTGGATTTGGAGTTTGATAATAAGCTCTTTAAAGGTCATCTCCTTTTGTCTTGAGTTTTAAGTAACTCATAAACTCATTCCACGAAGGAGGTAACTTTTCAATCATCGATGCAACCAAAAACTGCTCATTTGGTTTCATTCCTTCCAAATCCAGGTTATGTAAAATCATTTGCAATTCCTGGACTTGGGACATCACTGTCTTACTATCCACCATTTGGAATTTTAGAGATTTACCAACGATGAACTTCTTAGTACCCGCATCTTGTGCGTTGTACTTCTTTTGCAGTTTTTCCCACAACTCTTTGGCAGTGCCAACGGTGCAATAGACCGTGTAGAGAGGGTCTGCCAAGCAGTTCAGTATGTAATTCTTACACATGAAATCGTTATGATTCCACGCATCAAGAACCATCTTCATACCGTTAACGACATGGATACCAAGGCCCCCTTCACCCGTTTCATTAGGTGAAGAGTCCATTTCATCTCCAGCTTGTCGGGAAAAGGCAAGTTGCTTTGCCTTGAACAACGATAGCAGCGAACTTGATGAAGACAAAGAGATTCTTTGCCTTGGCCAGTAGCGGTAGTAATAGGGAAGGCAGCATTGTTGCCTTGAGTGGCAGCAGCAGAATCAGTCATATTTCCAGCCATGTTGCAGCAGTTACAGTAAGCAAATATTGTCTTAAACTTGTTAGTTACAAAGGTGCAGAAAATGAAAATTATAAGTAACTGCTAAGGATTACAAGAACTGAAATTACAATGAACAAATAAATAATAAACTGGAACAGTTTTTGTGGTATGCTGAGTCGAGTGTTTGCACTATGTCTTTAAGACAATATTTCCCCGTATGTATCCTTTCTACGTCCTGGACAATTGTCTCCCAAGATAAAACAGCAAGCGAATAAATGAGTAAAGGAAACTCAAGTGTTACCGTGAATAATTTTGAGTAATGAAATGATGCTGGAAGTTGTAAGAAAACTGAAATCTGTTTCAGGGATCAAACTGTACATATGGCAAAGTTCTCTACATATGAAAGAATTCTGGTCCAAAATGTACATATGAAACTTCAGGGATCAAACTGTACATATGACAAAGTTCTCTAGTCCAAATAGATAATATCAGAAGAAGAAGCACACCCGACGACCCGAGACCCAAGACCCGAGACTCGAGACCCGAGACACGAGAACCCGGAACCGGACGGGATGGGACTGGCGGGCGGCGGCGGCGACGCGCGTGTGGGCTTTCCTCGAACCGAAGCACATCTAGGTCCTCCCTCCTTTAAACACATAGGATACCCCTTGGGGTCCCAAACCCCAAGCCAACTTTGAGTCTTATAAACAAAATAATTCTTTCTTCCTCCACCGATGAGGGAGAATTGATCCATACCACACTTTTTCATGCTTCAAACACCTCACTTCGTGGACCAATATCTCTTTCATTTCTCAATGAAATTTGACGATCCTTGGCCCTACGGTTATCTACTTACTTAGTAGATCATGCACGTGTGAAGAACCGGATTCTCTAACATGCGTAACACTAGTGTTTAAGCCGTTAAAGTTGGTCGGACGCAACTCCCGCCAAAGGCAAATTTCCAACAAAATATAAGCCTTAAATTGGTCAAATCTAATTTGTTTCCTTTTTTTTACGCGGAAAGGTTTCTCGTTGATTAAAACTTTAAGGACATTAAATAAGGAAATTGACATGAAAGTTAAGAAACTAAATGAGATTAAGAGGACAATCTATATTCAAGGTGTGCATTCAAAATAGGCATTGGAGAAATAATCACATGATTATTTTCATTAATGAATGATTATATATACAATTTACAATATCCAAAATATGGGAAATCCTATTCCTATTCTACTTCTAAAATCCTATTCTATTTGTACAAGAATTCTACAATTATGGTAAGTGTACAATGCTAATTAAATACAAATAGCATATTACCAAAAATAGATATACACGGATGTGTATATCGTGTATATCACGGTCTCTAATTTGTCTTGGGTTTTCGTGTTATACACGGTATACACAAGGCATTGTATATGCCGTGTTTATCGTGTATATCATGGTATACTTTCACACCTCCACAATCATAACGGGCAATCGTCATATGCTGAGACTATCCCTAAAATCTTCAAATAGAACCGATGGAAGACCCTTAGTAAAGATGTCGGCGATTTGGTACCTAGAAGGGACATGGAAGACGTGTACTTGTCCACGAGCCACCTTTTCACAAACAAAGTAGATATCAATCTCGATGTGTATAGTGCACTGATGTTGAATCGGATTACCAGAAAGATAGACTGCATTAATATTATGATAATATATCAAGGTAGCTTTCTGAATGGGACAATGAAGTTCTAAGAGAAGATTACGTAACCAACATGATTTGAATACCACATTGGCTACCCCTCGATACTCGGCCTCGTCACTGCAACGTGATAATGTAGATTGTCGCTTTGCAGACCATGAGACCAAGTTATTACCAAGAAATATACAATAACCAGACGTGGAGTGTCTAGTATATGGAAAGCCACCCCAATCAGCATCTGTATACGAGACACGTGTAGAGACCGACAATGGATATAGATGCAAGCCATAGTCAAGTGTTCCATGGATGTATCGTAGAATGCATTTGAGTGCATTTATGTGATCAACCCTAGGATCAAGTATAAATAAACACACGACATACATAATATCTGGTCTCGTGAAAGTAAGTTACTGAAGAGTCCCTGCAAGACTGCGATAGTGAGTGGGATCTCGTAAGGTGAGTCAGTCGCAGCACCCAACTTGGGTTTAGTATCAACTGAAGTGGAAGTAGACTAACACGAAGGCATACCAGCGCACTCAATTATCTTAGTGGCATACTTCCTTTGTGAAAAGAATAACACACCTGCATAACGAGTGACAACAATCCCCAAGAAATAACTCAAGGGCCCCAAGTCTTTCATAGCAAACTCAAAACTGAGTAGTGTCATGATAGACTTGCGTAAATCATCAGCAAAAGCAGTCAATATAATATCATCTACATATAATAGAATATATACCTGGGAAGTACCACGATGATATATGCATAGAGAATTATCAAACCTGTTGTGAGAAAACTCAATAGTAGATACATAGTCTGCAAATCTCTTATACCAAGCCCATGGGACCTGCTTAAGCCCATACAAGGACTTCTTCAATAAACAAACATGATTAGGATATTTAGGGTCTCGAAAAATCAAGGGTTGATGCATGTAAACTGTCTCTCAAGATCACCATGTAAGAAAACATTATTCATATCTAGCTGATAATTGGTTCATACTTTTGAAAGAGCCAGACTGAGAACCGTGTGAATGGTAGCCGGTTTGACCACCGGACTAAATGTCTCACCATAATCCATGCCAACCTGTTGAGTTTTATCATATGATATATGAACAGAGAATTATCAGACCTGTTGTGAGAAAAGCCAATAGTAGATACATAGTCTGCAAATCTCTTATACCAAGCCCATGGGGCCTGCTTACACCTATACAAAGACTTCTTCAATAAACATATATGATTAGGATATTTTGGGTCTCGAAAACCCAAGGGCTGATACATGTAAACTGTCTCCTAAGATCACCATGTAAGAAAGCATTCTTCATAACTAGCTGATGAATGGACCATGCTTTTGAAAGAGCCAAACTGAGAACAGTGTGAATGGTAGCCGATTTGACCACCGAACTAAATGTCTCACCACAATCCACGCCAACCTATTGAGTTTTACCATCACCTACAAGCCGAGTCTTATTCTCGCAAAAGAACCATCAAAATTATCTTTATGAGTAAAATTCACATAGAATAATATTAACACCAGAAGGATGGGGTACCAACTCTCACGTCTTATTTTTAATAAGAGTAGTATATTCGTCATTCATAGCCAATTTCCAATTCGGGTCATTTAATGCAGACACTATGTTACGGGGTAGTGGGGATTTAAGAACATTAGAATTTAGATTAAAATATCTTTTTGATTTAAAAATACCCCGTTGGCTATGAGTAACAGATCTGTGACTTAGGAGAGAATTGGGTGGATTTTGGAAAAAAATCAAATGGGCGACGGATCGGCTCGGCCAAGAAAAGCGGTGGGCTGCCGGCCCAACACTAGAAACCGAACTCGGTACTGAAATAGAAACTGGGGCTGAAGCTCTCTCGGTAGTGGGCTGGACTATCGGCCCAATAGCTGGACCTGAGACGGGGAAGGGATGGGCAGTGGGTATTTGTGGGCTTGCTGGCGTTTCGTGGTCACCGGATTGGCCTATTAAGTGGTGCATAATGTACGATGAGACTTCGTCATATAAAAAATTATACGAACCAGGCACGGGACTACTGACTTTTGCAAATGGAAATTGGGTTTCATAAAAAATTATATGGCGACTAATGATAATTTTATTAGACGATAAATCAAAACATTTGTAACCACGATGATTAGAGGGATAACCCAAAAACACACAAACGGTAGAACGGGCTTGGAGTTTGTTAATTGTAGGTGACGGAAAAAAATGGATAGCATAAACACCCAAAGATCCTAAGATGTGAATACGAAGGATTCTTATTATAGAGAATTTTAGGGGAGAATCATATTCTAACCCTTTGGTAGGAAGTATGTTAAGGAGGTGATTAGCCATTTGTAGAGCATGATACCAAAAAGAAAGAGGTACGAAAGCATGGGTCAATAAAGTGCGGACAATATTATTAATGGTACAAATTTTTCGTTCGGCTTTTCTATTTTGTGAGGACGTACGAGGACAAGAGAAATGAAAAACTATGTCATTAGCATCACAAAATTCTCGAAACAACCCATTATCATATTCTTTGCCATTATCACATTAAATATTTTTGATTTCCGTTCGAATTGGGTACGGATGAATGCTCTAAATTTTTCGAAGGTGGAAAAAACTTGAGATTTTTTCGCTAACGGAAATGTCCATAAAAATTAGAATAATCATCCGAAAATAGAACATAATAACGATGGCTCAAAGAACTTAGAACATGAGATGTCCATAAATCGCTATGAATAATGTCAAAAGGCATCAAAGTACAAGAAGTAGAAGCTACAAATGGTAATCTAACATGTTTCCCTAACGGAAAAGAATGACAAATTGGAGTGCTACGCGTACCCTTACAAGAAATAGAATTGTTTTTATGCAAGGAAGAAATATTTGACGACCCAGGATGATCCAAACGTGCATGCCACAAGGAAGGAGCTACAACTACAAATGTCTACGGTATGGCTTGACTTGAGAAAGTGCTGGCGGTCGCGATTGGATAAAGATCTCCCTACTATTGCATCTCATGAAAGGTATTCCCGTTTTGAAATCCTTCACAAAAAACCCAAATGGATCAAAATTAATAGAAATCCAATTATCAGTGATGAATTTTCGGACAGAAACCAAATTTTTAATTAAGTTAGGGGCATAAAGGGTATTTTTCAAAACTAGAGGTGGATATGGGGGAGACAAAGTTGCATGATCGTAATCACGAATTGGAATTGAGTTGTCATTACTAATAATAATGCCACATTTTTTGCTTAAATTGAAATAAGACGGGAGGGTACCTTGGTCGGACGTCATGTGAGAAGTGGCACCGGTGTCCATGTACCAATTCGGGTCTGAAGGATTTAATCCAAGTGTATGCATAGCGGCCTCAATATCAGTGGATATCAAGATCATATTCGGGCCCACAGCAGTGAAGGCCTGCGGGGCCGAGGCCCAAGCAGACCACTGCTGACCCGACCCGAAACGCTGCTGGTTGGTGCCGTAAGAACCCGAGAAACTAGGCCGGTGATTGGGCTGGATCGGAGCCCAATTCCTTTGGAAATAACTAGGAGGGCAGTAGGCGAGACTGTGCCACTTGCCGCTGGTCCAGGACCATTGCTAAAGGGCCCAGGGCTGAGACCAGGCGGGCTGGGGCCCAGTACCCCGAGGCCCCTGCCGGTGTTGCTACTGTTTCGTCCGCCGCTGTTGTTGCCTCCGCAATTTTTGCCATTATTCTTACGGTTTTGACCCTTTTTGCCGCCACCGTTGTTACGGTTTTGGCCCGAATTATCAATAAAACCGTGAGAGTTATCGAATGAAGTCATCATCACCATGGAACTTGCGTCAGTAACCGCCTTTTTTTCCAAACCGGCTTATTCTAACGTGAGCATCGAACGGGCTTGATAAAAAGGTGGAAGCAGATTATTTTTACGGAGTAGAGTCACAACGCCTTTATAAGCCTCAGATAGGCCTGCAACCATTTGTAGAACAAGACGATTATTGGTAATAGGCACTCCAATGTTACGAAGTCAGTTCGGAAATTTATTGAGCCATTTACAATAAGCTGAAACATTCGGGAAATCTTCAATGCTGACTTGTGAAAATTCTTGCTCAATAGTGACAACTCGTGAATGTTGGTTATCTTGGAATATATCACGCAATCTATTCCAGGTAGCCATAGCTGTAGTGTCTGGTATAATGATCGTCTGTAAAAGGTCGGTAGAAATAGTGGAGTAAATCCACTGAAGGACGGTAGCATCAAGAGTTATCCATAACTTAGGCTCCTCCGCGGGTGTAGGGACAACGGTTGTGCCATGTGCCGGAGGAATTATGTGATGGAGGACTTGATGTGAGATTGCGTGAATTTTGAACAATTCTGCCACGTTGCATATTGGACGTTTTTCATCTTAAGAACAATAGAGATGTGGTTCTTGATGTTGGAAACAGTAAGGGCAGGATGAAACATGTTATTTGACGTTGACATAGCAAAAGAACAATAGGTGAATGAGGGATTTGAAAGAAAATTTGGGAAGAGAGGAGGTAATGTTGCACGGTTCCGAGAATGGACACGGAAACCGAGGCATCGAAAGAGAGGAAATCGGTAGAAGCAAGTTAGACCTAGACTTCTGATACCATAAAAGAAATAATCTCTTGATTATTTTCATTAATGAATGAGTATATATACAATTTACAATATCCATAATATGAAAAATTCTATTCATATTCTACTCCCAAAATCCTATTCTATTTGTACAAGAATTCTACAATTATGGTAAGTGTACAATGCTAATTAAATACAAATAACATATTACCAAAAATAGATATACACGGTTGTGTGTATACCGTGTTGGGTTTCCGTGATATACACGATATACACAAGGCATTGTATATGATGTGTATACCATGTATATCACGGTATACTTTCACAATGCAGATAAGAGTTATAGATTTTTTATGTGTATTTTCATTCAGCTTTAAAAATTAGTACAGTAGTATATGTTTCAAGTTGTAGAAAACCAACAGTTCTTCGACGTATCCATTGGAAGTTTCTATAAAGATTTCACTAGGGACAAATGTAATTCCTTTATCTAATTTGTAGTGCTCTGGTACTCCACACTGTTACGTTGTTATTAGTACATGTTTATTTTGTGGAATTAGATATTTGCAAAAAGAGTTCCTCCACCATCCCTCTACGACAAGTTTGATAATAATAAAGACGGATTCATAATTTAAATTTGAGCATATTCAATTGCTAAGATTTTTGCCATTGAGCTATTGTACTTTTTGTACTCGTGCGTTCATAATTTAATATATATTGAAATTTTGTGATCTTTATATATATACTTAGATCGAAATTATTAAGTTCAGTTAAATTCATTGAACCAACATGCATATATATATATATAGGTCATGACATCGACATGTTCAAATATTATTTGGCGCTTTTATCCAATCTATGTACATACCTTTCAACAATTCTCATGAAAATCAGAAGCTTCACCTTTCCAGTGCACAAACCGGACCTGTTTTTGCACTATCAATGGTTTCTGTTTCTACAAGTTGCACCACTGGCACTAAAACACAACGCATGATTGTTCTTGGAATTTTTGTGTATATGCATTTGTATTACAAATAGTTCTTCTTTATATTAGTTAATTAATTCAACTCGATCGCTTACCCTCCTTATCTTCTACTTGCTCTTTGTCTAGTATTAATATTGTTGTAAAATTTATCTTGAATCGAGATATTTTAGTTCAACTTTATCTCAATTTTGTCGAGAAAGCAACCCATTTTCACTTTGAATTGGTGAACATATGCAGAATATCCTACTCTTATGGAGGGTTAGATTCAGTAACTCAGGCTGACTAATATTGTCAATCACCATTTAGCTATTGCGATGCTTTTTCTGATACCAGGTGGCATGCATAGGATCAATTGAGATATTGGTCATGTACTAAAATATATTGTAGAAGCTCATAAAGGTTCATTTACAAATTAGGACCGTAAAAGCCAATTCGAGATCCCAACGTCATGTCATGCTCAATTAATATATTGACATCCCCTTAAACTTGTTTAGTAAATTTCTTTTAAACGTTCGAACTATGGCATGTTTCAATTGGGTAGCTCAATATATGATAAAATGTTGCTATTGGACACTTCCACTTCAAATTTTAAAAAAACTTTTACGCGTATTATCAAATAACCTATTACGTAACCAGTAGCAGATCTAGAATTTATATATCGTGGGTGCTTCACTATATTTAGTAAAAATTTCACAATGATCATAAAAACCAAACATGGATGCTGATGGTCACTGTATAGACTTTTCTAAATATATTTATGCATACATGAAACAATTTGGCCAAACTCAATGGGTGCTTCAGCACCCCTACCTCCAAACGTAGGTCCGCCACGTAGCCACATAAAACATGTCACCCATACATCAGCAGGATCAAGCCCAATATTCACGACTTATTGATACTAATGCATATAATTAAAGAAGGTGAAATATTTTAAGTGGTTAACGTATCCTTGTAATGAGTGTTTGAAAATATGCACCATAAACCTTTTCAAAATTTTAATCGAAAATATCTAATTGGAATATTTTATGAATCCGGCTCCTCTCCATTTTCCCCAAGTTCTTACTTGGATGAGAGACACATGGCATATGTTAAAGTTAATGGTTAAGATTTAATTAACTAATTAGAGGCCTTAACCATGATTAGATAATAGATATTCCATATATTTACTCCCGAAATATTTGGTAATCCCCCATAATTATAGCTACTAAATTATTATAGTAACAAAATTGAACATCATTGATATTGTTATAAAAATGATCTGTTAGACTGTAACAATTAGATCATGAAAATTCGAACAAAGTGGTATATATGGAGTAACAAATGATAAACTTAGTAGCTATAATTGTGGGAGATTATCAAATATTCTGGGAGTAAATATATGGAATATCTATTATCTAATCATGGTTAAGGCCTCTAATTAGTTAATTAAATCTTAACCATTAACTTTAACTCATGTCATGTGCCTCTCATTCAAGTAGGAACTTAGGAAAAATGGAGACAATGAAAATAGAGAGGAGCCGAATCCACAATTTTATCATGTGTTCAAATATTCAATCGAAATAAGTCATAATTCAAGTGTTTAAATAAAATTTACTAACTAATTTAAGAGACTATCAATATTTTCAGCCTAAATAGTTATGTTATTGTTAGGCTCTTTATAAATCATCGTCATAGCTAATATATGTATTTCATGTGTTCACACGTAGGAGGTAAAACTTTAATTTATATATTTTCGGTTTGTAAGATGAAAATCACGTCTTTCAAATTCTCTTCCTATAACTTTTTCCTTTTTAAGTTTAAAAATTACTCTCTCCGTTCCAATTTAAATGTCTTACTTTCCTTTTTAATATATTTCAAAAAAAATATCTATTTCTATACTTAGTAAGTGTTAGAATAATTATGGGGTCATCCCATAATTATCTCAAAGTATAATCAAATCACACCAATTGTAATCACATGATTAGATATGATGGTAAATTAATATCAATTCATTTAGGATGATTAGATTGGTCTTCCATAATATTAGCATTGTATGTTTGTATATATATTTTCAATATGGGAATGAAATAGACCAATGAATCAATTTCCTACATGGTATCAAGAGCCACAATTTTTTTGCCCTAAACCCTACCTCCCATTCGGCCTCCTCTTAGCCGATTTTGTTTTTTTTTCATTCATTTTTTCCTCTTATTTCTCAGCTGAAGTAGGGTTTTCTCACGAAATCCTAAACCTAAAACCACTACTCTAACCCTAAACCACTACCCCCTCGGCTACCAACTTTCTTCCTCTCTCCGAAAGCCCTAGCCGACACTTAGGGTTATCTACTACACTTCCACCAAACACAAAACAATTTTCTCTCCTTCCTTTTGATTTGATTTTTCGTGGAAAACTATGGCCGAAAAACAAAAATTTCATTCAGCTCTTGCCGTAAACAACGTTAAGAACTTTATTTCCATAACACTTGAGATGGAAAAATGGCAATACACATCTTGGGTGGAATTGTTCAAAATCTATTACCGCGCATATGAGGTAATAGACCATATCATACCTTTCGAGTCATCATCGGACACCACTGAGGTGGAAAAAAATAATGGTCTTGTTTAGATGATATAGTCCTTCAATGGATTTATGACACTATCTACAACGATATTTTGCATACCATATTAGAGTCGAAATCTACGGCTAAACATACATGGAAACGTTTACAAAACATTTTTCAAGATAACAAACTTTCTAGGGATGTATAACTTGCACACCAATTTACCAACGTCAAATTGGATGACTTCTCAAACGTGTACACCTATTGTCAAGAATTGAAGGTGCTCGCAGACTAACTATCCAACGTTGGTTCGTCGGTAATAAATCAAAAGTTGGTTCTTCAATTAATTGCAGGATTGAATGAACAGTATGGTGGAGTCGCTACATTCATTCAGCAGAGTAATCCATTGCCTCTATTTTACGAGGCTCGTTTGAGGTTAATTCTCAAGGAAACACGCAAACCAAAGCAGGCAGCCTCCGGGGCAGCCACCGCTGGAACTGCCCTCGTCTCTACCAACTCATTTCCACAGACTTTCAGCCACAAAATTCGAGTTCGAGTGGAACTGGAAACCCCAAAAATAATGGTAAAAACGGGGGTCAAACCGTAACAATAAAGGAAAAAATAATGATAGAAAGGGACGGGGGAGGGCGGCGGCCAACCAGCCGGCGACAACACCAACCAGCAGGGGCAGTGGTGGCCTAACCAGTGACAGTCATCTGCCCAGCCCGGCGTAAACCAATGGGAGTAGTACCCGCCGTGGGCTTGGGCCCCACAGTGGGCTTCCCCTCCGAGCCCACACCCCACCATGTCGTGGGAAAGGCCCTCATCTTCAAACTGACAATCCGAAATTCTAAGTTCTCGTCCACAACATGCTTTTGTACCCCAGGCACCATCTTCTGTAGGCTATGCTCCCATCGATTTCGAACAAGCCATGAACAACATGAATCTGAATGTTCTAAATTAGTCGTGGTACATGGACACATGGGCTACGTCTCACATGACGGCATCTCAAGGTAATCGCTCGTCTTATTTTAATATGAACAGTAATAAAAATATTATTATCGACAGTTGGGAAAGAAATTCCAATTCGTGGTATTGGTCAAGTAAAACTTCCCTCACCTCACCCTACCGTTATATTTGAAAAATGTCTTACATGAACCAAATCTGATTAAAAACTTGATATCTGCACGATGTTTTACTATTGACAACAATGTTTCTGTGAATTTTGATCCTTTTGGGTTTTCTGTGAATGATTTTCAGACGGGGATGCCACTAATGAGATGTAATATCACGGGAGACTTGTATCCCATCACTACTATTTCCAACAACCAAGTGACCAAACCAACGACCTTTGCAACTATTTTCCCTACCGTCTGGCATAATCGGTTGGGACACCCGGGAGCACCGATGTTCAACACTCTTAGGAAGAATAATTTTGTTGCTTGTAACAAACTTTTGGACTCTTCTGTTTGCCAGACTTGTGTGTTTGGAAAGTATGTTAAACTTTCTTTTTCATTGTCTGCTTCAAATACGCTTATGCCTTTTGATTTGTGCATTGTGATTTGTGGACATCACCGATTTTAAGTTTTGCATGTCATAAATATTATATGCTTCTTCTGGATGATTATTAGAATTTTCTGTGGACATTTCCCTTAGGGAATAAATCGCAAGTCTTCACCATTTTTAAACAATTCAATGTGTTTATCAAGACCCAATTTGGCAAATTCATTAAATATTTTCAATGTGACAATTAGAGGGAATCCAAAAATACCTAATTTAATATTTTTTGTCAACAAAATGGGATGTCTTTGCGTCTTTCATGTCCACATACATCGCCTCAAAATGGAAAAGCCGAAAGAAAAATTCAAACAATTAACAATATCATTAGGTCTCTTCTTGTGCATTCGTCCACCCCACCGATTTTCTGGCATCATGCACTTCAAATGGCCACATATCTTTTAAACATTCTCCCTAGCAAACTACTCTCCAGCATATCACCTACACAAATGTTATACCATCGTCTCCCATTTTTTACACATTTGAGGGTGTTTGGATGTTTGTTTTATCCCTTGTTTCCATCCGCAACTATTCACAAACTTCATGCCCGATCAACTCCTTGTGTGTTTTTGGGATACCCACAAAATCATAGGGTATACAAATATTTTGATATGTAGAACGGGAAAATCATTACCTCTCGTCACATAATTTTTTATGAGTCTACATTTCCATTTGCTAATTCTCATGTGGCATCCTCACCTTCATATGGTTTTTTGGACACCGAAATGCATCTAATTTTACAACATCATCTCCATATCCAAAATCAGATGGGATCGGCCCAAAATGGTCCTCTCACTTTATCGGCCCAACCACAAAATGGGACCGGGCCAGACCACGGTGTGGAGGTCACTACCTCTTTACCGTCAGTCTCCGTCTAGTCCACTTCTCGTGGCTGGACCGTATCCCCGACCCGGCTTCCAGACCCAATATTACAGGCCCACACTCCCGTCTCCCATCGGCCCAATAACCTGGTTGTAATTCAACATATCCAGCTGGCAATCTTGGCGCAAAACCTGACTACTCTTCGGCCCATTACCATACCCGAGAGTCATGATCCCTAGTCTTCGGTTTTAGCCCACTCACGTACCATTAAAACACGTGCCATGCACGGGATTTTTTGACCCAAATGTTATTTTAACCTGACATCTTCAGTCCAACCATCACCTCTTCCCAAAAATCCAAAAACAACCTATCAGACCCAAATTGGAAAGTTGTCATGTTAGACGAAATTGCTGCTCTTATTAAAAATAAGACGTGGGAATTGGTGTCCCGTCCATCTAATATTAACATAATCAGGTCTATGTGGATTTTCTATCATAAAAAGAATTATGATGGCTTTTTTGCGAGATACAAAGCTCGTCTTGTTGGTGATGGCAGGTCTCAGCAGGTTGGTGTGGATTGTGGTGAAACATTCAGCCTGGTGGTTAAGACAACAACTATTAGGAATGTTCTTAGCATGACACTTTCAAAATCCTGGTCCATTCATCAGTTGGATATCAAAAATGCATTCTTACATGACCACATATAGAAGACGGTGTACATGAACCAGCCTTTGGGTTTTCGAGATTCTACTCATCCGAATTATGTTTGCCTGTTGAAAAAATCTTTATATGGTTTGTAACAGGCTTCCCAGGCATGGTATAACAGGTTCGCACGGTTTGTATCCAAACTGGGTTTCTCACACAGCAAGTCAGATTAGTCCTTGTTCATTTATAGGAAGGGAAATGACATGGCATATATCTTTCTATATGTAAATGACAATATTCTCACAACATCATCTACATCACTTCGCCAATTTATTATGTCTCTTCTTGCAGCAAAATTTGCAATGAAGGACTTGGGTCCTTTAAATTATTTTCTAGGAATTGATGTGACTAAATATGCAGGTGGTCTATTCCTTAGTCAAAAGAAATATGTCGAGGAAATAATTGAAAAGGCCGGAATGTCCTCCTGCAAACCATCACATACGTCGGTCGATACAAAGGCAAAATTGAGTAACTCTATAGGTACTCCATACAACGATCCAACACACTATCGCAGCTTAGCAGGGGCCTTGCACTATCTGACTTTCATGAGACTCGATATTTCCTATGCGGTCCAGCAAGTTTGTTTACACATGCATGATCCGAAGAAAGGGCATATGGGGCCCTCAAGAAAATTCTGCGGTATGTTAAGGGTACTCTTCATTTTGGTTTGCATCTGTGTAAGTCCTCTGTTTTGAGTCTCTCATCCTATACAGATGCAGATTGGGGTGGATGCCCAGAAACACGGCGTTCCACCTTTGGTTATTGCGTGTTCTTGGGGGACAATCTCATTTCATGGTCGTCAAAATGACAACCAACACTGTCTCGGTCGAGTACTGAGGCAGAATACCGAGGGGTAGCCAATATTGTTGCTGAATCATGTTGGCTCTGTAATCTTCTGTTAGAGCATATTGTCCGATTGAAAAGGCAACTATGATTTATTGTGAGAATATGAGTGCGATACTTATCTGATAATCCTGTCCAGCATCAACACACAAAACAAAATGGATATATTATTTTTCCGAGAAAAGGTTGCACGTGGCCAAGTCCGAGTTCTTTATGTACCGTCCCGTTATCAGATTGTTGATATTTTCACCAAAGGTCTTCTGCGCGTACTATTTGATGATTTCAGGGACAATCTCAGCATCTGAGAATCTCCGCTAAGACTGCGGAGGACTGTTAGGATAATTATGAGGTCATCCCATAATTATCTCAAATCACATGATTAGGATATGATTGCAAATTAGTATCAATTCATTTAGGATGATTAGATAGGTCTTCCATAATATTAGTATTGTATGCTTGTATATATATTTTCAATATGGGAATAAAATAGACCAAGGAATCAATTTCCTACAGTAAGTTCTCCAATTCTAAGACAAGTTTAAGATCACAAGATTTTAAAAACCCCACATATATTTAATTTAAGATCATTAGATTTTAAAATTTCACTTTATTTTTTAAACTTCGCGTCGAATCAAACTAAAATACTTAAATTAGGACAGAGGGAGTATATAAATTTAGTAATGAAAATTACACATGAATTGACTATAGCTAATGAGATGAGTGGTCTTGTAAACACCAATATGATGATTGGATGGCTGTGGAAGAGCAAATGGACCTTAATGCTACTTTAAACAAACAGACAGAAAACTCAATCGTGGGTACTAAAGTTAGGTGCCTATATATTCCAAAGGCCACTTGCTAGGCATGGAGGGCCAACTCAGCCTAAGTTGAATCCTATGTAATCATTAATTCAATTAGAGGTTGTACATATTGTCCGATCCATATGACAAAGTACACTAGTTTACAAGATGTGATTTAAACTGCTCACTGCCTTCTCTTCACAGCTAGTATGTATGAACCCGTGCCTGCCGTCCAACACTGTACTCGTTGAATGTATATTGGAATGAGTTGTACACAAGTGTAAAAGATTTTTTTTACACTATTAAATCATCTAATGAGTTATATCAATAATTATAGACCACAAAATATGGTATTTTTACCATGTCAAACAACTATAAGGGGGTGGCTTTATATATGTATTTATACTTCAAAGAACTGCAAACTTTTTTGTCTTTTTTTTAAAAAGCCAGATTATTTTTTTTAGGATGGGAAGGGATGAATAGGATTTCTTAACCTTTAGTTTAATTAGAAATCTCAAGTTAATGAAAAAATATTTGATAGAAAATGCGGTCTTAAATGACACGAATCTAGTTTCATCCAGATGATTGCTTTTATAAAAAATGATGTAGTCTGTCAAACGTCATAAATCGTGTGCCTAACTCTCTTCTCCTCTGTAATATGTGATTGATTCTGATTTCTGTGCCTTTTATTACGTTCGCAATTGTCATGACACATTTTATAACCGGTAACTTTTGTCAACCTTCGTTAAGTTAGTAGAGGAATCAAATACGTCTAAAATAAAATGGAGTCCGGTATATAAAGTATCCCGCATTAGCAGAGTTCAGGAAAGGGTCTGTTAGGATTTACGTCCACTTTGCCGATGCAGATTTTATTAAAATGGAGTTTTGAGTTTACAATTCTCTCTTTCTCTCTTTTTCGACTACTCTTCTGAAAGAAAAACGGCGCCCTAGTTTATATATAGTGAAAACTATGACGAACATAATACAAGCCTAAAATTCTCAAAATACCCTCCACTACCACACTATGCGTAGGGTCTTCATAGTGTTGGCGGTGAATTATGCTCCACAACTCAACAATCTCTCACTTGGAGACTAATTTCAATCATCTATCTCCATCTGCAGCGGCATCTCCGATCCTCATCCAAGAAGTCCAACTGAAGTTGCACACAACTTCAGTTTATCATTCGGTACGGCCATCGTCAGCATGTCTGTTGGATTCTGACTCCCTGGGATCTTCTCAAGCACTAATACTTCATCTTCCAAAGCTAATTTGATGAAATGGTACCGAAGTTGTATGTGCTTCGTTCGAGCATGGTAGATCGGGTTCTTTGCCAAATGAATGACACTTTGGCTATCACAGTATAGCACACTCCCCTCGTAGTCCTAATCAATTCCCGCAGAAAAGATTGTAGCCACATCATCTCCTTTGTGGCATCCGTCACGACAACGTACTCAACCTCACAACTAGAGAGAGAGATACTATCTTTTGCAACTTTGAAATCCAACAAATCGCAGTACCTCCGAAGGTGTAAACATACCCGAATGTTCTCTTTCTACTATCAACATCACCACCATTGTCAGCATCAACATATCCCTGCAATCATGTCTCTGACTTTTGGAAACACAAAGCTGAACTTGAGCTGCCCTTCAGATATCTGAAAATCCATTTCACAACCTCCCAATATATCTTTTCCAGATTGCTCATAAACTTGCTAACAACTTCCACTGCAAGTGCAATGTCTGGCCTCGTACATACCATCGCATACATAAGACTGCCAATAGCAGAGGCATAAGGTACCTTGTCCATATGCTTCATCTCGTCCTCGATCACTGGCGACTGATCTTTTGACAAATGAAAGTGTCCAGCTAAGGAAGTACTGATTGGCTTGGCATCATCCATGTTGAACCTTTTGAGAACCTTCTTCACGTATTCTTCTTGTGAGAGCTTGAGACCCTCTTTCCTTCTGATGATTCTCATCCCAAGGATTTGCTTTGCGACTCCCAGACCCTTCATTGCAAATTCTTCTGACAACTTCCTTTTCAGCCTATCAATCTCATGTAGGTCTAATCCTACGATCAGCATGTCGTCAACTTAAAGAAGCAGTATCATGTAGGAGTCTTCAAATCTCTTGAAGTAACAACAGTGAATTGCTTTAGACCTTACGAATTCAGCTTTCTTCATAAAGCTGTCAAACTTCTTATACCACTGTCTTGGAGTCCGTTTCAATCCATACGGGCTCTTTTGAAGCTTTTACACCAGATTCTTTTTCCATTTGACCTCAAATCCCTCAGGTTGTTTCATGTAGATTTCCTCATCTAAATCACCGTGAAGAAAATCAGTTTCACGTCCATCTGTTAAAGATGCAGATCTTCCTTTGCTATCAGCCCAAGAATAGTTCTGATTGTCACCCACTTGACTACGGGAGAGAAGATCTCTGTGTAATCAATGCCTTCTTTCTATTGAAATCCCTTCACAAATAGCTTTGCTTATAGCCCTTACTTCCATCGTGTTCTTTCTTTATCTGGTAGACCCATTTGTTCTTCAATGCCTTCTTCTTCTCTGGTAACTCAACTAACTCCCATGTATGATTTGACAATAGTGAGTCCATCTCATCTTTCATTGTCAGCTCCCACTTGATCGATTCATCAACTTGCATTTCTTCTTCGTAACATTCCGTCCCCCCCCCCCTCTGTCAGTTAGCATAATGTAGTTGAGGGACAAAGAAAACATGTGAACTGACTTACTGATCCTGGATGATCTGCGTAATTATATGATCGGCGCCGCTGATTTGTTTCATAATCAACATTTTCATCAACCCTGCCATCACTAGCTTGTTCTTCTGGATTAGTAGTACCTGGTTGTAGCTCGGGTGCCGAGAAGTCTCTCAAATCAACTATTTCCGATTCCTTGTTGTTACATTCTAAACTCTCCCGCAACTTGTCCTTGTACAACACTTGTTCATTGAAGACGACGTCCCTGCTTCGGATGATCTTCCAATTTTGGTCATCCCAGAATCGATAACCAAACTCGGTGTCACCATAGCCAATAAAATAACACTTCTTAGATTTCGGATCAAGTTTACTTCTAGAAGTAGCATCAATATGAATATAGGATAAGCCACCAAACACTTTCAGAAAAGAAAGATTTACCTTTTTTCACTCCAAGCCTCTTCTGGAATTCTGAAACTCAAAGGAACAAACGGTCATCTGTTAATTAAGAAGGCCGCGGTATTGATTGCATCTGCCCAGAATGTCTTGGGCAGTCCAGTGTATATTCTCATGCTCTGTGTATGCTCGTTCAATGTTCGATTCATCCTTTTCACTATTCTATTTTATTGTGGCGTTCCAACAATAGTCTTCAATATCTTGACCCTATTATCAGCACAATACCGTTTGAAGTCACCATTAATGTATTCTCTACCGTTGTCGAACCTCAGGCTCCTCAACTTGAGGTTTGTCTCATCTCAACCATGGCTTTCCACCTTTTGAAGACAAAGAACACCTAGGATTTATTTTTCATAAAATAGACCCATATATTTTTGGTTGAATCATCAATGAAGGTCACGTAGTAATGTGATCCTCCGAGTGAGGGGACAATGGCAGGTCCCCACACGTCAGTGTGAACCAATTCAAGCTTCTCGACCTTCAATTCTCTACCTTACATTTGGAAAACTTACTCGCTTCTGTTTTTCGAGAATGTAGCTCTCACACATATGACAGTCCACCGACTTCAGCTCCGGAATCATGCCGTTAGTCACTAAAAGCTTCATCCCTTTCTCGCTCATATGCCCCAGCCTGCAGTGTCACAGCTCTGTCTTCTTTGTGTTGTCAACAACAACGACTGTATCACGACAACTCATCGTCATATAAAGAGTACTAGTTTTATTTCCTCGACCAACCACCATAGTGGCTTCCGTCACTTATAGGACCCGTTACCAAAGTTAAAATTATGTCTTTCATTATCAAGCCGACCCTCTGAGATCAGATTACGCATCAACTTCGGCATATGTCTGACCTTTGTGATCTTCCACACATGTCCATTTGACATCTTCAAATTAATTCCTCCTAGTACCAACAACATCTAAAGGCTCACCATCTACCAAATAAACTTTGTCATGATTCCCAGCAACGTAATTCATCATTATATCACGATGTGGGTGGTGTGGAAATACAAGCCTGAGTCAAGCACCCAAGAGTCGATCGGGCTATCAATAGACAACAACAGCGCATCACCAATATATTCAGTGGCAGCATTGATTCCACCCCCTTGTTGTCCTCCTTCTTCGGTGCCCTGCAATTCTTCTTGATGTGACCCAGTTTCCCATAGTTCCAACACTCAAGTGTTCTCCCGGATCTGGATTGACTCATGACATTCCTTGACTTTGACTTACACTTATTTTGGTTGTAGTTTCTGTCATAATTTATGTCTCTATTCTCAACATTCAAAGCAGAACTTGTCAATGCTTCACCAGAATCTATCCTGCGAACCTCCTCAACAAGGATACGATCTCTAACATCCTTGAATATCAATTTATCACTGCTAATAGAATTACTAACCGCTGCTCTTATCGACTCCCAACTATTCGGTAGAGACGCCGACAAAATTAAGGCTTGCACTTCATCGTCAAACTCGATTGCAACATATGACAATTGATTAACAATCATGTTTAATTCATTCACGTGCAACAGGAGCACATTCCTCCATCTTTAGATGAAAGAGTTTCTTCATGAGAAATACTTTATTATTTGCCGAAGGTTTCTCATACATGTCAAACAGAACCTTCATCATGCCAGCGGTGGTCTTCTCATTCGCCACGTTGTGAGCAACGTTCTTTGACAACGTCAATCGGATTACTCCCAGAACCTGTATGTCAAGGAGATTCCAATCTGCATCATTCATTTCCTCTAGCTTCGGGCTCAGCGGTTGATGAGCTTTCTGCCGTACAAATAGTCTTCAATCTGCATTCTCCAAAATGCATAATCTGTACCATCGAATTTTTCGATGTCGTACGCCGAACCATCTTCGCCTCCCATTATTTTCTGAATCGCAACACAATATGTCTTTTTGATACCAGTTGTTAGGATATACGTCCCAAATCCTACCTAATTAGAAAAATAGTAAATAAGCGAAGAACAAATAACACACACAGATTTATAGTGGTTCACCCTCAATGCGAGAGCTACGTCCACTTTGCCAATGCAGATTTTACTATAATGGAGTTTTGAATTTACAATTCTCTCTTTCTCTCTTTCTCGACCACTCTTCTGAAAGAAAAACGGCGCCCTAGTTTATATATAGTGAAAACTAGGACGAACATAATACAAGCCTAAAATTCTCAAAATACTCTCCACTACCACACTTTGCGTAGGGTCTTCATAGTGTCGGCGGTGAATTAAGCTCCACAACTCAACATGATCGTAGCTCAAAGGGTATGATGTAGACAGCCTAACCTAATCCAAATATTAGTGACATCCATAACTCGAACCCGTGACTTATATATCATACTAAGACAACTTTAATGTTGCTTTAAGACTTCCCTTCTAAGTACGTCAAAATATTTTCCTTTATTCTTTCTTTCAGAAAGGAAAGTCCCAAGTCTTTGTCCCCCACTTCTTGTCCATTTCCACTTTCACCTCTCCTCGTTGATGGAAACTTACCTAATTAACTTGGTTTAATTTGCTATTGCTGTGTAATTACAAGACTATTTTCTTGCAAGTTGCGTAAGAGGCAATTCATACTTCTTTATAAAATGACCCTACAGCATTTTGCAATATTTAATTCATGCCATCTATTAGAATAAGTTGATCTTTCTTTTAATTCCAAAACGTTTACATTGTTAGCTCATTAGTGTAATACTATGAGTTATTGAATTCTAAGTTCATAATTTATATAAATTTAAATGAATTTCTTAATACAAATATAGAATTTGAATCAAAATTATTGGGTTATTCTAAACTCGCTTACTCCATCTAACCCTGCCCCTGCATTATCCTATTTACTGCTGTTTTACTCTTCCTCCTTTTTAATGGTCACAATACAGTTATTGATGACTTATATAGAATTACAAAAGTTGTACGCTAGCGTGTCTTGATAATAATACGTAATCGATTAGATTTGTCGTAATGATAGACAGTAAACGAAGCTGATTATCATTATAATTGTACTCCTCTACCTTAATCAATCCCCTTGAGGCCAAAATTGTGATACAACCCCTCCATTGGTGACAAGTACATAGAAACCTAAAACAAGCTGCAAACTACAGTTCTTGAATATTAGTAACCTCAACACTATTACAAAACCTACTATTTACATATCAAATGAACAGTTAACTTAAATTCTAAAAATATGCACAAAAGGATTTGGCCAAACTGTTGATGGAGTGATCAAAAACCATGAGAAAGCATAGCTCAGATCTCACAAACAATAACAGAAAAAAATACTAGTGCTAGTTGATTTCTTTTCTTCTATCTAGCTATATCTTGATATGCAAAGTTACTCGAGACATATACTGATAGGAAATAACATATGACCAATCGAATAGTCGTACTCCTACTCATTTATTGCAGTCAACTTGGCCGTGAACTTCTTCTTTCTCCTCCCTCTAGGACCACTATTGTCATCCACCACTTTCTTGGAAAAATTAGCACCACTTTTTTCAAACACTATAAATTTCTCCCCACCACTATTGTTTAATGCAGAACTAGCCTTCACAGCTAATGCAGCCATTTCCTCAGCTTTCAGCTTATGTTTTAGGCGACTCAAAGGTAAAGCGAAATATAACTGACCAAGTTGAAGCTCCTCATTTTCATTTAAGGCAGAAATAACGTCTCCAAAATCCATTTTGTCAGAGTTACAAATAAAAATAGTAGGGTCATTTTGTAACAAGTAAGAAGCCTTGACTGGATATGAAAACTCTTGTAATCTTCCATCGTGTAGTATTAATTTGGAAGTAGCAACTGTTGTGGATTCGTATGAACTGCATACAATACCCATTATTATGCATATGAATGGAGGAAAGAAAGAGAGTTATTGGTTGTTTTGAAAAGACTGAACGGCGAAAGAGAAGTGAGGGTGGGAGGTATATAAAGACCACCTCTATTTGTCATGTAGCAGTATGAGAAATATAGTACTATTTATTAAATTAATAAACCATAAATGGGAGTGCTTCACTTTTTATATAGTACTGATAAATTACTTAAAGTCAAACTTATTCATAATTCTGCTTTGGATTCAAAATTTGGAAAGGAGAATAGATATTTTACTAGTACTTATTATGCTACAATATACATATAAACGCACTAACACTAAAGTAAACCTTTAATAAAAAATCATGTCATTAAAAAGTCAATTGCAGGTCCTCTTTATAACTATTACTAGAGGTAAAAATGGTGTCAGAAAGATTAAATAAGAAGGAAGGCTGAGTTGAGATATGACTTTATGTCTTTAAGACAAAATTGCTCCGTATATATGTTTTTACGGTAATGGACAATAGTCTCCCAAGATAAAACAGCAACAATCGACAATACAAAGCAAGGTTGATTCTAGCGAAGAAAATAAATATAGAACAGATTGCTGAAGAGGAGAGGATTTGTGTGTGTTTCTGTTTCTGGATATTTTTTAACAGAACAGAAGAGTTTTCGTTGTTATTTTGTTATGCCTTTGAACTGAAAAGTAATGTTCAATTTATAGGTGAAGAGGAGGGTCATTGCAACGTTTCTGAAATCTTCCGAACCGTTGCAACTCCGAAATCTTCAGGGACCAAAGTGTAAATAAGAAACACTTCAGGGACCATGACCCATGACCAGAGACCCGAGACCGGACGGGCAGGCGGGCGGCGGCGCGCGTGTGGGGCTTAGCCCCGAACCCAAGCTCACCTAGGTCCTCCCTTTTCTAAACACATGGGTTACCCCTTGGGGTCCCAATCCCTTACTCAAAAATAAAGCTTATATAGTGCTCAATCCTTCCATCTTCTACCTATGTGGGAGATTTGTTATTTTGGCCAACACAATTCATCTATTCATGTCTCAAACACCTTACTTTGTGTACTAATATCTCTTTCATTTCTTAACAAAATTTGATGATACTTGACACTAATATCATATACTCATTTAGTAGATTAGGCATGTGCGAAGAAACTATGTTTGAAGGACCCACGAGTTTAAGTCACTAAAGACGGGAAAAACTCAATCCCACATAGTTAAATTTCCAACAATTCCCTCGTGAAAGAGAATTGGTGCACACAGGGTGCCAAAGTTCAGCAATCTTTCAGCGGAAAGTTATTACATCACGAAAGGTAGCTTTCGGCTTTGAACCTTCCTTAGTCGATTCCCATCGGATTTACTTACTACGCGGTGAACGTGATGTCTTGAACCGACAGTGTTTAATGTAATCCAAGACAATGATATCAACACAATAACTCCCCTTATTTATTTTTTCTTATAGTTTTGTCCGTTGTGTCCATGGACAAATCTTGGATTCTTAAGTGCGTACATTTGAAGCGGCCTGTCTTCGCACTTAAATAGGCGATCTCCTATAAGGTATCCTGCTATACCCCACTCGCAAGTGTTAGGAATCATTAAAAGTTTTATAAACTTATCATTTACTATTATGCAGGTAGCATTTAATGTCTATCGCGGGAAAAGTTTTGGAATTATATTTCCTTAAATAATAATAATCTGAAGTGTTCTTGTTTCAAGTGAAACGCTAAAACCGAACCTCTATACTTTAGTTGTCCCATTGAACCAAAATTCTTGGGATCTCCAGTCAGTAAGGTTGGGTTACCACCATAAAGATTCTTATCGTTTGAGTTTTAAGCTCATTCCCCTAGACAAGCAGAACATTTGATCTTTGGGTAGACCTTTAGTTAATGGATCCGTTATATTATCCTTTGATTTGATGTAATAATTGGAAATGACACCCGTGGTGATCAACTGCCTAACGGTCGTATGTCTCTGACGAATATATCTAGACTTGCCGTTGTACATACTGTTTCGTGCCCTTCCTAAAGCTGATTAGCTGTCACAGTGAATCATTACGGAAGGTACGGGTTTATCCCAACAAGGGATATCCTCTAAGAAGTCGTGAAGCCATTCTGCTTCTTCTCTTGCTTTATCCAAAGTAATAAACTCCGATTCCATCGTGCATCGGGCGATACATATTTTCTTAGAGGACTTCCAAGACACAGCCCCACCACCAACTGTGAAAACATACCCACTGGTGGATTTGGTGTTCTTTATGTTCGATATCCAGTTTGCATCACTATATCCTTCCAATACGGCTGGATATCTTCAATAATGTAATCCGTAAGTCTGCAAATATTTTAGATATCGTATTATTCGATTTAACGCCTTTCAATGATCATTTCCAGGATTATGAGTAAACCTAGCCAACTTATTGACTGGATAAACGATATCGGGTCAGGTGTTGTTTGTAATGTACATTAAACTACCAATGACCTCCGCATATCGCTCTTGGGATACAGGTGCACCACGATTCTTATCAATTCTACGATTCATATCCATTGGTGACTTCATAGGGGGACTATCAAATACATCAAACTTCCTCAACATCTTCTTTGTAATGAGATTGAGATAAGACCGGTCCGTCAGATGTTTTAGAAATCTTAATTCCTAAGATTACATCTACAATACCCATATCCTTCATGTCAAAAAATTATTTCAACATATTCTTGGTTTCCAGGATCAAGTTTAGACTACTTCCGGTGATGAGCATGTCATCTACGTAAAGACATATCATGACAAATGAGTCAGAGTTCCCTTTTATATAGATACATTTATCACATTCATTTATGGAGAAACTTTTCGATAATAAAGAATTGTCAAACTTTTCATGCCATTGTTTCGGGGCTTGTTTGAGTCCGTACAGAGACTTAACAAGTCGACATACTTTCTTTTCTAGTCCTGGAATTACATACCCCCGGGTTGTTCCATGTATATTTTCTCTTCCAACTCTCCATTTAGGAAGGATGTCTTAACATTTATTTGATGTATCTCAAGGTCACGCAAATCTACTATGGCTATGAATACCCTTATGGATGTTAATCAAGACACGGGGAGTATGTGTCAGGCCTTCCTTTTGTCTGTAGCATTTGACTACTAATTTGGCCTTATATTTGTCAATAGTTCCATCTGCTTTGTACTTTCTTTTACGTATCCACTTGCAACTCAAAGGTTTGCTTCTCGGAGGAAGGTCAACCATTTCCCAAGTATGGTTTTGCATAATGAAATCTATTTCGCTTTCTATAGCTTCTTTCCAAAGCGGTGCTTTTGGAGTTGACAATGCTTCCTTAATTGTCCTCAGTTCATTTTCAACCATATAGATTAGAAAGTCTGGACTAAAGGTTTTGTCCTTTTTGGCCGTTTTGCTCCGTCTTGGTTCAACCTCTGGAACCCTTAAGTTATGTAGATCTGGAACGTCTAGTTTCGGATAATCAGAAACTCCCGGGTCTTGTTGATTTTGAGCATTTTGTTCATAACTTCGTTTGTGCGAAATTATTTCTTTTTGCTTTTTAGGAAAGATTTGTTCAAAGAATTCAACATTCGTTAATTCCATTTTCGTACCTTCGTGGATATCATGTATATTCGACTTATACACTAAGAAGCGATAAACACTACTGTTATTTGCATATCTGATGAATATGCAATCTACAGTCTTAGGTCCAATTTTGACCTGTTTTGGTTTAGATACTTCGACCTTTGCCAAACAACCCGACACCTTCAAATATTTGTAAGTGGATTTCTTTCATTTCCATTATTCATATGGAGTTTTATCCTTACGCTTATGCGGAACTCTATTGAGAATTGTATTAGCGGTAAAAATCGCTTCGCCCCACATGTTTTGGGCTAAACCGGAATTGATAAGTAAATCATTCATCATTTCCTTTAACGTACGGTTTTTGCGCTCGGTTTATGTCGAAAGAAGGCAACAGTTCCAACTTTATTAACTTTTGAATGGATTTGTAGTTAACATGTCCTAATCTATGATGCTATAAATTAGAGGAACTCAGACAAGTAGGTAGAAAGCATTTATTTTATTAGATGAACGGATTACAGACATAACATTCATTTTGAAGAGGCCGTCACACGCGAAGCCCCTTCCTACAAATATACATTCTTAGTTATTACAAATTTGTTAGACTAAAAAACTAGTCTAAAGCTAGCCTTGACCAACATTGGCCCTGAAACCAAGTTCTTGCGGATGTTAGGGACGTGCATCACTTCCTTCAGAGTAAGCTCTTTGCCTGAAGTCATTTTGAGGACAACCTTTCCAACCCCTTTCACTTCAGAGGTAGCGTCGTTGCCTATGAACAACTTTTTGCCCGTGATTGGGGCGTAAGAAGAGAATGCACTCTTGTTAGAGCAGATGTGACGGGTTGCACCCATGTCTATCCACCATTGCCTTATATTCTCTACCAAATTTCCTCAAGCACTACAACTGAGAAATTCACAATCATGTCGTTAAGGTTCGAAGGACCACTCTCATCTTGTACAACGTTAGCCTTGGCCTTGCCTTTATTCTTGGCCTTTTCCTTTTGCTCTCGCTTCAGTTTGCGGCACTCTTTAATCATATGTCCAGGCTTTCCACAATGATGGCAGTTTCCTTTTAACTTTTCTATCGTTTGGCTTTTGCCGTCTCCCTTGTACTTGCACTTTTTGTTAGTGTTTCCCTTCGAATCAACCAGATCACCTTTGCCTCCATTGGCTGCTTTCCCTTGGATATAGCCCTTTTATTTTCCTCTTGTATTTGCAATTTGACAATAAGATCTTCAAACCTCATTTTCTTTGTCTTTAGTTTGACATAACTCATGAACTAGTTCCACGAGGGAGGCAATTTATCAATCAAATATGCAACCAAAAATTGCTCGTTTGGCTTCATTCCTTCCAAATCCAGATGATGAAGAATCATTTGAAACTCCTGGATTTGGGACATTGCTGATTTACCATCCACCATTTGAAATTTTAGAAACTTTCCAACGATGAACTTTTTAGTACCCACATCCTATAAGATGTACTTTTTCTCGAGTTTCTCCCACAACTCATTTGTCGTCTTCACGGTGTAATACACAGTATATAGTGTATCTGACAGACCATTCAGAATGTAGTTTTTGCACATGAAATCACTATGATTCCAACAATCCAGTGTTAACTTCAGGGCATTTGTGACCTGGATATATTGGCCCACTTCAGTCGTTGTGTTAGACTGGGTGTCCACTGCATCCCCACCAGAAGGATGATCTTCTGTCAGAAAGCGTGACATGCTCAACGTAGTGAGATATAATAACATCTTTTGTTGTCATCTCTAGAAGTTGGTACCCAAAAATTTTTTTGGGCGTTCTCCTTGGAAACTGGCAAGAGCAAGGACAACAACATTCCCTTGAGTGGCAGCAGCAGAACTAGAAACAAGTTTGAAACATACATATTTTGAACACTTAGAAATTTTGTCTTAAACTATAGATAAAAATGGTGTCAGAAAGGTTAAACAAGAAGGAAGCCTGAGTCGAGAGATGACTCTCTGTCTTTAAGACAAAATTGCCCCGTATATATGCTTTTACGGTAATGGACAATAGTCTCCCAAGATAAAACAACAACAATTAATAATACAAAGTAAGTAAGGTTGATTCTAGCAAAGAAAATAAATATAGAGCAGATTGCTAAAGATGAGAGGATTTATGTGTGTTTCTGTATATTTCGAACATAACATAAGAGTTTTCGTTGTTATTTTTGTTATGCCTTTAAACTGAACATTAATGTTCAATTTATAGGTGAAAAGGAGGGTCGTTGCACCGTTTATGAAATCTTCCGAACTGTTGCAACTCTAAAATCTTCAGGGACCAAAGTGTAAATAAGAAACACTTCAGGGACTGAAAAGAAAATTTTGGAAGACAGCCCATGACTCGTGACCTGAGACTCGAGACCGAACGGGAGGCGACACGTGTGTGGGGCGTAGCCCCGAACCCAAGCTCACCTAGGTCCTCCCTCTTCTAAACACATGGGTTACCCCTTGGGGTCCCAAACCCTTATTAAAAAATAGAGCTTATATAGTGCTCAATCATTCATCTACCTATGTGGGAGATTTGTTATTTTGGCCACCACAATTCATCTATTCATGTCTCAAACACCTTACTTTGTATACCAATATCTCTTTCATTTCTTAACGAAATTTGACGATACTTGACACTAATATCATCTACTCATTTAGTAGATTAGGCATGTGCGAAGAAACGATATTTCCGACATGCGGGGCCCACGTGTTTAAGTCACTAAAGACGGAAAAAACTCAATCCCACATAGTTAAATTTCCAACAATTACTAGTAGATTCCTTTTTTTTTTATATCCAGCTTTCCGGCTTACGCCAGACTATTCCTGGAGATAGTAGTCCCGGTCCCTCAGCAATACTGCTAGTAAATCGCGGGATGTGCCTGAATGACCAGGGTCTGAAAACAGAGAAACTGATATCACCTACAAGGTGCTACCCCAGAAGAGAGCAAATTGTTCACAACTGAGTTCGAAGCCACGCTGTAGGCCTGCAACTGAATTTTAAGTTCTCCTCCTTTGCCATCCAGCTATGCTCGGGGACGTAGATTCCTTATTAGTATTACCGTAGTTGTAATATAGAGAAAATAAAAACTGCTTGCTAGAATTGGTAAATTTATTAGTGTAATAATAGTGTAAAATTATTCACCTAATATATAACTTAAAGGAAACGTCCGATTTACGCCCCCGTAATTATATGAAATATCTTAATTTATCTTTATGTTATATTTAAAGGTTAGATTTATTCATTTGTATTTTGATTGTTAGCTAATCCACTGGTATTTGCTCTTTGATTCTAATGGAGCTCCAACATGAGCCGGATGAATTTTATTTTTACATATCAAAATACTTCATGAAAAAGGTTCAGCTTTTAACGATGGCTTAGAATTAGTTTTTGTTATCCTTCATAGTGGAATTATATTAGGATAAAAAATTACTATGAGACAATTTGCTAATAATAATAGCATGTGACAATCACTGTCACTACTAAAAAATCTCAATTTTAAGTGGTTATTTCTTATTCAATGTCGTGGAAAAAACCTAAATAGTAAATAATGTTTTCACACAAAAAAATTACGAAGTTTCTCAGCGTTTCAATAGAAAATTGTTTTCCATCATGCATTTTTCTAGTGATCTTGTTCAATAAGAATGAGGTGGGAAATCATGTTTTACAGTACAAATTTTCCACTGAATGTCGGTGGAAATTTTTTATTTCTTATAGTGTGTAAAGTATAACAAAAACTAAAACTAAAATATTTTGGATAGTAGATTATGACCCTTTCCCCATAACTCTTTTTTCCCAATAACTTAAATGATACCCTCGTCGTTCAATATAAGTGTCTTAGTTTAATTAGACAAAGAGTTTAAGGAATAAAGAGAAATTTTAAGATCTTGTGATTCTAATTTAAAGATGTGTGTAATTTAGTAATGAACTAAAATGTTTTTGAATCTTGTGATAATAAATTTGTCACGTAAGATGTTTGAATTATTAATTTACTAAATATAAAAAAGACACTCTTTTTGAGATATACCAAAAAAAAGAATAAAACACTTAAAATGAAATGGAGGAAATAATACAATTTTATAATGGCAATATAATTGCAGTTGCTAAAATAAAATCTAACAAAATGGCCTTCTTGCTAGAGATGGCAATGGATCCTGGACCCAGTCCGGATCCGGTGTATCCAGATCCGTTTTATAGGATATGGATCTTCAAAATTTGGACCCGACGGATCCGGATCGGACCCGATCCGTTTCGACGGATCGGATCCGGATCTCGAATCTTGTATTTGAGATCCGTATCCGGTCAGATCCGACCCGTGGATCCATTTTTTATTAAATATATTCATAACCTAGAATGTAATTTTATAAGTATTTTCTTAAAATTGCTAAGCACATCCTTGCAAGTTTAATTCTCAAAACAAGTTTAATTTATCCCCGCGTTAACTCAAAAACCAACTATTGTCATTGTCCAACATTTTTAATTAATAGCTCACAATCAAAACGAGACAACGAACAAAATATCTCATATGAACATTTCAAAATTGAAAAACAAGAACCGTTAATAAGCAAAAATCATTTGTCAATTCAAAAAAAACTTCTTAGCAAGGTAAATTTTTTTACATGTGGATCCAGATCCGATCCGTGGATCCGGCGGATCCAATGGATCCGGATTTGGATATGATTTTTATGGACCACTGGATTTGGATCCGGATCTGGATTCGTATACGAAAAATGGATCCTGATCCTGGATCTCAAGAGGATTCTTGGCCCAGATCCGATCCGTTGCCATCCCTAATTGTGGCATGCCAACGGTGAGGAGAGCAATGCATTGCCAACCTGTAAAATGGGGGTGACAGGTTGTATAAGGAGAGATACTACTCTGCCCCACGTTTCTCAAGGTAATTACAAATTCAGGGATTCAACGAGTAAAGACTCAGCTGCCTGGCTGGTTATTCACTCACTGCACCTTTTTCTTAAATTTTTTTTTCCTGGGGAGTAGATTGAGCCCGCAAATATGGAAAATGGTTGGGGCAAACAAAACCCTATGATTGCTACTCACACCGTCGAATATTAATTGTCCACTTTCACTTTTCGAAAATCAACTTGATTAATATTCAAAATTAAATTGAATTGAATTTAAAATTACTATTACAAAATTATACAAAAAGTATTATAAATTACAATCTTTCTCATATCAATATGATGAAAAAATATATCTCAAATATTGATCAAAATTAGGGGTGAGCACGGGAACAGGATACCCACATACCCGACCAGAACCGACACTAACGGGTAAGTTCCGGGTAGATATATTATAATAACGGGTAGGGTCCGGATAATAAAATTAGGAACCGATCAATGTCGGGTCCGGTTCCGATTCTGACAAATAGAGACAGGGTACTCGGAACCTATAAAATATTAAATATTTTTATTTTTTTGAGAAACATTTGGACCACTTTTAACTTTCTCCAAAATTGTTTGTTGCACGCCTGCACATTGATTTTCCACACCCCAAGACGCAAATATTCCATCTTTTTCACCCATTTATTCTAGAATGCTCTTTGTGCCCGAAGAGAAAACACACAAAACTCTCTCAATAACAATGGTGTTTTAGCTAAACCACTGAGATTCATCGTCGTCGTTGAAGCTTTCTCTCAAGTACTTTCATCGTTGTTGTCGTTGAAGCTTCACCTTTGTCTCTTTCTCTCCCTTGATTGTGTTGACGTCATTCATAAAATGCATCTGGGTTCATATCTAACTCTTCAATTTCATTTTAATATCATATGCTTCTGTTCTATTTCAGGCGATACTCATCTTCAATCTGTATTACTTTTTGATTTGAAATGTAAATCTATTTTTAAATTTTGTGTATATTTTTGTAAGCTATGAAGATGAAATTTAGGGATTTACTAGTATAATAAAGCTTTTCTTTTTTATCGAAGAGCTTATAAACACGAAAATAAGTTTAATTCGGATATTTCCAAATTTATTTTTAAATCAACACGTTTAATTAATTGAGTGTCAAATTTGGCTTGCAATTTTATGTTTTGGTTACAGAATTAGCTTTTCTACAATGAATAAATTTTCTAAAACTTCTTATAAGGGTACTAAAAACTCTGATTGTAGGCTAAAAACTACTGGATGAAATTATTTTAGAATTCTTTTTTATTCTCATAGGCTAAAAAACCGTTGCTTAATCTGTGTTTTTTTATTTACAGGGTACTCGGGACCTACCCGGAACCGCAGGGTCCGGGTAGGTTCCGGGTAATGATTGCTACGGGTAGGTTCCAGGTAGTAAATTTAGGAACCGATCTTTTATCGGATAGGATCCGGGTAGTTCAAAAATATTAGGGTACCGGGTTATATAGTTTAACTTTCAAAAAAGGAAAATAGACAAACAATATGGGACGGAAAGAGTAATTCGAACCTTAAACGGTAAGCAAACATACTAACCATACGCCAAACTATAAATTCTTTCTATTCATTTTATATATCTTAATTTGCTTAAACATGAAGTTTTAGAAAGTAAATGAGACTTTTAAATCTTGTGACTTTAAACAAAAGATGTGTATATATAATGTACAAGATATTGTTTGAATTTTATAGTGCTAAACATATCAGGTAAGATATTGGAATTAGAAAAATACTAAATATAAAAAGTAACATTCTTTTTTAAATAACTAAATACCTAATAGCCCCTTAAACTTGACACATTTTGTAAAATAGTCTTATAGGCTTAAGAAGTGACCAGTTACATTTAAACATGGCTTAAGTGTGCCTTCTGAACACTTGTATAAGGTGGTGGTGACTGGTCTTGTTGTTATTTATACTTTATTTAAACTATAAAAAAATTCAAACAATCGACATTAACTTGAAATTGAAACATAGTTATTATTTATACATTATAAAGAGTCGCTAATATAAGATAAACTGTTTCATTATAAGTTGGTAGTACGTACAAACGTTTAGTGGGTATCTGGGCATCCAGTATTAATGGTGGAAAACATTTTCTGGGAATTGTTTTATACTTTTGCATTCTTGATTTGTCAAATAATTTTTTTAATTAGGAAAATAACTTTTTTTAATAAGAATAGGAAAAATAATTTCACAAATGAAATTCTACGCTAAGAATTTATGCAATATAATATTTATA
The DNA here is from genome assembly GCA_034509755.1 of Anisodus tanguticus. Taxonomy (NCBI): domain Eukaryota; kingdom Viridiplantae; phylum Streptophyta; class Magnoliopsida; order Solanales; family Solanaceae; genus Anisodus; species Anisodus tanguticus. Next base: position 30,806,335 of record CM067548.1, read on the forward strand.
AGTTTAATAATGTGAACAGGTTAAGTTGTCCTAATTGGAGGTGGGTCTTCAACACCTAACCACCACCAAATCTTGACTAGCTAACGTATCTTGGCTTTAGAAGGGAAACATTATCTTAATCTAATCTTGAAGAAGCTCTATCGGCTGACCACTAACAAACAAGCAACTTGTGCCTCTGATAGTGATGAAAGATTCTAAACCGTGCATGATGATATAGTATTTCCCTTATCTTATTCTAGATGACACTAATATACATATGCAATAATTTCTGTCCGGAATTAGAGGGAAAAGGAAAACAAATAAGATGGTCGAGTTTTTTTTTTCCAAAAAAAAAAATGGAAGAAATTTGGCGGATGAGATAGCCAACTAAAGTTTACTATTACAGATTCAGAATTTTAAATTTATAGATTCTGAAATTCTAGAAAATATATCTTATGAATTTTGGAGAAATCATTTATACATATTAAGTTAATTTCTTAATACAAATGTTAAGAGTCACACATCGGATATGGAATGAGAATATAAATTCCTTATATGGACTTGGACAATTCTCACCCTACAAGCTAGCTTTAGGGGTTGAGATACGCCCAAGATACATTCTTTATATGGTATCAGAGTCAGACTCACTCTAATTTTTTGTTCACCGATATTGGACCCCCATTATCCACGCTTCAGTTAACAAGGTCTGGGCGTGCGGAGGAGTGTTAAGAGTTACACGTCAGATATAGAATGAGAACATGAACTCCTTCTATGGACTTGGACAATCCTCACCCTACAAGCTAGCTTTAGGGGTTGAGTTAGACTCGAGATCTATTCTTTACAACAAACACAAGATTTTGACCAAAATTTTTGGGTTCTGATAATTAGAACTCTAGCTTCGCCCCTAACTATTACCATAAGTTTTCGATCTATCTAGCTTTTAAACTAATGTTAATGTATTTAATCATGCCATTAATAGATGAAAGGAAAATAGGTTATCCACGTTAAATGAAAGCTGAGCATTCAGAATCACGATTATGTACACACGTTAGGCTTACATCACTTGCAAAAATATAATACATGAATTTGGAACAGAAAATAAATCATCAAAACTACCTGAGAAATACAGGTCATTCATGTTGAGACCGTCGTATTCCCAACAACCCAACAGCAGCTTACGTCTTATGATCCAGTCTCTCTTGTGTTTCAACTGAATCTGAAATCTCCATCGTTTTCTTGTTTCCTCTTTTTGTGTATATTAATTTCATTTACTCCCAAAGATACTCCATATCGGCCTTCTCTTCTTACCAATCTTTCTATTTGCATGTACATACCATAATATAGTTGAATCCATCTTACTAATAGTTCACTCAACCTTCTTAAAAACACATTATATTAGAGTATTGCCAACTTTATGTGTTGGACCCCAAGTTTGAAGTATACTTCTCATGCTTAAACCAACACCAAAAAGAGAATTGTATGACAGAATTTCATTTGCACTCTTGCAATGTGATTTTTGAAGCGTGACTCAGAGAATAATCACATAAGAAGGGATAAAACTTAACAATTCTGGAGCGTGATAGAAGATATATGAAGTACAAAACTAAGCTAAATGTCACTTTGCTTGTTACATTTGTTTCTTCCTAATTTATCCTTGTTTTAAATTTCACTAACGCAGACGCTTATCTAAATTTTGCTAAGCTTTCATTTCTTCTTAATTAGTTCAGTGGAATTAAGATAATACGACCGTAACAGTTAACTAAGCAAATAGGACTGGAGAACGTGAAACAACTTGAATATCTAATCTGAAAGCTTCTCTTTCAATAGCGATCATAGAGGAGTTCAAAAAGTATTTCATCGTGGATAGAGACTTCAAAAATGTGTAGGGTAGAAGGGCATGTTACCAAGTAGATCAAGACAGTAAGATTGGGAATCCACCATGTGCGACTTCAATGATCCCCCTCGTTTACCCATTCAATAAATAAGGACCAAACACTTTATAGAAATGAGTGAAATACCGTAGTATCATTCTAACGCCTTCAGAGATCATAGTATAACAGATTGGTGACTTTTTACACATGGTTTCTCTTTTGGCCCCATAACAACAATAACATACCCAGTGAAATCACACAACGTGGGTCTGGAGATGGTAGAGTGTACGCAGACCTTATCTTTATTTTGGTAGGTAGAACGGCTGTTTTCAAGAGACTCTCGGCTCAAGACAGAGCATAAGCACGAGCAAAGCAAAAGCACATCAAGAGCAAAGCAAGAGAAACGGTTAGACCTGGTCAAAAAAAATTAAAGCAGTATGAAAATGCTGGTATCAAAAGCGAATAAGCCATGATAGCACATTCTGAAAAAGTAAACAAACTAGAGCAGGTAAATAAGCTAAACAAAGTACACTAAAGACACATAACAACATAAATTAAATCAAATTATGTCATAGAGATGGCAAAGATGGAGATGTGATGTAACAATCCTTACTCCCTATCTGTTAAATCAAGAGACAACGACTATGAGGAGGTCCAGGACCAGTGAAACAACTAATATACGGTAGAAAGAAGCCAAAGATTGAGGAGAGAAGACGCCATTGACAAAATATAAGTTAAGAAAGCCATGGCAGCAGAGAGTTAATTGTTGGGTATTGATATTGGTGAATGGGAAATGATTGGAAAGAAAAGTGGGAGTTGTCCCACATCGGTAGTGGAAAGAAAAGTGGGAGTTCCCTCTTGCTTTATAAAATAAGCATTTGTCCCACATCGGTAGTGGAAAGAAAAATTCTTTTACTTATAAGTAGAATTACTCCTTCTTGTCAGTAAAAGGGTTGAGGGGGCAAGGACCCCTCGCGCCGTCGTCGTCGCTCGCTCGCTCGGCTCGGCTCGGCTTCGGCTACGGCTACGGCTTCGGCTACGGCTACGGCTTCGGCTTCGGATTTGTGATTTGTGATTTGTGATTTGTGATTGATAATCTTTTTGGACCAAATTTTCTATAATTTTTAATTATTTAATTAATTATTATTTAATTAAATTAATTAACTTATCCAATCCTACCCGTTAGTGACCACGACCGCGACCGGCCGGATCGCGTGTCGACCGCGACCCGATTTCTTTTCCTTATTTAAATTTCCCACCATTTTCAGTGGTTGTTCAGAAAGGTTGCAAACCTTCAGAAACAGTACTTCCATGGCTATAAATTCGTTTGATTCCTCAGAATATTACTTACGAATTTTCTAAACAACACAAACTTCTTCTTCTTCGCATAAACAAATTCGTGTGATATACTCTTTGTTGAGTGGTTCGCCGCTACGGAATTTGGAGTACTACTATTACGGTAAGATAATCGTTCTATCCTGGGAGGGGATATTCCATCAACCTCGAAATCTTGTGAGGGGAATAATTTCCTTAAGGACACACTTTGAACTAAGTGGGCTCGATTATATTACGAAAAAATATTTTTATTTTTCCAACACGATTCTGTTCATTATTCAACTATTATTGTTTCGATTTTTTTGGAATACGGATTAATAACAATCTTAAGGAAATTATATTTTTAGATTAATCGTATTTTGTTTTGGAGACTAAAACTGTGTGGTTTTCTACTCCGTGTGAAATTTCATATTCGACTTGAAGACATAAAAACTTCGTTGGAATATTAAAGTTCATACTTGTACAACGATTTGAAGAACATAAAAACTTCATCGTTCTTTGTATTACGGTTTGGAGATTAAAACTTGTGCGAGTTTTCTACTCCATATGAATATTAGTATTCGACTCGAAGATATAAAAACTTCATTGGAATACTAAAGTTTCATAATTATCTTGCAATTTGAAGAAATAAAATCTTCATCGTTTAAGTACGTGATTGAATTGCTATTACGGTTTTATTAACTAAAACGGTTTGTCGATTTGATTGTGACAAATGAATAATGGCAATTGAGGCGGAACTACCTGCGCAATTCTTGCACCGGCGGTTACTCCTACCCGTACCACATTTGTGCCACCGCAGGCTGAGAAAACTGCGAAGTTCACCGGTGCCAACTTTAAAGGATGGCGACAAAGAATGTTCTTTTGGCTTACCACCCTTGGTATGCAAAAGTTCACCGGTGAGGACCCTCCGTGTACTGCGCCGACATGCACGACAACCAAAAGTTCATGGTTCGAGGCTTGGAAACAGGCTGATTTTTTGTGCAAAGGCTACATTTTAAGTGCCTTAGAAGATGACTTGTACAACGTCTACGGTGCGGTAGAGACCTCAAAGAACTATGGAGTGCACTTGAAAAGAAGTACAAAGCGAAGATGCTTGCTTGAAGAAGTTTGTGGTTGCCAAATTCCTAGACTACAAAATGGTGGATGGAAAAACCGTTGGAACCCAAGTTCAAGAGCTTCAACTTATCTTCCATGACCTTATTCTTGAAGGTATGGTAGTAAATGAAGCATTCCAAGTGGCGCAATGATTGAGAAGTTGCCGCCCTCATGGAAAGATTTCAAGAATTATCTTAAGCACAAAAGAAAGGAAATGAAGTTGGAAGATCTTGTGATTCGTCTCAAGATCGAGGAAGATAACAAAACCGCCGAGAAGAGTGCGCGTAAGACTTCACCAATTGAAGGGGCAAACATCGTTGAAGATCTTTGCTACGAAAAAGAACAAGAAAAGGAAGAGGCCTTACGGAAAGGAGAAGGATTCCAATAAGAAAAAGTTCAAGGGCAGCTGCTTTAATTGTGGGAAAGTGGCCACAAAGCCTCAGATTGTCGTCTCCCGAAAAAGAACAAGGGAAAAGGACAAGCCAATATGGTGGAAAAGAATGATGATATGGATGATCCGTGTGCAATGCTATCGGAGTGCAATTTGGTTGGAAACCCAAAGGAGTGGTGGCTTGATTACGGTGCCACTCGACATGTTTGCGCTACAAAAGAAGCATTTGCAACCTATGCTCGCATTGGACCGAAGAGAGTCTTGTTTATGGGAAATCTTTGCAACATGCCAAGGTTGAAGGATATGGGAAGATACTTCGAAGATGACTTAGGCAAGATCACGACTCTCAACAATGTTATGCACGTTCCAACAATTCGGACGAATTTAGTTTCATTAGGACTACTCGTCAAAAACGGGTTTAAGTGTGTGTTGGTTAGTGAGAAAATTGTATTAAGTAAGAATGATTTGTTCATAGGAAAGGGCTACCTCACCGAGGGCCTTTTCAAACTCAATGTAATGGTTGTTGACGGTATTAATAAAAATTCAGCTTCGTCTTACTTATTGGAGTCAAATGATTTATGGCATGTTCGTTTAGGACATGTCAACTACAAAACCTTGCGAAAATTGATTAATTTAGAAGTATTGCCTAAATTCGAGTGTAATAAATCTAAATGTGAAATCTGTGTTGAATCTAAGTTTGTTAAACATCCATATAAGTCTATTGATAGGAATTCAAATCCTTTAGACTTAATTCACACGAGATATATGTGATATGAAGTCAATACCATCTCGCGATGGGAAAAAGTATTTTATAACTTTTATTGACGATTGCACTCGATAATGTTATGTGTATTTGCTTAATAGTAAGGATGAAGTAATTGATGCATTTAAGCAATACAAAAACGAAGTGGAAAATCAATTGAATAAAAAGATAAAAATGATTAGAAGTGATAGGGATGGAGAGTACGAATCTCCTTTTGCGAGAGATATGTTTAGAATATGGAATTATTCATCAAACTACGCCCCTTACACACCACAATCAAATGGAATTGCGGAAAGGAAAAACCGAACATTAAAGGAAATGATGAATGCCTTATTAATAAGTCCGGTTTACCGCAAAGCTTGTGTGGGGGAGGCTATCCTTACGACTAACCGAATACTCAACGGGGTGCCCCACGACAAAACACAATCTATTCCATATGAACTATGGAAAGGAAGAAAACCCAACTTGAAATATTTCAAAGTGTGGGGGTGTTTAGCAAAGGTCCAAGTTCCTTTGCCCAAAAGGATAAAAATCGGACCAAAAACTGTGGATTGTGTTTTTATTGGCTATGCTACAAACATCAAAGCTTGTCGGTTTTTGGTTCACAAATCGGACAATCCCGAAATTCATGTTAACACGGTAATTGAATCGAGATAATCTTTGAATTCTTTGAAAACATTTATCCGTATAAAGCGAATGTGAGTCGTCAAGTGAAAGACCTAAACGACCGCGGGAAGAACCAAAGGAAAATACACCAAGTAAAGAGGATGCAAGGCGTAGCAAACGTCAAAGGGCATCTACTTCCTTTGGACCAGATTTTGTGACATTCTTGCTTGAAAATGAGCCTCAAACATTTAAAGCAGCAATGTCTTATTCTGATTCAACATTTTGGAAAGAGGCAGTCAATAGTGAGATTGAATCAATTTTGAACAACCATACATGGAAATTGGTTGATCTTCCTCCTGGAAATAAACCTTTAGGATCAAAATGGATTTTTAAAAGGAAAATGAAAGTTCGATGGCACTATTGACAAATATAAGGCAAGACTTGTGGTCAAAGGTTATAGACAAAAAGAAGGCCTTGATTACTTTGACACATACTCGCCGGTAACAAGAATAACATCTATTCGGGTGTTAGTGGCAAGCGGCAAGGCCGTATATGGTCTTGAGATCCATCAAATGGATGTCAAGACAGACTTTCTTAAATGGAGAATTGGAGGAAGAAATTTACATGGAACAACCTGAGGGTTTTGTGGTTCCTGGTAAAGAAAGGAAAGTGTGCAAACTTGTTAAGTCACTTTATGGACCGAAATTTGACCAAACAATGGCATGCCAAATTTGACCAAACAATGTTGGCAAATGGATTTAAGATTAATGAGTGTGACAAATGTGTTTACATTAAAAATACTCCAAATCATGAAGTCATTGTTTGTTTATATGTTGATGACATGTTGATAATGAGTAGAGATATTACCGATATAAATGCTACGAAGCGTATCTTTGGCTAGCAAATTTGATATGAAGGACTTAGGAGTTCTTTGATTTGATCTTAGGTATCGGAATTCATAAAACTCCACAAGGTCTAGCATTATCGCGATCTCATTATATTGAAAGAGTACTTTACAAGTTTAAGTATTTAAATTTCAATGTTGCAAAGACTCCAATTGATGTAAGTTTTGCACTTCAAAAGAATAAAGGTGAAAGTGACTCACAATTGGACTATGCACGAGTTTTGGGAAGTTTGATGTATATTATGAATTGTACACGACCGGATATAGCATGTGCTATCGGCAAAATTTGAGTCGATTCACGAGTAATCCCAATCAAACTCATTGGATGGCAATGAAACGAGTCTTGGGGTATTTAAAACACACCCAAGACTATGCTTTGCATTATAACAAATATCCCGCCGTGATCGAAGGATATAGTGATGCAAATTGGATCATAGGATCATATGAAGTTAAATCCATGAGTGGTTATGTTTTCACAATTGGGGGTGGGTCGGTGTCTTGGAAATCATCAAAACGGACATGCATCGCATCGCCCGCTCTACAATGGAATCGAATTTATAGCTTTAGACAAGGCCGGTGAAGAAGGTTTGAATGGCTTCGGAATTTCTTAGAAGATATTCCATTCGCCCAAACCTTTGGCTCCTATATGTATACATTGTGACGAGTCAAGCGACAATAGGTAGGGCGGGGAAGCGTAATGTACAACGGAAAATCTCGTCACATACGACGAAGACATAATACGTTAGACAACTCCTCTCTAGTGGCGTTATCACGATTGACTATGTAAAGTCAAGAGATAACGTGGCGGATCCGCTTACAAAAGGCTTATCTAGAGAGGGAGTTAGTAGATCATCAATGGGAATGGGGTTAAGGCCGAGGACAAGTCATCATGGCGGTAACTCTACCTAGCGGGATGGAGATCCCAAGAGCTAGGTTCAAGGAGATCAAACAAAGTTGTGACTGACGGTTCAACATTGTCAAATAACTCAACCCATTCTCGGATGAAGACAATGTTCAGAAATAAGGATAAAACCTCATGGCTTGTTAATGAGTTAATAAAGCATTAAGGTTCTTTAATGATTATCTAATTACGCGTGTATGACCGAGATAATGTGGCTATATGACCACATGTTTAGAAATCACCTATGTGAGTGTTAAGTGTAAGCCGCTTTAAAGGGGAATGACGGTGAAGGCCCATTCTCTACGCACTCATGAAACCGGGAAGTGTTCATGGTGAAACGAACACAACCGTAAGAACCATAAATGGTTGAGGGTTGATTGTGTGACTTATGTTGTCTAGGTATACAACAAAGTTCGACGGTTCAAAGATATCAAATCTACCGATTGATCGAGTATATCCGATATAAGTTCACTACGGAAAGTTCAAAGGGAAACCTACTTATCCGGACAAAAATCAATTCTAGCTTGTATATCACACTTGTCCGCACTTTTATATTATAGCCATTCCCCATTCATGTGGGGGATTGTTGGGTATTGATATTGGTGAATGCGAAATGATTGGAAAGAAAAGTGGGAGTTGTCCCACATCGGTAGTGGAAAGAAAAGTGGGAGTTCCCTCTTGCTTTATAAAATAAGCATTTGTCCCACATCGGTAGTGGAAAGAAAAGTTCTTCTACTTATAAGTAGAATTACTCCTTCTTGTCAGTAAAAGGGTTGAGGGGGCAAGGACCCCTCGCGCCGTCGTCGTCGTTCGCTCGGCTCGGCTCGGCTTCGGCTTCGGCTACGGCTACGGCTTCGGCTTCGGCTACGGCTACGGCTTCGGATTTGGATTTGTGATCTGATTGATTGATAATCTTTTTGGACCAAATTTTCTTTAATTTTTAATTATTTAATTAAATTAATTAACTTATCAAATCCTACCCACCCGATTTCTTTTCCTTATTTAAATTTCCCACCATTTTCAGTGGCTGTTCAGAAAGGTTGCAAACCTTCAGAAACAGTACTTCCATGGCGATAAATTCATTTGATTCCTCAGAATATTACTTACGAATTTTCTAAACAACACAAACTTCTTCTTCTTCGCATAAACAAATTCGTGTGATATACTCTTGTTGAGTGGTTCGCCGCTACCGAATTTGGAGTACTACTATTCGGTAAGATAATCGTTCTATCCTGGGAGGGGATATTCCATCAACCTCGAGTCTTGTGAGGGGAATAATTTCCTTAAGGACACACTTTGAACTAAGTGGGCTCGATTATATTCTGAAAAATATTTTTATTTTTCCAACACTGATTCTGTTCATTATTCAACTATTATTGTTTACTGGTTTTTTGGAATACAGATTAATAACATTAATTTCGTCTGCATATGCTACCTCTGCAGAATGGACTACCAGAAGCAATAAGGTGATCAGCCATACTAGCTGTGGAACACGACATGGCCAGTGACAGAAACGAAAGGACATGTTTTGAATCCAATAATACTCTATTTGATCAGAAAAAGATTATACAGAAGAGTTGTCAGTAAATTTATCGAGGCACTTACCCAATCTCCTAAAACAACAGCTGGCAATACTCTGGGCTGATGAGATGGGCGTTAACCAACACTAAAATTGCATCGATCATTGCTAGTCCCAAGCTCCATGGCGTTACCGAACACATGGTTTTCACCAAAAAGCTGCCAACAACAATAGGTGAAATAGGTAATTTAACAGGGAAATTGCACCTCTGCAACTAGAAGATTGTAAGAACATATATTATTCAGATATAAGATTCTTGAAAGTATATATATGTCCTAGAGACAATCTGTATAGAATAAATATACTTTATACACATTCGTATTATTATTAATGGAGATTAATATAATATTTTGACATTTGCAATTATTGAATTATTAGTTGATTGTTTATAATATTCTATAATATGCATCCCTAGATGCTACATTGTTATTAATAATGTGAGATATTAATATTATAACGTAACTCTTAAAATAGCCTCGACTAATGATCATCGAGAATGAGATATCGATGATATGTGATAAGTCGATATGTGGTCTGCATCACATCCTTAGAGGATGTAGTATGTCTCACCTGCTACGAGTAATGACTACTCGTGATAGACACATGGATACTTTGGAAGTATTGATATACTCTGTTGATATAATGTTTGTTATACTAGTCTAAAGTATGATCAACGTGTGGGAGATAAGTCCTTAGACTTGAGGTCAATGCGCACCTTGTCTACAAAGTAATATACTTTGATCTTGTCCTAAGCTCAAATGCCTTATAGGTTGAGATACGACTTGTATTGGGTACATTACAATGTGAATTAAAGGTGGTAGTTGAGCTAATATTATGATCCATTCCTCAAATGTATATTCGAGAGAACACTCAGCTTCTCAATGATATTAGGTTGACTAAGTCGTTGGCCAACGCAATAGACATATTTAGAATATGGTCTAGTTGTCAACTAATATAGATGAGATACAATGATTAAGCCATTTGGATAGACACTTGACAAATCCTAAGCTTGATCGGGTGTGTCGTGAATGAAAGGATTTTATCTTACCACATAGAGGTTAAGTTTACTGGATTCGTGTAAACGTACTTCACATATTGAGTTCGTCTTGCGGCGCCTTCTAGGAGTTCCGCGTAGACCTTAATTTGATTAATGTCGATATGTGAAGGACTGTAGGGTCACACTATGTCGATTGTCTTTTCGATCTAAGGATATATTGAAAGAGTATTAAATATTCGATTTAGAATCGAGATATTTAAATGAATAATGATTGTTTTAATTAAGTCAAAATTAGATTTTAGATTTAATTAAGAATGTGCAGAAAAGAAAATGAGACAGTGTAGGACCACATCAGCGCCGCGACACCCACACCATAGGGCCGCGACGCCATGACCTAATTTGTCTCAAATTTTGGGCCAGGCCCAAGGTCAAACCCTAATCCGATTTGACCTAATTTTTCACCTATAAATACAAACCTACACTTCATTATTCATGACACTTGATTTTCATATCATTATTCTAAGTCTTAGAGACTCAGAATCAAAACACTCTCTCGAACCTCTGCCGAATTTCCTAGCTTTCCAAAGGAGGAATACATTGAAGCTTGGAGCTTGTAATCGAAAAGGCATTCGCGTGCGCACCCACAATTGATAAAGATTCCGGATATTGTAAACATGTAAGTACCATTCAAGTCTTATGTTTACAGTTTAAAATTATCCTATAGTCAAACAGTTCTACGTTTGTTGGGTTTGAAATAAGTTTTCAATATCCGCTGCGTACAACAACCCAACAAAAACCTACAGTGGTATCAAGAGCCAGGGCTGTTTTGTATGATTATAAGGTAATTAGTTAATAATAATATGGGTTAGAATTTGTTTAAATCTGAAATTTATGTCGTTTAAAGCTTGAAAACCTAATATCTTAAAAGCACATCATCATTGTCTCCCAAACTATTAAACAATGATGTAACCGAGGAAGTCATTCCGATATAACTCTTCTAAGTCAATGTGGGTAACCGGTTCATTGCGAACATGGTGCACTAAAGCGAAATTTCAGATAGGTCCCTGAAATCTGAAAATATTTTCTGAAAATTAAAATTGGATTTTCTGAATTTAAAGGAGTTCAAAATTGAAATTTTACTTGAGTGACTAAACTGTAAATTCTAAAAATATGGAACTTACAGAAATATACTGAAAATCAATTTCTAAAATCAAAAAATGTTTAAGTGACTGTTTGGATTAGACTTAAATTTTAGAGTTTAGACAAGTTAACTCATGATTATTATTAACTGTATATTATTGAATAATATACGAACTATATGCTAAGTGTTTAAATGCTTTCATTTAATAATTAGCATAGTATCCGCTATAACGTTTGGGGCGGCGGCGCCCAATATTTGATTAAACCATCTTATATCATGCATATTGGGTTGACGGTTCCCAACTATATGTGTCATTAGTTTTGCATGATATTAAGATGTCATATTGGATATGGCGTAAAAGAGTTGATCTTGGTTAAAACCCTGAATTAAAATGTTCCCCAAAATTTTAAATACTAGTCTAAATTAAAACGCGTCGTCCATTATAATTGTTAGAGTGCAAAATCCTTTTTGACGATAAGAGTATTTATGCCAAGCGTTTGCTCTAAGTCTACGAGGACTCAGACTCTTTCATAGATGTGTTTTAAATGTAAAGGTAAATGATAAACTTTTGTGGGTATTTACACCAAAGTGTTTGCTCACAAAAGTCAAATTTACTTAGATACATAAACACAGTTGTGTAATGGGGTTGAATTTCTTAGACAAATCTTGGCGTTAAAGTGTCGGACTAATCTAAGGACGCAAGATTAAATATAATAATTGATCAACCAAGAGTTGCAAATAAGTTTTGCAATTGGTTTAAAACCTACCAAGATGTGTTATTGAAGTTATCAGCTAAAGCAAACGCGGAGATAGCATAGGCTTGGATCTTGGCCTATTATGACCTCAATTAATATAGGTACGTATTCTACCATGGGGTCATAGAAGTATGTTAAAATAGTGGGGGCTAATTAAATAAAAGACCACGTTGATTAGCCTAAACGAATGTGTATAATAGGAAATAAATTTTGAGTTTGATTTCCAATCTATCTAATTCTTCAGATTATCAAAGATGTCGAGCTTATCATTGAAAATGTTGATTGAAATGAACAAACTTACTGAACCTAACTACCTTGACTGGCTAAGAAATTTGCGAATATTGTTGAGACAAGAGAAATTAGAATACGTGTTGGACATGGTGTTTCCAACAGTCCCTGCGATAGACTCTGCTGAATATGCCTCTTTTGATAAGGATGCTTACCAAAAACACCTAGATGATGCCACTTCAGCACAACGCGTGATGTTGTCTTCCATGTCTATGAAACTTCAGAGACAACATAAGAACATGGGTCCCAATGAGATGCTCGAACACTTGAAGAGTCTATATGACTCACAATCCCAGACTATGGAATATAAGTTACTGATAGAACTTTTTAAGTGTAAGCTCAATGAAGGGGCCAGGTCTCGCAGCATGTGTTGAAGATGATAGGGCTGATAGAGAGACTTGCTTCAATTGGAACAAAGCTACAAAAGAATATCACTACCACCCTCATCCTGAACTCTCTCCCTCATTCCTTTGAAAACTTCATAGTGATTTACAATATGAATGGAACGAAGGCGAGTCTGCAGGAGCTGCATAACATGCTCAAGACCTTTGAGTCTTCCACTTTCAAAGGCAAAGCAGTGCAAAGGCAAAGCGGTGCTCATGGTGAGCTCTACTAGCCGACCCAAGATGAAAGGTAAGGAATGGAAGAAGAAGAAGGGCAAAACAGTCGATGCGCCCTCAGCTATGAAGCCTAAGGGGGGTGTGAAAAAGAAGAAGGTGAATCCGGCTAAGGATGTATGCCTCAACTGCAACAAGAAGGGGCATTAGAAGAAGGACTGCACTGCACCAGGAGGAGGAAAAACACCAGGTGCTTGTACCTCTGGTGGACAAGGTATGTATATCATTAAAATAAATATGTCTATAAATAACTCTCAATCATGGGTATTGGATACCGATTATGACTCACACATTTGTACCAATGTGCAGGGGTTAACTGATAGGAGGAAGGTTGGAACAAGAGAGGTGGACCTATGCGTTGGAAATGGAGCACGAGTGGACGCTGAGCGCGTAGGAACTTATAGATTAAATTTGTCTTCTAGATATTGTCTAATGTTAAATGATTGTTACTATTGTACCCTCGTTAACGACAGATATCATTTCTATCCCTGTTTTGGACATGGAGGGTTTTTCCTCATATATTTATAATGGCAGTCAAGTATTGTCTTTTGATAATGTTATATATGGAACTACTCCTCTTGTGGATGGATTATATACACTAAACTGTAGTCAAGAAATATTCAATGTACAAAATAAATGAGCTAAGATAAGTAATAGAAACTTTACCTACCTATGGCATTGCAGACTTGGTCATATCAACGAACCAATGATAGCAAGGTTGAGGAAGTTAGACTACCTCGAACTATTTGACTTGGAGTCTTATGGTAACTGCGAATCTTGCTTGAGAGGAAAGATGACCAATAAGCCACTTTCTGGAAAAGGTGTGCGAGCCAAGGAGGTGCTTGAGTTGGTCCATACTGATGTATGCGGGCCATTTTCGACTCAAGCTAAAGGAGGTTTCCCATACTTCATCACTTTTACTAACAACTTCACAAGGTATGAATATGTGTATCTTATAAGACATAAATCTGAGGCTTTTGAGAAGTTCAAAGAGTACAAGTCGGAAGTAGAGAAGCAACTTGCAACAAGTATCAAGACCCTTCGATCGGATCGAGGAGGTGAATACTTGAGCAAGGATTTTCTAGATTACTTAAAGCTACATGGAGTCCAATTAGAATGGACACCTCCTGGAACACCACAGATGAATGGTGTTGCCAAAAGGAAAACCGAACCTTATTAGATATGGTTCGATCCATGGTGAGCTTCTTAGCTCTACCGACATACCTTTGGGGACATGCTATACAAACCTCAATATATGTTCTGAATAGGGTTCCTTCCAAGTCAGTAGAAAATACACTCTATGAGATATGGTGTGGCAAGAAGCCATCTCTTAAACATATAAGACCCTGGGTGCCCTGCATATGTTAAGAAGATGCTCACTGACAAGTTGGAATCCAAAAGTGAGAAATGTTACTTCGTGGGGTATCCAAAGGAAACTAAGGGATACTACTTCTATGTTCCTGAAGAACGTAAGGTCATTGTTTCCAGGAATGCAACTTTCCTTGAAGAAGAATATGTCTACAAGGAGCATAGTTGCACAGAGATAGAACTTGAAGAAATTTAAGAACCGCAAGATAACATAGATGTTAAATCCTTGCCGAATGACCAAGGCAAGAATTAAGTAGGAGTATTTGGCGAAGATTGGGTACTTCAAGTACGCCCTTCGGCCAGTGGGAGTGTTACGAGGAACAATGCAGAAATGCAAGATCCTCCTACACAACCTTTGGGAGTAGATACAATGGTTGCACCTCCTCCTATTCAGGAAATACATGAAAATGATATTCCTGAAAGCTCTCAAGTTAGTGGTTTATCCAACACACAAGAACCTTCTCACAGTCAAAACATACCAAGCACTGAACTGCAAAATAATCAACTCCGTAGGTCCACTAGGACTCATCGTCCTCCTGAAAAACTAAATCTACTTGTGGAAACACACAGTGAGATAGATATTCTCGATAACGATGAGCCTACAACCTATAGCGAAGAAATGTTGGACATTGATTCGAAGAGATGGCAAGAAGCCATGAAATCCGAGATGGAATCTATGTAAATCAATCAAGTGTGGTAGTTGGTTGATTTGCTAGCTGGGGTTAAACCCATAGGATACAAATAGGTATTCAAGAAGAAGATCGATGCATTTGGAATGTACAGACTTATAAAGCAAGGTTGGTGACTAAATGTTATAATCAACAGCCTGTGGTCGATTATGATGGAACCTTTTTACATGTTGCTAAGATTAAGTCCATTCGGATTTTGCTTGCAATAGCTACATATTATGACTATGACATTTGGCAGATGGACATCAAAACCACTTTCTTCAATAGTAATCTAGTTGGGGAGGTGTATATGAAACAACCTGAGGATTTTTCGCTTGAGTCCAAACCAAATGCTGTATGCAAGCTACAAAAGTCCATTTATGGGCTTAAGCAAGCCTCGAGGAGTTGGAACATTTGCTTTGACAAGGCTATCAAGTCATTTGATTTTGTCATAAGCAAAGAGGATCCCTGTGTTTATAGTAAGCACAATGATGGGAGTATTGCCTTCATTATTATATATGTAGATGACATATTGATAATGGAAGACAATAAGACTCTTCTACAGTCAATCAAGGAGTGGTTGTCCAGTACCTTCATGATGAAGGATTTAGGTGAGGCCTGCTACATTATGGGAATTAGGATCTATAGAGATAGACCTAATAGATTGTTGGGGCTGTCACAGTCAGTATACATAGACAAAGTGCTTACACATTTTTCTATGGAAAATTCCAAGAAAGGCGGTCTACCTATGGGACAAGGCATCGGGTTATCTAAGAAGGACAATCCTTCTAATGCTATAGAACTTGAATGCATGAAGAGGATCCCATATGCTTCGGCTATAGGATTGATCATGTATGTCATGACCTGTACTAGGCTAGATGTGGCCTTTGCACTTAATATGACTTGCAAATTCCAGCAGAATCCTGGGGAAGAACACTGAAAAGCAGTCAAGAGTATTCTTAAGTATCTTAGACGAACTAAAGATTACTTCTTAGTCTATGGTGGGGAAGAAAAGCTAGCTGCTACTGGGTACACGGATGCTAGCTTCCAAACAGATCTTGATGACTTCAATCTCAATCTGGGTACACGTTCATTTTCAATGGTGGAGCACTGAGCTGTAAAAGTTCCAAACAAGCTACAACTACTGATTCGACAACAGAGGCTGAGTACATTGCTGGATCGGAAGCTGGTAAAGAAGTTGTCGCAATTTCTGAGTTCCTGAAGGAACTAAGGGTAGTTCCGAGTGCCAGTTGTCCAATAACTATTTATTGTGACAACACTGGTGCGATTGCACAGGATAAGGAACCAAGATCAACAAACAAAAACAAACATGTACCAAGGAAGTACTACACTGGTGCATTTGCAATTATTGAATTATTACTTGATTGTTTATAATATTCTATAATATGCATCCCTAGATGTTACATTGTTATTAATAATGTGAGATATTAATATTATAACGTAACTCTTAAAATAGCCTCGACTAATGATAATCGAGAATGGGATATCAATGATATGTGATAAGTCGACATGTGGTCTCGCATCACATCCTTAGAGGATGTAGTATATCTCACCTGCTACGAGTAATGACTACTCGTGATGGACACATGGATACTTTGAAAGTATTGGTATACCCTGTTGATAAAATATTTGTTATACTTGTCTAAAGCATGATTAGCGTATGAGAGATAGAAGTCTTTAGACTTGAGGTCAATGCGCACCTTGTCTACAAAGTAATATACATTGATCTTGTCCTAAGATCAAATGCCTTATAGGTTGAGATACGGCTTGTATTTGGTACATTACGATGTGGATTAAAGGTGGTAGTTGAGCCAAGATTATGATTCATTCCTCGAATGTATATTTGAGAGAACACTCAGCTTCTCAGTGATATTAGGTTGACTGATATTAGGTTGACTAAGTCGTTGGCCAACGCAATAGACATATTTAAAATATGGTCTAGTTGTCAACTAATATATATGAGATACAATGATTAAGCCATTTGGATAGACACTTGACAAATCCTAAGCTTGATCGGGTGTGTCGTGAAGAAAGGATTTTATCTTACCACATAGAGGTTAAGTTTACTGGATTCTTGTAAACGTACTTCACATATTGAGTTCGTCTTGCGGCGCCGTCTAGGAGTTCTGCGTAGACCTTAATTTGATTAATGTCGATATGTGAAGTCTTGTAGGGTCACATTATGTCGATTGTCTTTTCTATCTAAGGATGTATTGAGAGAGTATTAAATATTCGATTTAGAATCGAGATATTTAAATGAATAATGATTGTTTTAATTAAGTCAAAATTGGATTTTGGATTTAATTAAGAATGTGCGGAAAATAAAATGAGACAGTGTAGGGCCACGTCAGCGTCGCGGCGCCCACACCATAGTGCCGCGTCGCTAATGACCTAATCTGTCTCAAATTTTGGGCCAGGACGAAGGTCAAACCCTAATCCGGTTTGACCTAATTTTCACCTATAAATACAAACCTACACTTCATTATTCATGACACTTGATTTTCATATCATTATTATAAGTCTTAGAGACTCAGAATCAAAACACTCTCTCGAACCTCTTCCGGATTTCCTAGCTTTCCAAAGGATGAATACATTGAAGCTTGGAGTTTGCAATCGAAAGGGTATTCGCGTGCGCACCCACAGTTGATAAAAATTCCGGATGTTGTAAATATGTAAGTACCATTTTTTATGTTTACAGTTTAAAATTATCCTATATCAAACAGTTCTACGTTTGTTGAGTTTGAAACAAATTTTTAATATTCGTTGGGTATAACACCCCAACGAAACCTACAATTCTTACACTATTACTTGTGTTATATGCTTAGTTAAAACTATGCACGTGTAGGCATGAGTTAATATGTGAAACTAGCTAGGAATGTCAACTAATCAATTATTGGTGGAACTACTTTTGAAAGAATAAAAAGATGGAAAAGACAATGCAGTAATAGCACTTTATATACAAAATAGTTGTTTTGATTGGACTATCAACAATCAATAGTAACACTAAAACCATGGACACAAATAATATCAATGCTAGAAAGCCTGTATTCTGGAAAAAAAAATTAGAAAACGAAAATGCAGGAATAGCACCTTAGAAACAGATTATGATATCAATCATCAATGACCAATAGTAACATTAAACCTGCTGGAATTTTCAAGAGAAAATAAAAGAAATATGCAAAAAAGAAAAGTATTGTTCTTTTTGCAAAACTGAAAGTATTATTCTTTTTGCAAAAAAGAAAAAAATACTTTTCTTTATGAAAGAGTACATCTCTTCCGGAAGCAATGCATCTTTTCCCTAAAGATTGTGTTGGTTCAGGTTCAAGGGTTAAAGACATCCTCTATAAATAGAGGAACATCTGAGCATATTTATATTCGAAGAAATATTCCAACTACTAGCATTCTTCCTTAAAAAAACTGTATAAGTTTAGTGATGCAACACTAATTCTTGTGTGTTCAGAGACTTGTTTCATTATTTCTTGATTTGCTTCATTTTATCTCGGGAGAGTATTTGTAAGGGACAAATATATCTCTTTGGAAAGTGATCCAAGTAAGGTATACGGCTTGAAGCATATCCAGATTTTTCACCACAAACACGCAATTTCTAACAAAACCATGGGCATACAACTTATAAATTTAGAATCTGTTAAGATTATGCTTATGAGATACCACCAAGAGATATGCCAGATGAATGGGATCCTTCAACCCTTAACCAATGGTTTCAGGATCAAGCCTTGGGAATAAAGAAACTCATGCTGGGAATGTTTTCTCCTTTAATGAACCCTATGTGGCCCGAATCAGATTAGTCGACCAGTGGATTCCGGATATCAAATGATTATACCCCTCCAAAAATATAAAAGACTACACATGAGATATATCCCGCTAACATCTAGTTTCAGATAGTACTCCAATTGGTCTAACAATTGCATAGATGATTCCAAGCAGCATAAAATCTCAACTAAGCACTTCCTAATGGCAACTCTCGTGACAAAACTCTGGATACATACAAATAAACTTTGCTATCTGTTTCAAATTCTCCCACAACTTCGTAAGTAAACAAAGCCTGCAATATGACATGTCGTTAAGTTAAACAACAATAACTACGCCTCAATCCTATCTCTCACTCTCTCGTTGTAAGTTTTCTAACAAGTCAAGAACCTATTCTCAACTAGTAGATATCACATATATGGATCTATTTCTTCCATTTTTCCTCCTAAGGAGATATTTCTAACCTCAATTCCACATCCAAAACAACAATATCCAATTAACTACTCCAATAAAATAGCAGAATCGTATATCCAACATATAAGCTTCCTTAAGTTCATGTAACTATTCCTTCCAGACTCCACATTGATGATAAACTTCACACGTCTCTTGTGAAGCTCCTTTTATTAACCATAGATTAGCTTTGAAAGGCCAAAAGAAGTTCCCTTCCAAAGCTCATTAAAAGCTGTCTACTAGGGTTTCGCGTGGTAATTCAGTAGAACCATTTGGATTGCTAGTTTATCAAAGTGAATGTTTTAGCTCGTAGGGTGAGGATTGTCCAAATTCATATAAGAAGTTCATGTTTATTCGATGTGGACTCTTAACCATGTAAAGAATGGTTAAAGAATAGATCTTGGGTCTAACTCAACCCCAAAAGCTAGCTTGTAGGGTGACGATTGTCTAAATTCATATAAGAAGTTCATGTTCTCATTCCATATCCGATGTGGGACTCGTAACATTATGAATAAGGAAATTCGCGTATTCAACCATTTCTATATCACATTTAATAAGATTGTTCGCGCAGAATTGGTTAATGCAATAAGGAAACTTAAAAGATACTCAATGATAAAGTCAACAATAGTTGCTAACTAAGGCCCAGTTCAAGTATAGTTTGCCTACAATTGGTTGATCAATTAATCCACTCATTTCGCCCCCAAACTCAAGAATTACTATCATACTTGTAATGTTACTATGTCTATCTGGTTTGTTAAGCTGTGAGTTTCTAAAGGGAAAGGGGAATAGCTGTGCCAAACAGCTCAATGTGATGTTGCCTAATTGTGAGCATAATATTACCCAATCGTAATCAAAATTTGGATATTTGATTGATACAGTATTTGGTTTAAGTTCTGAATTTTTTTTATATTCCGTATTTCATACCAAATACACCGTACACTGAAAATACATACTTTAGAGCTTGTTTGAATTGACTTATTTTAAGTGTTTTAAGTCAAAATAACATTTTTGTAATGTTTGGGTAAATAAAAAAATATTTTTAAACAATTGTTTTTAAGAGGGTGTTTGGATTGACTTATAAGCTGGTCCAGCTTATAAGCTTTTTTTAAAACTTATTGGAGTGTTTGACAAATTAAAAAAAATACTTAAAATAAGTAAAAATGGAGAAGTTGGTTAACCCCAACTTATTTGTTTTTGGCTTAAAAGCCATTTTGGTTTGACCATTGATTTTACACTTTAATCACTTATATTTTCTTCTGATTCCAACATTACCATCATATCTAAAAAGCCCTAAATATTTTTCACGTTTTTAATCTGGATTTTTTTTTTAAAACTCGCTTTTCTAAGAACAAATCTAGAATTTTTTTTTTTTTATTAAAAAAACCTGAAAAATATATTTTTTTAAATCTGGATAACTGATTTTTTTAAAAGAAAGTATCCTAAAAAGTCTAGATTTCTCAAAAACTTAGATTTTTAATAAGAAAAAGTATCTCGAAAAGAAGATTTTTTTAAAAATCTAGAAAATAATAATATTTTTTTCTGATTTTTAAAAAAGTTCAGCTTTTCCATATTTATTTTTTATAAAATGGGATTTTCATATTTTTATTAAAATAAATAAGTTTTTCCTGATTTAAGAAATAAAATAAGTTCTTTATAGTGTTAACAATTTTAAGGATATTTTAGTCATTTTGACATAAAAAAGTGCTTAACAACACTTATGTATCAAACACATTAACAACTTATATTCAGCTTAAGAACTTTTATCCAAACACATAAATGCTTATTTATAAAATAAGTTTCAACACTTGAAAGTTCTAAAAGCACTTATACATAAAAACCATTTTTTCAGCTAATCCAAACGGGCTCTAAGTCAAAATAACAAAAATAAACCAAAAGCCATAGGATATAATTCCTATATTACTTTTGGCTTCCAAGTCAAAAGCAATGAGCCCATTCAAAAACCTTATAATACAATACTCTTTTAGTTCCCATTTAAGTATTTTAGTTGGTTGAATATAGAGTAAGAAATATAGGGAGACTTTTCAATCTTGTGATTCTAAATTAAAATATTTGTAATATACTAAAATATCTTTTGAATTTTATGGTTTAAAACTTATCATGCATGGTGTTTGAATTGTCTAACTTATTAAATATAGAAAAAGATATTTTTGGGACACACCAAAAAGAAAAGTAAGATACTTAAATTGAAACAAAGAAAGTATATATGGAGTAGATTATAACATAAATATAAAATGCTTAATGACTTACATTCACCTTTACGGGGTTTATTTTTGTCTTTTTAATCAATCAAGTTACAATTTTAGGATAATTTCAAATACCTTACTTTAATTTGCACACTAATCTCTTTTGTGATTTGAGATATTACACTAACTTCTTCTTAGCAATTTTTTTTTGTAATAAACTTGTTTAAATGATAAATTTTTAATGTTCTTCCTAATCTACATTCTAACCTTTGGTGACATTAAGTTTGCTCACTCATCAAATACGTTCAAAGCATAGAGTAGTGGCAAATACTGAGCACGTCAATTAGTATTAGATCTAGGGGTGGCAAATGTGTCGTTTAAGTTAAAGTTGGGCGGGTAAAGATAGGTTGAATCAATAAATGAATTAATGTTCAATCACACCCAAAGCTTATTTGGGCTAAAATGAATTGAGTCAAGATGGACTAAATGATGGGTTATAATCTAACCGGTCCAACTTAGCCACTTTTCAAATATTTTGAGAAACTAAAAATAAAAAATGATTAAAAAATTTAAAATAAAAAATTCAAATAATTTTTTTATAAAATAAAAAATGATTTTTTTTAAATTCAAATAAAAAATTATTAAAAGTTAAATAAAAAATTAAAATAAAACTTATTATAAAAAACATTTCGGCCCTTCCCCGGACCCCGCGCATAGCGGGAGCTTAGTGCACCAGACTACCTTTTTTTATTATAAAAATTTTATTAAAAAATTAATAAAAAACAAAAATAAAAATTATTTAAAATATGAAAAACTAAAAAATTATTTAAAAAGAGTTAATCATATTTTGTAACTTTTACACTTCTGAGCGGAGGGCAGTTGATGGATCAATTTGGACCCATTTGATGGATCAATTTGGACCCATTTGATGGGTCAGTTTGGATTGATTATTTGTGATGGATCAATTTGAATTATCACAAATTAGCCAACTTTCAAAATTACTCTAGCCCAAACCTATTAAAATTTGGGTCGGTTGAACGGGTCAAATGAATTTGGGCTAGTTTTGCCACCTAAATTCATATGGTTATGAATGTTGAGTTGTGAAAACAAAAGTTCCACTCTATGTAGCCAAATCCTGTTCAAGTAATTGCAGCTCCTGTAATTCTCTCATTAACAAAGCTACACTTGCTAAGCACCCTCGCCCCGCACTCGGTACTACAACAACAAAAGCAACAACATATCTAATGACACAAGTGGGGTCTGATATTCCTCCAAGAATCTCATAGATAATTAAAGCAACTTGTTCCACTGATCCTCCCATGCTATAGAAGTGTGAACTTAATATAAATATATTGCATTTCTCTTTTATAATAGATGGTTCGGGCAAACCACTGTGCATAGCTGTATACAACATTGAGAGGCTAGCAAAGCACCTTTTGCACCAGGGACAAGCTCATGCTCACTAAGCTACCTGAAAAAAATAATTCATTGATTATTTTCATTAATGAATGAGGTATATATACAAGTTATAATATCCAAATATAAAAGTCCTATTCATACTATACTTCTAAATCCTAATCATACTTGTACAAGAATTCTACAACTATGGTAAGTTTGTACAGTAGTTTAATTACAATCCTAATCCTATTTTAGCACGGTACCGTGCTATATTCTATCACACCCCCGCAGTCATAGTGGGCGGTTGTCGTACGCTAAGACTGTCCCTAAAATTTTCAAATAGAACTGAGGGAAGACCCTTCGTAAAGATGTCAGTAATTTGGTATCTTGAGGGCACATGTAAAACGCGTACTTGTCCACGGGCTACCTTTTCGCGAACAAAGTGAATATCCATCTCGATATGTTTAGTGCGCTGATGTTGGACCGGATTGACAGAAAGATAGACTGCACTAACATTATCACAATAGACCAATGTCGCTTTCTGAATAGGAAATTGTGATTCTAATAAAAGATTACGAAACCAACATGATTCAGATACCACATTAGCCACGCCTCGATACTCAACCTCTGCACTAGATCGCGATAATGTAGCATGGCGTTTCGCAGACCACGAGACCAAGTTATCCCCAAGAAACATACAATAACCAGATGTCGAGCGTCTGGTATCAGGACAGTCACCCCAATCAGCATATGTATATGACATAAGAGTAGAGACGAAAGAAAGATATAAATGCAATCCATAATCAAGTGTGCCCTGGATGTACCGTATAATGTGTTTGAGCACATGCATGTGCTCAATCCGTGGGTCATGCATGAATAAACACATCTGTTGAACTACATAAGTAATATCAGGTCTCGTGAAAGTAAGATACTGAAATGCCCATGCAAGACTTCGATAATGGGTAGGATCCTCGTATGGTGTGCCTGATGTAATACTCAGCTTCGGGTTGGTATCAATCGGAGTGGAAGTAGACTTACAAGATGACATACCAGCTCCCTCAATAATCCCTGCAGCATACTTCCTTTGAGATAAAAATAGACCACCTGAATGACGCTTGACAGCAATGCCCAGGAAATAACTCAAGGGTCCCAAGTCTTTCATTGCAAATTCAGAACTGAGAAATGACATAATAGACTTGCGCAGATTATCAGATAAAACAGTCAATATAATATCATCTACGTACAATAAAATGTATGCCAGAGAAGTACCACGATGATATATACATAGAGAATGATCAGACCGACCGTGAGAAAAGTCAATAGTAGATACATAATCTGCAAACCTCTTTACCAAGCCCGCGGGGCCTGCTTAAGCCCATACAAAGACTTCTTCAGCAAACAGACATGATGAGGATGATTAGAATCTCGAAAACCCAAGAGTTGATGCATATAGACTGTCTTCTTAAGATCACCATGTAAGAAATCATTCTTTACATCCAACTGATAAATAGGCCATGTTTATTAGAGAGCCAAACTAAGAACAATGCGAATGGTAGCCGGTTTGACCACTAGACTAAACGTCTCACCACAATCCACGCCAACATGTTGAGTTTTACCATCACCTACAAGACGAGCCTTATGCCTCTCAAAAGAACCGTCAGAATTTTCTTTATGAGTAAAAATCCACACAGACCAAATAATATTAACACCAAATGGACGGGGTACTAACTTCCATGTCTTAATTTCAATAAGAGCATTATATTCATCAGTTATAGCCAATTTCCAATTCGGGTCATGTAGTGCAGACACATAGTTATGTGGTAGTGGGGATTTAGAGATATTAGAATTGAGATTAAAATGTTGTTTTGGTTTAAAAATACCCCTTTGACTATGAGTAATGGGCCCTTGAATCGAGGTAGAGTTGGGTGGATTTGGGGCAATGTGCGGGACAGTGACGGACTGGCCAACAGGGCGGAAGTCGATACTGGAGTGGGCTAGAACACTGGAACAGTACCGAGATCTGTACTGGGCCGTGTTTCTGGCCTACTGGGCAGAATCGGCGGAACAGTGGTAATGGGACAGTGTGGGTCAGCATGCAGTGGGCCTGCTAGCGTATTTTGATCATGGGACAAGTCTGATAAATAGTAGATAATATATCGTGAGACCTCGTCATCTAAAAAATTATACGAGCTAGGCACGAGACTATTCACTTTAGAAAACGGAAATTGGGTTTCATAAAAAAGAACATGGCAACTAATTATTATTTTATTAAACGATAAATCAAAACATTTGTAACCACGATGATTAGATGGATAACACAAAAACACACAAGCGGTAGAACGGGCTTGAATTTTGTTAATTGTAGTTGACGGAAAAAGTAGATAGCATAAATGTCACGACCCAAACCGGAGGGTCATGACGGGCACCTGGATCTTACTTGCTGAATACCACTAATCATATATTTAACTTCTAACCATAATTAATTATGAGCTCCGAGGGCCGTCAAAAAGTACTATGCTGACACATAGAAATGATAAACTGGAAGGGTGCTACGTAAACTCTTACAAACAGAAGAACCAAACCTATGCATATATACATACTAAGGCCGACAAGGCCATACCCGACTACTATACACAGGACAACTGTCTACAAGCCTCTAAAGAGTGCGTAACATCACAAGGTCATGACAGGGCCCCGCCATACCCCTATGCATATCAAAAATATCGTACCACGACTAGACTGCAACTCGGGAATAAATAGAGTGCTCCAATATCATCTGAACCAGCAACCTTGGTTGTTTACCTAGGGTCGAATAATCAGATGTTGAATCAACATCTATGGGATTATTGTCATCCCAGGGTAGCTGATATCGAGAGGTTCCTCATCACCTCGAAGGACTATAACCGTACACCTATTTTCAGGCAGATGTGAAGAAGAAGATATGCCCAGTTGTTGAGGTGTATACGATGGAGGGCTAGTGCTCATTGAAGTGTTGGATGAGATGTTGGCTGACATGGGTGTTGACATAGGAGAAGTTTCCATTGGTGAAAATTGAGGAGAGGGTTTTGAGAAGTTAGGGTTTGTGATTGAGGATGGAGTTTGGAATGGTATATCACTCATCGAGTAGGGTTGTACCTGAAGAGTGATTTGATTCCCCCCCCCCCCCTTTTTTTTTTTAAATTTTTCTGGGGAAAATTCGAAGATATAAAAAATAGCAAATAAGAGGAATATTTATATACATGGAAAATCTTTCTAAGCAACAAAAAATCCTTAGTTTTAGGAGTTTGAGATTTATCTAATAACTTACACCTAAAATTTTAGGATAAAAAGATAAGCATCACGGTAGGAATTTAATCTTATCATTTTAAAGTTTGAAATTCCTATAAAAATAAGGCATAAACATAGGGAGAAAAATATGATTTTTCTGTATCAGTTAAGAACAACATCCTAACAAATATCATAATCTCAAAATATCAACATCAATGTTGGCAACATTTTGGACAACACATGTATTATGATCCCGCAAGAACTTTTCGCTTTGGCAACAAATCAAGACACGTTTTATATGTATTTTTATGAGTTTAACCACTGGACCAATGTAATATTTTCCATCGTGTCCTTGATCTAATCATAAAATACATATAAAATAAATACTTATTTAAGTATTCTTAAAATTCTTTTGAAGCACTCGATAATCTTATAGAATATGAACGTTATCTTTTTAAGAGGCTTTGCCCATTTTACATAGTTGTCAATCTTTTGTTAAGGCTTTGCCTTATTTTTATACTCCTTTTTTATGATATATATGTTTTTATATATCATCGCAGCTAACGGTATTACATTGGAATCACATTCTTCTTGAAGGATCATGCGTGTGTGACCAAAAATTAATGCATTATACAGTAACAATAATCAATTTATGATATTACATAGGTAAATGTCATCTGAAATGTTAGACAATGTTTCAGCTGACATTCACCAAAAATTCCTTTTTAGAGATTACAAAGACGAAGAGATTTCTTCAAACTAGAAAAACTCTCATGGTCCAAAGCTTTTGTATAAATATCAGCTAGTTGATGAATATTGTCAATATGTTCAATATGAACTAGCTGGTTTTCGACTAAATCTCTTAAAAAGTGATGTCTAATATTAATATGTTTTGTACGTGAGTGCCGAACTGGATGTTTAGAAATATTTATAGCACTCAAATTATCATAGTACAAAATCAAAATGTTGCTAGAAAATTCATAGTCGTCTAACATGTATCTTAGTCATATTAATTGAGAGCAACAACTTCCAGCTGCTACATATTCAGATTCAGCATTGAAAGTGAGACAGTTTTGTTTACGACTATACCATGAAACAAGATTATTGTCAAGATAAAAATATCCTCCACTTGTACTTTTTCTATCATCTACGTCTCCAGCCCAATCCGAGTCACTGAATCCTATTAAATTAGGATTAGTGTCTTTGGAATACCAAATTCTCAACTCACATGTGCCAGCAACATATCGAATGATACGTCTCACGGCATTTAAGTGGGATATTTTGGGACATGCTTGAAAATGGGCACAAACACAAACACTAAACATAATATCTGGGCGACTAGCAGTAAGATAAAGAAGTCTACCTATCATAGATCGATACAATGTTGGGTCGACATTTTCACCAACATTATCCTTGCATATCTTCTGTGATGAACTTATTAGCGTTTTCATCTGCTTAGCATTCTCCAAACCAAATCTCTTAACTAGATTCTTAGCATATTTACTTTGTGAGATGAAAATTCCATCTTCACTTTGCTTAATCTGCAAGCCTAAGAAAAAAGATAGTTTCCCAATCATGCTAATCTCGAAAGTTGATGACATAGATTCAACAAATGACTTTAGATAAGACTGTGAGGTCGAACCAAATACTATGTCATCTACGTAGATTTGAGCAATAATAATATCTACACCATGATGTTTAATGAATAAGGTACGATCAGCTTCACCATGGTTAAAATTAAATTCAAGAAGAAAGTTAGTTGCACGACCATACCATGCACGAGGGGCTTGTTTCAACCCATACAAAGCCTTTTTGAGATTGTACACATAGTGTTGATGGTGAGGATCTTCAAATTCTTTTGGGTGTTCAACATAAACTTCCTTATCTAGATAACCATTTAAGAATGCACCTTTTACATCCATTGGTGTAAAGTAATTTTAGGCAACAAGCAATAGAAAGTAACAGTCTAATTGACTCAATTCTAGCCACATGTATGAAGGTTTCGTCATAGTCGATTCCTTCAACCTAAGTATAGCCTTGTGCAACTAGACGAGCTTTGTTTCTAACAATTGTTCCCGATTCGTCTGATTTATTTTTAAAAATCCACTTAGTTCCAATTACATTTGTATTATTTGGACGTGGAACTAAGTCCCAGACTTCATTTCGAGAGAACTATTCAAGCTCTTATTGCATTGCTTGAATCTAAAAATTATCTTTGAGTGCTTCTAAAACATTTTTTGGTTCTAAAGTAGATATAAAACAATAAAGCCTAACCTTTTGGTATATGGTAGACATACACACATACCTTACCATTTCTCTGTAGTTGAGTGGTTCTTTCCCTCTTGTTTTAATTCCTTCAAAAACTCTCCTTATCACTTGCCATGTTGGATGATTCTTCCTAATCCTTGATGAGGGGTCCCTTCGAACTTGATCTATCAATTCAGCATTTGACTCCTCATTCATGACCTCTGTGGTCTCTATTTCAGGTTCAGATGTTGTTTCGGGTGTGGAAACATTTGGGGCAACATCTTATTCTTCAGCAGTCTGCACATTTTCCACTTTTAGACAATCTTCACAGATAGTTTTACCTTTATGGCTAAGATTGGGTAAGCCTCTAACCGCTTCTATGAGACCATTTTTTTCTAAATTGTGGTAGTTGACATGCCTCAACTTTTGATGCCACAATGTTGTGTCATCGATCTTGGCATTATTGCATGTTTCTTGCCTTACAACAAGATAGCAATTATCACATGTTCTAGTACATGTCATGACACATTCATTAGATTCATCTGTAACTTCACATGCATTCTTATTGAACTTTACCTCAAGATTTTCATCACACAGTTGACTAATACTAATCAAATTAGTCATTAAGCCCTCAACGAGTAAGACATTTCTTAAGGCTGAAAATCCAGGAACATCCAAGATCCCTTTTCCAATTATTTTTCTTTTGTTGCCTCCTCCGTAAGTCACGTTTCCTCCGTTGAATGACTCATAGTTCTTTAGAAAACCTTTTGTACATGTCATGTGACGAGAACATCCACTATCAAAGTACCAAGAACCTGAAATATTAGTTCTTAAGTGCAGTTATAGCAAATTTTACAGTTGACATCCTTTTTGGAAACCCAAACTCTCTTAAAACATTTCTTACATTTCGGCTCAAAAATGTTGCTTCGAATGTTATCTGAAATGTTTGACAACCTTTTAGGCAACATTTTGCTCACAGAATCTTAAAGTTTGAAATAGTATGGTTTTAAGTGTCCAGGGTAGTTACAATGATGACATACAAACTTCATATTCTTTGACATATATAAGAATCTATTATTTATTCATTTTTCTTTTACAAAGCATATTTTCTCATTTTTGTCAAACAGACTAGAGCGTATAGTTTTAAGAGAGTTTTTGTATCCAATACCTGCATGTGAAGGTTTACTAAATCTGAGTATCTCATTCAACTTCGAAGTCCCGGTGTTGAGCTTGCAGAAGGTTGCTTCGGCTAGATCCAGTTTTGCACGAATCTTACCAATTTTTGTATCATTTTTGGTAAGTGCAACCTCTAATCGGGTTATTGTGCATTTTAGATCTACATTCTCACGAGTTAAAGATTTTATCTTTTTGTCAAGTTGCTTGGATTCTATGATTAAGGCTTTACAAATATTTTGTAATTCATTAATCATTTCATCTTTGCATTCAACTCGATTCATACTATCAGCCTCGCTAACAGAAATAGAGCCAATTAACATCAGAATAGTTAAAGAACTCATACCTTTCAGATGTTGTTGTTGATGCCGTTGTTTATGTTGGACCAAATGTCGTGACATCTAAGACAACATTATAGATGACATCTTCTCGGTCTGGCAGAGACTGTTCGAAAACAATGGCTGGCATTGCTTATGATTTGATTTCTTGATCTCCTTCGTCGTCACTAAGAGAGACCAACAAATTCTTGCCAAATTTTCTAAGATTGTTTGCACATTTGTTAGCATAATGACCCCAACCCAAGCATGCATCACATTGCACAGACTCGAGTTGTTTGGGATCAACTTTGGTACAATCTGAGTTGGTTCTTCTTAGTGGACTTCCTTTTTTAGCGCTTGGAAGGAATTTAGTGGGCTTTTGATTGAAGCCTTGGTTTTGATGCTGTTTAGATTTAGATTGATTTATCTCATTGTTGAACTTCCTCATCATCAAATTGTATTTCCGAGTGAATAAGGCAACATTTGCACCTTCACCAATTTCTTCAAGATTCTCATCCTCTTCTTCAATTTGATTCTCTGGGGATTGAACTTGAAGTGCCACATTCTTGCTTTTATATAGTTCCCTTTGATTCTCAACGTTCATCTCATAGATTTTGAGAATGATCATCAAGGTATGAAGGTCCATTGTGGCAAGATTGTGAGCTTCTTCAATGACGCAAATCTTTAAATTGAACTTTTCAGGAAGAGAACAGAGAGCCTTTTCAATGAGTTGAGTGTTGGTTAAAGGTTTACCAAGCACTTGACATTCATTTGAGATGTCAATCAACTTTTTAAAATAATATTTAATATCATCCATTTCTTTCATCTTTAATCGTTCATATTTGCTCATGAGCATACGTAGATTTGTTCGTCGAACACTTGAGTTACCTTCACAATGAATTTGTAAAGTATCACATGCGTCCTTAGCCGTGGGGCAGTTTTGAATGAGTTTGAACATGTACAAATCAACCCATCCAAAATTACATTTAAGGCCTTTTCGTTAAAGCTAGCATTATTGGTTTCTTCCGTCGTCCATTCGAATTCAGGTTTAATAAGAATGTCACATTCATCATCTAGCGGCATCATTGGAACAACATACTCATTGGTTATAGATCTCCATACCCTAATATCAATTTATTTGATATGAGAACGTAGGCGAATCTTCCAATAGACATAGTTTGAACCATCTAAAATGGGAAGTCTACCAATAGTCGGATTTGCCAGATCCATAGCTTGAGACAACAGGACCAATCACTTATTGTGTTAAGTGTCGGCTCTGATACCACTTGTTAGGTCCGGTATGCTATGGAACAACAAAAACAAACTGGAAATAAACTAACTTGAATGCCAATTCAGTTTCCGAATGTCGGCGACAATGTCGTCCGACACCAATGACAACACTTTAGTAAAACAGAAAACTTTAAAGAGCAATGTAGCGGAAATTTAAAGAACACAAAGGTTTAATATTTACATAGGTTATATAAGACTGTCAGTGACCGAAAGTATTGTATATATTTATTATATACAAAAATTACAAATTCCTTTCTTTATAATTTTACAAGATGAAATGAAAAGGAATTAAATGTTGAAGTCGCAGATGACTACTGCCTGAAAAATCTACCTAAATAGACATAGACAACTTCTCATTACAATTTCTCAATACAAAGCTAATCTAGAATCTAAACTGCAATTGTAATGTTGGACAGAATGTTGTCGACACGCTCAGGCAACACTTGTGATCTAATTTTCTGAGATGAATTCTCGAGAGCTCTCTTGATATTTTTGCAATCTATTTCTAGATATTGATTCACTCTTGTAGCCTCTCTATTTATAGTAGAGAGTCTTCCTTGAAAAGCTCATCGGTTGGTTGTGTAAGTTGAGGGAAAGGTGGGCAGCTTGTGTGTTTGTTAGAGAAGATCATGGAGTCAAAATCTCAACAACTTTGACTTGTTCTTCACTCGAGTGCTTCCCCAAGATTTGAATCTTTCTCCCACGTTTTACACAGCTCCTAATTCACATGCCTAAGTCATTTTTACCACTCGGTAAAATTGTTACTGCTTGACGTGAAGTAAGGCAAAACTGTTGTGAAAAATGTTGGTATGAATGTTGTGACATTTGTCCCAACATTTTTGGCAATCAACAACAGTACTTCAAGGAATATGTTGGGTCAAATGTGAGGCTGGCCAGTGGGCCGGGATGGCCCGAGCCCGCCCCGACCCCGATTAGTATAAAAAAAACATCGATAGCGGGACTCGAACCGGGACGGGACAATGTCTCGTACCGTCCCGTCCCGAGCCCGCCCCAAGCCCGCCCTGAGTCAGTCCCGAGCCCGCCCGAAAGCCCCCCATTTGCAAATATAATCGTTGCACCAACAGCCATTTTAGATTTTGACCGTTGGGCAACGATCATTTTTGGCCTCCCCCTACACCCTTAATATTTATTTTTAACCCATAAATTATTATATTTACACTTTAACCCAATTTTCCAACTATAAATAACTCATTTTTTCTTCATCTTTCTCACAAATCTTCCTACAATCTCTCTAATCTCTCAATATATCTCTCTACAAGTCTACATTGTTTACTAAATATTCAATTTTTTTTATTCATTTGGGAATTGGGAGTGAAGTTGGCAACTAGCTTGAGGATCTTCCATAAAGCAAAGTTTTAATTTTCAACCTCTCGATTACACGTCGACGTTACGTCGACGTTTGGTACATTCGTTCCTTCATTAAATTATTATCGTCTGTTTATTTTATTTAGCGCACTTAATTTTATTATCTTTAATTATTTATTATCATAATTAAAATGGAAGGATTAAGAGGTATGTTTAAGGGTAAGGGTGCTTCTTCTAGTATGGGCAACCAGGGCAAGGGTACTTCTTCTAGTCATCATATTCCCACACAGGATGATTTTTTTGATACTCAACATTTTCCTACAATACCATTAGATTTAGACGAGGAGCTATTTTCTGGAACTCAAGAAGACTTTAATTTAGACGATGATCTAGATGATACACCCACTAATGTTGATGACAACACACCCACTAGTGCATCTTCAACTGAAATACCTCATATTCCCCCTAGTATGAGACGAGGTCCAGCAAAACGACCATTAAATCAGATGCATGGATATTTTTTGATAGGGACGTAGAGAATTAAGTAGCTAGATGTAAAATTTGTAAAAATGTTTTAAAATTTAAAACTGGAAAAGGTCACGGTGGGACGGGGAGTTTAATTAGACACGTAGTAAGTGCTCATTCAGCTAGGTATGCCCAATATCAGGCTTCAAAACCGGGTGCGCAAACGTCCGCTCCATCGGAACAAGGTTCACATATTGTCCCGGACCAAGTACAGGGTCAAATTAACCCCACGACGGGGGGAATTGTAAGCCCTAAATACAATAAACATAGTGATAGGGAAGCAATATCAAAATTAGTTGTTGTGGAGGGTTTGCCTTTTTCATTTCCTTCATCTCCCGATTTTATTCATTAGAGATATATATAATCCTGCTTTTAACGGTTTTCCTAGATCAACTGTTAAGAGAGATGTATTTAAATTCGCACATGAATATCAACAATATTTACGTTATTCATTATATCATTTTAATGGCAAAGTATCTATCATGTCTGATATAGATCGTAGTACTAACGGCCATGATTATTTAACGGTAATTTGTCATTGGATAGATTATAAATGGTCTATGCAAAAACGTATCTTAGCGTATAGATATATAGATGATAGGCACACTGGTACTTTTATTGCAAAAAATATTTATCAAGTGTGCCATTATTATAGAATAACCGATAAAATTATGACTATTACATTAGATAACGCTTCTTCTAACAATTACGTTATTACAATTTTTAAAAATAGTTTAACTCCATCTTTTCCAGATCATTTTCATATAAAATGCGCGTGTCATATATATAACTTAATTGTAAAGGATGGTCTATCACTTTTTGAAGACATTCTTAGTAAAATACAATTTGCTATAAACTTTATTTTTAAAAGTAATAGAGTACAACGAAGAAAAGAATATAAAAAAACTTGTCACGATTGTGGACTACCTTATAGAAAAATTTCAGAAGAAGTATCCACTAGGTGGAATTCTTTATACGAGCAACTACTTGTTGCTTATGACTATAGAAAACCTATAACTTTATTTTTTAACTCTCATAATCAAAATTCCAACTGATATGATTGTAGCTGGTGATTGGGTAAAAATTTTCCGAACTTATTGTATTTTTAGAGAAATTTTTTCAAAAAACAAAAGAATTTTCCGATATATATTATCCTACTATTTCAACTATGTTGTTTTATATAACTCTAATATTTTTATTACTTAGTGAATATATGGAAAAACCAGCTTATATGGCAGCTATTAAAAAAATGTTTATCAAAATAAAAAAATATTTTATTCCTATTCCCACTATTTATATTATTGGTGTTGTATTAAATCCGACTATTAAAATAGACGGTACTAAATCACTTATTGAAACTATTTACGATTGTATAGAAGTACTACCACCTCCAAGTCCAAAAAATCTAAATCACCCACCACCTATAGAACAAACTAAAGAAGAAGTGTTGTCTAGCGTAGAAGACCAATGCAAAAAAATATATAGGTTTTACCAACAAGAAAATGCTAGTAACTTACCGGCTTCCTATACCATCTTCAACACAACCTCACAAAAGACATGCTGTTTCTGCGGCTAGTATTGAAAGCCTCAGAAATAGAATGTGCGGTCGTACCGCTACTAACCAAATTAGCGAGTTCGATATTTTTGTTTTGCAGGATTTTGTACCGTACCAAGAAGTTATCAATGAAGATGGACATGAAGACTTATTTGAAATCTTTGGAGGGGAATGAGAAGACCTTTCCGACACTTTCAATGATGGCCCGAGATGTTTTGAACATTCAAGCGTTATCAACTGCGTCTGAAATCGCTTTTTCTGCCGGCAGATATCAAATAGGAGACCACAGACACTCATTAGCCGGAGACGGCTTGGAATTTGCAGTATTATTCAGAGATTGGATACGAGCGGAGCGGAGAAGGTGCGGTCAACCGGAGATCAACGAACAAGAAGACGAAAACTACAACGAAATCTTATCTGAAGGTAGTGGAAGCGACATGGATCAATTTGACCAACAAATACCAATTCCAACCGAAGAACCACATGAAATTATCAAGCAATTAGAACAGGTTTTTTTGAGAATGTAATTTTTTTAATTGCAATTTTATTATGTAATTTGCAACTTTTGGACAACACCACAAAGTTGCAATTTAGACAATTATATTTGTATTACAAAAAAATCATATGTCTATTAAATAATATAATAGGCACAAAAACAGTCTTGAGATGTTTTTATTACACTATCTTGTCTTGTTTGTTGAGTTTTTTTTATACATATGTTATTAAAAAAAAAAAAAAAGGAAAACCCGACCTCATCCCGACCCCGACCCCATCCCGACCCCGACCCGATTCCGACGGGATCGGGATCGGGACGGGACTGGAGCAAGTCCCGCCAAACCCGACCCCGCCCCCTTCGCCCGCCCCGACCTGGCCAAACTCGGCCCGCCAGACCCGAGCCCGCGCCACGGCCAGCTATAGTCAAATGTTACAACACCAAGCACAACATTAACAGTTTGAATGAATTTAGTGAAAAATAAAGAAAAGGTATACAAACAAAAAAAATTAGATTCTTTCTACACCTTGTAAGTTTTAGGAGAAAAATAATACATGATGGGGAAATATGCTTTGCGTTTCCATTAAATTCCAAAGATATTTCAAATAAAAAGGAATAGAAGGGAGACATTTTTAGTTTGAAGTTTCTTGATTCATCACCTCCTTTAGGTATTTATGAATCAATTGAAGACCTGCATTTCATTTTTCAATAAAATAATTTCAACAATAATAATAGTTTTGTAGTTAGTATCAAAGAGAAAATAAGAACAAATGGAGTGAGACATAAAAAGAAATAAGATTTCATTTGATAACCCATATAAAATAAATTATCTATCACCATTGATAATACTAAATCTTCCGTCTAAAACTTGATAAGCACAAGTAAAACTAATACTAATCAACAATAAAAAGAGAGAAAAGAAATAATCCTGAAAAGAGCGTGTTGCTGATGGAGTATAAATAAGAGATTAAAAGTTCAAACTTCACTCCAACTCAAATTCATTTAAACCCAAATTCAAAAATCATATCAAATAATAAGCTATTGTATTAGGTTACCTAATTTAGGTACATGATCTATTTTTTTATTTTAAAAAAAACAACGTATACTTAAAAAAGATAGACTCAAGATCCTTCTCAATCCTTATCTTATAATATAAATATAATTACTGTTATGAAATAATAATAAAGCTAGAACAAGAGTATTGTTGAGAAAGAGAGAAGGGAGGAGAGTTCTTTATTTCTCTTGAGGGATGTTTATATAATGAAGAGAACACCTCTATTTATAAGATCTAAGTAGGGTGGTCTCAAATTCACTAATCCTAACTTTCTTTGTAGAGATAGACATTCATAATAATAAATAATATTCATAACACTCCCCCTTGAATGTTTATTTGGTAGATAATATGCCTCATTAAAACCTTACTAGAAAAAACCCAGTGGGAAATATTCTAGTGAAGGAAAAAGAGTACATATTTCTAATAATACACATTTTGGTTGCCTCATTAAAAACCTTACAATGAAAACTCAATGGAACAAAACCTTATACGAAAAAAAGAGTACAACATGTATTAACTCCCCCTGATGAGAACTTCAGTCCAAATGCTTGAGTCTTCGCATTCCAATCTTGTGCACCATCTTCTCGAAAGGTGCAGTTGGTAGAGACTTATTGAACAAATCAGTCATATTATCACTTGAACGAATCTGTTGCACGTTGATATCTTTTGGAGCTCGTGTGTGAAGAACAACTTTGGTTAAATGTGTTTTTGTCCTATCTCCTTTTATGAATCCTCCCTTCAATTGAGCAATGCATGATGCATTATCTTCATATAAGGTTGTGGGTATTTTGTCACATTTCAAACCACATTATTTCCAAGCGATTCAATTTAGTCCTAACATCAATTGGATTTATTGATATTTCTTCATTTTCTTGAGTTTGCGGCTCATTGATTTCTTCAAGAATATCAGGATTGATCAAATCTTGCATTTCTTTATGAGATTATTTCTTAGTGTCATCTTGACCATTTATTTTTCTTTTTCTAGGATTCCGATCCTTAGAGCCCAATGGTCTATCACGCTTCAGGCATGCTTTGGACTCATTTTGCTATGACACTAGTAGATGGTCCTACAGGGACATCAATCCGAATTGGGACATTCTCTGTAGGGATATGTGATTTGATAATCCTTTTTAAATCTGTAAATGCGTCTGGCATTTGATTTGCTAATTTCTGCAAGTGAATAATAATTTGGACCTCTTGCTCACAAATAAAAGCACGTGGATCAAGATGAGACAATGATGAATTACTTCACAAAAATTCCCTTTTTATTTCATTATTCTCTCCCCCTAATTTTAAAAAAATTATCTCATCAAATAGAAAATATGCAATTGATCTTATTTCAGTATCTCCATGTAAGGGAGAAATTATATCATGCTCATAGTTATAGCAAGATAAATAAATGCATCAATTGAACAAATATATGGTACTTCAGGACCAATCTAATTTTCTCATTTCAACTTCTTTTAGCAGGTAGTCTACTGCTTTTCGAAAACTCTTCAAAAGCTCCAATAATATTCAAGTCAGCAACTTGCACAATATCATGAAAGATTTTGGATATCATAAAGAGATAAGGGTAAACAAAGGTACCCCTCATTAATAAATATTTATTAAGGTGATTTCAGTATATCAACCTTAGTTCATTTAATCTGTTTAAGGATTACAAACAAGTTTTTCAATAACTTGTATATGCTTTAGGCATTTTGAATCCTTCAAAAAAATTCATATAAATTTTGTCACGAAAGTCATATAGGCTGGGATAATTTTCATTTAGTATCTAATTTACATGACATCTTCTAATGTCAGGATTGCAGATCCACTAAATTTATCCTTACCAAGATGCATCTACTTGGTAATTATTTCTACATCAACATGCTTTAAGAGACGTAGGATTCAGATCCTCATAATATTATACAATATTATGCACTATATTGTATCAAAGATATCATCGACGAGATATTATTTTGTATCGGTTTGCAATTAGACATAACTTACTGAGACCTTATCACTTCATTATTTTTCATGTACCTGAACTTCGTATGAGGTTTTATGAAGTGTTATGTCGTAGGCTCTTCAAGAGCACATTGCCTCCTTATTATGATCATTTGCTCCTCTCATTTTTCAAGGATTATTGCATTTGGAACCAATTTGTATACCATGATTCACGCATGTTGTAAACCATGTCCTTCAGTGACATTTAGGAGCATCTTGTAGCTGAAATATGAAATAGTTGGGTAAGCAAATGCTTCTAGCATTTGACTTGAATTATCGTTTGAACGAGGATCATACTGATGATAATTCACAACATATTTCTTAGTTGTTTATTCTCTCCCCCCTTATATTAGAAAAATTAACATACATTTCCACTTTCTTTGGGGAATCCATCCGCGTGCATCGTGGTAGACTCATTAATCATATACCACACAACAAAAATTATTAAATGAAAACATTTGGTTCCTAACCTTGAACCAATTATGAGGAGAGAATTTATCATAATTTATTGATATGAAGCGTACAAACGTCATTGTATGCAATATATCATATCGCAGACCAACACATGAAACTTTATTCTCATAAGCAATGGTTTAGCTATCTACTGGAGGGCATTCAACGCTAAACCAGTTTGAATATCAATCAGCATTATCAAGATGAATTGTCTTGATTACATAATCTAAAAAATTGTGCTCTCAACTCAATTATTTTGAGCAAGAAACTTCGTAAATGTCAAACTGCATGTTGACTATAAACGCACATGTGACCGTCTCATAGATGCATCTATTTAAGACATCACATTGCAGGTGAACGGACCCTTATTCACCTTTTATATTTTCCAGAATTTAGGAATTCAATCTCAACATTAGCTAGTATAATCAACTTATCATGAGAACAAACAACAAAAATAATTTTTTGAAGAATCTTCTAGTTTTTCAATATATGCCAAGTACTCAATCTGCACTTCATATTTGAATCGGGATGGACACATCACTCATACCGACTAATAAAATTATTTATACTAGTAAACTTCGAGTTTACCACGCCATGTGCTATTTATTTTAGTAAACTTCTGGTTTACTATGACATGAATTATTTTTGTGTACCAATAAACTTCTGGTTTACCGTGACATATGATTTCATCATGCTTATATTTGTGTAGTACAATTTAGATAATAATGAGGGTAATCATTCACATACATATTTCTTACCCGCTATGATTTTGAAGATATTTAATCCTCCGATTAATTATAGCTTCAATCTGATATCCTATTTACTTGAGTAAACTTCGGATTTACTACAACTTGTGTTTCGATCATAACAACTTCGTATAATACAATTTAGAACGAATTACATAATTGTATATAAGCTCTTCAGCAGACTCTAATTTATTCTCCATAATCACACATATTGTTTGGACACTATTAGTGTCATGATCTTCTAGATAATTAGTTAGCTCTTCTGGAGCACTTGATCATTAATATTGTACAATCAAATATTGCTTAGATACTGCTGGTATCATAAAAGAAATTATAGTTAGACACTACTAGTGTCATGAAATAAATAGTAATTAAATGGACATTTAAAGACAATACAATTTATAAATGATGAAAAGTAAGTTCTAAACTTTAGTATTTCAGACATGTCCTTCATGAAGAATACCATTAACATTCGAATATTTATCATCAAAGCTGCGACAGTAACCATAATATATCAATGTGGTTATAGTAGATAGTAACAAACAACATACCCAGTGAGGTTATAGTAGATAGTATTCTACAAAATATATATCCTTTTGCCTTAGAATGATATATAATAAAAGTTTTCAAGATGATTTGGCGTACGACAGGTACATGGAACAATGACCTTCATACCACGAAATAACATTTATATATGTTGTTATTCAATCTCTGTGTTGTGGTATTTCTTCATTCACTTCGGAGAATAAAACCTGGTCGTTTAGATGCGCTTTATACATAATTTTTAATAGCTCATTATTTTACTCAACCACAACAAAACACCGCTTCAATATATTTCTCAAACATTTTTCCGTTTGTCAAAAATCATACTAATACTTCTAGACCATCAAAATACATATAAAAGCATTCCTTAGTAGTACATCCCGACACATTAAGAAAATTGAAGCAAATTAAATATAAATATTTTCTTCATTATTTTGCCACCTTATATAACTCAAACTGAAGCTTGCAAGAAAACAAGAAAAACCTTTACATTCATTATAAACTCACAACAAATTTTAGGGAGTAAAAGAAGTAAATTTCAAAGTTGAACCTTTTTAAAAGTAAAATTCAAAATCTTACTACTTGGGGAGTAAAGTTCAAAGGTCTACCACTTCGGGAGTAAATTCAAAGTTCTACTACTTCGGGAGTAAATTTAAGAGACTTACTGCTTCGGGAATAAATTTTGAATTCAATACTTCAAGCGTAAATTTCAGATTTACTACTGTAAGAGTAAAATTTAAAAATTTACTTTCAAAGTTCTACTACTTCCGGAGTATAGTTCAAAGATTTATTACTTAAGGAGTAGAGTTTAAAATTTTCTACTTCGGGAGGAGTTTGCTACTTCGGGAGCAGAATTCCGAGTTTACTACTTCATGAGTATAGTATAAAATATTTAGAATATTTTTCTCAACTATTCTACCTCTTCTGGAGGTGAGTCGTGATAACGTCACTACCAAACGCACGTCTGTATATATAAGCTTTACTACAGATCATCACATTCACTTCAGGAAATAGATCTGTATTTGTAATATTTTCAAAAATTCTCATTTTTCAAGAATTGAACATCATCATCTGAACGTGCCTTAACCATATCAAATTATAATGGCTATAACTTCTTTTAAGACAATGCTACTTCTGGAGTAAATCGCATCATGCATATAATATAGAGATTTTTTTTCTCTAACATATCTTTAATTATACTCACAACATGCATATAAAAATATTACCACTTCCAATGGTTATAGGCGTAATTTAGTCTTAAGGAGACTATGACTATATCACCGCTTCATGAGTCTCTAAAATAAATTAACAACAAAAAATAGACAGTAATTTAATAAATTGTTAAAAGGATAAATCAGAGAATATTGTGATAATAATCCTTTGTCATGTTAGTAGTTGAACAACCTGTTGGCAATAGAATTGTGGGTATATCACTCGGTAATCATATAGACAATATTGCCTAACTATGCTCATAGTGATTTACTATATTTACATATTTTAGTATGCGTGTTCATGGTCTTGCAAAACATGTATTTAAACAAAAAAAATCCAGTATTTTTGTATTAATATGTATATTCAAAGAGATATCAAAGTAGTGCAACATAGATAACTCAACCGGAGAGATCACTTACCTTGGTATCATATTTAGATTTGAAATATATCAGTAAACACACTACTTTGATAATCACGCTTGTTAGAGACTCATGTTGATAACGTGTTATGAAATAATAATAAAGTTAGAACAAGAATATTATTGAGAAAGAAAGAAGGAAGTTTTTTATTTCTCTCGAGGAATTTCAAGTAATGCAAAGTGAAATTTAAATACATTACAACTCCAATCATCCTATTTGAACGGCAGAAATTGTACATTTATAGCAACTCTTATAGTAAAATCAATTCTCTAATATTTATTTAACAATTTTAAATTGAGTGTGGTATATTTCATTTAAAATAATATATTTCTATATAAATTCAAAAAGTTTATCTTTTCATGATAAGCTTAATTATTTTTGAAAAACAAATAAAGTATTAATGAAGCTATAATGGATAACTACTACACCTAAAAAATATCGTGTTCAAATCGAATGTATATGGATTCTGCGTTATCCTTTAATTTAAATTTCAAAGGTTTATCATCCAATTCAAGTTTTAAAATCTTTTAAAATTTAATTTAAATTATAAGTTATTACAATAAATAAAAAATATTGTCCTAAAATGTCAAGTGGCTTGTTTGGAAAAATAAGTCGAATACTCTTTTCATACACAATAGTTTGTAAAACTATAATATATTGTTAAAAAAATTTAAACATGAATGCAAATTATTATTATTATTATTATTATTATTGTTGTTGTTGTTGTTGTTATTGTTATTGTTATTGTTATTGTTATTGTTATTGTTATTATTATTATTATTATTATTATTATTATTATTATTATTATTATTATTATTATTATTATTATTATTATTATTATTATTTGAGATAAAAGATAATGAAACGAAAGTGATAAACATCCGATTTTTGAGTTTGAAAAGAGTTGGAAACTATTCTAATCTTGAGGATTGAGTTTTATCTTTTTATTTAAATTCAATTTTTTTATCTTTCATTCAAATTCAAATTCAAATTCAAATTCAAATTCAATTTTTTTATTTTCAATTCTTACTAACTTTTTCCTAATTATTATTAATTTTGTCCTAAAATTACCAAGTGGCTTGTTATTAGCTTACCACTTGACTTAACCACGTTTAGGGGTGGGCATATATCGGTTTTGTATCTGAAAAATATGAACCGAATAAAAATCGATTTTAAAAAAAAAAAAATGAATACAACTTTTTAAAAATAAAACGATATGTTCGGTTTATATCGCCGAACGTATCGAATTATATCGGTTTTTTCTAGTGGGCCGGGTCGGGTTGGGGAATATTTTTTTTATTTTTTAAAATTGAATTTTCAAAACTGAAATTGACATTCACACCTACACTATCATGAAATTTCGACGTTGAAATCTATTGTGTATCGTGAGATGTTTACTAAAGAAAAAGGAAAATTAGAAATCGATTTGGGGGAAAACACAAATTGATTGAAAAAACGGACGTATTTCTAAAAATTGGCTGCACCAAACTGCCTTTTGGGTGTTTGACCGGCCCCGTCTCGAAAAAATACGCAAAATCAAAAAAAAAATCGGGTAAAACGAACATCCGAGCGCAGAGTTATGACCATTTAAAGTTTTACCAATTTACAACTACTTTCTCTCCCTACATTTTATGTCAATGCTTCCGTGATATGTTAATCAAGTCCATGCCGCATGCGACTTCCATAAAAGCTTCATAGATTGGCTCCAATGGCTATGATTCAAGAGATAGTAGTAGCCTAAAAAAAATTATATATTTAATTCAATTTTTCGATTCGTATCCAAAATTAAAAAACCAAACCGAATCACAAAATCCTGATTCGGTTCAGTTTTTCAAAAAATTAATTTTTTTATTAAAAAAAAAACATAGAAAAAACCGAACCGAATTTCAATTCGGTTCGATTTTTTCAGTTCTCCGAATTTTTTGCCCACCTCTAACCACATTGCTTGCACCTCTCCTATTTTATATATATAGATATCGATATAGATTATTAATTCCACAAACATTGTTAGAAAGTCGTTGGTGCAGTACTGGTAGTCTGCACCCATTGCCGTAATTAATCTTATATAAATGTATATATGATCTGCACTCTTTATTCTCCACTTACACCCGAAGAGATAGCCAGAGTTTTGCAAGGGGTAAGGGAAAATCAAAAGAAAAAGAAAGCAATAGTGATCTTCTGTACCTGAAAAACTCAGTAGAAGTAGAAGATGTGATTGGTGATTTAAGGTTGAAAGTGACTGTCAGATCAACCTCAAGTCACATTTACAGTTACAAGTACCAAAAGAGGATCCAAGGGGTATCACCTTTAACACTGCATTAAGCACTTCACAATACAAAGTTGTTTGATAATGCTCACACATAATTATTTATATATCTTCATATAATTAATCATTCAAGCCAAATA
Source organism: Anisodus tanguticus (assembly GCA_034509755.1). Lineage (NCBI taxonomy): Eukaryota > Viridiplantae > Streptophyta > Magnoliopsida > Solanales > Solanaceae > Anisodus > Anisodus tanguticus. The sequence continues at coordinate 30,850,449 of CM067548.1, forward strand.
ATTTAGACAAGAAATTAAAGCTTTTCTTTTTCAATCACAAGTTATCTCATAAGCAAATTAGATACTTCAACAGTCACCAAAAGAAGGTAGTAAAAAATATGTCTAGTAACAAAAATGCTAAACAACTAAATCTTACTCGTGTTTGCTCGTCAAAAGAAAATAAAAATGATAGGAAAAAGGTATATCAAAACAAGAACCTTTACCTAATGATGCAAAACCACAAACATAAAAATTAGGGACTAATATTCTAGATATATGATCAATTTTTTAAGCAACCGAGAGCTAATAAGGAAACCTGAGGTTGGAATATTTTACTAAATAATATTAAAGGATGGTAAAATCAGCCCCACCAAACGTTAGATTGGGTGGCGAGGGCGGGCGCAGGGAGGGGGGTGAATGGAGTGCTAAGGGTGAGGGAGACAATCAACACAGCCCCACCAAGCGTGCAGGGAGTGCGGGGTGGATGGAGTGTTAAGGGTGGGAGAGTCAATCAACACGAAATCTCACTTATGGCACTTGTTTACCCTACATCCACCAGGAAAATCATTATCTTGATTTTTAAGGGAACTCATTTTGTCGTAGAACAACCAAATGTGGAAAAATTGGAAAACAAGTTTTCCAAACACACCCAGAATAGTGTTTGGTTAAAACCTTTAAGCTCTCAAATTACGCTTGGTGGGAAAAAATAAACTATACGAGTGATGAATAAACAAAATTGGCACGGGTTTTAGCCAAATTATGGGCTTGAATGAATTAAATTAAATAATAACAAAAAGAATTATTGAGGTTTAAGGATACGTCTTTCCCAGTCAAACACACCCAACTTATCTACTTCCTGGAAGGAAAGGAAGCGCGAGTATAATGAATTTCTACCTAGCAACTTCGATATTACAACAAGAAGCATTTCACAAGCCTGATTTTCTTCCAATTTTTCTGCATCAGTGAGCTCAGAAGAGTGATCTTTCCATGCCTGGTAAAATGACCTGTTCAACAAGAGGAACACCAATTATGGCTTATGCAATTCAAAGCAGCAGTTGATTATAAGCCTGTAAATTCATTGAAATACTTCATTTGCTCAACATAGTTCTCCCTAAAGCATTATTTAGATGTGACTTCTCTCCTAGAATCCAAACATAATAGAACCCTATCAACTTGCTAACTTCAGATCATGAAAACATCCTGACCTTAACTGTTTTGAATTACTTCATATTATTGCATGCTTTGTTTATGTACCAACCCCATATTCATCCACAGATTCTTTGTAAAGGATGTATTTGTGACACACGCGTGGAAGAGGGGGGGACGGGGACACTCAGTGATGGGCACGGACAGAAAAAACTGATCGGACAACTCGAAGAAAAGAATTTCAACTAGTGGAGAATAATAAGTATGGCAATAAATCCCAAATCCAACATCAAAATGGTGGCCAAAGGCCATCAAAAGAGCACCACATGCATGTGTTTGAACATAAGACAAGGTTGTGCATAATCCCTGCATAATGATCTATCAACAGTCTTCCGAGTCTTTTGGACTGGTCAATAATAGTCTCTAATCACAAGTACTAGAGCAATGTTCGAGGTGGTGTACATATAAGCAGCAACAGTAGATTTAACAATGAGAGGCCACCTCCCAAGCACAAGCACCCAAGGGATGTGGGGTGGCAGGTTAGTATTTTGATTTCTTTTGATTTTTCCCCCTAAAAACAAAGTGTATTTTGTAGAAAGTACTGCAGAGAGTAGTATATGTACCATCTCCAGGCAGGATTAGTTTCAGCAGGGCAATTAATCTTGGAGAAGAGGGTTGCCAACTGAATATCATCACCAGCTAAGATGTCTGTTTCTGTCAAGCAGCAAAAAGTGTAGCAAACAAGTTAGGCATTAGTTTGAAAGACAGGAAGTTGTCTAACCGCAGAAAGCAGTATTGATAAGATTACGAGTGTACCTGCTGAGGAAAGACTAGAAGAAAGAAGAAGACAAAGTGCAGAAACGACAGATGGAAGCACTATATAGTTTGTGTGTTGTAGCTGTTGCAGAAAAAGGATTGATGAGGCTAAAGTTTCTTCACATGCAAATGTCCTGTTGGTACTATTACATCCTTGCTCATTCCACTCCATCAGAGAGAGCAAGTTATTGACCTTAGATCTGTCAAAAGAATGACACAAGTCCAAATTACTGAATTTGAGGGAATGCTTTCCTACAATCACTGATGCAGCCAGCCACCGAACAAGCTTTGATATCAGAGAATCATCTGATTCTTCCTCGGATTGCAGTCTCATATTGCAACCAAAATTTTCCGGCCCATGGGCTTCTTCAATATTTGACTGCAAAGCAGTTAAAGTTGCCCAGCTAACAAACTTGGAAACCATTTCCTTGTCCTGGAAAAAACATAACAGCAAAATTGTTTTACAAATGATATGAATATAGAAAATCATACATAAACACCAAAGCAAGTAATCTCCAGAAAACCAGTACTAAAGCTTGATGGGCATAACTTATGAATTCATCACCATACTCAAACTGATTGCATTTCAAATCAGGATCTCATGGTCTAAATATATCTTGAACTCAAACTCAAGTACCACGATTATAGGTAATGACACTGTAAAAACTATTACCCAAACATGACCAAACATGTATGAAATAAAACGTTGCTCATTTATCATGCTTGGGAGCTTTTAAAACTTCTTTTAAACATGTCCCATCACCATTATCTGAATCATGCCAAACTGAAGCTCGACTTCACTGGCTAACATACTGTACATGGCAGCAACAATCAACATTGCTGTCTTTACTACTATTCGCCTATCTCATTTTTAATGCGTTCCATTTCTTTTTGTTCTGTCTTCTTTTTTTGGGTTGGGGACAGGACACATTTCCCGAATAAAGACAAGAAAAGAGGATTAGAAAACATAATATCAAACTAGCAACTAGAAAGCTTAAGTTATTGGCATGTATGAATTGCAAATTCAAAATCATGGAACATTCTAGTAAAAAAATCTCACTTGCTTAAAAGGTTAAAACGGAACCTGGGAAAGCATACAGAAACGGAACAACCCATGGACTTTATCAGCTTAATGAATTAATTTCAAGAGATAAGGCTTCCCAGCGTGGTGAAGGTAACAAAGAAAGTTGGAAAAAAAAGTAGAAATAAGGAAAGGAGCATAGGAAGTAAATGAATATGATATACCACTTGCATAGTCGTTAGTGCACAAGTTGCTCTAAAATATAATTTCAAATGAAGCTTAAATACCAAAAGCAGACATTCAGATTACCAGTGTTACCCATGAACAGACGTTGCTCATCAATAACGCATTGCATTTCATTGGTAACAGCCAGAATCATGATTGCCACACTTACCTCAGAACTCACTGCCCTCGTTTTTGGTGTAAAATAACCACATCTTAAATTTTTTTTAAAAAGAACTCTAGAAATGGATCTATATCGCCAGACGACTCAAAACAAATCCGACATTAATCAGCTAAAACAAAACCAACGAGAAGCATCATTTCAGTGAGTCCCAAAATTGATCAAGCCAAGTGCAACATCACTGGTCATTCTAATGTGAAAGACAGTACAAGCTTGGGTTATGGAATACAAAGACAACAGCAGGCCCAATCCATTTTGCATGCTGATGAGTGAAATATTGGTGTCATTTCATCAAGTGTGTCACACACCACAGTCCAGGATACGAATCGGTAGCTAGTCAATAGATATGTTATCTGGGAGAAATCCTACATCATCAATAAATGTGACGGAAGTCACATATCGAACCTGTACGAAGTCAACACTACGGTCTTGCATCACTGGCAACTGGAAGGTGAACTCGACAAAGTGTCACCAAAAGGGGTTCTAGTCCCACATCCAATGCAACTAAAGGGAGCATGATATGATCGTTTAGGAACTATTCTCGAATTTAAAAACAGTTTTTCTAATGGTACTTCGGCAATCTGTCATGCGTGTCCCACAGGAAAGATCCTCTTGGTCATACTTACAGATCTTGAATTGACGAATTCTACTTCTTTCATTGAGCGGATGAATAACTTATGCCACAGGACAATAGCAAAAGTGAAAAAATACAAACAAGGACACACAGTTCCCCCAAAAGCAGTAAGTATCTAGTCTTGCACAAATGCATTTTTTCGAAGTTATCAAAGTGCACTCCATGTTTAGCTTGCAGCAGAACATAAAGCTTCCTATCAACAGATACACAGTTTATAAAAGTGAAGGGGGAATACCATTCGCAAAATATTTACTGGAGGAGTGCTCATAAGTACAGCTTCAAGTCCAATCTGTGCAACAAGACTTTGCCTTCCATCGCAGCATTCATCAACAACTTCACACAACTGAAGTAAACTCTCACCAGAGAGGGTGAAATGTGGTTGATAAACTTTCCTCTTTTGGGATATCCTCAATGCTGATCTCAATATTTGTAGAATCAGTTTAACAAGTTTAGTATTTACTTTAAGCATTTCAACACCTTCAATTAGCATCTTGTATATATTGCATGAGAGTTCCAACAGCTGCTCCAACGCATATTTCTGCATCCACTCAACAGCGTATCTCGACAAAACGACATCATTTAGTGCCTAAAACAAGAAACACGTATTTTGTGTTAAGAGAATTTTGTTTTGCGGTGAACACAAAAGCTTTCAGGGAAATAAAACAGTTCAAAATGCAAAACTGTAAACAGTATTCAGCTAGAGAGCAATGACTTTAATTTGGAAAAATACCATAAGAACTATTGCTTTGGAGGGGCTGAATTTGATTTAAGATGGCAATGGAGAGCAGCGATTCTGAAACAGAATTAAGTATAATGTACAGTGTCTAACTGTGGTGGAAAGTGATGCAGCATATTACTTAGAACCTAAATATGATAAAATTTGGCAGATACCCAGGGGAATAAAGGTTGACACTTGCAATTTTTTCTTGTTAACCCAGGCCAGATGATCTGTATGGAATCAACAAAAGCACTTTTAACCAGCCAATCAGGATCAAATTCACGGAAACCAAGTTTCTTCGATTTTTTTTATAACCTAGAAATCGCCGACACCTAGGTAGGGGGGGCATGGATCGAAACTCGGTGGATAATGGGCCTGCTCTCCTCTACCCATCTACTTCTAAATACCAGGCTTTTGTCAGCGGTAGTGTTTGAACCCATGAAGTGCAGTAACCCACCACATCACAAGCTGCACCCTTACCACTAGATAAAAATCCCTGGGGGCAGTTTCTTTGATTGGTTTTGGTGGCTATAGTTCGATACTTCACCCACAACTTATTAGTATGTCACTGATTTTTGGAAGTCATAACCCATGGCTATTACTCTATTTCAGCAGGTTGAATTGAAGACTTTTCTAAATGAACACAAACATAAAATTACTAACATGATTAATATAACTTTTGAGCAAAATATATTTTGATCTTTCGTACTGCCTAAAAATACAAATTAGAAAATGATATACATGTAGGTGCTAACTCAGACATCAATCTACCATACCCCAGAAACACTCTTGACAATCAATACATTGACATGCATCCTAACATATAGATCATCGATAAGTTTAATGCAGACATGTGTTGCTCCTCAGACTTCACTCACGTCCGTATAATAGCCTCCCGTCATTAAGAAACAAGAAAATATATTTTCTCTAACACCTTAAATAGTCAAGAGAGAACAAAATAGAAGGGACAAAAAAACTCGATATTTTTAAATTACTTAATAATGGGAATAAATACCTCCAGTATAACAGTCAACTCAGCAAATGAATTTCTTCTGCATCGGCTCCAAGAAAGAGATGAAACAACAATGGATGACCATGAGATCAAGCCACACTGTTCAACCAAGTACCTGGCCATCTTGGGTATTCTGACAGACTTCTTCACTATCTGTGCAATATAAACCATCCGAATGAATTCAGCTCTTGCTTAAGAGAGGCTCATCACTCTTAGAAAAGAGAAACATGATCAAGCAGAAAAACATCTTTTGGATGGAGAGGGTAAATACAAGTTCCTATCAAGAAAAAAATCAAAAATTCTGTTCCGCATTAAACCAACAAATTAAAGACCACATTCTATTCCCCATTAAATCAACAAATTAAATATCACATTCTTTTGACAGTCTAACTATGTGGAACAAGAACTTCATGTACTCAAATTTTTTGACTAAAATATGCACTTAAAAGAGGAACAAACTTGCCAATATGTGCACTTGTAGCATTTTTGAAGTTAATACTTTTACTGTGTAAATTGGGAACCCCTGTATACAAGAGGTCACAAAGGTTAATAGTTGTACTTACAGGATTACCTAAAAACCAAAGGATAAAAATACACTCATTTTTAGAATTTTACTCACTTCTTATCTACCGCATGAAAGGATAACCTAATAAGCTGCTTAATTTAAGCTCCCAAAAAATACTTCTGAGGCAACAACTGCTTCATTTTGAACCTGGTATTGAGTTTGCTTTTGATGTATGCAAGTGAAAGAAACTATTTTGCACACCTCAACTCAAGTAATAGAAAGCGAGAGAACAGAAGAGGAAGAGATTTAGTTGAAAACAGTAATCCCACCGGAGGAAATAAAGCACTACAACACACTGGTGAAATTAAACTTCTAATTCTGAATGACTCCAGTTAATAAGAAATTAAACCAATAAATATCATAGCAGTTCGTTTGTTCCTTTGATGATTGGATCTCATAATGAATATGGAGGTGATGGTAGCAGCTATTATGGCTCTGAGTTTATCAACACAATATGCATAGCTAAAATGCTATTAGTAGAATCCGGTCTTCAATGGTAGAGGTGATTTTGAAAGAACAAAAGGTGTTGGGGTCGATGGTGACAGTTCACTGGTCCCTTGATTTGTTCGTCTCCTGGCCAGTGTTCAGGAAAGCGTGAAGCGGAAAAAAGCGACAAGGCCCTGCTTCACGCTTAAAGCGAAGCGCTCGCTTCATTGAGGTGAAGTGCAATTTTGTAAAAAGGACCAACATAAATAGAGACAATATATATAAGCTAAAATTCAAATTAAAAACTAAAAAGTAGATATCACAAAATCCTCCATAGACCATAGGACAAACAAAATCAAAGCTATTAATGGTTCAACAAGATGTTTGTGGTACCAAATTCTGCTGTTAAATGTATCGTCACAAAAAACACATGTAACTTTGCTCCTATTGACCGCACTAGCTCTTGTACCATATGTCCAAGTCGGGTCAGACTGGGACATTTTTTAATCACTGTTAAGATTTAGGGGGGGGATCAGCAACATATTCAACAAGAAAACAGAGCAGAAATTGAACAAAAAACAGAGCATTAATGCTGAGTTTTTAAAAAAAAGTCTGTTCAAAAAAAGAACAGAAGCAGAACACAAAAAAAAAAAAAAAAAAAAGAGCAGAAGCAAAACTGGAAAAAAAAAAGGAGCAGAAGAAGAAGAAGAAACCCTAGCACTAGCAGCAGCAGGCATAAGAAGAAAGAAGAAGAAAGGGGAAGAAGGGTTGAAAACCCTAGCGAGAAGCAGAACAGAAGTCGCGAAATAGGAGTTTGTGCTGAAGTTGGACTGTTTTTTTCCCTTTAAAATTGACCTTTAAAACTTAATCAACATAAAGCGATCACTTCATGTCGCCTCTCGCTTCTCTTGCTTCAGCGGTTCACCACTTGAAGCGTCCGCTTCTTTTGGTCGAGCTCGCCTCAGGAAATCGGAGTGGCAGACCCTCGCTTCGCCTAGCTTCAACGCTTAAAGCGGTGAAGCGAGCGCTTTCCTGAACACTGCTCCTGACTACATGCAAAATTATAAGAGTCCACTCTTATGGAGTAAATAAAAAAGCTCAAGATACAGCAAACTGAGTTAAAAGGGTGTTGGGGGGATGTCCAAGTCAGTGAGGATGATCTGGAATGCAGTGCCAGCTTGTGTATGTTGAGTAATATCGAAGGAAAGAAATGTAAGATGCTTTGAAGACGAAATAGAGGCTGTACAGAAATTAAAGCATACTTGCGTATGGCTTTTTGGTATTATCTAGGGCTGGCCAGTGGGCCGGGACAGCCCGACCCGAGCCCGCCCCGGTCCCGCCCCGACCCCGCCAAAAAAAAAAAAAAAAAAAAAAATTACGGGGGCGGGACTCGAACTCGGGACGATGTCTCGTCCCGCGAGACCCGAGCCCGCCCCAGGCCCGCGAGACCCGACCCCGCCCCTTTGCAAAAATGACCGTTGCACCAACGACCATTTTAGATTATGGCCGTTGACCAACGGCCATTTTAGCCCCCCCCCCCCCCCCCCTCTCCCCCAACCCCCCACCCCTTAATATTTATTTTTAACCCATAAGTTATTATATTTACACTTTAACCCAATTTTTCAACTATAAATAACTCATTTTCTCTTCATCTTTCTCACAAATCTTCCTACAATCTCTCTAATTTCTCAATATATCTCTCTACAAGTCTACATTGTTTGCTAAATTTTCAATTTTATTTATTCATTTGGGAATTGGTAGTGAAGTTGGCAACTAGCTTGAGGATCTTCCATCGAGCAAAGTTTCAATTTTCAACCTCTCGATTACACGTCGACGTTACGTCGGCGTTTGGTACATTCGTTCCTTCATTAAATTATTATTGTCTGTTTATTTAGTTTAGATCACTTAATTTTATTGTCTTTAATTATTTATTTATTTATTATCATAATTAAAATGGAAGGATTAAAAGGTATGTTTAAGGGTAAGGGTAAGGGTGCTTCTTCTAGTAGGGTCAACCAGGGCAAGGGTACTTCTTCTAGTCATCTTATTCCTACACAGGATAATTTTGTTGATACTCAACATTTTCCTACAATACCATTAGATTTAGACCAGGAGCTATTTTACGGAACTCAAGAAGACTTTAATTTAGACGATGATCTAGATGATATACCCACTAATGTTGATGACAACACACCCACTAGTGCACCTTCAACCGAAATACCTCCTATTCCCCCTAGTATGAGACGAGGTCCACAAAACGACCATTAAAATCGGATGCATGGACATTTTTTGATAGGGACGTAGAGAATCAAGTAGCCATATGTAAAATTTGTAAAAATGTTTTAAAATTTAAAAGCTGGAAAAGGTCACGGTGGGACGGGGGTTTAATTAGACACGTAGTAAGTGCTCATCTAGCTAGGTATGCCCAATACCAAGCTTCAAAACCGGGTGCGCAAACGCCCGCTCCATCGGGACAAGGTTCGCATACCGATACATCGTCCCGGACCAAGTATGGTCAAATTAACCCTATGACGGGGGAATTGTAGGCTCTAAATACAATAATCATAGAGATAGGGAAGCAATATCAAAATTAGTTCTTGTGGAGGGTTTGCCTTTTTCATTTCCTTCATCTCCGGTTTTATTCATTACATTAGAGATATATATAATCCTGTTTTTAACGGTTTTTCTAGATCAATTGTTAAGAGAGATGTATTTAAATTCGCGCATGAATATCAACAATATTTACGTTTTTCATTATATCATTTTAATGGCAAAGTATCCATCACGTCTGATATAGGTCGTAGTACTAACGGCCATGATTATTTAACTGTAACTTGTCATTGGATAGATTATAAATGGTCTATGCAAAAACGTATTTTAGCGTATAGATATATAGATGATAGGCACACCGGTACTTTTATTGCGAGAAAATATTTATCAAGTGTGCGATTATTATAGAATTACCGATAAAATTATGACTATTACATTAGATAACGCTTCTAATAACAATTTCGCAATTACAATTTTAAAAAATAGTTTAACTCCATCTTTTCCGGATCATTTTCATATAAAATGTGCGTGCCATATATATAACTTAATTGTAAAGGATGGTCTATCACTTTTTGAAGACATTCTTAGTAAAATACAATTTGCTATAAACTTTATTTTTAAAATAATAAAGTACAACGTAGAAAAGAATATAAAAAAATTTGTCATGATTGTGGACTACCTTTTAGAAAAATTCCACAAGAAGTATCCACTAGGTGGAATTCTTTATACGAGCAACTACTTGTTGCTTATGACTATAAATTACCTATAACTTTATTTTTTAACTCTCATAATAAAAAGCCGGTGATATGATTTTAGATAGTGATTGGGAAAAATCTCCGAACTTATTGTATTTTTAGAGAAATTTTTTCAAGCAACAAAAGAATTTTCCGGTATATATTATCCTACTATTTCAACTATGTTATTTTATATAACTCTAATATTTTTATTACTTAGTGAATATATGGAAAAACCAAACTTATAAGGCAAACTATTAAAAAAATGTTTCTCAAAATAAAAAAATATTTTATTCCTATTCCCTCTATTTATATTATTGGTTCGTATTAAATCCTACTATTAAAATAGACGGTACTAAATCACTAATTGAAACTATTTACGATTGTATAGAAGTACTACCACCTCCAAGTCCCAAAAATCTAAATCACCCACCACCTATTGAACAAACTAAAGAAGAGGTATTGTCTAGCGTAGAACACCAATGCAAAAATATATATAGATTTTATCAACAAGAAAATGCTAGTAACTTACCGACTTCCATACCATCTTCTTCATCTTCAATACAACCTCACAAAAGACATGTCTTGTTTCGCGGCTAGTATTGAAAGCCTCGAAATAGAATGTGTGGTCGTACCTCTACTACTAACCAAATTAGCGAGTTGGATATTTTTGTTTTACGGGGTTCGTACCGTATCAAGAAGTTATCAATGAAGATGGACATGAAGACTTGTCGAAATCGGAGGGGAATGAGAAAACCTTTCCGACACTTTCATTGATGGCTCGAGATGTTTTGAACATTCAAGCGTCGTCAATCGCGTCTCGAAAGCGCTTTTTCGCAGCGAGATATCAAATAGGAGACCACGGACACTCATTAGCCGAAGACGACTTGGAAATTGCGTATTATTCGAGAGATTGGATACGAGCGGAGTGGAAAAGGTGCGGTCAACCGGAGATCAACGAAGAAGATGATGAAAACTACAACGAAATCTTAACCGAAGGTAGTGGAAGCGACGTGGATCAATTTGACCAACAAATACCAATTCCAACCGAAGAACCACATGAAATCATCAAGCAATTAGAACAGGTTTTTTTGAGAATGTAATTTTTTTAATTGTAATTTTATTATGTAATTTGTAACTTTTGGACAACACCACAAAGTTGCAATTTAGATTTTAGACAATTGTATTTGTATTACAAAAAAATCATATGTCTATTAAATAATATAAGAGGCACAAAAACAGCCTTGGGATGTTTTTATTACACTATCTTATTTTGTTTATTGAGTTTTTTTTATACATATGTTATTTTTTTTAAAAAAAAAAATGAAAACCCGCCGTATCCCGCCCCGAGCCCGAGCCCGAGCCCGACCCCGCCCCGAGCCCGCCCCGACCCGAGCCCGACGGGATCGGGATCGGGATCGGGACGGGACGGGACTTGCTCCAGTCCCGCCAGACCCGACCCCGCCAGACCCGACCCCGCCAGAGCCCGCCAGACCCGACCCCGCCCCTTCTCCCGTCCCGCCAGACCCGAGCCCGGCCCACTGGCCACTCTTAGTATTATCTATAGGATGTGAAAGACGAATTTAGCATGCTTGACTTAATAGACTCACTACAGGAGTAGGATCTTATATAGGTGAAGCCTTTTCTTTTTGTTCTGTACAGAAAGGTTTCTATCTTTATAATTCCCTGACACTAAATAAGTGCCAGATTTCTGATTTTAATATAATTACTCTTACCATTTTCAAAAAATAATATTTAACTATAAACTAAAAATAACTAGGCATTTGGTTTCAGTTAAAAATAGATAGGCATCATCATCTAGAAGCATAAAAGTAAAAGACCGCTAGAAACTCAGTAAAGTAATCAAGAGCCAAAATAAAGGAAGAACAAAAGACATCAAAAACCACAAGAAACATGTGACATTGTTACCTGGATAATCAGCTTCAGTTAAATGAAAAATCACCAAAATGCCAAAGACATTAACCATCAAAAGGCAACCACGAAAACTTGGAATAGCAAGCAAGACAAATACACTCCAAAAGTAGGAGAAAAAGAAACAACAAAAACATAGGACTTCAATTACCTGAACAATCAACTCCTTCGATTCATGATCAGAAATAGGAGAAACATAGAAACTGAAAAGGGTCTCAAAAATGCCATTTCTGATGTATATCTGAGCATCATCATCCATATTCAACCCTGAGTACAATAGACGTAGCATCCACAACCTCTCTGTTCTAAAATTAGTTGAGATACTCCAGAAAAAAGTCTGGAACAATGGTATACCCTGTTAAAAATCAGAGGGAATGAGAGGGGAAAGCGCTGTTAGACTACTTAGTGAGATAATGATCACATTAGACTGAACAGTTGATCTTTAGGACAAATGGCACTTATAAATCTTCAATATGAAGGATATACCTTCATATTTGCACTTGGTGAGCGCATCAGATAATTACTTATTGCCGAATAATGGTCATGTGAAGGATCCAAAAGTACATAAGAAGCCTCTGCAACAAATATGGCAGTTACGGATGAAATCTTCTGCCAAGGCTTTTCAATACCATTTTGCAAGTACGACATTAGAAGACGAAGTCGCATCACATCCTTCCTCTTCTGACATTTCTACAGGCAACAATAGAACTTTATAAAATCATGACATGATACTTCTACTAAAGATTCATTAAAGCAGCTCTGGAGAGATATCAACACCTTTTCCTGGAATATAACCAGCCAATATGACTGATTATTATGATTAGCAGTTGATCATTACAGATTACCCTATTTCTCCTATATAGGTAGGGATCTTTTATCAGACAACATCGGATGATACTATTTTATCACAAAATTCTATATATTTGCAGGCACGGCCACATCATTTGACCTACAAAACTTTCAGTTCATAATACTGGCCTCTCTTAATAGCCTTTGTTTGAGAAGCACCAGAAAAATACATAGGCTAGTAACTGCTAAAATCCATGGTTCCCAATACTTCATCATAGTTTTAACAGCTAATATAAGCTTAGTTTAAGTCTCTTACAATTGCTCAACACTGTTATTAAGATGAGAGTTGAAGTTTTATTGTATTTAAATAGAAAAGAGTAAAGTTACTTCGGAATAAGTTCAATTTTCGTTAATATAAAAGCGTACCCAATGGTACTTTTTGATGAAAAGATGTTGGGAAACTGCTTTCCTTTAAGAGAAGTGGACACTATTTCAAGAAAATTCAAAATAAAGTAAGAACAAAATTATGCGATGCAGGGAACACCGAGAAAGGTACTTCACTAGCATCTACTCATGAACCCTCTGTCCAAAAGAAAACTCATGGTTCAGCCACGACTCCTGAGGGTCTAATTGCCTGCCTTCTGTAAATGGATTGCCTATTCACTAAGTTTTTTTATGACAAACGTACCTGCAGCCGCTACTTATCGAGTGCACACAGGGCAAACTCCACTCTTGTGCAATAGCACACAAACCACACAGGAGAGATAACCCGCACTAGGCAAGTAGCTCGACACAGAAGGCAAATCCCCAGCTATCGTAGGTAGGGGGTTTTGAACATGAGACCTCCCTTAGGGAAGCCTCATGCTCAACCAACTGAGTCACCCTTGCGGGTCACTAAGTTTATCGTACAAATACTCTTAATGATAAGAATTTTCAGGAATCCCCTTAACTAACATTCTTGTCAAGTGCCAGGATAAGTCCATTTCCTACCTAGGCCTTCAATCAACTACTTTCTAGTTTATCCAGGATAATAATAAATACAACAACATACCCAGTATAATCCCACAAGGTGGGGTCTGGAGAGGGTAGAGTGTACGTAAACCTTACCCCTACTTTGTGAAGGTAGGGAGGTTGTTTCCGATAAACCCCCGACTCAAGAAAAGATGCAAGACAACAATAATTATAGACAGTAATAGCAAAATATAATAAGATAAATGAGGTAAAGAAACAAACAAGTCGTAGCAGAGAACTAAAAAATAAGCAAGTTTACAAAGATAATAATACTCCTAGTACGGAAAAGAAATCCTCGCGACAGCCTACCGGCCCTCTACCCTGTAGTCGACCTCCACACCCTCCCAGCAAGGGTCATGTCCTCGGTAAGCTGAAGTTGCGTCATATCCTGCCTAATCACCTCTCCCGTGACTTCTTTGGTCTACCTCTCCCTCTCTTCAGGCCCACCACTGTCAACCTCTCACACCTCCTCACAGGAACATCTACGCATCTCCTCTGCACATGACCAAACCATCTCAACCTTCATTCACGCATCTTGTCTGCCATGGGGCCACTCCCACCTTGTCCCGAATCATTTCATTCTAAATCATATCTCTCCCGGTATGCCCGCACATCCATCACAGCATCCGCTCATCTTCTAGACATGAGCTTTCTTAACTGGCCAACACTCCGTTTCATACAACATAGTCGGTCTAACCACTACTTTGAAAAACTCACTTAAATCTAGGCGGCATTTTATTGGTAAAGAATCTAGGCGGCACATTCATCGCACGACACACCTGATGCGAGCTTCCATTTCACTCATCACGCTCTAATACGATGTGTGACGTCGTCAATCTCACCATTGCCTTGGATGATCGACCCCATGTACTTGAAACTTTCTCTCTTGGAGATGACCTGAGTATAAAGTCGCACATCCTCATCCGCTACATGAATAACGTCACTAAACTAGCACTCCAAGTACTCTGTCTTGGTCCTGCTCAACTTGAAACCTTTCTACCCCAGGGTCTATCTCCAAACCTCAAGCTTCACGTTAACATCGCTCCGCGTCTCGTCAATCAGTACAATGTCATCTGCAAATAACATGCACCAAACATCTCCATAGCACCTCCCTCAAGACTTTGTTGTATGCCTTTTCTAGGCCAATGAATACTATGTGCAAGTCTCTCTTCCTCTCCCTATATTGCTCCACCAACCTTCGCACAAGGTGAATGGCTTCAGTAGTAGAACTCCCCAGCATGAATCCGAACTGGTTCTCTGAAATAGACACTATCTTCCTCATCCTTGCTTCCACCACTCTCTCCCACACTTTCATTGTATGGCTCAACAGCTTGATACCCCTATAATTGTTGCAATTTTGGATATCCTCTTGTACTTGTACAATGGGATCATCGTGCTCCATCTCCACTCTTTAGACATCTTCGACGTCCTAAAATAACATTAAACCGCGTGAGCCACTCCAAGCCTCCTATGTCCGCATTCTTCCAAAAGTCTACTGAAATCCAGACCGGTCGTTCTGCCCCGGCTCATCTTACACATAACCTCTTCCACCTCCCCAACCTTGACCCGCCTACAGTACTCAAACTCGCGGCTACTCTCAAAGTTCTCCAATTCACCCAGTACGATGTCCTGATCCCCCTCTTCATTCAAGAGCTTGTGGAAGTAAGTTTGTCATCTACGTCTAATCTAGGCATCTTCCACCAAAACTTCACTTTCCTGGTCTTTGATACACTTTACTTGGTTATGATACACTTCACTTTGTTAGGTCACGGGCCTTCCTCTCCCTCGCCTTGGCTAGCCTGTACAATTTTTTGTCTCCGCCTTTCTCCCCAAGTTCTTCATACAAGCGTCCAAACGCTGTAGTCTTAATCGTCGTTATTGCTAACTTCGCCTCCTTCCTCGCCTTTTTATATTGCTTCTTGTTTGTCCTCTTTTCTCCTCGTCTAAGCTCTCCACTAGCTTTGAATACGTTGTTTTCTTCGCTTCCACTTTACCTTGGACCTCTCCGTTCCTCCACAAGTCCCCTTTGTATCGCCAGAGTAACCCGTCGAAACCATTAGCACCTTTCTAGTCGCTTCCCTAATGTTAGTTGTCGTCGTGGTCCACATACTACTCGCGTCCCCGCTACTCCCAGGCTCCCAACGCCAGAAACTGCTCACCCAACTCCTGAGCATTGTCCTTAATCAAAGCACCCCACCTAATATTAGGTTAACCATACATAACCCTTTTTCTCCTTTTCCTCTTTATCTTTAGATCCATAACCAATAGCCTATGTTGGGTCGTGAGATTCTCGCTCGAAATAACCTTGCAATTCGTGCATAAACCTCTGTCGCACTTCCTGGAGAGTAGGTAATCAATTTGGGTCTTGGCCATCGTACTACGAAAGTGACCAAGTGCTCCTCCCTCTTCTGGAAACTAGAATTTGCTATCAACAAGTCAAAGGCTTTCGCGAAATACAACAGCGACATTCCTCCCCATTCCTATCACCAAATCCGAAGTCTCCATGCACATCATCGTCACCCCTAACGGACACCCCGATGAGACCATTGAAATCACCTCTAAGAAAAAGCTTCTCTGGGTGAGGAATACCACGCACTACCTCGTCCAAATCCTCATAAAATTCCTTCCGATCTCTTCATCTAGGCTTGCTTGAGGTGCGTATGCACTAATCACGTTTAAAGTGTGCCCTCCAACTACTATATTAATAGTCGTAAGCCTATTATTCACCCTTCTGACCCCTACCACTAGATCACGGAGCTCCCTATCAACCAAAATACCTAATCCATTCCTACCCTGCCTCCTGAGAACCAAAGCTTATACCTATCTACATCCCGAGCCCTAGTTCCCACCTATCTAGACTCCTGGACACATGATATGTTAATCTTCCTCTTCTGGAGAATCTTAGCTAACTCTATAGACTTCCCCGTCAAAGTCCCTATGTGCCAGGACCCAATTATCAACCTAGCGGCCCCTTCCTGCCCTTACCACTCTCGCCCCCACCCCTCGCCCCACCCGAGGAATGACCTCACTCCATCATCATTTACCACAGCCACTATGTTTTCTCAAAATATATTTATGTAAATGTACAATACACATATCGATGATTGGATGCTCCTCAGAGAGAATCATGTTTTTATTCTCTATGACCACATACACAGACAACTAATAAATTTGACATGAATTGTCAATTAGACACTTCAATTTTGCTTAAGTGACTAGATAGACACCTCAACTAGACAGGAATGTTTCTCGTGAATGTAAAAGTCTGACATGGCATAGACCTTATTGCACACAAATTTAAACGCATAAATGTCTTGAAATGAGCTAACATGGTTCTATTTCACACTTCTTATTGACTTTATTTGATTTAAGTGTGAACACAAATCCAACACATTTTGCCGGTAAAATGTCCAACATGGGCACCACCACCACTTCCATAGTTATCGAACCAACCACGCACTACCGTCTTTGTGTGTTGCTACATAGACCTTATTACACAATTTTAAGTGCATAAATGGCTTGAAATGAGCTAACATGAGTTCTATTTCACACTTCTTATAGACTTTATTTGGTTCAAGTGTGAACACAAATTTCGCTGGTCAAATGTCCAACAGTGGCACCACCACCACTTCCATAGTTGCTGAATCAACCACGCACCACCGTCTTTGTGTGTTTCTAACAGCATGTCAATTGTCCAACCCCAAAAAAATGCAATTTTTGAGTAATGAAATCACCTACACATTCCCACACACCAATTCCATTCATCAACAACTCTCTCACCAACTTCTTTTCTGCCTAAGCCCTCTGTTTTCATCTTTTCTTCACCAGAAAATTCCCCAACTTCGACTCGACCCCAAACCAAGACAACAACACCTTGACTATGTAAATACAAACACATGCCTTTGTTTTCATCCATCGGCTCTTCACGCCCATTTTCTCCATTTAACAGTTTAACACCACTCTTCAACCACCTCCTACACCACTGAAACTCCGCCATCCCAAAACCAATAAAAATTTCATCACCCAAGACCACTGTGTAAACACCTATCACTCACCTTGGCCAAAACCTAAAAATTTCCTTTACAAATTTATCTACACCAATGGCACAAAATTCAAAGAATGACTGAACTGATTCCATCACACTCCATCTTCTACACAAAACCACCCACTACAAATGCACTCAACACCTCCATTAAAAGAGCTTCAACCCTAAACCAATTTCCCACCGAGAGCTCTGTAGAGAAGATTCTCAAGAATTATGTTGGATGAAGAGGGAAGAAGCGGGGAATGGGGGACGAGACCTCTACTATTTATTTTTATTTTTTTGAAACTAGTAGACGTCCTCTACTATTTTTCTTCTGTTTTTTCCTTAATACATGTGTCAAGTTTTTGGTCCAAATTACGTGTCACTTATTGATTGGTTTGATTGAAACGCCAAACACATGTTTTTCACGCATTTAGTTTACAGACACAGGTATTTACGAGACACATTTCTACTGAGTTGAGGTGTTCATCTAGTTAATAGCAAAATTGAAGTGCCTAACTAATATTCCATGCCAAGTTTGAGTGCCCATTCTCTATCATATACATCTGGTATGAAGTTTTTACCCATCACATCAATAGTTTATTAACTTTGTCAAAAAAAAAAAGATAACACTATTGATTACAGATATAGAATCTAAACTGCTAGAGGAGCACTTGAACAAATTGGATAAAAGGTACTTTGTTTGACTCCTGAATGAAGACTACATTAAATAAATAGAGACAGAATTATTGAACACTTACAACTATAAATTAGAGGCCTATGAATCACTCCACCTACTCCTTGGGGGCTTTGTACCATTTCTTAATTACTCCCTCTCCCAAGGGCATGTCAGTTTTGCTTCCCAAGTAACCAAAGAATGTTTTACTAGAATAATTTAATATACCCTTTACTCTATTTTGATATAAAATATTACAACTTATAGTACTTTCAACTACTTTCTGAATACGAAAATTTTATTCAATGAAAGAACTCGTTTGTATTTAATTTAGCTCTAAAATAAGTAGAATTTAATAGGGGTACAAATCTAAGAGAGAAGTAGTAAACAAAGAAGGGTACAAATTTAAGTTGCCATAGTTGGCATATGTGGATTAGACATTAGTGTGGATATATTAGAGTTCTTGAAGAGATTCAGATTCACCCCAAAGAAAGGTAATTAAGGTGATCAATTTACATGCTCCTTTTCTAAATGTGTAAAAGAGAGATGAGAATCCATGGTAAACAAACATTTTTAACATCTCGACTGAAACAATTTACATGCTCCTTTTCTAAATGTGTAAAAGAGAGATGAGAATCCATGGTAAACAAACATTTTTAACATCTCGACTGAAAAACTATGTATTGTTTAATGCCATTAGCCACACAAACTAAAGCATCATTGTGACAAATTTGATTTGAAGTCTGAGAATCATAATTCGACTTGCAATAATTCTTATAACGACTTCAGAAGTTTGAAAGCATCCATCGGGGTTGAGTTCCAAAAAAGAAGGGCCCCTTTCCAAGACCTTTTATTAGATACACATAGCTCCATCTTTCATTAGGAAAAACTTACCATCACTAACAACAAATTATTCAGATAACTAAAGAGAGAAAAGTTATGACAACGATAGATACCTCCAGTACACTCTTGAATCTTCCAAGAACCTCGTAACCTAGTTTCCTCGTGTCATTATCAGGTGAAGATATACTGACAACCGTAATTGCAAGCAAGCCTATGCTAGCAAACTCCAGGGGCTCAATAAAACCCATAGAAAGACAGTGAACTGAGAAGTGCAAAATAAAAATGGGATCATATACGCGGAGTTTCTCGGCATCCGCATAATGTACCTGCAGAAAAAACATAGTTTGAATTAGACAGAATTAGGAGAAACGACAAAATATCCTTTATTCCTTCTCCTCCCAAAATTGAAGGAACAATCAAAGATTATGGAAAAAGAATTATCATTAATAGGAGTACCTCATATCTTAAGTCAGGATAATCCTTTTTAGGTTCTTTGATAATCCCTGGACCAACTGTTCTATCATATGGGAAATAAAGCACAGTAGTTGCACAAACTTTGGGGTCTACAGGAATGTTTTCTCTGAAGTGGATTCTCCGGTAGTCATCAACTACTTCAGCTTCACTCAAATTACTAGAGATAGTCTGCCCCAGTTCATTTTCTTTTCTGACTTTCAGCAGAGCACTACCCCATATGTAATCCAATTTAGCCATATTTCCTTCACCCAAGTCATTAGTGGAATTGATTTCATCCATTAAGCTGCATATCTCCAAGTCAATCGCACTCATACTAGCACCATAAGAAGACAATAGCAAGAAGACCAGTTCCCTCAAATTTATTCCAGTGTCCTTTACATTATTAATATCACATTGTTGAGCTCTGATTTGGAAAAGCAACCTAAGCAACTTCACGAGTTCCAACTGCCGAGCATGTTCCTCAGATAGTTTACAATTATCTTTTAAGTCAAAGGCATCTTGATCAGCAAATGGAACATACGATCTCATGATGCTAGGCAAAGGAGTAAATATCATCCCAATGTGAGAATGACCAGCTGAGATGTGAGAAGAATGAATGGTAGCTGCAAATTGAGAATGTGCAAGCAATAGTTGAATAATTGAAATGCAAGAGAACTTTCCCTCAGATACTGATGAGATAATAGCTCGGAGCATCCCCAGTGTCATAGAATCGTAAAACCTATGCAGAAGAGATGACTTAACAAGTTGCTCTACAAATGGAAGAGAATCCAAATTCAGAAGACAATCACGCGTCTCCCTTGTTATTTCCATTATATTTCTTAGAATATATACTTCCAGATATCTAAATAAGGAACTGCTTCCAACTTCCATTTGCCTGAAGTCAACAACGTTCAAAGAGAATCTCTTGACAATAAGCTGCCAGGATTGAAACAGCAAGTTCAAAAGTCGGATTCTTGCCAAGTCTAAAATGGAACAATCTTCTGAAGCAATCACTTCCGCGTTTTTCTTCAACACAGACGGAAACTTCCTCTTCTGGGGGAATAAAAGTGTATTGCATAAACGTATTTTTGCAACAGTCCTGTTGACAACATTCAATGACTCCTCAACTGAATAAGCACCATCTTGAGTAAGATCGAACTCCAGCAGATCACTACAATCACTTGAGCAAACAGAATTGAATATACTCAAGCGCTTTTTCACTTTCACCAAATCGCCTCTTAATTCAAAGAAAAGTTGAACTACAAGAACTGCATTCGCGAGAAGACTACGTGAGACAAGATTTGGAAAATCTTCCATTGACAGGTTCTCAAAATGTTCTACCTTAAATATCTCTCTGGAAACATAACTTTTCCAGGTAGAGAAACATTGCTTGAGTATTCCCCAATAAAAAGAAACTATATGCTCATGAAGCATGCAAAGCTGGCCCCCAAATTTTGCATGAATTGAATTTATGTACAGGATAACAGTGGGAAGAAGCATCAGCGCGTCTTCATCAGAAAAATCACAAATTGGCGGTAATGTACAAGGCTTGACCGCCACATATCTATTCATCCTGTCTGAAAATAACTTTCCAAATACTGATAGATGCAGGGGGCTTATATCAGCAACAAGAAACAAGATTTCAGATTTTCTTTTGGTTATTTTGAGCATGCAATGAGAAAGGATATTGACATGAGTGTTAGCCACAGCTCTATATGTATCCTTAAGAAAAGGATGGCTTTGCTTCTGCATAGCTTTATGTTCTTTCACAACTTTTAAAGCTTTGAGCAGACAGGCATCAGCAACATCAAGTTCAAATCGAGTGGCAATATCATATACTTGCAAAAGGATTTTCTCATAGAGGATGACATCATATTGTTCCTGTTGAATTCCCCAAAACAAGTAAACAGGCAGTTTTTCATGTGGCTGCCACATGTATGCCGCCAGATGATCAAATGCAGAACCAGCAATGTGTAATCCAACACATAGAGCTGAAGTCAGCCAAACAGAACGATCCTCAAGGTCAATTACAGACAGCATCCAATGGACCAATTCAAGCACCTCAAAGGGAGATATGAAATGAATCAAACTATGTAAAGCATATAATACAGGAACTAAAGGTATTAAGTTCTTGGACTTCATGCATTCGTTCATCTTGAGCTTAAATGTCAGAACCAGTTTCTTTACCACATTTTTGAATGAACTTACAACATGTTTATTGGCATGATAAACTTCAGATGAGGAGCTTTGGCCAAAGCAAAAAGACAACCAGAGCTCAGAAGTAGCTTTTACCAAATTAAGCACATGATGATCCATCTTGCAAACTTTAAATTTAGCTGATTCAACAAACTGGTCTGCACTGTCCTTAATTGTTCCACATGCAAAATCACTATTAACAGGGGATGGGTACTCCAGCACTGCTAACACAGCAGGGTGATCAAGGATAGTTACAACCAACTCTTGAACAAAGTAAGTTGTGAAAGGACTATGGGTGTCTAAACCACGAGAATTTGATTTTTCAGCCAACAACTTTTTCAACATGCAGCTTAGGAGAAGGAAGCAAGTTTCGGAAAGCTTTTCAAGTCCCCCGAATGGCTCATTTCTATAGGATAACTGAGCTTGATTCAACCAAAAGAGTAAATAGCGGAAACAGGAAAGAAGATGATCAGATGTCTTCTCTGAAAGCTTTGCCAGAAGCAAGTTTTGCAATCCTGATTGATCAGACAAATCCAGTCCATCAATATTCAGAACAGCTGGAAAGAGAACATAAAAAGGTGCACGCTCCAAAAATACAGAAAATGCATCAGACTTGTAATCCATTGTTCTCCCACCACTTAATCTAGCTAAGGCCCTTTCCAGACCTGTGGAGAAGATTTCTGGCCATCTCTTAGCAGCATCATTCAAAAGACTAGGTTCTGAAAAAAACAGTTGCATCAACAGTGACAGAGGTTCCCCAAGCAATTTATTTGAGACAGATACTATTAAAGGGAAATTTTGTATTATCTCAGCTGGTGTTGTGCATGCAATGGAAAAGCAAAACCCGATGGTCAATCCAACCAGACTACCATCAGACTCACACTTAAGCAATCTTTGGACTTCACCGACAGTACGGGTAAAAGAACTGTCAGTACACACAACTTCCTTGATGTTGGAAGATATTCTGTAAGTTCCCTGCAAAATTTTCCGTGACAAATGTAGCAATCTCTTGAATGGCCTCCACTCGCAGGGACATTGAGAATCATCCAAGTCATACGGAGCATCACGTCTCTCAGACAACTTTAGATCAATTATTGAAGATAAAAGTAATGGATCCACCTAACAAAGTTCAGGAAAGATATAAAATGTCAAGCGGAGAAAGCACCTTAAGTGCTACCAATTCAAATGAAAAAAAGTACTTAAATGAAAGGACAGATATTACCTGAGTCTCCAGGAGATACTTTAAGGTATTGCACACGTATGATGAAACCATCGACTTCT
Organism: Anisodus tanguticus; assembly: GCA_034509755.1. Classification (NCBI taxonomy): domain Eukaryota; kingdom Viridiplantae; phylum Streptophyta; class Magnoliopsida; order Solanales; family Solanaceae; genus Anisodus; species Anisodus tanguticus. The sequence continues at coordinate 30,873,658 of CM067548.1, forward strand.
CTGAAGCAGAAAATGCACCAGATTCAGCAGTTACCAATGTTAGGCACTTATCCAAGATGCAGATAGTGAAAGGACTGATATCAGGAAATATATCTGCAAGAAGTGTCAATAACTGTCAGAATATTGCAAGTAATCTCTTTCAGCTACTGCTAAGTTCTTCTTTTCAAGTTTGTAGTATTTTGGCAGAGACATTTACAAACCACTGGGTTAACTACTTCAGTTGTCATCACAAATAAAATAGACCAAGTAAATGTTGGAGGAAAAGTTAACTTTCCAATTGAAGCAAGGTCATGATGCAATAGAAACTGAAGTTTAGATCAGAAACAGCAAAATTAGAAGTGTTTTAACCAGTGAACAAGTACAATAACAGTCAAGGCCCAGAAAAAAAAATTAAAGGTAGGAACAAAAATTAATACTCCAGGAAATATTCAATAGTGCCAACTGAACGAAAAAAATATTAACTATATAAAGAGAAAGTAAAACCCATCTTAAACTATGTTACAAAGACCAAGAACAATGTATGAAACTTCAATTACCTTTGGCGCTTGGTATGTTACTCAAAGAAGACCTTAAAAGATCCGAATAATAGAATAGCTTATTGCCAGACTCAATTACAGCATCACGTAGGAAAAGAAGAACAGGAGAGGACAATTTTCTGTAGGTATCACACCCTACTGCTCCTCCAAGCATGTTGTCTGTGCTATATCCAGGAACAAAGAAGAACCATGAACAAATTTCCTTTGGGTTTTTGTCAAATGCACCAGTACTATACATTGATGTCTTTGCTAGAATGTATGCTTGATCTTTAATGTCTCTGTTGGGTGAAAACAGTAACAAGTCCACAAATGGAAGCAAATGCTTGTACATTTGCGAGTGAACTCTTGTTGCAATTTCACATTTAGAGGACCAACCAACATGTTCTTGGAGTAGAGATAACAGGGTTTGCTGCAACATAGTTGGTAATGCCAGCAGGTTGTTTGGTAGAATTTTGAAGAAATCAAACAATCCTTCCAACATATTAGGCATTGTTTTCTGCAAGAAAGAGAAATAATATCCAAAAGTAAGCATTAAATATCAGGATCTCTCCATTCGTTTTCTCTATTTCAATTAGGAACTATCAACTTTGCCTGAACAAATTCACCCTCGTAAATCAGATTACTACGTATATACCATCTTAAACAACAGAGAATTCCAGCTTCAGGGCACATACGAGAAGAATAAAAGAAAATTCAACAAAAGAATTTCAAATATATATAGGCTTATCGCATGGACATCTGAAGTTCTACCTAGGAACCTGAGGTAAAGTTAAGAATTTATGAAACTGACATCCTTAAACTCAAATCACATGCTCCAAAATCAATCAGTGATTTTAAAATGAAATATTTTAAATGAGGATAAACAGATAGAAGAACCAGTGGATCTACAGTCATGCAACACGAAACTGAAATATCTGCCCCCATACTTTCTTTAAATGAAGTATTTCTTAGGGGAGTAAATAATATATGGAATCATATATGCTACATTTCACAGAAAAAGTGTGCTTTTGAGGTCCCATGAACATTGTTGAACAAGTTACACGACTGTGCAAAAAGCAGTAGACCTGACTTGATCACTCACAGCATGGAGTGGCTTACGTAGGTACTAACTTAATACGATACAGATATACTCCCTCCGTCCCAATTTATGTGATGTACTTTCATTTGGCACGCACTTTAAGAAATAAAAGAAGACTTTTTGAATCTTATGCTCTAAAATAAGCCAAAGATATTTGTGTGGTAATAGATCATCTCGTTTTGCGTAAAAGGGTAAAGTTTAAAGTTAAATTGTTGCCAAATAAGGAAATATGTCAATTCTTTTTGGGACGGACTAAAAAGGAAAGTGAGTCATTCTTTTTGGGACAGAGTCAAACAAAGGGATACTACAGATATGCAAACATGTTTTTATATGCCAAAAATAATATCACTTTTTAGATGCAAAATTTTAGATTTCCTCAATGCAACCAAAAGCTTCCTCTTTAATTACAGACAGTATGTTTTCCCATAAGCCAGCACAACTAAGATTCAAGAGCTTGGAACTCACATAATATATTGTTAAAGCATTAAGCAACTTGGCATAGAATAGCACTTCTGTGTCTTCTATAGTAGAGTCTGGCAAGGGAGAAGAATGCAAACTCCAGAGCTCAGTTATAAGCTTTACAAAATAATCCTCATCTTTAGAATCATCCATGTCATCTCCATTTATGATTGCTTCACCATCCAGGGGCAGAACTGCATCAGGGGAGTAACTAACCCCCGCTACAAGAATATCTGTATCCTCATTTGTAACATCAATTTTCAGCTTCTTCCTACTGTTCATCTTATCTCCTATTTCAGAATCTGCATGTCTTTTCAGGCTTTTTTGCTCAAGACCTCTGTAAAATTCGTTCAATGAAGATAGTAACGAGAACAGAACTTGAGGATCGGGAAGCAAAATCCGAACTGCATTCCAGATATCTTGCTTGAGGGATTCCCATTTGTGGATCATTTGACCTTGGGAAGACAAGACACTGTTTAAAGCACCAATTAGTAACTCCAACAATTTCAGAACCTCCAACACAAGCTTCAAAGTTCCATGTTTCACTAGAGGATCCGAATGAAGTAAACCTTTATTAATCACCAGTCGAGAGAAGGATCGCGGTCCAATGCACTTCATGATATTTTGCACCTCTGGGCTGTTAAGAGTTGGCGGCTCTTGGGTTTGAGAATCAAGAAATTCAAAGGCAAGTCCATCACCAACAGAGGAGAGCACATTTGCCGCCAAAGAAACTGAAGCAAACCTGCAAGTAATTGAGTCACAATGGACAAACAACAATAACACCAATACAACAACAACAACAATAACACCAATACAACAACAACAACAATAACACCAATACTACAACAACAACAACAACAACATACCCAGTGTAATACCACAAGTGGGACCTAGGAGGGTAGGATGTACGCATAACTTACCCCTACCTTTGTGGGGTAGTTTCCGATAGACCCTCGGCTCAAAAGAAGTGTAATCAAAGCATGATAGACAGGAAAATAACAACAACAAAATAGCAAGATAAACAAAGCAAATGAGGAACAATAACACCAATACTAATGTTCCAAAAAAAAACTCAAATAGAAGTAAAAAATGAAGATACTATGCAAATACTAGATAATACTACTAAATAAGGAACAATAACACCAATTCCAAAAAAAACTCAAAATAGCAATATTATCTAACCAGTTGCGCGATGAAGGGTCTTCAAGACTGTACGGGAACTCATCCAAATAAGCTGAACCAAACGATGGCTTCCCCTTAACAATCGCCAAAAGCAAGTTCCTGTGATTCTCAACCTCTCCGGCTTTTAACTTCTTCATAATTCCCAATAATCTTTTCGGATTCCCTCTCAATGGACTAGGTACCCTCTTCAAATCAGGCATCAATCCATTCACAGGATCAACACATACCCTACACAACACTTCATGAGCTAACTCTGCAGCCAATCCACCACCCTCTTTTCCCGAAATGCTACCCAACTGCTCCAACGTTACACTCCCAAATAACACACTTCTAAGCCCAGTAGGCACCAATGAATTCATTACAAGAACCCTATCAATCAAAGTGTTCAACACATAAACAACAGTATCCTCATCATCATTTCCCAAACCCCGAAGCACGCCTGAATACATATCCTTTTGTTGCAATACCCCTCTTAACAACCTAGCATTCCCAACCTCCAAAAAAGACACAGCAAACCCTACAAAAGCCTTCCTAGTCGAATAATGCTTCTTTTTCACTTCAATTTTCTTTGCTTTCCACTCAGCTAATCTCCCAAATACACTAATTTTAAAATCAAAACTTTTCGCCACTTCCCACGCCATCCATGAACTACGCCTAACAATACTAGCCAATAAATAAAGCGTAGCGTTTTGGCGCTTTGCCTCTTTACTATTCAATTCCTTATACAAATCATTCATTCGATTTTCCACAATCGATTTCGCAAACTTATCTAATGCACTGACTATTGCAACAACTTTAGGGTTTTTATCGGGTCGGGTTTTCCCATAGGAATGGTTGAGAATTGCAGAAATTAAATTGAGGACTAAGTAAAGTCCAGTTTTGGTTTTTCGGAGGTCCCAAGCTTGTTCGAGCTCGATACATTTGGATGAGTTGTGAATGTATAAGGAGATATATTTGGGTCCGGATTCGGACTTGACAAGTTTGATAAAATCCTTTGAAGCATTGGAATAGAGTTGGAAATCAGTGGAAGTTAAGTTACGAAGAAGCGCTTTCAGTTTAGCCTCGTGAGAGAGTATTGTTGGTTGTTCCTCCATTGTTGTGCTAAGCTCAATGTACAGGAGGGATAATTGGGATGGCTCAACCCTAATAAATACGGCGCGAAGGTCTTTATATTTTACAAAATGATTATCTTTTAATATTTGAACTTTTAAGGGCATCCGAAACACCAAGTTGTTGCTATCACTAGGTTCGGAGAAGTACATTTACACTATTTGAACTCATATCATTCTAATGACACGATAGAAACTTTACCCGTTAATTTAAGACTCTATTCAATATTTGAACATTTAAAATAGGAAAAATGATCAGAAATATCTTTCGACTAGTTAAGTTTGTCCCTCAAATACTATCGGGCTAATTATAACCCTAACGTTATCAAACTTAATATATTTGCTCTTAATTTGATGAAATATGTAAATCAATTATACTCAATTTCAATTGAAATTACCCGTTTGAACCATTTAAACTCAATGAGCGCCCACTAAACTAAAAGTTAAATTTGGTCATCTTCTTCTTTCAACCGTAAACTGAAATTTGACTCAAAATTCATTCATCCTTCACCAAATTGTCTGAAATTTGAGATACGAATTCCACAAAATATTCACGATCTTTTGAAAAAATGCCCACTCAAAACGAAGCTCATTTATGAAAAAATAAAATTTAAACTTCGAAACTTTAATGGAGCTTCAATGGATACCAATGGTGGTATCAGTTTGGCGTCAAGCTCAGACGAGCGAAATCAATATTTTCAAGTACAAATGGTCTCTAAATCAACAACAAATCACCACAACTCAATTCGGTTAATATTGTTTTACCGTTTGAATCAATCCACAACAGTAATCTCTGAACTCCTATGAACTTCAAGTGTTTTTAAGCTTAGAAATGATCACCAACTTTTGAATCGGTACTCAAGTCTTCATACCAACTATTGAAATCAAAATTTTAATTATAATTTTTTATTTCTTTTTCCCCATTGGCAGTCATTGAAGTAAATTTAGGTGCTTGAATTTACACCAACGAAAATCATAAACTTCATAAACAATAGAGGTATATGATAAAGTTTTTAAAATAATGAATGGAATTTCTTTTTCCATCATATCTCATTCACTGATCATTGATATTGTAAAAGTCATTTTATTTGCTTTTGTGTCAACTTATGTACAAATAATATAATGATTTTAGAAATCGGATGTCGAACCCAAATGGACTTATAATTAACTGTTAACTAAATTAAACGATCCGAATTATCTATACAAGAGAGAAAATATGTAGGTTATAACTCTAAACTAATTAAAATAAAAAGAAAACAAATAATGAACTTCGATAAAGAAATAGCGGGATTTTTATATTATCAATGAGATGAAACCGATCTATGGTCGTGGGCTATCTAACAATCACGTTGTATTCTTCAATTGATTCAACTTCTTAATTTATCCACTTTAGTGATTAACATGGTTGATATTACGACTACGAATCTCTCGAGTCCTCTAGTTGCCTATTCGTATTACTTTCACGGCTATATCTCTATGGTCATGAATAGGGTTGTTCATAATAATCTGATCGATTCGATCCGAAAAATTGGATATCCGATCCACTTTTTTGAGTTTCGGATATCCCGAAAAAATTGTATCGATACAGATCACAATTTCTTTACTTTCGGATATCCAAAATTATTATTTTTAAAAAAAAATCTTTTGATTTTCCCTTGGGTATGTTGTTGTTGTTGTTTTGATTTTCCCTAATAGTTAGGTTGTGTTTGTGCTTTTCGATTTTCATTTGTTTGATTCTTATGTTTCTTCCATACCTTCAACAAAAAACAAAGGGAAAGAATCAAGTTTTTCTTCTGACAAACTTTAATATTGTTACTAATTATACAATTACTTAAAGTATTACAATAGATAAGGAGATTGGAGTGGATCCGAAGTAAATGATGCAATCTTTCAACTAAGTATTACAGTAGATTAAAAAAAATTAGAAGTCAATCGATTCAAAAGGAAACAAAACTTCATTTCCTCCCCGTCTTCACTATCTACTTTCTTTATAAAAAAAAAGTAGTAAGTGAAGGAGCTTGATTTTATGTCATGGCAATGTAAATAATTGTATTGTAAGACAATGCATAAATCATTTTCATATCGTATAACTTGGTAGAATTTTTTGATGTGGGTGGACGATTAACGATAGCATTATGCTGACTATAATTATCTTTCTTTGCTACTCCAACCTTTGTGTGGAATTTTAAGATAAATTAAAATAGGATTTAAATAAAATATACCGGCATTGCAAAAAAAAAAATTATACTATTAATAAATTTTAACATGTGATGGCATGTTAATTGTCATTTTTTACCAGTTTAAGCTTATCAAGAGTTCATATACAACCAATTAATAAGTTATCTAATTGTGTAAATATTTACAAATAATAATATAATCGGAGGATTGAACTTTCATTCCTTGTTTAGAGTTATTGTTCGGTGATGTTACAAAGTGAAGGTGTTTGGTGGAAGGAAAAACACGGCATTGACACAAATTAACTACTATAATATATCAAACGTTTAAGAACTTCATTGCATATATTATATTCAATATGACAATATGAAAATTTCGGATATCCGATCCGAAAATTTCAAAAATTCAATTTTTTCGGATCGGATTCGGATCATAATTTTACCGATCCGATATTTTCGGATATCCGAAATTTCGGATCGGATAATCCGAAATGAACAACCCTAGTCATGAACCTTAACACGAATGCATATACATTTCCTGTTTATTAACCAAGCAGGGCGAACTAGGTATATCTCTAGCCTAGATGCAAATCTAGTCCCCGATGCCCAGTGATGAGATCTTGCTCTATTTAACCCTATTGTTATCATAGTATTCCTCTCTTGAGTTCAATCTAAGAATCAAAGATATTATTTAATTGGTGATCAAGCATCCAAATAATTATGCTCAGGATTAAATAAATAAACCAATACGATAAGCTAATTAATTGAAACCAGTATTCGAATAGCAACGTTCATGAAATAATCATAACCCTAGAATGAGAAGTTTAGCTCCACGTAGACATACATGAAATACAACAAAGCATCCAAAGAAAATATAAAAACTAGTAGTAAAGAGAAGAGAAGAAAAGATAAAACCAATTCCCAAAATTGTGTAAAAATCATGTAGAATATATATTTATATGGCATCAAAAGGCCTAGACTTTTAAAAACCAAATCCAACTCGGATCGAAAAAAATTACGGGGCTTCGCGCCACCTGCGCATAGGGGTGTACACGGTTTGGTTAAATACCGATCAATACTGAAAATCAAACCAAACCGATTATTATTTGGTTTTGATTTGGTTTGGTTTTTAATTTTAAAAAACCGATAATATTTGGTTTGGTTTGATTTTACTAAAAACAAACCGAAGAAAAATCGAACTGAACCGATAAATTATAGTATACGCAAAAATTATAATTACATATACATAATATATTGATACTTATAAATAATTTTAGATAATTTGTATACTTTTTTATTAAAATTGTATTCATCTCTAATAGGCTAATGAACTTTACACTTTAAGCTCATTTCATAAAAGAAAGTCATGAATCTAAACTCATTAATTCAAAGAAATAACTATGAGATTTACCTATATTTGTTTTTTGTATTTCTTGTATACTTTATTCACTTGATTAAAGTTTAGATCTTAATTCCTTTTCCCATAGTTTAAGAACATTATAGCCGCCAAAAAAATTTGTTAATAACGGGTTATAAGTCGGAAAATGTGGGGACAAATCTAATTGCAGGAAAAATCATGAAAACAAGAAATACCATTAGATTTCTTAAAAAATAATAAACCGAATCAAAACAAACTGACAATTTGGTTTGGTTTGATTTTTATTATTAAAAAATTGTCTTAATTAGATTGATTTTGATTTTTACTAAAAATCCACCCAAATCAATTCATGAACACCCCTGCCTGCGCGTCGCGCAAGCAGTGCGGAAGGCCAAAAACTTCAGAGACCGCCTTTCGATGGCTCTGCGTCGCCAACTGCACAACAACTGATAGGTAAGTCCTTTTTCATATCAATTTCTTGCAAAAAGTTTCTTTCTCCAATCATTAGCCCATAATTATGTTCCAGACTTGTTTCCTCTTTCAACATCAACATCACATATTTCTTATTTTTCCATTGGTTCTATTTTTTTCCTTTTCCTTTCACTTTTTATTTAATTTTACTCCGAATTTCTTCATTTTCACACCGTTTTATTTCTGCATAGTAAAAATATAATATTAAGCATAATTCATTAATATTAATACTCAAAATATAATTAAAAATACTAAAATATGAGATAAATAATTAATAAATATATGCATTCTAGGCCGAACATCATATATTGTACTAACTCTTGTACTTATGAAACGAATCTTGAGATGTGTTATTTTCCACATTTTTCTTATATTCAAACTTAATATTGGACATTTTCTTCGTCTGTTTACTTTCCGCTAATTTAATTGCTTAACTTATTAAATCTTGGTTTGGCTTGCCTTTCGGTTAGGAAAAATAGGTGTCATCACGACTATCGAATTTGGGTCATGACACAAGTACGTGAAATTAACAATATAATTCTTTTTAAATCTTCACTAAAATATATTGTGCAAACATGCAAGAAAAATTAATTTGCTTGCCATGTAAAGTTAAATCTTATAATTTTTTCTCAATAGAATTATGTTACTCAGAAACTAATTTTTAATTAGTGTTTTAATACATCCTTAGATTAGATTTAAGAATACATAAATTTATAGTATTTTCGTATTTGCATCATTTTTTACCATTTTAATGCTATTTTCAAGATTCTATATACTATTTTTTTATTTTATGTTAATGATGTTATATTAAATTAAATAATATAATGCATATTTTTGTTAGATTTCTTCTATTATGATTTATGTGTGACATAATATTATGTCAAGTTCATAACTGTAGCAACCCGACCTTTGATTTTTAATATTTGCATTCTAAATGAAGTTTCGAGCATATATATATATATATAAGCTCATATTACTAACTATAACTTGAGGGAATGGTTTGGGAGGTGACTCAATAGTTCAGGTGGTTTCGGCAAGTTGAAACATAAAAAGCTAAAGTTGTCAAATCTGCCATTTGCTGCAACCGTAATAGCAATGCACCTGCGTGATCGTGATGTTCAAGGAGATTTTGGCCTACTCTATTGCGATTGGGGTAAGGATGACACTAAAGGATAATTCAGGTACAAATATGAATTGTGACAAAGTTTAGATTATATTTTGTCATTTTGGAAAAGGAGGAACTAATGAGTTGATCCAATGGAGTGATTTTGACCAAGGGTATTTGAGGTAATGATTCTCTAACAACATGTGATGATTATACCTGAATTAGAAGAATTTTTAACCATTGAATCATAAGTTTTGAATGCCTAAATTGGGATATTTAACCTAGTTCCGAAAATAGAAACTAGGGATTTGACTTACCAAATATAATAAAGATTGAGTCTTGATTATAAAAATGGAATCGTGAGCTTATGGGTGATTCGATTCTATAATTTATTTTGAGTTTTGACTAGTTCGACTGGGGTTGACTTTCTATTGACTTTGACTTTTTTTAAAATTACATAAGTTGTTTACCTAGCCTAATTTTGATGCATTATTCATTTTTTTGCATAATTGATTCTATTATAGGCCGTTTTAGTGGAGTTGGACGTTTCAAGTGGAGTAAAATTTTAAGTTTTAAGGCAAGTGAGAATTTAACCTCTCCAATGCTTGCTTTTTCTAAAATTATAATTTAAAATTTGAATAAATGTTTTGAATTACCTAGTATGTTGAGGGGCGAGCACTTACTAGGATATTTATATAAAATTTCTTAAGAGTATATGCTATATATTGAGGTATTCTCTTGCACAATTGAGTTTAAAGCATGTTATATGTCTTCATGATAAATTGATCATGAATTCATGACATACTAGTTACACTAACTGGGAAACATGTTATCATATGTGGTGTTTCTATAAACGCGGAGAATTATAGCATGACTTCCTTTATATCATTTGTATTACATTATATTGTTTATCTAATGTGCATTTATTTGATGAATTGAAATGGTGCCAGTATCATACTGATGGTGAATGGTCTTTAGTTATGCGAAGTCAAATGGCCACCAGAATGGTCTGCTACTACAATGCACTAATAGTCGAGCACAAAATGAGATATTGTTAGCTATGAATGGTTTACTGAAACTCGTAGTTAAACACAAGTAAGGGTGGGCTCTGTGAATGGTCTCTTGCTACACATAGTGACACCATTTGACACAATTTATGTGATGTTACATGTATACTTGTTGCTATTCATAGATATGTGCATTATAGATGTGATATGTGATATACCTATTAATAACATGGATATAAGACTTGATCCACAAGATATGTCAGGGGCGGGTCAATGATCTTATTGGGTTTTGGCTCACCCTCTTTTTGTTTCTTGTCTTGTGCATATCCTTATACTAGTATAATTTTTGGACGCCTTTAACCTTGTTCACGACAACTTTGGTATCCAGATGAGATGAGCCAACTACATTATTCTGTGGTGGAATCTCTCTGTTATCTTTCTATTATTCAGTTGTATTCGGTATATGGTATGAACTCTTGTAAACAATTTCATTATAGATGCTCCTACAGAGTGTATCGGGCAAATTTCGAACTTGAACATTTATAGTTGGCATCCATTAGAGTTCAATATTATTGTTATATGCGCATGATTTCTGTTTATTTTTTGGAGTGCCTTAGTTGTTAAAGTAAGGGTCCACCTATTGTATAGTCGCTCTCTAGATGCCCTCACGACTCACGAATTTAGATAGTAATAAACTTGATATCAGAGCTTAGTTATTAAATTATGTTGAGTCAAGGAACAATGTCTTAGTAGAGTCCAATTTATGAGTACGTTGTCAACATACTTTTAAATGGGAGGATACAGAGGCATGCTAAGAAGACTTTTCTTCTTTCATTCATATCTCGTGCAATAGAGTTGAAGTAAGGTCTAATCCTTAATATATTTTTTTATCATGGATGGTGATAACGGTCCCACTGATAGACTTGGTGATTCACCACATGTGTAGGCGATGCCTAAGGCATGTGGTAGGCCTAGATCTCAAGCCGATGCATAGACTACTTAGTCTAGGGTCATTGCTGCTAGGGCTACTACAGGTAAGCCCTCGACTAGACGAGCTAGTACAACGCAACCAACAGAGCCTGAGGATCATGATGTTCCTTTACAAACTACAATTCTTTGTCCTACCATTATCTCTGATAGTGAGGTTATTGATCGTCCCGGAGTCCTTTTCTCCTTGACCTACTAATGTGCTAGTACCACTAGTTGCTTCTCAGATATAGATGAGTATGGGTGTTCAAGCCCTGACTACTTTTTAGTTGAGTAACAATCTATATCATGTTTTGAAACAATTGCTTTGGTCTTGTTATGGATCCCCATCCTATGATATCGTCGGGTGAAGCCAAATCTTATTCTAGTAAGATGGATGACATGGTGAAGAGGATGAGTATTTTATCAAGTTAGGTATTCTAAATTTGATGGTAAGCTACAATGTCAACTCAATTATTGACAAGACATTCTCATTACTATGGATGTGAGTGATGTGCATAGGATAGTTTTTACTACCTTTCAACTATTTAGACTTGTAGAGTCATGATTGGTCTCTTATATGAGAGGAAACATTGCGATCTTCCACTGAATACTTAAAGTGAGTTAGCATCCTTTTCATGAACAAATTAAATCTTCAAAGTAAACTATATGAGATATCATGTGAGTATCCACCCAGAAACACACGATAGTTACATAGAATGATGCTTATATCTACACTACTCTTGATCTCTATTGAGAGTGACATGATGATAAGGTTTATTGATAGTTTGAGGTACAAAATCTGACTTATGATGGCTAGAGAGGTTAACCATGATACTTACACTAGTTTTGTGGGTGTGTTATCCATTAGAGTGAAAGAGGGCACACCATTCAACATATTCTAGTGGCGACCCACCTTTGGGACAATGATTCACATAGCTAAGAATCTTCCAGACCAGCTTAGATAGATGTACGTTTCTACTTATAGTTCACCACTATCCTAATAGGGGTAACAACAATAGCGAGTCAGAGTGGTTTATCTCAGCTTACTTTCCTTTTTGTGGTACTTGTGGTAAGAGGCATTCACATCAGTTCTAGAAGATTAGCAGGAGATGCTTCACTTGTGAAGAGGTAGGACATTTTGCTAGATCATGCCCACGAAGTGCCACTACAGATTAAACTTCATTTAGAACACAAGGTTCTTCAGCTACGATTCATACACTAGCTCACTTACTAGAGCTTATATAGAGGTTACTCAAGACGCATGTAGACAAGGAGCTCATGGGTCCTCCTCGAGTGTTTGCCTTGACTAGACAAGATAAAAAACACCTAATATAGTGGTGGCATGTACACTTACAGTGTGTTCTCATGATGCTTTCTCACTTATTAATTCAGGGTCTACTTATTCATATGTATCACCATACCTTGCATAATAAATTTGTAGATATATTACTTGCTTATATGATATGTTTGTGGTTCCGACTTCAGTGGGGAAGTTTGTTATGGTCAATAAGGTCTATTGCAATTGTATGATCACTATTCAGGGCGTAAACACATTCGTTGACCTTATGATACTAGATAGGATGGACTTGGACATCATAAATGGTGTGAATTGGTTGGTTGCGTGTTACACGACACTTGATTTCTATGCCAAGACCTTGACAAATTGTATTCCCAGAGAGCCTAGTATGACTTGGAGAAGTGTGAATGCTAATCCTAAGGTTACTATCATATCTTACATGAAGGTTCATATGATATTACTAAGGGATATCCTATTGGGGAGTGACTTTTTAGGTCCTTCATGGCTCATGGATTTGGGTCGTGATAAACTTGATCAACGAGGGTGGATCACATGAAATGATTGACAAACTTCTAAAGAAAGGGTGCACATGATACCTTAGGGTAATCCTACATTCCAATGAGAGAGAAAAGTGAAGAGCTTTATAATGTGTAGTAGAAGTTCATACGTACACACTTTTAGGCTCGAGAACGGTGTAACCCGATTGACATATCCCCGAGGCATAATGTCCCAAAGTGGAAAATACGTGTGACGGGCTTGGGTTGTGACAATATAGTATCAAATACAAATATTCTCTCAGTACGATGGTGAGACAAACCTCTGTGAGGATGTTTAATTATCTCCTAAAGGGGGTGTATATAACGCCAACGATAGAGGACGCACTGACGAAGGCGAATCACATAAAAGGACTCGCAGACTTCTAGACTGTCAAAGTTTTAAAGAAGGGGCTCACATGATACCTTATGTGAATCCCACAACGAAATGAGACAGAAATGTGAAAAGTTTCATAAGATGTAGTACAAGTTCACATGGTACGCGTACTTTTGGGCTCAATGAGGCGTAGCCCAATTGTCAAATCTATGAGGTTTGTTAGGCCAAAACTAATGGTACATACCACGAGCATGAGTGTGACAATAACTTATTTTAATAGTGTTATTTTAATAGTGAGGTTTTGCATATATTTAGGGTATTCAAAGGTTAATATATCTACATAAGCACAGAAAATATACTCAATATAAGAATATAATAATCTCACTTAGGAGTATTCTCATTAATTCACAATATATATATTTGTACAAAGGTGGTATTCTAATACAGTAAGGATCATAATTTACCATAAATATACAATAATCATAATTACATAATATACGGTGAATCTTTGGAGAATATTCACTAATACACCCTCTCAGTCGGAGCGGGAGGAGGCTGGACACTAAGGCTGGATCTGAAGTCGAGGAATAACTGTCTGGGAAGCCCTTTTGTGAAGATATCTGCATACTGATATGACGAAGGCACATGTAGCACTTTGACATGTCCTAGAGCAACCTTTTCACGAACGAAGTGTATATCCATCTCAATGTGTTTGGTTCTCTGATGCTGAATCGAATTTTGAGATAGGTATATGGCAGATATGTTATCACAGTAGACGATGGACGCCTTACGTAAGGGACACTGGAGCTCCAAAAGTAGATTTCAGAGCCAACAGATCTTAGCAACAACATTGGCAACGCATCTGTACTCTGTTTCGGCACTCAAGCGGGATAGTGTGGCTTGCCTCTTAGCAGACCACGAAATTAGGTTATCCCCTAAGAATACACAATAGCCGGAGGTGGAGCGTCGCGTGTCCGGACACTCTGCCCAATCTGCATCCGTGTATGACAGTAGCCTGGTTGGTGCGGAGGGGTATAGATGTAACCCATAGTCAAGTGTGCCCTTAATGTATCAGATGATATGGTTAAGGGCAGTGAAGTGAGACTCCCTGAGGGCATGCATAAATAGACACACTTGCTGAAAATCATAAGCAATGTCTATCCTGGTGAAGGTAAGATACTAAAGTGCACCTGCAAGACTCCTATAAAGAGTAGTATCGGAGACTGGAGCACCATCAACAACACTAAGTTTTGATTTGAATCTACCAGAGTAGGCATGATCTTGCAATTGGCCATTTAGCCCTGTACACGATCTCTTTTGCATACTTACGTTGACACAAGAACATAGTATTTGTAGATCTGGTCACTGATATCCCCAAGAAGTAACTCAACTTATCCAAGTCAGTCATAACAAATTCAGTTTTAAGTAGAGCAATATCTCATTTTCAACCCATCAGATGAGGTAGTGAGAACAATATCATCCACATATAGCAGTAAGTAAGCGGTGCTACTACCTCGATGAAAAATGAAAAGAGAATTATCACACATGCTGCATACGAACCCAATCTGCATTATAATATCTGGAAAACCATTTATACCATGCTATGGGGGCCTGTTTCAAACCATACAGGGACTTCCGGAGACGACAAACATACTGAGGGGCTGTTGGTTAGACAAAACCAGGCGGCTGATACATGTATACTGTTTCTTTTAAATCCCCATGAAGAAATGCATTTTTGACATCAAGCTGATGAATAAGCCAGTGCTTACCCATAGCTATACTAAGAACTGTGCGAATGGTTGCCGATTTAACAACCGGACTGAAATCTCACCACAATCAATGCCATCCTGTTAATTAGTGACATTGACTACAAGTCTAGCCTTATACCAATACCTTTTAGGTCACCACTGTCTCTGAATTTATGATGAAATAGCCACATGCAACGGATCACATTCACCCCATCCGGTCTAGGAACCAAATCCCAAGTGTGCTGGTTGTTAAAACATTAAAATTCCTCACGCATGACCGCATTCCAATTAGGGTCCAGTTTGGCTAATTTGGGTTTTTTGGGAATTAGGGATATAGTGTGTGTGGATAAGTTAAAGTGAACCTTGGGTTTAAGAATCCCGTATTGGGCACGAGTTTCCATACGGTGGGTGGGTAAATGGACAGTGTCGATAAGTTGTTGGGTTTGGGTATCCTGGTTATCGGGTTATGGGTTAAGGTTTTTCTGTTGGGTGTCGTTATTTTTCGGTGACATTGAAGACGGGTCCAGGTGGGTGAGGTATTGGGTTGTGGTATCGGTGTCAGGGTCTGGAGGTGGGTCGACGATGGTGGTTGGTTGTGGGTTTTTGGTGGAGGCTTCGGGTTATCGATTTGGGAATGAAGGTTATTTGTCGGAGAGCTGAGACCGATCCAAATGTAGGGTGGTGGTTGTGCTAGTTCAGAAACTGGAATTACTAGCATGGAAGTCGGTGAGGTAGTGGCTGGTGATGAGGATTGGGGGGTGATGCGCAGAGGTCAGTGCCGGAGATCGGAGATGAGACAGGTCATGACAGAATAGTGCAATCACGGTAGTGGAGGGATCTGACGACTGGTGAGATGTATGACTCATCGAGAAACGTGTAATCCGTGTTTTGAAATTTTTAAAGGTTGGAAAATGGGAAACTATTCTCATCAAAAGTGATGTGACGAGATACAAGGATTTTACGAGTGGACAAGTCATAACACAGATAACCCCTATGATTAGGCCGAAAACCAACGAAGACACACGGGGTGGTTCGTGGAGCTAATTTATGAGGGGCAGTAGAGGCAAGATTAGGATAGCACATGCAACCGAAAATTCTCAGATGGTCATAGGACGGGGTCCTTCGGTATAGAATTTCAGTGGGGATTTTATTGTGAAGGGTGCTAGTAGGTAAAATATTGATGATGTATTCTACCATTTTAACAGCGTAGACCCAGAAAGAAAGGGGAGAGAGGCATGGAAAAGAATAGTATGAGCCATGTTATTGATGGTACGAATTATTCGTTCAGCTTTACCATTTTGAGGTGAGGTGTGGGGACATGAGAAATGGAAAACCATGTCGTGAGTGGTGCAAAAATTGTGAAACGCCGAATTATTGAATTCACGACCGTTATCACATTGAAAAGATTTTATGGATTTTTCAAATTGAGTTTTTATGAAATTTGAAAACTCAAGAAACTTGGCAAAGACTTCAGACTTAAATTTAGTGGGTAATTCCAGATAAAATGTGAGAAGTCATCCAATAATACGAGATAAAATTTATGACCTAAGGAGCTAACAACAGAAGATGTCCATAAATCCGCATGAACAATATCAAACGGAGAAAAGGTAACACTTGAAGATAACATAAATGGAAGACGAACATGTTTGCCAAGTGGGCAAGAAAAATACTTTTGGGCAAGCTTCTCATTATTACATCGAATAAGCTTATTATTTCTAAGAAAATTAAAAATATGTGCTCCTGTGTGGCCAAGTTTATTGTGCCAAGTTGACGGAGAGATTGCAACAATGGAGGTATGCGATTGTGTGCTGACAACGGAAGATGGAGTGAAGGGGTAAAGGTCTCTCACACTATTGCATCGCGTTAGAATTTTCCATGTATAGAGATCCTTCACAGAGAAACCAAAAGGGTCAAATTCCACAGACACGAAATTATTGCGAGTGAATTTTCTAACATATGTTAAATTTTTAATGATGTTAGGTGCATACAAGACATGGTTTAGGGAGAAGGGCGGATGGGGAGGTTTTGTGTGGTTATTACCGTAACCTTCAATTGGAATGCGGTGACCATTACCGACGGTGATGAATTGAAGATGCTTTAATTTAAACAAGTGAGATAAATTACCTGAAGACGGGGTGAGATAAAATGTGGCTCCGGTATTCATATACCAATTTTCATCGGGTTGTTGAAGGTGCAAAGCATTAAATGCCTGGCCCAAATCTGTTGGGGCCAGATTGTGACCAGGAGGCATATGCTGGGCCGAAACTAGATGAGCATGGTGGCCTGTCAATTTGCTGGAGCCGAGCCCAAAAGACCAGGCGTCCAGGCTTGCTGGAATTGGGCTCCGAATGTGGGATATGGGCATGCGGATGAGGCCCAAGTTCCTACATTGGGCCAACATGTTGGACCAGGCCACTGTAGTTGCTGGACAGGCGCTGGGCTCGCCTGTTGGGCCTTGCTGCCTCTCCCGCATCCTTTGCCTTGTTTGTCATTACCCCGGCCTCTGCCGCCTCGTCCTCCGTCGCGACTGTCCCGCTGTTGTTGGTGGTCCGGTGGTGGCGGCTGGGTGGTGGGGGGCCGTAGTTGGCGCCATACTTTCAACCGCTAAGGCTTTTTTATTGTGCTCACCTTGTTTTGCACGGCGGGTCTCCTCCAAGAGTAATTGTGAATGTGCCTTGTTGAAACTCGGTAGTGGGTCGGCCTGTTGAATCATTGTTGCTAGCGTATCGTATTCGCCTTTTGGTAAGCCAACAACTAGTTGTAAGACCATCTTCATTTCTGAAACGGGTGTTCCGACGTTGAAAAGTTGGTCTGCAGTATTCAGACATGTTGGTCAAATTCTCAAGATGCGTATTGTTGAATTGCTCCTCCAAATACACGGCTCGAGTATTTTTATTATCCTAAAACATTTCTTCCAATCGCACCTAGAGGTCACGCGCCGAAGCACCTGTTTTCATGATAGTACACAACAAATCTTTAGAGATGGTGTCGTATATCCATTGTTTTACGATGACGTCAAGGCGACGCCATGTCGAGTCTGCAACATCGGAGGGGTGGGGAATAGAATCGGCAATGTGGTCTAGCACGTTGTACGTGCATGCATGGATGTAGAATAGTTCGACCCACATTGAATATTGGCAATCTACTTGATAAAAAATTATGAGTATAAAATTCTTGATGTTATTGATAGTGAACGACTGATGAAAAGAAGATGTAGAAGAGGGATGGGGGTTGTCGAAGACAGTTGTGAAGGAACCGAGAGTTTTAGGGGAGGTTGGAGGAGATAGGGTGGTCACAAATTGGAAGCAAAAATAGTAGAAGAGTCGTCGGCCGACTGGTAGGGGTGGGGGGTATCAGCGGCGGCTTTGAGAGAGAGAAAAGAATAAGGTTTAGGATTTTGCTCTTGATACCATGTAAGAATATAATAATCTTCCTTAGGAGTATTCTCATTAATTCACAATATATATAGTTGTACAAATGTGGTATCCTAATACAATAAGGATCATAATTTACCATAAATATACAATAATCATAATTACATAATATACGGTGAATATTTGGAGAATATTCGTTAATACTTATTAATTGGTCATTTTTCTACTCATAGAGGTTACCGACTCCATACACTTTTTCATCACTAATATTGTTGTAATGTAAGATAGGGTGACACGAGAAATCAATTTAGCAATAAAACTATTTTTTCTCCGTTATTGTGATGTTTGCCTTACTTATGAGATAACGCTTCCATGTTAGGTTTGTATATTATGACAATTTCTTGTGAAATTGACTTATTAAAAAAGATTCAGATATTATCATTTGAGATGGGAATAACAAGTATTTTTGTGCATAAAGTTATTATTTACAATATTCTAACATGCATATCAAATATTGCTCCAAGGATCAGTGGCAGATTCAGGATTTCACTCAGGGTGTTCGAAAAAAATAAATAAAACGACACATAAAAATAATGTCATTCCTAGGAATCGAACTTTGGACAATAGAGACAATTTTGAACACTCTGGACCACTTGAGCTAACTTTTTGCACATATTCAGGGTGTTCAAAGGTTAATATATCTACATAAGCACATAAAATATACTCTATATATACATTATAATTTTTTGACCCAAACATCCTTGGTACCCTCTAAATCCGCCCCTACTCAGGATAGGTTTTTGAAGACGATTAATAGTACAAAGTTTAACAATTCTTTGATAGTATTCGTTATCAGGCTCTATAACCTTCATATTAGCTAAAAAACAAACGGTTGGACTGGGTTTGGCCTCGCGGGCCAAGCCCATGAGACCATAAATAAATATAAGATTAGTTAATTTTAAAAATTAAAAGTAGATTAAAAAAAAAGAACAAAAATTAGTGTACTAACTATTATGCAATAAATTAGAAATTACGGTCTTACTTTTTAGTTTTAAGAATCATATTATTTTGAATTCTTTTGGATGTGACTTGGATTAGTGAACAAGGAAAATTAATTTGTATTTGTTTCTATAATGTGAGTTTGTGCAAAATGATGTGGTAGAAAATTCTATTCATATGCAAAAACTTCATGTCCAAATTGTATTAAAAGTCACTTAGTGAATACTATTTTAGAAGAAAAAAATTAAAGGTCTGGTCGTCCGCCTGTGGTTCGCCTAGGGCTGGGCTGCCATTTTAAAGTACTAGTGCATATCAGTTGGTTCGGCTTTGTATATTATGGATTTTTCTTTTTTCCAGTTATCAGTTTGTAAATATGTTAAATCGAAAACTGAATCAATAAGATATTAGTTATTGATTTTCAATTAATCGATTAGCGATTCCTAACCGTTGAATTTTCAGTTTAACCAAAAGAAAATGCTCTTCTAAAATATCATATGTTTGACTTACTGAGCATCAAATAAAGGAAAAGTTCCATAGGCTTAAGCATTCGCAACACATTTTAACAGCAAATACGATGAAGAGATATGTATATAGCTGGATTTGTACTTCTGCACACCATAAGTTGCGAAGAAGCACCCAACAAAGATAATTACACGGTATGAATTAAAAGACATATGAGTGATCTGACTAGAGAGATTAAAGAGGAAATTAGGAAAGAGTTTCCATCTAAAGTGATTTTTATATAATTACAGATAAAAAAAGGCAGTCCGGTGCACTAAGCTATGTGCGGGGTTCGGGGAAGGGCCGAACCACAAGAGTCTATTGTACGCAGCCTTACCTCACATTTCTGCAAGATGTTATTTTCATGGCTTGAAGGTAAGTTACATATATAATTACAGATAAGAAGATAAATTTAATAGGACCTTTTTGATTATCAGTTTTAACCATTAATTAAATATAAAAACCGGTAATCAAATCGATAGTCTAATAAAAAAACACAAAACTGTTAACCCAATAGCTCGATATCAATAAACCAATAGCATTTTCAGTTCGATTTATTAGTTAAATTGAAATTCGCACACCCCTATTTTAAAGGTTCTTCAGTAAAGAGGGACAACCTGTCCTAAATCATCTAACTCTCTGGCCTTTTAGGGATGGGTTGGGTGGGTCTACCCAAGAGAAGATTGTCGTTTGGTTGACCATGAGACCAAATTATCACCTAGAAACATACAGTAACCAGACGTAGAGCGTCTGGTGTCCGGACAGCCACCCCAATCAGCATCTGTTTAAGAGACAAGTGTAAAGACCGACGACGGATATAGATGCAAGTCATAATCAAGAGTACCCCTGTAGGTAGCGTATAATGCGTTTGAGCGCATTCATGTGCTCAATCCGAGGATCATGCATAAACAAACACACCTACTGCACAACATACGTAATATCTGATCGCGTAAAAATGAGATACTGAAGAGTCCTGCAAGACTACGATAGTGGGTGGGCTCCTCATATGGAACTCCGGCCGCAACTCCCAGCTTGGATTTAGTATCAACTGGCGTAGAAGTAGACTTAACAAGAGGGCATACCAGCTCGCTCAATTATCTCAGAAGCATAATTCCTTTGTGATAAGAATAACCCCCCTGCATGACAAGTGACAACAATACCAAAAAATAACTCAAGGGTCCCAAGTCTTTCATAGCAAACTCAGAACCGAGCAGTGTCATGATCGACTGACGTAAAACATCATACGAGGCAATCAATATAATATCATCCATATACAATAGAATATATGCCATGGAAGCCCCACGACGATAAATGAATAGTGAATTGTCAGACCTGCTATGAGAAAACCCATTAGTAGATACATAGTCGGCAAACCGCTTATACCAAGCCCGTGGGTCCTGCTTAAGCCCATATAAGGATTTCTTCAACAAACATACATGATGTGGAAAATTGGGGTCTCGAAAACCCAACGGCTGATGCATGTATACAATCTCCTTAAGATCACCATGCAATAAGACATTCTTCACATATAACTGATGAATAGACTAAGATTTCGAAAGTGCTAGGCTGAGAACAGTGCGAACGGTGGCCGGTTTAACAACCAGACTGAATGTCTCCCCACAGTCCACGCCAAACTGCTGAGTCTTACCATCACCTACAAGACGAGCCTTATGCCTGACAAAAGAACCATCAAAATTTTCTTTATGAGTAAAAATCCACATAGAACAAATAATATTAACACCAGAAGGACGGGGCACCAACTCTCACGTCTTATTATCAACAAGAGCATTATATTCGTCAGTCATAGCCATTTTCCAATTTGGGTAATTTAATGTAGACACTGGGTTACGAGGTAGGGGGATTTAAGAACATTAGAATTTAGATTAAAATATCTTTTTGGTCTAAAAATACCCCGTTGACTACGAGTAACCAGGCGATGACTCAAGGAAAAATTGGGTGGAGTTTGGGAATTTTTGGGACATGTTACGGACCGGCAAGCGGCAAGTGCGGTGGGCTGTTGGCCCAAAGACGGAACGTGGATCGGGATTCTGGAATGGGACAGGGGCCAAGTCGTCAGTGGGCTGGACAACAGGCCCACTGGACCGAGCTGGAACTGAAGAAACAGTGGACAGTGAGGGTAGTGGGCCAAGAGGCAGTGGGTCTGCTGGCGGGACAGTGGGCTCGAGTTGGTCCAAGAGCTGACGTAAAATATAAGGTGGGACCCCGTCATCCAAAAAATAATATGAGTCAGGCATTGTACTACATACTTTGGTGAACGTAAATTTGGTTTCATCAAATATAACATGACGACTGATTATGATTTTATTAGAGGAAAAATCAAAACACTTGTAACCACGATGATTTGACGGATAGCCCAAAAACACACAAGCGGTAGAACGGACTTGAAGCTTGTTTAATATAGTGGACGGACATAGGGGATAGCATAAACACCCAAAGAATCTAAGATGAGAGTATGAAGGGACTTTATTATCGAGAATTTGGAGTGGGGATTTAAAAATCAATCATTTGTTAGGAAGTATGTTAAGTAGATAAGTAGCCATTTGTAGTTCATGATGCCAAAAAGATGGAGGGACGGAAGCATGAGCTAATAAGGTACGGACAATATTATTAATCGTACGAATTTTTCGTTATGCTTTCCCATTTTGTGAAGACGTATGTGGACAAGAAAAATGAATAACTATGCCATTAGCAACACAAAATTCCCGAAACACCCCATTATCACATTCTTTGCCATTATCACATTGAATATTTTTGATATCATGTTCGAAGTTGGTACAAATAAATGCTCGAAAATTGATGAAAGTGGAAAATACTTGAGATTTTTTGCTAACGGAAAAATCCACAAAAAATTAGAATAATCATCCAAAAATAGAAAATAATAATGATGACCCACAAAACTTAAAACCGGAGATGTCCATAAATCACTATGAATAATATCAAAAGGCATTAAAGTGCGAGATGTAGAGGTTACAAAAGGTAATCTAACATGTTTTCCTAACGTACAAGAAGAACAAAGTGGAGTACTACTCGTACCCTTACAATGAATAAAATTATTTTTATATAATATGACATAATTGACGACCCTGGATGACCCAAACGTGCATGCCACAAGAAAGGAGCAAGAGCAGCAAAAGCGGAGGAAACGACTAGACAGACGGAATTTGCGGTGGTGATTGGATCAAGATCGCCCCTACTGTTGCATCTCATAAGAGGTATCCCCGTTTTAAAATCCTTCACAGAAAACCCAAAAGGATCAAAATTAACAGAAATCCAATTAGCAGTTGTGAATTTGTGAACAGACACTAAAATTTGAATTAAGTTAGGGGCATGAAGGGTATTTTTCAAGACAAGAGGCGGATAAGGGGGGGGGGGGGGGGGAGGGGCAACACCGCACTTCCATGACCATGAATTGGAATCGAATGACCATTACCAATAATAATACCACGATTGTTGCTCAAATTGTAATAAGACGGAAGGGTACCTGGGTCGGATGTCATATGGGAAGTGGCGCCCGTGTCCATGTACCAATTATTATCTGAAGGAGTCAATCCAAGTGTGTGCATTGCGACTTCAATATCTGTCGGAGTGGGGCCCACTGCATGATGGGCATGGGCAGGCTGAGGCCCAAGCATACCTGCTTGCTGCCCCCGCCCAAAACCTGGTCGCGGACTAAACTGCTGGACTGGAAAAATGGGCATGTTGGGAAATTGGGCCCAGTTTCCCGGGTAGGCCGATTGCGGGTAACAGGGGCCATTGTGCCAAGAACCGCTGGCCCAGTTCCAGGACCACGAGGCCCACCCCCGTTATTCCCACCTCGGTTTCCGCAATTATTTTTCCGATTATGTTTCCAATTTTTACCATTTTAATCTCCACCGTTGGTGCGATTTTGGCCTGAATTTTCGGAGAAGGACGAAGTAGCGTCGGATGTTGTCATTATGATGACTGGATTAGCACTAGTAGTCGCCTTTTTAGCCAAGCCGGCTTCTTCCAACGTAAGCATGGACCGGGCTTGATAGAACAGTGGGAGAGGATCAGTTTGACAAATGAGAGTTCCAACACCACTATAAGCCTCGGATAGGCCATCAACCATCTGGAGAACAAGAAGATTATTGCTAACGGGTGCACCAATGTTGCGGAGTTGGTCTGGCAATTCTTTCAGCCTTTTGCAATAGGCTGAGATGTTCGGAAAATCCTCCATGTTAACATGAGAAAATTCATGCTCAAGAGTAACAACGCGTGAGTTTTTGTTATCTTGGAATATGTCACGCATCCTATTCCAAGTTTCTATTGCCGTAGCATCGGGTTCAAGAATTGTTTGCAAGAGATCCGTAGAGATAGTGGAATAAATTCACTGCAGAACTTTAGCATCAAGAGTAGTCCATAATATCGGGTCAACTTCTGGGGCAAGCTCCGTGACTGCGACGGAGGGAATGATATGATGAAGAACTTGATGCGAATGTGCATGAATCTTGAAAAGCTCCGCCCACGTCGCATATTGGACGTTTTCCATCTCAAGAACAACAGGGATGTGATTCATGATGTTGGAAACTCTAAGGGCAGGATGAAACATGTTCTTTGACGTCGACATAGCGAAAGAACAAGAAGTGAATTAGGGTAGTAGAAGAAATTTGGGAAGAGAGGGCTCGGAAACCGAGATAGTGTTCCTCGAGAAACGAGCAGAGGCAGCGGAAAAGTGTAGGAATTTTGTGAAACCTAGACTTCTGATACCATGAAAGAAATAATCCCTTGATTATTTTCATTAATGAAAGAGTATATATACAATTTACAATTTCCATAATTGGAAAATCTTATTCCTATTCTACTCCTAAAATATTATTCTGCTTGTACAATAATTATACAATTATGGTAAGTGTACAACTCTAATTTAATTACAACAAATCATAACCTAAAATAGACTACTAAACCGTGATATACACGGCATGCATATATCGTGTATATCACGGGATTTAACAGCCCATTATGCAACAATCTGCCCGTGATATACACATCATATATACCGTGTATATCACGGGTATTTATCATATACAACTCCTAAATGAATAGAGTAAACTATTGTGCAAAGATATACGAGAGGAAACAGTGACATCTTGGACAGTATTTTGTACCTCCATTAATGGCTTTATGTTGTTTTGCCCACTGGATTTGCAATGTTTGTATTTTGTTGCTTCTAATAAATCTCCGCCCTTGCCCTTGTCAGTGCTGCATCCAAGAATTAACGAATTAAATTGACCATATTTTCTTCATTTCCATTAAATCAATTTGCAATTATGTTGACAAATCTATCAACCCATTAAATCATTAATGATTTCAGTAAGAGAGTGGTGCAGAAGAAAACCTTGGGGGTGGGAAGGGGTAGTTTGATTCATTTTTAATTTACTAGTTGGATAGCCCAACGTCTATTTAGTGTGATTGTTTAATTATTTAATTATTACTCCTCGTTTTTCAAATATCTCTGAACTAATTATTTAATTAATTCGATTTTTTCTTCAATTTGTTTTTGATAAAATCAAATCAAATTAAATATTATCAATTTTTAAAATTTAAAACTAAATCAAATTAAAAAATATAGATGTACCATCATTTCAAAAATTACAACCTCATCTTTAGTTTTAGTTTGTAAATAAATAAATTACCTTAAAAGGAGTCTTTTTTACTAACTATCTAAACTGAGGACATAATAAAATTTCATTTTACGCATTATTTAACTTGTTAACTATAAATATATACTAATTTTGTCTTTTCTTTTATGTATTATATTTTATACACCTAAATTTGGATTTCCAGTGAATATAAATTATACAGCCGAAAGAAAACTAAAGGAAAACACATAAACAAAAGTTTAATCCATGTTTACAAGGTTGCCGATGGAACTGAGAGTTCGTGTAAAGTTTAGTTGGGGCCCACATTTTATAAAACGCTTGAAAATTAAATTATTTGTGTGGAGCCCATTTTTGTACCCATCTATTGGAAATTGCAGCTACTTGAGAGTTGTGGGCCCAGACTAACTACATGAGGAAGAAATAGTTGAGAACATTGTGCCCATTTTAAGTAATTAAATCAAATGTTTCATTTTTTATTCATGATGTACAAGTGACTGCAGCACATAAATAGACGAAATATCTAAAGTACCCCTCCAACAGCTAGTTAAGATTGACGACGGGTTTGGTAATTCTTAAAAGCCGGGTATTTTGGAAATTTCAAGTAAAGTACAACCTAAAAACATGGCGGTACAATTTAGCATATGCAGAACATAACTAAAAACCCGAAAATACCCCCTAACTCTAGGTAAATTGGGAGCACAACTCTCCCTTCTATATAGGTAGTAAAATGGGAGAAAAGAATTTCCACGTAGGAAAATAAAGGTGGAGGCCAGAGGATTTAACTGACGGAGGGTAAACATGACCCCAAAATAATAGAGTAAATAACAAATATGACCCTAAAGTTGGATGACAAGGAATTAAAAAAAGTACAGAAAAGGCTCAGATATGCCTTCGAACTGTCGCAAATGACTCATTTATGACACTCGTCAATAGTTTGTCTCATTTATGCTATTGTCGTTACTAAAATGGCTCATTTACACCATTTTTCATTAACGCCGATTTTATAATACTAGATATGACACATGTCATCCAATTACAGGTCCACGTCGTTTAAATAAATCAGCACAAATTAAATCTCAAATAAAACTAAAACCCGACCCATAAATTTGTGGTGGTTTAATTAAATGACGTGGACCTATAATTGGAGGCAACATGTCATATCTGGTATTGTAAAACTGACGTTAATGAAAATGGCATGAATGAGCCATTTTGATAACGACAATGACATAAATGAGCAAAGCTATTGACGAATGACATAAATAAACCATTTTCATCATCTCCTTCTCCTTCTCAGATTTGGATGTATTTTCTTCTTGTATTTTTTCAGATTTGGCCGGATTTTGATTGTATTTATTTTTTCGTTTTTGAGTGTATTCATTAATTTTTTGGGTGTAAAATCAAGTATTTGTGAATGTATTTTATTTCTTTTATTCAGTTTTTGAGTGTATTCGTACACTTTATTCACCTTTATTTCGAAAGAGATCATTTTGTATGTAAATAAATACAATGCATTTTAAATGTATTCGTTTTTTTCTAGCGTAAAATTTAATTTTCCTTATGTATTTTATTTCTTGTATTTAGTTTTTCAGTATATTTATAATTTTGTAATGTAAAAGCATAAATAAATAAAATAAATTTGAATATAACTTTTTAAATATAATAAATTGAATAAGTAACTGTAAATATACAACTGAGCTTAGTTGCTGAGTTGAATACAAAACAGATTTTGAATACAACGAAACCGTTTTATAAATACAATGATATTTAAAAAAAATACATATAGCAACTAAAAAATAGCTACGCCTATTAAATATTAAAACTATAACTATAACAAATTTAACCCCAAACTATAATCATTTGGGTAATTTCTCTTCAAACAAGTGAGCCACATAGCCAAAGAAAACTCAACGGCAATTTTTTTAGAATTTGGCCGTAAATGTTTGTTCCTTTATTTTCCTCTTTGTTGATCTAACCACGGCGAAGTTAACTGTTTCTGCAAATTCCTGAAGAGCTGTCCACGCACACCAACTGTTTGATATTTTTTCCACAT
The DNA here is from genome assembly GCA_034509755.1 of Anisodus tanguticus. Classification (NCBI taxonomy): domain Eukaryota; kingdom Viridiplantae; phylum Streptophyta; class Magnoliopsida; order Solanales; family Solanaceae; genus Anisodus; species Anisodus tanguticus. The sequence continues at coordinate 30,901,607 of CM067548.1, forward strand.
GAATTCTTGACTGCTCACCAACTGTTTGATATTTTTCTCGAAGTTTTGACTCTTATTTTGTTCCTTAAACTACATTCTTGCCTAGCTTTATGTAGATTGTTGTCTACATCTACAAAAAACAACAACAACAACATACCCAGCTACCTTGGGAGGCAGAGAGAGGGTTTCCGATAGACCCTTGCTTTGTGTAAGTTTATATGTACTTCAACCGATTTTATAAAATAAACAGCACATTTAATCCTTTATCTCTGCATTTTCGCCGTTTCTTGGCGACCCAAAATGTGAATAAGGTAGCTTTGTACTTCCAGAGAGCGAGACTTATCGATTCGATTAGACTCGCTCTTCGTTCTAATTATTCAGATAATATTATACCCAATCTTGAGAATCCTTCTTTGAACTATTTTGTAGTAACTAAGGCACTTCAATCAGCTCGCCCTCCTGATTCAGCTCTATGTTTAATTGAAAATTTAAAAAAGATTCCACATTTCTCGCATACCCATAATACCCTTTATGCATTAGCCAAGATTCTTGCAAAGGCGCGGGAAATTGCTAAACTAAAAGCCCTTATCAATGCCATTAACTCGGGGAAGTTCGTTAATGTTGCGTGTGTTAGTTACATGGATCAGATGCGATGGTATGGGATTAGTATAGAGTTTAATGAGGTTGTACGTGTGTGGAACGAGTGGAGGACAACCCTTAAAAAGCATCCGTGTACCAAGTCTTATAACATTGTAATGGGGTTATGTGTTCAGGAGGTTAAGGATAGTGATGCTGTGAGGGTATTTTATAGGAGATTGAAGAAGGGGCACTTCCTAATTGTAGGACTTATACTATTATTATTTAGCATCTTGTTAGAACTAGAAAGTTGGATTCAGCCATTGAGATTTTCCATATGTTGCCTCATGTTAGGAACAAACGTACGTTAAAGCAGTATTCCGTTCTAGTGGAAGCATTCACTGTTGCCAATCGGTTAGATGTTGTCAAAATTTTGCTTGATCAGATGAGGAGTGATGGAATATTGCCTGTTCGAGCTATGCTATGGTAATTGCAGCAGATGCAGAATGCTGGTTATGATGCTGAGACAAATGAATTGCTAAGGACATGTTACCTGATGGGAGGATTAAGAAGATTGGTTACTCTATGGATGGAAGTGAAGACGACAGTGATGATGAAGATGAGGAGATTGATTGTGAAGATACTAATGCTGTGGATGAACCTCACCTGAAGCCATGGTTGGATCCAGCTTCTTTAGTTAATGCTTTGCGGAACTGGGGTGCTGAGGAGGTGTCAGCACTGGAGGATGCAAAATTAGTTTGGACGACTAGGTTGGTTTGCAAGATGATCAGTAGCTTCAAGTCAGCAGAAACAGCTTGGCAATTTTTCTGCTGGGTTGCTTGTCAGCCAGGATTCACTCATGATATATACACAATTTCAAGAATGATCACCAGATTAGCTCGCCATGGTTGTGTCGATTTGGTTGATCAGCTTTTGTCTAAGGTTGAAAGAGAGGGCATTCAATTGTCATTCAGCACGATCCGGTTAATTATTGATTTTTATGGGGTTTCTCGCAATGGTGATCCCCCCTTAGGGTTTTCAAAAGCGTTAAAACGATATGCGGTCCGATATCTAAAAGCAGTCAGTTGCTTCTGTACTCATCTCTTCTAAGGACTTTGATAAAATGTAATATGAATTCGGACGCCTTACATATTCTCGAAGAAATGAGTTTACTAGGAATTGTTCCAGATTTGCAAACATATTCTGGACTAATGAACCATTTTGCGCTTCATGGAGATATTAAAACTGTACAGAGGCTTTTTGGGATGGTCGGGCAGAGTGGTCTAGAGCCTGATGCTTATATGTATAAAGTTCTCATCCATGCTTATTGCAAATGTGGAAGAGCTGCTCTTGCACTCAGGGTTTTTGAAGACACGAGGAACTCTGGGTTGTTGCCTGATGCTAACACCAAACAATTGCTTGTCAAGAGTCTCTAGAAGGAAGGCAAACTCCGAGAAGCTGCTTCTGTAGAAGAGAGAACTGAGGAAATAAGTGATGCTCTTCCCCTTGCTTTGCCTGGACATATGTTTACTGTGAGCTCTACAGATCTTTCAAGAGCTATAACATTTATTCCAATAGTTTCCAGTCAACTTGTAGTTGAAGGACTATGTCATTGATCAGGATATAGAGCTGGAATGCTTTTCCACTGCAAATTAACAATGGCCTCCTTCATATTTCAGGTTAACGTCATCAAGTTAACTCTCATCAAAGAGGTCTGGTTATATGTCCATAGCATTTTGATTATGTTGATGAGAAATGAGTGTTGATCTTTTTGCTGAAAATTGCGAACGATCAGCTGGACTTTTACTTGGAATCTGACTAAATATCCTAGTTGTCAACAACGCAGCTGTTTTATTCATATAAGATGGTGATATTTCAAATCACTCATTTGTAAGGGTTTAGCTTCTATCTGTATCTGTGCACTTTGTAATCAAGTTATAGTCATGATAAATGTTTTATCATAGGATAGAGCAGGTGCTTGTTCATCTGCTCTAGGATTTTTGCTAGTTCATCCCAGGGCCGACATCCACAAATGATGGATGTTCACTTTTCTAACTCTCAAGACTTCAATGTTTTGCATTGTCATTGAGGTTTTGCTTGGGTTTATTTCCATGTAAGATAGGTTTTCAGAGATTCTTAAAACTGTTATAATGGAAACTAAGCAGCCCTCTGTCTCCCATGTCATCTGTTGGAATGGCAGAAATCTTGGCAAGAGAGGATACTTCAGTTGGTCTTAAAAGAGACAATAAAACCAGCAACAAGGAGGGTGTCTTTGGTATGATGAAAGTCATTTTCTAGAAAACATTTTCCTGGATATGTTTTCTGGTGTTGGTTGGAGTGTGGAAAATATTTTCCGATTTTCTTTTAATAAAATATTGGTAATAAATTAGCATAGTGAAATTGTTTTAATTAAATTTCTGGATGTTAAAAGATTGATAATAACGTCTTATGAAGTTTAATACTTGAGATAATTGCGAAGGTGAGGGAAGTCATCGTTTTCCTTTAGTGAAAAATGTTTTCATGGAAAATCTTTTCTGGCAATCAAACCCCAGAAAATGACTTATTTTCTGGAAAATATTCTCTGAAAAATATTGCTCATCATACCAGAGTACGCCCGGAATGTCTCCAAGAAACTGAAAATTGTAAATTTTGCCTACTTTATTATGTCCCTTTCTCTGAAGGTAAGAGAGTGTGACACAGGCTCGCTTGCATGTGTTAAGCATATACCTATTGACAACCACCTCTGAAAATTCACCCGTATCTCTACTTTTTTATTCTCAGTTGTTTTCTTTATGATTCTGATAGGAAGGAGGAATCGTGCCGTCTGGATTTGGTTCTAGTATTAATCTGATAGCTGGAGCTTCCCTAGAAAAGAACTGAAAGGGGATGTCATTGTCAAGGAGAAAGTAAGGATTATATATACAAATGATCTCCTTTTGCTTATTGGGAATATTTTACAAAGCATTGTTGCATAAAGACAGACAGCTGCTTAAAATATGAGAGTACGCAGAGAAGACAAGAGGGTATCTACAGACAAAGCTACAGACAAGCCTCCTAGATATTGTCCATTTCTCTATCCTTCCAAACCTAAAAGATAAATCCCTAAAATGCCCTCTTGCTCGAGCTACCAAATAAACTTTGTAGCTGGTGCCTTGCTATCTAAGCTTGTAGCAATGGGAGTTCCTCTTGTCTCCTTGTTTTACAGCTTTTTCCTCTTTCTCATCCTTTCATCCTCCAACATAACAGCTCAAACATCTAGCACAGACACAGACACAGACTTTTCATGCTCGTTAAACCCTTCCATGTCTTGTGATTCTTATGTCACATATCGTGCCCGTCCACCAAATTATTTTGATGTGGGAAGTGTCTCTGATCTTCTTGAAGTCAGTCGCTTAAGTATAGCTAAGGCCACAGGTCTAGCCTCAGAGGATACCGACCTCTTCCCTGACCAGCTTTTACTCGTACCTGTTAAGTGCTACTGCAATGGCTCCCATTATTTCTCCAATGTCACCTATCAGATCAAGAAAGGTGAGAGCTTTTATTCAGTTTCAATAGGAGCTCTATCATGTGGTGCAAGATATGAATCCAACACTAGATCCAACCAACTTGACAGTTGGTGCTGAAGCTGTTTTTCCTTTGTTCTGCAAATGCCCCGTACATTCTGATCTTGAAAAGGGACTTGAGTACCTTGTCACTTATGTATGGCAGCCTTGGGATGATATATTGCCTGTAAGCAATATGTTTGGAGCATCTGCAGCTGACATTGTGGCTGCAAACAATTACAGAAATTTCACTGATGCAATATGTCGTCCTGTCTTGATACCAGTAAAGCTTCCTATTATTCTGCAATCTTACCCCTCTTCTGCAAGAAGTAGAAAATCCAAACGTGGATGGATCCTCATTCCTGTTTTAAGTATTATGGGGTTGCTTGCAGTTTTTTCATTTTGCTTGATGGTATACATGCGTCTTGTAGACGAGAAGAGGAGGGCTAATTTAGCCCATAACTGTTCTACTCTTGAAACTTCTGATCTTTTTCATACCAAGAAATCATCCAAAGATGAAATTATGGACCATAAGACCATTCAAGATAAGCTTCTTCCTGGAGTTTCTGGTTATATTGGAAAGCCAATAATATATGACCTGAAGATCATCATGGAGGAAACTATGAACCTCAGTGAGAGGTACAGGATAGGAGGATCAATGTACAAGGCCACGATCAACGACCAGATTGTAGCTGTCAAGAAAACTAAACAAGCCTCTGAGGAATTGACGATACTTCAGAAACTAAATCATGCAAATCTGGTGAAACTAATGGGCGTTTCATCAGATGATCATGGGAGTTTCTTTTTGGTTTATGAATACGCTGAAATGGCTCATTGGATCAGTGGTTGTTTCCCAGATCATCATCCACTTCTTCTGCCTCTAGCTCAGTGGTATCGCTCGGTTGGAGCCAAAGGTTACATATAACCTTGGATGTCGCAAATGCTCTGCAATACCTGCATGAACATACTCAACCTAGTATTGTTCACGGGATATCCGAACGTGTAGCATACTTCTTGATTCAAGGTTTAAAGCCAAAATTGCAAGTTTCTCTACAGCCAAACATGCTACCAACTCATTGGTGCTGAAAGTCGACGTGCTTGCTTTCGGGCTTGTGCTGTTGGAGTTGTTTTCAGGGAACAAAGCAATGGAAGCAAAAGATGAAATTGAGGGAATCTTGGAAGTTGAAGATAACAGAGAGGAGAAGTTTAGAAGGTGGATGGATCCAAAGTGGAGCTTTTACCCTGTTGATGATGCTCTAAACTTGGCTGCCTTGGCTAAGGCGTGCACATCGGAGAAATCAGCAGAGAGGCCTAGGATGACAGATATTGTCTTCAACCTCTGTTTTCTTAATCATCTTTCGAAATGTATGGGAAGTCTTGGACTTCAGGTGAAGCTGAGGAGATTGTTCAGATTGTTAGTCCGGTAATAGCACGTTGACTTAAAGATGGAGCGTAAATATAGCCGAGAACTTTGTCACTTCGTCTCAAATTTTTAACATATTCCGGAGAAAAAAGAGCGATAAGCTGATCTCCAGAATATATTGCAAATTCGAGTTCTAGTGTCCAGTTATTCCCTGTATTTCTCTTGAAGCTAAAAGCAGTAGCTATTGTAAATTCTTGTATAGGATGTTTTGCTCAACTACTCAATTTTGAAATAAGTGGAGGGCGATTTGATATGTATTTCCATCTTTCACCCTCCAAAAAGAAAAAGAAAAACTAAATTTCTGAAAAGACATTACTGTTAGAATATATGAATATTGTTAGTGATCTTATTAGTGATCTTTTGTATTATTAGTAATTAGGTGAATATTGTTAGTGATCTTATTAGTGATCCTTTGTATCATTAGTGATTAAATGTATATTTAGTTTCCTAGAATCAATATTATACCTCATGTATATAAGTCACTTAAGTTAAAGAAATCATCAAGAAATTACCTTCTTTCATGGTATCAGTTAGCATTGGGCAAATTTTCCTCTTTTCTCCTCCATACTCTCATAAGTCGTTGTGCCTCCTCCGCCCAAACTACCTTCCCGTCAACCATGTCTGACACAAATAATACCTTCCATCATGCTCTTGTAGTCTCCAACATCAAGAATACATTCCTATCGTCCTTGAAATGGAGAACGTCCAATATGCGACATGAGCATAGCTTTTTAAAATTCACGCAAGGTCTCATAGAGTCCTCCATCACATCGTCAAATCGGAAAAAGGCAAGGAGAGGGTGCCATCAACCGATGATGAAAAAGAGGTATGGGCAACCCTTGATGCTACGGTCCTACAATGGATTTATTCCACCATCTCTACGGACCTCTTGCATACAATTATTGAACCCGACGCAACGACAATGGAAGCTTGGAATAGGTTGCGTGATATATTCCAAGATAACGAAAATTCTCGTGCCGTAACACTTGAGCAAGAATTCTCTCACACAACTATGGAGGATTTACCGAATGATTCCGCATATTGTCAAAGGCTCAAGTAATTGTCAGATCAACTCACACCGATGCTTATAATGGGGTTGGAACTCTCCTTCGCCAAAGCAATCCTCTCCCTCCTTTCTACCAAGCCCGTTCCATGCTTACTCTTGAAGAGGCGGGGTTGGCTAAAAAGGCTGTAACCGGAGCAAATTCCGTCATGGTGGCCGCCACGTCCCTCGAAACAAATAACTCTCCATCATTCTCTGAAAATTATACTCAAAACCGTAATAACGGTACTGGAAAAAAGGGTCAAAACCGAAATAACGGCGGGAAAATCGAGGTGGCGGCGGCGGCGGCGGAAGCAGTGGCAACTGTGTTGGCAGCCAGCAACAACAGTGGCAACCGACGTGGGCCAGCGGGCAGAGACAACAGCAACAGTGGCCAACGACGTGGGCTAGCGGACAATAGTGGCCCAATATGCACTAGCCCTGGCCCATAACCAATTGCTGCTTGGGCCAGGCCCAGTATTCAGCAGTGGCCGCAGCCTGGGCAGCCTGGCCTTCTTGGGCCTAGACCACAACAGACCTTTACAACATCAGCCCCACCGAATCTCACGGATATCGAGGCAGCGATGCATACTCTTGGGCTAAATCCTCCGGATGTAAATTGGTACATGTATATTGGTGCTACTTCTCATATGACATCCATGCAAGGTAATCTCTCGTCTTATTTCAATTTGAGCAAAAATCGTGGCATAATTGTTGGTAATGGTCATTCAATATCCAATTTCATTGTTATGATCACACAAATTTGTCTCCCCTGAACCCACCTTTAGCCTTAAAAAATGTCCTTCATGCTCTTCAACTGATACAACTTTGTTACCTAAATTTTGCCTCCACGATCCCTCACAATTAGCACATCGCTCCACTCCTTGCGTCTTCCTATGTTTCCCGTCGAACCATAGGGGGGTACTTGTGCTATGAGTTATCCATAGACAAAATCCTAGTCTCACGCCATGTCACGTTTGATGAGTACCTTTTCCCGTTTGCCAACATCCAAAAATTTTGAGTCACTGATTACTATTTTCTTGATGACTCAGATACACCCCTCTACTTTAAAACACACTATATTGGCCAAATACCAACCCGTCACCCACTGCCCCAGTTACGGACCCCACTTCTACGACACCTATCTCGTCGGCCCCACCCGTTGCTCCGGGTCTGACCCGCCCTGCCCCGTCGCCCATTACCGTAACTGCTCAACCTAATACACATACTGCCCAACCCAATTCCCACACTGCCCATCCCAGTTACAACACTGTCGGGCCCAATAGTTCAAGGCCCAGTCCCACCATCTAGCCTAGTGATGAAACTGCCCAGCACAATACCTCACAACCTAGTCTTGCCACTAACCAGCCTAACCCGCAGTCCCCATTTTCCGCCCCTACACCCGATCCAGACCAACCTACTGTATGGAAACCCGTGCACAACATAGGATTTTCAAACTACAAGTACACTTTAATTTGTCCACTCAAACGATCTCCTCGCTACCTAAAAATCCAACCTTAGCCAAACTTGACCCGAATTGGAATGCGGTCATGTGTGAGGAGTTTAATGAGCTTACTTCACAACGCACTTGGGATCTTATTCCGCGACCTGAGGGGGTGAATGTAATTCGTTGTATGTGGCTATTTCATCATAAGTTCAGAGATAATAGTACCCTTGAACGTCACAAGGCCAGATTTGTGGCAAATAGCACAGGGCAACATGAGCGTGTTGATTGTAGTGAGACTTTCAGTCCAGTGGTTAACCCAGCTACCATCCACACAGTTTTGAGCATCGCTATGGGGAATAATTGGCCTATTCACCAGCTTGATATGAATAATGCTTTCTTACATGAGAATTTGAAAGAAACCGTTTGTATGCATCAACCGCCAAGATTTGTGCATCCGGAGGCTCCTCAGCATGTTTGTTGTCTTCGTAAGTCGCTATATGGGTTGAAACAAGCCCCCAGGGCTTGGTATGAGCAGTTTGCCACTTATATCATACAAATCGGCTTCATGTGCCGCAATAGTGATCATTCATTGTACATTTTTCATCGAGGTACTGACACATCTTACCTTCTGTTATATGTGGATGATATTGTTCTGACAGCTTCTTCAGATGGCCTGAAGCACAAGATCATTGCTCTACTAAAGTCCGAATTTGCTATGACTGACTTGGGTAAGTTGAGTTATTTTTTGGGAATATCAGTGACCAGATCCACAAATGCCATATTCTTGTGTCAACGTAAGTATGCAGAAGAGATCGTCTACAAGGCTAAAATGGTAAATTGCAAGATCATGCCCACTCCCGTCGACTCCAAGTCCAAACTCAGTGCGAATGACGGGGATCCGGTCAGTGATCCTTTTCTTTATAGGAATCTCGCAGATGCTCTTCAGTATCTCACCTTCACTCATCCAGATATTGCATATGCGGTTTAGCAGGTGTGCTTGTTCATGCACGCTCATAGGGAGCCTCACTTTACAGCTCTTAAGCGTATCATTCGGTACGTTAAGGGTACTTCTGACTATGGAGTTCATTTATATCCCTCCGTACCGACTAGATTGCTCTCCTACACAGACGTAGATTGGGCTAGCTATCCAGACACCCGTCGCTCTACATCCGGCTATTGTGTATTTTTGGGGGATAATATTATATTGTGGTCTGCCAAGCGGCAAGTCACGCTTTCCCGTTCGAGTGCAGAAACAGAATATCGAGGCGTTGCAAATGTTGTTGCCGAGCTATGTTGGCTCCGAAATCTCCTTCTTGAGCTTCATTGTCCCATACGTAAGGTATCTTTGGTTTACTGTGATAACATATCTGCCGTCTACTTGTCTCATAACCCGGTTCAGCATCACGAACCAAGCATATTAAGATTGATATTCACTTTGTTCGTGAGAAGGTTGCAATGAGTCACGTTAGGGTGTTGCATGTTCATTCTTCATATCAGTACACATATATCTTCACAAAGGGGCTTCCTCGATAACTATTCCTTGACTTCAGATTCAGTCTCAGCGTCTGGCCTCCTCCCGCTCCGATTGAGGGGGTGTGATAGTGAATATATTTCATATTGTTACACCTCGTAAGATTAAGACGATAATTAAGAACGTCATTAAGGAAGTAAGATTCGGATATTGAATATAAGGAACACTTACATATGTTAATACGGGAAATTAGTGTATAAACGGATGTTATCCCGAAATAGTTTTTCTTTAGTGCTATACATGTGACGACGAGAATTAATCCTAGTAGTTGAATTTATTCCAATGGAGTTATGAAATAGTATTATATTATAAAAATTGTGACATTGAGGATACGAGGCTTTATGAAATTCTCGGGAATTAAAAGAAGTGGGTTTAAGATTTATTAATTGAAGAACTTGGGGGGGGGCCAAAGTGTGATAAGGAAATTCAGATTTTTTTTATATACCTACACTCACCTCTTCAACTTCATTCTAAACTTAACCAAAAACCTCACCTCTCTTCTCCAAACCCACCCCCTACTGGCCGAAAATCACCCCAACCCCATACCCAATTTAAGATTTTTATCTTCTCTTCCTAGACTACATTTTTCACCAAAAATTAGAAGCAAAACAACACCAAAAACAGTGGCAAAAACAGCCACTGCTGGCGAAACTCTAACCCAGAAATTTCGAATTTTTGGGATGAAATTTTGGAAGAAAAACGTGTAGGGATGATGACTTAACATTGTAGAACACTTGCATGTCAATTGGAGTTGAAGAAGTGAACAAAAAAGGGAAAGAAATACGAAAACAGTAGGGATTTTCGGACAAGCAGTGGGCAGAAAATTGTGGACTGTTTTGGACGAAATTTGAGGCATAAAATTCTTCTTTCTATAATATAATTGGAATGCATGTTGTTAGAATTAAGGATATGAATTTGTGTTAAGGAAAAATTGAAATTTAAACAATGCATGTGACAATTTTGGGCTAGTTGCCAATTTGGGACAGATTTTGGTGTTGTTGGATTCGTTGGTTATTGTTGTTATTATTATCACTAATTGCATGATGAAATTGAAAGGAAACATTGATATTAAAGTTTAAAATTAGTTATATGGAAGTATTGAAATATGGAATTGGATTTTAGGAGTTAAGAGAAGAGTTATGGAATTATGACATGTTGTGGCCAAGAACTTGCATGAAATCGTTGGACATGTTGAGATGGATATGAACTGTTTTAGGGACTGTTTTGTGGTGTTATAATTCTGAAAATTTAGTTACCATTATGCATGTTTAAGTGTGGTAATTGCTAATGTAAGTCCTAAAGGAATAAGGGTGTAGAAAGGTGTAGAAAGGCTTCACATTCTACCCTCGTTGTTGTTGGAACATAGACTGTTTTGTGGGTTGTTTTTAAGGTGGATTAAGAGACTAAATTTACGTAAGAAGTGGGTGTGTAAATTCCCTTTATTATTGTTTTGGTTGTGCCCTTAATTGGTGCTTGGTTATTGATGTTATTAGCCTCGTTTGAAAGTTGTGGAAACATGTATAAACGGGGGAAGTGCTGCCCGAATTTTTATAGAATAAGAAGTCGTTATTCGATATAAAGTATGCTAGTAATCATATAATTAACGAACGTATTACCATTATTATAGGTTGAAGTTCTATAACGAGGCATATTCTAATATTGGGTGGATTAATTCGTCTAAAAGGTATGTGAAGCCCTTACTTCTTTCTTTTGGCATGATTTAATGAAAGTACGGCGGACGTACTTGATTCTTATACAGTTTAATTCCTAAAGAAGATTGTTATGAGAAGTGCCTATGATTTTTCAGCAAAGAGTTTATTATGACATTATTATAATGATTTTATTGAGAGTCAAATGATAATTTTTACTTGCATATGGTTACTCATGATATCTACTCGTGCTAAGTGTTACTACTTCACCTCACCGAGTCCCGGGCCGGTTTATGTTCGTGCACAACCTTGCATTTTTTCACCGAGAACCTCACTAGAGGGCCGGGTTACGTAGGATGAATCCATAGATGAGATATGACTTTACCGAGTCCCAGCATGGGCCGGGTTACGATATGACTTCACCGAGTCCCAGTATGGGCCGGATTATGATATGATTCCACCGAGTCCCGCACTAGTGGGCCGGGTTACGTTACGATATATATATATATATATATATATATATATATATATATATATATATATATATGGACAGGCACTCATGTTTCCTTGACTTGACTCTCATTTTTATAAGGCACAACTGACTTTTATTGTTTATGGCACAGTTGAATTTGGATCCTGATTTTATACTGATCTCCTATTTTCTGTTGGCTACTTATGGTCTCTTTTACAACTTCATGTTTTACATACTCAGTACATTATTTCGTACTGACCCCCTTTCCTCGGGGGGCTGCGTTTCATGCCCGCGGGTACATGTTTTCAGTTTGGTGAACCTCAGGCCTAGGTCCCTACTCAGCAGGTTGGGAAGCTCCTTTGATCCAGAGCTTTGTCATTTTGGTACCGAACCTCTTTTAGACTTATGTTTGTATTTAGGGGCACGACGGGGCCCTGTCCCGTCATATGTCGTCGTTCTTCTCATAGAGGTCTGTAGACAGTGGTGGGTTGTACTTATGTAAGGGTTGTGACTCTGTTTTGGTCATTCATGTTATTGTATTATGTGTTGGGGTGTTTCCATGTATATACGTTATTATCTGTTGGCAGCCTTGTCGGCTTGCCTGTTATATTATCTGTTGGCAGCCTTGTCGGCTCGTCTGTTATATTGTGTTGGCTAGTTGTGACTCCTCAGGAGACAGGTACATTCGGGGGTAAAGGCAGCCTTGTCGGCTTGCCTACCCTGGCATATGTTGCTATTGCGGCGTTATGCTGCCGGATTTCAGACTCATTAAGTGTTAGTTGGATTATATGTGACATGTTAGTATAATGACGTCATTAGGGCGGTTAGTCGCGGCCCGTCGGGTCGGGTTGTGACACATATATATTCACAATATATTATGTAATTAATATTTAGTGTAATTAATATAAAATAGAGATCCTAATTCTATTAGGACTATAATTGTATGTTATATATATATATATTACATTAATAAGAGAACTCCATCCAGGGGACATTTACACTATCCTACAGAAATCTTCAACAGTAGTTACCAAAAAATACCATTTATAATTTTACTACAATGATCCAAATCAGTCCAATTTTTCAATTATCAAAATAAAGATTCACCTTTTTGGAGTAATAGTATTGGTCTGTTTCTAAGTATGCTAACGAACAATGCCATCCATTTGCGGATAACTGTTTAATCTCCCAGTATATATATTCAAAAATATCTCCTCTTAATAAGTACCATAGTAAAATTGCAAACTGTATACTCTCCAATATACAAGAAACGGCCGTTACCATAGGCATTCAATATAATTCCCGTACAATGAAAATAAAATCTTACTGTACACAACACAATCGAGGAGGATCTCCACAAGTACACAGATCTCTACTCTCTCTTGTGCTCTAACTTCTTATAACTTCTGAAAATCAACCAAAGTACAAACTTAAGTACATTAATTATAGAGCTTCCAAGAATATATATCAATCAGATCACCAAAGTTCTACTAGTACTATTTAATGTAGTAAGTTAAGGTTCAGTGCACTTTAATTAGATGTTTTCATTAAGTTAAAGTTAACTTATACTAATAACGTAACTATATATTCATAGCAAACTTGATAGAATACCATGAAAATAAAATAACAATATGCTATAACCGGTTAACTAATTGCATAGATAGTGTTAAGTCTTAAATTATCTTTGTATATAACTTAAATTCTTAATTAAAAAAGCTTCAAGTTATATGAACAGACAGTGAAGAATCACTACCCCATAAGTGCAATTTAACCAACTATATAGTAGGTTACTACTATATTAGTTTGTTCTTGAAGTTATCATATCATGCTTGGTGACGTTATGTACAGTAGTATTAAATGCACAAAAAAACTAAAAAAAATAGCTTTACTTTTGCCATTTTTTTTTGTTAACGAATGAACCCGCAACCGCTACTCTCTCGAGTGCGCACAGAGTAAACCTCGGACTGATGCAATAGCCTGCAGCAACCGCTACTCTCTCGAGTGCGCACAGAGTAAACCTCGGACTGATGCAATAGCCTGCAAACCACGTCAGCCGATTAATCACACTTGGCAAGCCATGTGTGACGGGCTCAACCAAGAAGGTTTATGCAGGGGATCGAACTCGTGACCTTGCGGTCCCGCGCTCTACTGTTACACCAACTTGGCTACCCTTGCGGGTGCTTTACTTTTGCCATGTCGATATGTAAGCGGGAGAGAGAAAGTACCTTAGGATTCAAGAACATAAGGTGTTTGCAGCAGATCATAAGGCGCCCAGAGGGCATCTAACGGGCAAGGCCGGCTCGCATCGAGCCGAACCCACGGCTTCCCTTTTCCGCTCCAATGCAATAGGCTAACCGGACCAGGGTGCAAATCCCGACAGAGTCCCCGAAAATTATCTCCTCCAAGACCATGTTGGTTCCACTTATGATCCACAGGAGCAATATTTCCAGCAAACACAAGCAAAAAAGGTGGCAACGAACCCAATTCATAAATCCTCATTCTCTTCTGAAGCTCCATCCATTCTACAATCTTTGTCGTATAATTTCCGGTTCTCCATCTTTCAAGATCAATTACCATAACGCCCGTGTTGAAATAACATGGCTTTCGGTTCGCGAAAGTCAAAGAAAGAGAAGGGTTTGACCAGAAAGTAGGGGTGAAATAAGCAGTGAAATTTGCATTGCAGTATTCTGGTGCTGCTAGAACTGTTTGTTCACCTAGAGGCGTTGCTGCCAGCTTGGCAATGTCATCTACAAGAACAAGATCTGAATCCAGGTACACAACCTACGTGCATAACAAATATGTTAGGAATAAGATATATACCAATGAAGGAGAGTCTATGATTTGAAGTTTATGAGTCTCTATATCAATCTCTAATAGTAATTGGAATCACAAGAAATATTTATAGATATTTAATAATTTTTTTAATACATATAAGGTCTGAACAAAAGCTATTGAATTTCCGTGAATCCTTAGACTACACATACCGAGGGATTTTTTTTATTACATTAGGGGAGAGGAGGAAAAAGGAGAAGAAAATACTATGCTATTGATGAAATTTAGACACTCCACCTCAATTGTGAAAGACATAAAACACCAAAAAATTAGCTAACCCTCGACCCCTATATGAAGGGATTACCTAATGAGGAGAATTTTTGTTTTATTAAACTAATAATTTCTAGTAACAATTTATCTCAGAACTTGGTCTATAAAAACTGCCTTTGAGGGAAAATTCAGCCACTAAAAGTCCTTTTTCAATTGCTATTAGTCAATTACAATAGGAAAAAATTCAATCATTGCCTCGTTAGAAGCCCGGTAAAGTATACGATTGGAAGGCAATAATGCAATCTGATTGTTAAAAAGACCTTATTAGTGACAACAAGAAAGTCGATCGCTATACCTCATTTTAGCAATCAGATTTTTCCTTTGCTCGAAAGGTAAGAACCCTTAATGACAATACAAATCCGGTAAGTATAGCTATGCATTTTAACATGATTAAGTTGAAATTTGAAAAAAAAAAGTATTTGAAATGAAGTCGAGAAAAGGTATTTGAAAGTTAAAATTATGTTTGGACATAAAAACACAAAAATAAAGTTGAAGTTTTGTGAATGAATTTTTTTAAAAAGTACTCTTATTGTTTTTCAAACTTTAACTTATATATTTCAAGTTTGAAGTTGAAATAATGAGTCAATTAGATAAACAAACAGTAACAACAATAACAACATACCCAGTGAAATCCACAACGTGGGGTCTGGAGAGGGTAGAGTGTACGCAGACCTTACCTCTAACTTGATAAATAGAGCGGCTATTTTCGAGAGACCATCGACTCTAGATAAACAAATAGTGTATTTAAAATAATCTCTAAAAATTATTATTTTGAATTTTGGAAGGAGAACTCAGTGGCGCACCAGCTAACACAATATAGGAGCAACCAAGCACCTAAGGAAAATCCTGCAGATACATGATTCCATTGGGATGTGTGTAATTGGTCTCCTTATATGGACTTGGACAATCCTCACCCTACAAGCTAGCTTTTAGGGTTGGAGTTAGGTCCAAGATCCATTCTTTACATGGTATCAGAGCCAGATCCTTCCCAATTCTTTGTTCACCGATGTTGGGCCCCTATTTATATTGTCCATGCTCTAGTTAACGAGGCTTGAGTGTGCGGAGGAGTGTTAAGAGTCCCACATCGGATATGAGATGAGTAATTGGTCTCCTTATATAAACTTGGACAATCCTCATCCTATAAGCTAGCTTTTGAGATTGAGTTAGGTCCAAGATATATATTCTTTACCTGATGAACCATCTGTCATTACTAAGATTAATTTCCGCAAAGACTATTTAGGATTGAACAAGTATGTTCAACCCCATCTTGTACTAACTCTTAATTTCATGTCTTTAATTTCAATGCATCTTTATTTAGCAAAAAAAAAAAAAAATTGGAATTAAAATCTTTGGCCAAACGGCCATAGCAAGCGACTGAGTTTTACCTGCAACAACATTATTCTAAGGGCCAAATTTCCTAATTAATCAAATTTCACACACACACATATCAAAACGTAGAAAATAAGCAAAACACATAACAAGGACATCTGGATCGAGGTAAACAAACCTTTTGGATACATCCAGGAAGAAGATCAGCTAGGTAATTTCGAGCATAATTTAGAGGACAATCCAAAGCAGCACGAATCGACGTAGAAATCAAGCCAGCCACAGCTGAATCTTGGAAAGGATAAATTATGAAATGAAGATAAGGGAATGAACTAGCAAGCGTGAGATTTAAATAATTAGTATCAGCAGTGGAAGAAGCCACGAAATGAAAAATAACATTTTCAGGGCAAGAAGAGTGTTGAAGAACAGAAAGAATCGCAGCCATTGAACCTCGGAGATAAGCTGCATCAAGTGTCATGGCTACATTTACTGCATTTTCAAAGCAAATATTTGTGTCGGTGGAGGAGTGGTAGTGAAGAGAAGGACAAGTTGGAGAGTTGTAGAATTTTGGGGCTTCTTTGAAATGGAAGTTCTTGATAGCGCCATTATGTGCAGCAAAGAAGATTGTGCAGAAAAGAGAAATTAGGAGGGGCCTGATCAACTCGAAACTTCCAAGTTTTGGCATTATGGAGCAGCTACATAAACACTGATGGCAACACTTTTCTTTATATATATAGGAGTACTATATCAGAGGTTTAGTGTCTCTACCTATCCCAAATGGGCTGTATATTTTTATCACTATTATCTTAGTAAGTAAAAGTTAATAGCAGGATTTAAGTTTTATGTACTAATAGTATGATTATTTATATATATTTTAACTTTTTATATATACCAGTTTGCTTATCATTTTTATTAGGTCACTAATTGATGTTTATCCTAAGAATTTAATTATAAGTAGTACTTAACAAGTGATTTGATTGTGTAAAATATTTTGTAGGTAGAACCAAGATTTTCACTTTGCTTTGCTTGTGTTTATGCTTTTGTCTTGAGCCGATGGTCTTTCGGAAACATCCGCTCTACCTACCAAGGTAGAGGTAAGGTCTACGTACACTCTACCCTCTCCAGACTTCACGTTGTGAGATTTCACTGGGTATGTTGTTTAACCAAGATTTTCACTAAGGAATTTCCAAACATAAAAAATAATTTAAACTTTGTATATAATACAATATAATTTTTCAACAAAAAGGATTCGAATGAACCCCACCCGTGGCTCTGCACCGGATCCGCGCATCCCAAGTAGGAGTTGACCACTATAATAATGATTTAAATATATAATGATATTCTTCAAATTTCTTACATTATTAGCGTAGCTTAACTTTCTATAATGAGCATATTTGTTACCATTTTTACCCGGTTACAATTTTAATAGGAGTAATATTTTTCATCAATACTTTTACCTTATGAGTGACTTGATTATGTAAGTATTAATTATTCAATAGGTACAAAAAAAACTTAAATTCAATAATAAAAATAGTTGATAGGTTTTAGATACAATTTTCTTGGAAATACATGAGAAAGCTAGTAGACCAATTTTTGACTGGTAGCAAATTAGTCTGGGGAGAAGAAAGCGTACAGTGTTGGTATCATGTGGCGGCAATGTCGCTGCCAAAACGTATTTCTTGCGGATCCCTTCGCCTGTATGGCTAACGTGTACTTGTCAAGAGGGCTTTTCTTTCTTTAGAGAGAAGCAAATACTCCTATCAATGTAGTTCTAATGCCTCTTTCACCCTGCTCTTTGGTTAATACATCCAAGTCCATAGTAGCTAGCTCCACAGGTGCCTCATTTCTTTAAATGTACGTTTTACCCTCTTCTTCTGGCCATTTCAAGTCACTCTTCACCTTCTCCATTTTCACTATTTTATCATACTTTAGCCCCCCGGAAATCATGTCTCAAAACTCCGAAACGTCAAACTTTGCTATAGAACCCGATGTTTGTGGTTGCGGTTATTATTGTAAGCTCAGGACATCAAGGACCCAAGATAATTCGGGTCATCATTTTTGGCGTTGTAAAGTGCCCGATGTAAATGTTTTTACAAGTTTTTAGGGTTTAGTTTTTTTCACTTTATCTATATATTTTACTTTCAAAAACTGATTTTCTTGTAATGTTTATAGGATATGAATGGTTGTAAATATTTTCGATGGGAAGATGAAATTTCCGTGGATAAAACGGTGGCGGCGAAGTTTAAAAAGTCTCATGTTGATAGAGATACCGCGACTTCACGTATCACTAGAGATACGCGAAGTTTGACTTGTAGTTTAAAATTATGAAAGCTCAAGAAAAAATTGACCTTCTGGATGGCTTGTTAAAAGAATCCGAAGAAAAACAAAGTTTTTCAAGGATAACCTTAGAGACACTCAACACGAGAAAAATGCTTTGAAAGAAAAATTAAAATTTTGGAAGATTATTTGTGCTATCTTGTTGTTGTTTATTATTTTTTATGTATTTTGTTTATTAAGTTTATTATTTCCATGTATTTTGTTTTTATTTATTTTTGGTTAAGTTTATTATTTTTATGTATTTTGTTTTTACTAGTTGCACGTGTTCACATATTGTGTATTTTCTATGTCTTTTTAAATGTATTATGTAATCGGCACCTTTTATGTACTAATTTATTTGTGTTTTTATTAAAAAATGTGAATTGTTGAATATTTTATGTATTATTAACTCTAAGACGCTTATATAAATTAATAATAGACTATAACAATCAAAGCAAAATTAAACATATTAATTTTCTTCAAATTGATGACTTCATCACAAATTGAAAATACAAATAAAATCATGAGTCCGGAACTTAATGACCCCAAAATTAAGCAAGTGAACTAAAATAACCCCTACATCATCAGAATAGAAGTCCTCAATCATCTTCAAAACAATGTTTTGGGTTTCTTAAGACATATCTTCTTTTTGTAGATGTTAGTTCTCTACCCGTTGATGATATTTGTTCTTCGGCCAACTTTAGCATGTAAAATCTACAACATCTTGCTAGCATTCTGTTATTTTCTTTTCTAATCCTCCGTACAACAACCTCACAAGAATGTTGATCAGTTCGAGGCATGGTCATTGAGAACCTTGTTGGAATTTGAGCGTTGAGATTTTTCAAGTCATGACCAAGACGTTCTGATTCGGCATGCCGATATACCCATTCTCGACGTAACCCACAATAATATTCTCATGAATATGAATATTCCACATTGCAAAAATCATCATTACGCTCTATAAAGAAGGTGGAGTTTTAAATTATCTATCTTGAATTCATTGTTATCAAGATAACTCGATCACCAGAATAGCTGCTATGATTTGAGCTATCATCACCACTGCTATTCGGATCATTTAGAAGGAATACCGACCAATCTACATTTCTACTACTCGACATTGAATATGTTGTAGTTTAATAACAAATGAAAGTCTACCTATATAGTTGCAAACCCCAAATACCCTTGGGGTCGTCATTATGACTATACATACCTACTTTATTATAAAAACATATTAATAGGATCATGGGAAATCATCTTCATTAACATATCACAGTCCGAATCCCACTTGGATCTGAATCTGACGTAACCATGTTGACCATATTCTACATTGAGGCAATATATTTTCACCCGATTATTCTCTTCGCGAAAATAGTTAAGAGCACAATTGAACTCTTGTGGTGTACCATGAGGCATTGACATAGCATGAATTTTTGGACGTGTGATTCCGAGTGGCCTCAAGTTTTGTTCTAGAATTTCAGCCTCCCTAACACGCCAATTCTACTAAGCTCTCATTGTATTATTATATTCTTGATTGTATATGTGGTTAGTGTTATTTGAGTATTTAAAATCATCATCTAGTTCTCATGTCCTACCCATTGCTTCGAATATGTTTGCTAGGGTAAAACATGTAATAGAAGCAATATCAAAAAATTAGTTCCAAATTGACATAATAACTCGTTTTAATGTGAATGTTAGTTTTTCGTCATTCATGTTATGTACTACTCCTTGATTTGACAACAATATGCTCATTTTTGAAATCTTTATATGACACATTTATATTGCGCAACTTTTGCATGCGCAAAATATGAGTTTTCAGAATGACATCCTTGGTTTGACAATACTATGCTTGCTTTTGACCGCTTTATATGACACATTTATATTGCACAACTTTTACATGCGCAAAATATGAGTTTTTAGAATGACATCTTTGATTTGACAACACTATGCTCGCTTTTCCGCTTTATATGACACATTTATATTGCGCAACTTTTACATGCATAAAATATGAGTTTTCAGAATGACATCCTTGATTTGACAATTCTATGCTCGCTTTTAACCGCTTTATATGACACATTTATATTGCGCAACTTTTACATGCGCAAAATATGACACACTTATAAAACGGATTTTTTATATAACTCATTCGGATAAGTACTTTTATATAACTCACTCGGTTAAAAAAAATCACATTTTAAAAATGTCTAAAAAATTTACATTCAATAGTTGGTTAAAAAATAGACAAAAAAGCGAGGGTAGCTCAAGAAGGCCTCATGGTAGGATAGAAACAAATACAAACACAATTGAATCATATTTTGAAAAAGAGATATTAGGATGTTACACAGATTTATCAGATGAAAAATGATATGGTGTTATTTGTCCCTTTGAAAATCAACCAATTTTTATCAATGTTGATTTAAAAGTTGCTCGACACATAATTGAGGGTGACACACTCTCCTCAAAACCCGAAGGAGCTATAATTTGGGGTGAAAAGCTTCAATGGGTTCAATTATATTCGAAAATGTGTTATTATGAGGTTTTATGTTACTGACATAGTTTAGTTGTGCCACAAGCTTTGTCTACTACATATCAGACCTCCAAATTCAAGGATGAACATCCAACACTTGATGAAAGAAATTTCAGAAATGCAGAAAGCACTAGATATGTATCATGCTTTGGACGATATTAATTTTCGAGGAGTGGATGAAGAAGATCATTGGAAATTGTTAGAAAATAAAAATCTTCATCGAGACTCTTCTTATCCAGTTTATCCAATAATTCAAGAATGGATAGGTCTTCCAAGACATTTACCATAAACATTAGATTGTGGAGTGCCATATTGTTGTGTCAATCAAGCGAGTGCTCCTAATGATCATAGTGGGATCTAAACTACAATGAGGATGATGGAGAAATAAATTAAGGGGAAGAAGATGAAGAAGAGAATGAAAGTAAGGAGGATGATG
This sequence comes from Anisodus tanguticus, assembly GCA_034509755.1. Classification (NCBI taxonomy): domain Eukaryota; kingdom Viridiplantae; phylum Streptophyta; class Magnoliopsida; order Solanales; family Solanaceae; genus Anisodus; species Anisodus tanguticus. The sequence goes on from CM067548.1 coordinate 30,922,972, forward strand.
AAAATGAAGACGACGACGAGGTGGTTCCAAAAAGCGACGAAGATTAAATTACTTTTCTAATTTGTATGTTATGAAAATTTTCAATATAATTTTCTTAATGATAAAATATCTAATTCAAGATGTTTCATTAAAAATGAATAACACATCATTCATTACAAGAAGAAAAATACTTAAGATTCATAATTCAAGACAATTCGAATACATCAAGAAGAATTAAAATACATTCATAAAATCATGAGGTTCTTCAACCACTAGAGACTCTTCCACCACACGAGGTTCTTCCATCACTAGAGGTACTTGCACCACCACGACCCCATAGGTTACACAAACGCTTATCATGGCCAAACTTCTTACACATCGAGCACTTTCGAGAGTACGTCCTATCCAAAACATTCATTTGATTAGGAATCCGAGTTCGTGCATTAACACGCAATTTAGAGATATAATCCTTGTTAGCAATAATTGAAAATGACTCATTTGGCCAATAAGCGTGATCATCAAGTGGGTAGAAACGACCATCATACGCTTTAAGATAACTTGTATTCCGATGCCACATAATTTGATACCATTTTTCAAGTGCCTCAAAATGCTTGATGGCATGAGAACACGACATGTGATATAATTGCCTCAGAATGTTACTTAGTGTCCTGCCAGATTCTTGGGAAAGCAAGGTAAATGATATATATGAAGCTAAAAACTTAAATACTCTAACCATTGATGAGCTGATTGGAAATTTCAAGATTTACGAGTTGAAGAGAACCAAGAAAAATCTTGAAAAGAAATAGCAAAAGAAGGAGAAGAACCTGGTTCTCAAGGCTGCCAAAGGTGACTTAAGCAGTGACGAAGCTGGTATGGCATACCTCACCGGTAAGTTTCAAAAGATGGTTCGAAGAAATGGTGGGGTCCCAAGAATAGGAAGCTCCAGCAGGAATTTTAAAGGAAATGACAACTGTTGCCACAAGTGTGGGATACTTGGTCACTTCATTAAAGAATGTTCTCTTCACAAGAAGGACAAAAAAAATGACAAAAAGACTGCTAAGAGGAACCAGGTCCCCGATAAGAAGTTCAAAAGGAGAGATGCAACTGATGACCTGGTGAAGTGAGCTCTTGGTGCTTGGGGAGATTCCTCCAGTGAATCTGAAGAAGATGATAACCATGGTGACACATAGATGATGAACCTTCTGAATATGAGTAAATTTTTGCACTTATGACCAAATCTGATGTTGGTAATGATGATGAATAAGAAGAGGTAAATTTTTTTGACGTTAAAAAAATTAAAATTTTACTCTCAAAAGAAACTAATATCATTGGCAAATGTGTTAATCGATGCTTATCATGTTCTTGTTAAAGGGAAGAGTGCTCTAAATGAAGAAATTGGTGATTTAGAATAAGAGATGGATGATATGGTAGTTACCATTATAAATTTGAAAGAACGGGTTGATGAGGTAACTAAAGAAAACATCCTGTTAAAAAATCAAATGAAATAATGGATGGATACTCCCTCTAAAGGAAATGGTGTAGCTAGTGAGACTCAATTGGAGCTTGAGAAAGAGCTTAAAGGGCAACCCGTTGCACTAAGCTCCCGCTATACGCAGGGTCCAGAGAAGGGCCAGACAACAAGGGTCAATTGTACGCAACCTTACCTTGCATTTCTGCAAGAGGCTGTTTCCACGGTTTGAACCCGTGACCTCCTGGTCACATGGCAACAACTTTACCAGTTACTCCAAGGTTCTCCTTCAAGCTTGAGAAGGAGCTTAAGAAAACTAAAATGAGTCTCACCACTGAGATAGAAAAGAACAGATAGCTACAGGAAGATTTTAAAAGAGTAAAAGTGGATCTTGATAAGTCACTTTATTGGACCTGGTCCTCTGGTGTAATTACCTCTATGTACAAGAGTAAAAGTTGGGGTAGGAAAGGACTTGGTTTTGAAAAGGATAAAACTCCTTACAATTCCCACAACAAATATGTCACTACAACTAAAAATTGGTTGTGCACTCACTACGGTCAGACTGGTCATTACAAGAGTACATACAAAGCCAGATTTAAGTCATTTCAGAAAAATAAGAATTTTGTTGAGAAAGAACTCAGATTTGAGGGACCTGGTCCCCGAAAAAAGAAAAATGTTCTGCCTGCATGGACTAGAAGAAGTCTAATCAATCCATTCTATAACTATAAGGGACCCAAATTGGCTTGGGTTTCTAAATCTAATCATTGATTTTGTTTGCAGGCTAGGGTGAGAGGAGGCAGTCAAAGATGGTATATAGATAGTGGCTACTCAAAGCATATGACTGGTAGAATGGATGATTTCCTCTCACCCAAGGCCTTTCAAAGTGGAAGTGTGTCTTTTGGTAATGGCAAGAAATGATACATTCTTGGTGTTGGCAAGATTGAGAAGACACTCTCTCATGCAATTGAGAATGTGTACTATGTAAATGGGTTAAATTATAGCTTATTAAGTGTGTCTCAAATCTGTGATAAAGTAAATAGGGTGAAGTTCTTGTCCTGTCACCAATCTCAAAACTGGTGAAGTGGTGCAAGTAGCAAAAAGGTTCAAGAACATCTATGTTGCAGATTGTAATTATTTGAATGGTAATGACTTCATATGCCTAAGTGTTATGGATGATGATGTTGAGCTATGGCATAGACGACTTGGACATGCAAATTTCTCTTTACTAAACAAGCTCGTTGTGAAGGAACTGGTTCGTGGGCTGCCAAAGGCCCAATTCAAACATCACAAGGCATGTGATGCTTGCATAAAATCGAAGTAGGTCAGATCCTCTTTCAAACCTAAGAAAGAAGTGAGTACCTCAAAGCTACTTGATCTTCTTCACATAGATCTTTGTGGACCAATGAGGATCCCAAGTAGATGATGAAAAAAGTATATTTTTGTGATTGTTGATGATTACTCCAGGTTCACTTGGACTCTATTTTAAGAACCAAGGATGAAACATTTCATGTGTTCGTTGCCTTTTTGAAACAGATTTAGGGAAACTAGAAAATCACATTGTGAGTATTAGATATGGTCATTGTATTGTGTTTGAAAAGGCCAAGTTTGAAAATTTTTGTGCTGAAAATGGTATAAGTCACAAATTTTTTGCTCCTAGAATACCTCAGCAAAATGGTGTTGTGGAAAGGTAAAGTAGGACACTTAAAGATATGGCTAGAACAATGTTGATAGCTAGTGGTGTGTCTAAAAGTTTTTTGGCTGAAGTTGTCAACACTGCATGTCATGTGATTAACATGTGCATGATCAGGTCCTTTCTTGAGAAGACTCTTTATGGATTTCTCAATGGGAGAAAGCCAAGCTTACTTACCTAAGAGCTTTTGGATGCAAATGCTTTATTCTTAGCAATGGTAAGAAAGCTTTGAGAAATTTGATGCAAAAAGTGATGAAGGAATTTTTATTGATTACTTATCTCATAGCAACGTATACAAGGTTTACAACAAAAGAACTCAATGTGTGGATAAAAATGTGTATGTGATCTTTGATGAATCAAATTAATTGGGTGATAAAGGGACACTCAATGATGAAGCTGGAGATGGGGAATTTTCAAGAGTTCCTGATAAAGCAATGAAGAAGATGCAATAGAGTCTACAGAAGGCACAAAAGAACCTGGTCCTGCCATTACTCCACTTAAAGCTGAACATCGAGTGGATGATGTTGTATCAGACATTCCTGAAGCTGGATAATAAAGTGGAAGTCTTGTCTCTGCTGATGTCAATGATGGATCCAACATAGAAGAACCCGATCCCTCCGTTCCTACAGTTCAAGTATCCAACTGAAAGCACAAGGGATCTTATCCACTTCAAAATGTGATTACTCCTTTAGACTCTAGTATTCAAACTAGATCTAAGGTGAGAAGCATGTTTGCCTTCTCAACCTTCTTATCTCAAATTAAACCCAAGAATATCAAGGAAGCATTGAAAGATGCTGACTGGATAGTTGCTATGCAAGAAGAGCTCCATCAATTTGAAAGAAATTAGGTGTGACACCTAGCCCCTAGGCCTTCAGACAGAACAATGATTGAGACTAGGTTGGTGTTTCATAATAAGCTTGATGAATTTGAAAACACTACAAGAAATAAGGCAAGGCTGTTGGTGCAAGGTTCCAATAAAGTCCCAAGGAATCTCATTTAAAGGCTGCTAAAAGAATTTTGAGGTATCTCAAAGGGACTCTGTACCTAGGCCTCTTCTATTCTTCATGAAATAATTTTGACTTGGTTGGATATGCTTATATTGGTTATGCTGGGTATCTGGAGGATAGAAAGAGCACATCTAGAATGACACTTTTTCTGAGGCCATGCTTGATCTCATGGGGTACAAAGAAACAAAACTTTATGGCTCTTTTTACTGCTGAAGCTGAGTATATAGTTGCTGCCTCTTGTTGTGCTCAATTGTTATGGATCAAACAACAACTTGAGGATTTTGGTGTTCTCACTGACTGTGTGCCCTTATTGTCTGATAATACAAGTGCACTTACATAGAAAAAAAAATCCGATGCAACACAAAAGGACCAAGCACATTATGTCAGACACCATTTCCTAAGGGATAATGTTGAAATTGGTTTGATTTGTATGAAGTTCTGCAAGACAGAGGACCAGATTACATATATTTTCACCAAGACACTAAGCAAGGAGCACTTTGAAAGAAATTGCTTGGAGTTGGGCTTGATCAAGCTCAACTAGTCGGTCCCTCACAATGATTGGCTACGTTAAGAGGAAATGTACAATCCTAAAAAGTATTTTTTGGTGGCATCTAACTCACTAATATATTGTTACAGGTATACACGCATGACATGTTTAGGACAATACAAGCATAAGTGACATTGCATTCTTCAAAGTTTTTGCCTACAAATTTTCAAAAATTGTCAAGGGACCTGGTCCTTGTGACTTAGGTTAGTAGTCCATTCAATGCTTATATGCTTTTTGAAATGCTTAAGGTTCCAAGTCATTAAAGTATTTCCTCCTTCAAATTCAAAATAATATCTTCAAAATGTTACATCGTTCTTGAACTAACACGATTCCTCTTCTTACACCCTATTAAAATTGTCACCTTCCTCCTTTTAAATACAAATTCGCTTACCTCACTACTCACTTAAACTCTAAAAAAATTCATCTGCTCTTTCTCTCCCTCTCTCTTCTAAACATACCAGTTCTCTCAATCTCTTCGCATTCTTCCTTCTTCATCATTCTATACCAAACTAACCATGACTAATCAGGAATCATCCTCTCCAAGTATGCCAGAAATGAACCCCACTCCATTACCTTCCAAAGCTCAAACACCTTCTGAACCAAAACCCTCGGTTTTACCCCCAAAATGTCCAATCTCCACCGTCCAAAACCTTACTATCACACCCTCAAAATCCCCTATTTTTGGTCCTCTTAGATCTCGTAAGAGTCCAACCCCAAAGAAATTCACGTCCTCTTCCTTGTCCGATTAAAAAGCCCGATTAAGTGCAAAGTGGGCAAACTATTTCTGTGTCAAAATTCCTTCAGAATACAGAGGAATTAGAAGAAAAGGATAATAAATTTTAGGTTACCATTCAAATGGTTGAGGAAACAGAGGTACAATGCCTTGTAAAAGAAAACATGGTCTATGGTGACATGCATGTGTGTGGAGATGCTGGTGTTATAGAGGAACATGATCAAGTTGTCGACAAGGACATTGTTGAGGATACCACAATAAAATAAGGTAATCCTATTCCATATGATAATGTAAAAGGGGTGAATGAGTCGTCAATGGAGTTTGATGGGTCTATATCTTAAATGATTCAGGGCAGGTCTAACATTTTGAAGAGTGAAGATGAGATAATTGTTGGTTATTGCTGATACTTTATGGACTTTGAGAGATAGTGAATGTGTTCAAGATGAAAGGGTGTTTGTGCATACAACATGGGAAATGAAAGAGAGATATAGTTCCTCTACCCAAGGAGAGTCTGAGTCCTCTGCACTCAAGAAAACTCCTATTTTGGATGAGACACCAGGTTTCTGTAGGGTAAACTTGGATTTAGATGACAATCCCTAACCTATATCTACTATTGATGTGCCTTAGGGAGAATTTTCTCTTGAGCAGGAACTTGACTCTTCTGGTCTTGCTCAGGTCGTTGAGTCTGATGTCGAAGAGCCATTGCAGTTTAAGCATAGAAGGGTCGCTGATATTGAACAACCAAAGAATAAAAATAGGCCAAAGAAAGAAAACACATTCCTCAAACAACTCCTAGAACCAGATAAAGTAGAAAACCGCAAAGGCTGCATTATAATTTGTCTTGAAGGCAAGTAAAGGAAAGGGCTCCAAAATGACAACAACGAAGAGCCAAACTCTAAGAAGTAGACTAGTTTATGAGGATATAATGGTTGATGGCGATGTGGTGGAAGATAAAGTGGAACTGTCTCCACTTATAAGAAAAAATTCAAAGAAGAAGAAAGAAGAGAAAAGGAAAACTGTTGAGAAGGATGTCACAGAGGGTGAGGGTGACAAGTCAAAGAAAGAGGAATGGAAGTACCAGTGAGGAACATGATTCCTCAAAGAAACAAAAAGTTGGAAATAGTGTTGGGCAGAGTGAGAAGGAAAGAAAGGACATCTTGCGGAGTCAAACATTATTGTTGCGAAGAGTATTTGATTTTGATCTTGCTGAGAGGGTTGGAATGAAAGAACTGCTTGAGATCATTGAGTTTTAGAAATGGACTCATCTTTTTGTTTCACCAGCACCCAGTGTGTATGAAGCAGAGGTGGCTGAATTCAATGCCAACCTATGCTATACTGATAATTGTACTATGGTCTTATCAGTGCATGGGATAGACTTTGAGTTGGATAAGTTGAAACTTAAAGAAATTCTAGAGGTCCCAACTGATGGGATGAAGATAGTGTCAGGAAAGGCATCTGATGGCTTTATGAATGTGATTGTGAAAAAGTAGGGGTCTGCTACTGGCGCAAGGCTCTTCAAGAAGGATCTCAAGCTAGAGTATCAGCTCTTGTTTGCAATCGTTAATAAGGTGCTGCTTTCAAGAGCTAAAGGATGATATAATGCCTCCATAGCGGACCTAGTTCTACTTGAGGCGATGTCAACTTTTAAACTCATTAGTCTGTCAGCTCTCATGATTGAGCACATCATCAAAGTTGTTAATGCAACGGAAGACATACATGGTTTTCCATATGGCTTCCTCTTGACAAAGGTTCTTGTGCATTTTAAAGTCAAAACTGGAAAGGCTACCATAGGCACCAAAAACATATGATCACCATGACAACTTTGGAAGAGTGTGAATGCGTGCCAAAGAAGGGCGGTGTTGGCAGCAATTCTACCATCTCAACTCTGATTGAAGCCCAAGAGAGGTCCACCCCTGAGATTTAATGCCTCAAGGCTGAAAATGCTCTCTTGAAAGCTCAATGGTTGAAAAGTCACAGGAACCTAGTTCTAGTGGTGTTGTGGAGGCTACTAATGCTAAAATTGTGAAGTTGAGTGATGAAAATGAGACGTTAAGGCAGAAGGTTGATGGGCTTCATGATCAGATGCTCCAGGATCAACGCACTAACAGTGAACGAGTGGATATGCTCCTCAAGGCATTGGCCCATGCTCCTTAGTTTACCTTCAAGCCTCTTAATCCCCTGTCCTATTTCCTATGTTCTTAGAACCTGGTCCTCATCCTCTTTAAGTTATGTTCTTTTTTCCCTATGGTTCCCTATTTTTTCTTAATGACATTGGTACTGATGACAGTTTAATTATCATATTTTTGTACAGTTGTGGCTACTATATTTTATAATGCTAAATTATCTGGGCAATTACTCTATTTTATGCATTACTATTGGCTTGCTTGTTTATGTTTCTGCTCATGTGGCCCCGAGTTAATGTTACTGAACTTCTTTTTGCTTGTGCCTATTTGATTACTCTTTTCAATGATGCCAAAAGGGGGAAATAATAAGGGGGTGCAAAATTGATATGCATGCTATGATTAAGGGAAAAGTGAATGGGTAAAATGATGTTGTCCTGATTAACATACTATTATGCTTGAAAGATAGGTCTGATCCGCAGGGGAAACAAGTGGCAGGGGGAATATCAATTTTGTGTTTGTCATCATTAAAAAAGGAAAAGTTGATAAGTTATGTCATCTTGTGTTTTGATGATTTGCCAAACTCAGAAGGAATCAGACAGGACCTGGTCTGCGATCCATTCCCTTGGTTATCGTACAGTCAATAATACAGTTGTAAAAATATATTGTTCACTGGCAGAAGTACAACAACACAGCTGCATCTTGCTAGTGGACAAACCAAGGGTTGAATTATCTCTATCTTCACACATTCTCTCCAATACATATACAACATGTTACAAGGCTTAACATAACACTTGAAAACCTAAAATTACTTTCAAAGTGCAGCCGCCACAAGTTTCTCCAAGTGTTCCCAAGAACAAAGTTGTTTGCAAACTGAAGGACTAGATCCCGACACTGAAGATGTTTAAGTTCTTTAGTTTGTTTTGAGTCTTTGTCTTTTTGTTCTTCATTGTAATCCTACACTACTTTTAAGAAGTGCCATAGTAGGACATATTTCAACCTTTGTTGGTTTGTGTTCTTGGCTAGAGTTAGTCAAGGTTTGTAGCTTTGCAATAAAGTTATTGTAAATGACTTACAATAGATGTATTATAAGGGGTGAGTGATTAATGGTTTAATTCCTAGATTGCAATAAGTTGTAATATGAAGTTGCTCAGTTAGTGAAGTTGGAAATCCTACTTGGCAGGTCGAGGTTTTTAATCCCTTGAGCGAGGAGTTTTCCACGTAAATATTGTGTGTTATTTACTTTCTGTTTTGCTTGAGGTAACAGATAGAGAACCTTGTTCTCTATACTGTTTGGTGGACTCTTAGTTTCTATCATAGAGTTTAGCTTTTACAAGAAAGATTAAATCATCGATTCTTATAAGTATAAAGTATATGCCCACAATCTAATATGGAAATCGGATAAAGCTATCAGTATGATTGTAGCAAAAGATTAAATATAATTTATCTTCATTATGAAAATGATATAGTTTCGACTTCTTGTGCTAGTACATTTTGTATGTATTGAATGGACCAAGTAGAGATAAGTGTTTTTGTACTTAATATATAAAATAATTTCTCTAGTTCATTAAATATACTTATTCTCTTAATCTTGATATAATTATTACGATTAATGTGATTTATTCATTATTTTGATTTATCAAAGGTACGACTTTATTGTGAGCCAATGTATCTGATAGGTTGGATAGTAATAAATAACATTTGAGAAATAATAATTAGTTGATAGAATTCATGTATCGACTTTAAGATTGATGATACCTTTTTATGGATGCTTATAAGTTTTCATGTGAAAATCCCGCAGGTTTATTTTGTATCTGTCACATGAAATAAGTTAAGCGGAAGTATAAATGATTTAATTAGTCAATGAACTAAATTGTCAGTAATTTAATTTAATTGATTGGTATCTGTAATCTTAACATATATGGGAAGTTAAATAAGTTTTAATGAAAGATTTCAAAATTAAATTGAGTAGTGCAATTACAGATTTTTAGTTGAATAATATGTAATTTATTGTGACAGGATTAATTCATTCATATTCTGAATTAATGCTACGATTAGAAGCTTCGTTATTAAATATGTGGTCCCTGATATGACTACTTATTTTTGGACTTAGAAAATAATATTTTTGGGGAGAAATGAAAGCCCACACATTGTACTAGGGTTTTGCACCCTAAAACGTGGCTATATATATAAGGTTTTTCAACACTAAGAGTTAAGACTTTTTTTTCAGAGCTGTAGTACTTGTGCACACAAGTATTTTTATTCCAAAGGCTAGTTAGGTTATATAGCAGAAGACTACAGAACGTGGAACTGGAGGACGATCTCATGAATGATATTTGCTTATACTTGAATATTTGGTTGCGGTCACGCTTCATGAGATAAATATTGATTTTATGATTGATTAAAATCTATGATTATGTGCCAATTTTTCACACTGCGATGGTAGCAAATTAAAGGGTTTCAAGAAAGAGTTTATGTCTTATGTACATTAATGTCCGGTGTAAAATGTATTACACAATTAGACCATTTAATAGTAATTACAAGTAAAGTTCAATGTATACCAAGTTTCACACTGCGATTGTAGCAAATTAAAGGGTTTTAAGTTATGTTTTACACATTAGCGGTGTAAAAAGTAATTACCCAATTAGACCATTTAAAAGGAATTACAAGTAAATTTCTACAATAAACATTGACTTAATTTCTAATAAATATGATTATCAACCTGTTATAATAAATTAAATTATATTAATTGTATAAGAACTTTTTACACTATCAAAATTCTAAAATAATATTTACTAATTATTTTAAATTAGTGTTTTTTTTTTATCAAACTGGCACATTATTTTAGCTTCAAACTTGAAATATTAAATTTGAAGTTTGAAAAACATGTTTTAGGAGTTTTTTTTCTTCAAGTTTTCAATCATAAAACTTCAACTATGTCCAATCACAACTTCTATTTTCAAATATTCTTTTTAACTTCACTTCAAATATTACATTTTCTTGTTTCAAATATCTACCAATTCATGTCCAAATGGCCTACAAATGATTCGAAATTTTGGAATACGAATACAAAAAAGATAAGCAATCCAAGAATAGTTCTCCCTTATATAATTGAGGGGACCAACTCAGCAGAAAGATGGAATTCTCAACCACGAACTCTTCTTATCAACAGAGGTTGTACACACTTTATTCCAATAAGTTAGATCCATGTTACCACTTGTTGATAAAGGTATATTCACACATGAGAGATTATCAGTACCTTTTGAATTGTTTAAAATATATATAGGGCCAATTTAAGAATGATGAACAAATGATTGATATTACATGTGCCCTTCACATGTTTGTGCTTTAAGCTTCTCCTATAGCTCTTTTAACAGATCGTTTTGGATCTCTAAGTTGTTTGTTTCTTCTTACGTTTAAATTCATTTCGTTGGGGAAAAAGGCACAAAAATGAAAAAGAGAAGCCCATGCGATTCTCATTTCACATTATAATCGAAAACAAACGCAATACAATTCAACAGAACCTAAAATATGTTCCTAGTATAACTAACGAATCATTAAATTTGATAGATCGATGTTAGAAATAGTGAATCAATTTCTTTTGTACGTGTTAGAAGATATATTCTTAGGATTATTATTTATTATTGTATTTAAATGATAATTACTATAGAATATTTTAGATAGCTAGTCATTAGTATATAATTACATTTGTATGGAAAGAATAGGATAGATGATGAGAAGATTAAGGCTACCAATCTTCTACCATATTTGTATATATTCTTATCATTTGTAAATGACAAAATTGAGAAAAATATTCTACTTACCCTAGAATTCTTACATGGTATCAAGAGGTTAAGGAAAAGATCCTAATTGTTTCTCCCTACCATTTTTCGGCTCTTATTCTCCTCCATTCCAACACGTGGCCGAAAGAAAGAAACAAAAACATCAAATATACTAGGTTTACCCCTCTTCATCTACTAAATTGTATCTTTTATTCTTCTTCTCCATTAATCATCCAACCAAATATACTAATGTCCGACTCCAAATCATCCTTCCACCCAACCTTCGCGGTTTCAAACATCAAAACGCATGTTTCCATCACCTTAGAGATGAAAAATGTCTATAGACCCATCTCGCCTTGTATTTCCGTTTGAGTATCCATTTACAACCCAACGGTTTATTTCCGGAGGAAGATCAACCAACTCCCAAGTATGGTTATGCGAATGGAGCTTATTTCACTCTCAATAGCTTCTTTCCGCAGCGGTGCTTCGGAGTTGACAACGCCGAGCAATTGTCCTTGGTTCATCATTAACCATGTAAGCTACAAAGTCGGGACCGAAGGATTTATCCTTCCCGGCCCTTTTACTTCGCCTTAGATCCATCTCTCGGAGTCTCCAAGTTCCGAGAACGGAACACTAGATTCCTGGATGTTCAAACCACCTCGAGATTCGCTAGATTCGAACCATTTAGATCCGCGCAAGTCAAGGACTCCCGGTTCTTGAGAGCTTTGTGCATAACTTCGCTTGCGAGAGGTTATGTCTTTCTCCTTTCTAGGAAAGGTACTTTCAAAGAATAGAGCATTCCTTGATTCCATTATTGTACCTGGTGGATATCTCGGAATATCCGACTTATGCACTAAGAAGCGATAAGCACTATCGTTATTTGCATATCCGATGAATATGCAATCTACAAGCCTTTGGTCCAATCTTGACCTCGCTTTGGCTTAGGTACTTCAACCTTGCCGGACAACCCCACACCTTAAAATACTTCAGTAGGTGGGTTTCTTTCCTTTCCATGATTCATATGGAGTTTTGTCCTTACCTTTATGTGGGACTCGTTCGAGAATCGTATTAGCGGTAAGTTGACGGCTTCTCCCCACATGTTTTGGGGAAGTCCGGAATTGATAAGCAAGGCATTCATCATTTCCTTTAATGTGCGGTTCTTACGTTCCGCCACACCGTTTGATTGAGGTGAGTATGGAGCCGTCGTTTGATGAATAATGCCTTCTTGGGCACAATATTCCTCAAAAGGCGCTACATATTCTCCCCTCTATCGCTACGAATGGATTTGATCCGTAGGCTAAGTTGATTCTCAACTCTCGCTTTGTAACGTCGAAACGCTTCAAAAGCTTCATCCTTACTTTTCAACAAGTAAAGGTAACAATACCTTGTGCTATCATCTATAAATGTCACAAAGTACTTGTTCCCCCTCTAGTTTGTGCAAACTTCAAATCACATATATCTCGTGTGAATAAGTTCTAGAGGAGCGGTATTCCTTTCGACGGATCGAAAAGGAAGCTTGGTGAGTTTTGCCTCTACGCACACCTCACATTTATGTTGAGGGTTTATGTCGATAGAAGGCAACAACTCCATCTTTACCAGCCTTTGAATAGACTTGTAGTTTACGTGTCCTAATCTATGATGCCATAAATTAGAAGACTCAAGCAAATAAGAAGAAGACTCAACTTTATTTCCTTGACGCAATACGTACATGGCATTCACTTTGAAGAGGCCTTCACAGACGAAGCCCCTCCCCACAAATGTGCCATTTTTAGTGAGTACAAATTTATTTGATTCAAACACTAGCCTAAAGCCAAAGCATTAACCAATAAAGGTCCGTAAACCAGATTTCTTCTAATATCCGGGACGTGCATCACTTCCTTCGAGTGAGTTCCTTGCCGGAAGTCATCTTCAGACCACCTTTCCAACCCCTAGCACGTCCGAGGAAGCGTTGTTGCCCATGAACAGCCTTCTTGTCGGAGACCGGAGTGTACGTGGAGAAGGCATCTTTGTTGGAACAGATGTGTCTTGTTGCACCCGTGTCCACCCACCACCGCATCGGATTCTCCACCAAGTTGGCTTCTAGCACCACCGCAGAATTCCTCGATCATGTCATCCAGGAGCGTGTCCTTGACGACGTTTGCTTGAGCCTTGCCTTTGACTTGGCTTTTCGTTGTTGCTCGCTTCTTGAGCTTGCGGCATTCCTTGATCCCGTGACCAGGTTTCCCACAAGTGATGACAATTACCTCCGAACATCTCTCGCCGGGGGCTTTGCCGTCTTTCCGGAACTTCCGCTTCTTGCTTGAGTTCCCTTTGGTCTCCGCCATATTTGCCTTTGCCTCAAGATGTTGTCTACCCTTTGGCAAGGTCTTCTTATTATCTTCCGGATTTGCGCTTGATAACAAGCTCTTCAAAGGTCATCTCCTTTGTCTTGAGTTTCAAGTAACTCATAAACTCATTCCATGAAGGAGGTAACTTTTCAATCGCCGATGCAACCAAAAACTGCTCGTTTGGTTTCGATCTCTTCCAAATCCAGGTGATGTAGAATCATCTCGAAATTCCCGGACTTGGGACATCATCCGTCTTCATCGTCCACCATTTGGAATTTTAGAAATTTCCCAACGATGAACTTCTTAGTACCCGCATCTTGTGCGTTGTACTTCTTTTGCGCTTTTTCCCACGCTCTTTGGCGCTGCCAACGGTGCAATAGACCGTGTAGAGAGGGTCATGCTAGCTTCATTCGTATATAGTTCTTGCACATGAAATCGCTATGATTCCATGCGTCACGAACCATCTTCATGCCATTAATGACATGGATACCAAGGCCCCCTTCACCCGTTTCATTGGGCGAAGAGTCCATTTCATCTCCAACTTGTGGAGGATCTTCCGTAAGGAACCGGGCCATGCCCATAAGCTGTTAAGTAAAACAAAGATCTTTGTCGCCATCTTTTGAATTTCGATCCCATGAATTTTTCTGTGGCGATCACGGTGGTGTGATGAAGAGGGTGGAGCTCCACGGTCGGGAAGGCGGCTAGGTGTTGCGCCTTGAACGGGAGTAGTAGAAGCAGAAGGGTGGGCGGCGGAGTTACCGCCTTGGGCAAAGAGGCAAGGCGGTGGCGGGGAAGGCGACAACATTGCCTCGAGAGGCAACAGCAGAGTAAAGAACATCGGTCATATTTCCAGCCATGTTATTGCAGCTTACCGTAAGCAAGATATTGTCTTAAGTTGTTGGTTTACAAGGATTTGCAGGAAACGGAAATTACAAGTAATCGCTTATGTAGGAATTGAAATTACAATGTTGTTTAACCGCCCCCATAACAGCATTATTGGCCAAATAATGGCCATTATGGAGGTAGGTTTACATCTTGAAACTTCAGGGGACCAAACATCGTACATCATCGGGGACTAAATCGTACATCCGAAAGAATTCGGTCCAAACCGCACATCGAAACTTCGGGATCAAACCGTTTCCGGCAAAGTTTTCGGCCCAAAAAGATAATATCCCACAAACCCCACGACCCACGACCCACGACCCGTGAACCCGAACCGACCGACGGCGGGCGGCGGCGGCGCGCGTGTGGTCTTTACTTGAACCGAAGCACATCTAGGTCCTCCTCCTTTAAACACATGGGATACCCCTTGGGGTCCCAAACCCCAAACCAATTTCAAGTATTATATACACAACAATTCTTTCTTCCTCTACCGATGAGGGAGAATTGATACACTTTTTCATGCTTCAAACACCTTACTTCGTGAACCAATATCTCTTTCATTTCTCAATGAAATTTGACGATCTATCGGTTATCTACCTTAGTACATCATGCATGTGTGAAGAACCGGATTCTCCAACATACGTAACACTAGTGTTTAAGCGTTAAAGTTGGTCGGTCGCAACTCCCGCCAAAGGCTAATTTCCAACAAAATATACTAGGTTTACCCCTCTTCATCTACTAAACGGTTTCAAACATCAAAACGCATGTTTCCATCACCTTAGAGATGAAAAATGTTCACTATGCAACATGGGCGGAACTTTTCAAAATTTGTTGCCGCTCTCACCGGGTTCTTCACCATATCATTCCCCCGGAAAAAGGAAAAGAAAAGGTATTAACTACGGACGCGGACAAAGAATTGTGGGACACACTAGATGCCACTGTTCTAGGTTGGATCTATGCAACAATTTCTACGGATCTTTTGCATACGATAATGAAGCCGGATTCTAAAGCGGTTGATGCTTGGAACCGCTTGTGAGATATTTTTTATGATAATCAAAATTCTCGCGCCGTTACTTTGGAACAAGAATTCTCCACAATTGACATGGAGGATTTTCCAAACGCGTCGGCTTATTGCCAACGCCTAAAGGTGCTAGCCGATCAATTGAGGAACATCGGTGCTCCGGTAACCAACAATCGCTTGGTTCTTCAACTTGTCGCCGGACTTACGGAGGCATATAGTGGGGTTGGAACACTAATACGACAAAGCAACCCCTTTCCTTTATTTTATCAAGCAAGCTCCATGCTCATCCTCGAAGAACAAGGCTTTTCCAAAAAGGCCGCCACCGTCAACAATTCCGCCATGCTTGCCACCTCGACGAATGAAGGTAATGCTAATTTAAATCAAAATAATCGAGGACAAAAGGGCGTAATGGAAATAAAAATAAAGGTGGATATCGCGGTAACAATAATAAAAATGGGGGCCACCGGAATTCCGGCGGCAGGAGTAGCGGTGACAACCGGTTGGATTGGCGGCTCGGGCGAGGGCGGATTGGGCCGAAATACGGGCACGGCAATAGCCACACCTGGGCGCCCTACCCGGCGGGCGGGCCAGGCCGGGCCGGTCCGGCGGCCCAGCAGTGGCCATTTTATTTCATTTCAGGGGCAACAAAACAGAACTGGGCCAGGTAATTTTTAGCATTCCACTTCACTCAACAGGCAGGAGCAGTTTGGCCCAACCAGCGAATTTGGACATCAATCCACCGACATTGAGTCCGCGATGCATACGCTAGGATTAAATCCACCAAATGACAATTGGTATATGGACTCCGGGGCCACGTCTCATATGACGTCCTCCCAAGGTAATCTTTCATCCTATTTTAATTTGAGCAAACCAAATGGTATTATTGTCGGAAATGGCCATTCAATTCCAATTAAAGGTTACGGCTCCACCAAATTGTCACCACCAAACCCTCCACTAGCCTTAACAAATGTACTTCATGCCCCATATTTAGTTAAAAACTCGGTGTCTGTTAGAAAGTTTACTACTGATAACTGGGTATCTGTAAATTTTGACCCTTTTGGATTTTCCGTAAATGACTTTCAGACAGGGACATCGCTAATGAGATGTGATAGCTAGGGGGATCTCTATCCAATCACTTCACTTTTCCACCTGGCCAAGACACCTTTTACTTTTGCTGTGTTTAATTCTAATTTATGGCATGAGCGTTTGGGACATCCGGGAGAGTCCATTTTGAACTCTCTTAAACGCAATAATTTTATTTCATGTACAAGGACTTTTAATAAGTGTCAATCATGCCCATTGGGTAAGCATATTCAACTGCCATTTGTTTCTTCTGATTCATGCACTCTTATGCCATTTGATACTATCCATTGCGATCTTTGGACATCCCCTATTTTGAGCTCTTCGGGGCGTATGTATTACTTGCTCATTTTAGATGATTTCTCTAATTATCTTTGAACATTTCCTTTATCGAAAAAATCACAAGTTTTTTCCACATTCTTGATTTTTAAAGCATTCATCCAAAAACAATTTGAAAGGGATATAAAAAACATCCAATGTGATAATGGGAGGAAATTTAATAATAAGCATTTTTGGGATTTTTGCAAAATAAATGGTTTAAATTTTTGTTTTTCATGTCCCCACACCTCTTCACAAAATGAGAAGGCGGAACGCAAAATACGAACCATCATATTGTTAGAACATCCCTTGTTCATGCTTCCATACCCCCCTCGTTTTGGCATCATGCATTTCAAGTGACCACATATGTGTTGAATATTATACCAAACAAAAATTTGTCCAACAAAGCCCACTTAAAGTCCTATACCTCCGAGATCCATCATACTGTCACTTGCGGGTTTTTGGATGTTTGTGTTACCCCTTATTGCCCTCCACCACCATCAATAAAATTCAGCCACGGTCTACTCCATGTATTTGTTTGGGTTATCCTTCACATCATAGAGGTTACAAATGCTATGATTTATCCTCCCATAGGATTTTCATTAGTCATCATGTCATCTTTGATGAAACAACTTTCCCGTTTAACAATATTCACGAGTCTAGACCAGCCACTTATGAATTTTTGAATGATGGAATAATGCCATGTTTAACACAAGAAAAAGCCACAATTACACAACCCGTGGCCCAACAGTCCTTGGCCCAACCTCCTGGTGATCAGTCTCGGCCGATTGGGTCCTTAATATCAGGCCCTAATTTACAACACTTAGCCTCCCCACCAGGGGCCAGGGGTATTGTAAAACCCAATGCGAAATATAGCTTACACACCTAAGTCACTAAATCGCCATTACCCCGTAACCTTGTGTCTGCCCTATGTGACCCAAATTGGAAAATGGCCATGGATGATGAATACAATGCTCGTATTAAAAATAGGACGTGGGAGTTAGTACCTCGTCCATCTAATGCTAACATTATTCGGTCTATGTGGTTTTTCAGTCACAAAGAAAAATCTGATGGCAGTTTTGAGCGGCATAAAGCTCGTCTTGTAGGTGATGGCAAGACACAACAGGTTGGCGTGGAGTGTGGGGAGACATTTAGCCCAATGGTGAAACCAGCTACCATAAGGACAGTACTCAGTCTTGCCCTCTCCAAAGGATGGTCACTTCGTTAGTTAGATGTCAAGAATGCTTTTCTTCATGGCCATCTCCATGAAACAATTTATATGCACCACCTTTGGGCTACAGGGACTCCAGATTTCCAGATCATGTGTGCTTACTTAAAAAAATCCTTATACGGATTAAAGCAGGCACTTCAGGCTAGGTACTAAAGGTTTGTAGGATTTGTATCCAAAATGGGTTTTTCCCACAGTCGGTCAGATAATTCTTTATTCATTTACTGTCAGGGTACTAATACTGCTTATCTACTTTTATATGTGGATGATATTATAACTAACCAACTCATCCGATGCTCTTCGGAAGTCTATCATATCACAGACTCAGTTCGAATTTGAACTATGAAGGATCTTGGACACCTGCATTATTTTCTCGGGATTGCTGTGACCCATCATTCTGGTGGTTTGTTCTTATCACAAAGGAAATATGCTGCAGAGATTGTGGAACGGGCTGGAATGTCTTCTTGCAAACCGTCAGCTACTCCGGTGGACACTAAATCCAAACTGAGTGTTGTGTCTAGCAAGCCATTTGCAGATCCCACCCTCTACAGGAGCTTGGCTGGGGCACTTCAATATTTGACATTTACCAGGCCGGATATCTCATATGTTGTGCAGCAGGTCTGTCTCTTTATGCACAACCCTATGGAAGATCATATGCATGCCCTCAAACGTATCGTGCGATATGTCAAGGGCACACTAGAATTTGGCTTACACTTATATTCCTCCCCAGTATCCAAATTGGTCTCCTATACCGATGCAGATTGGGCAGGCTGTCCATATACCAGTCGCTCCACGTCTGGATATTGTGTATTTTTGGGCGACAATCTAATTTCCTGGTCCTCCAAACGACAACCTATAGTCTCTCGGTCCAGCGCTGAGGCAGAATATCGGGTTGTGGCAAATGTCGTATCCAAATCCTGCTGGATTCGGAACCTTTTGCTTGTGCTTTATTGTCTAATGTCCAAGGCCACACTAGTCTACTGTGATAACATCAGTGCGATTATCTCTCGGGAAATCCAGTCAACCATCAGCGCACAAAACATATAGAGTTGGATATTCATTTTATTTGTGAAAGTGTGGCTCGCGGACATGTGCGGGAGTTACATGTTCCGACACGTCATCAGATAGCAGATATCTTCACTAAAGGACTTCCGCTGATTTTATTTGAAGACTTTCGGGACAATCTCAGCATTCGTCGTCTTTCCGCTTCGACTGAGGGGGAGTGTTAGAATATATATTCTTAGGATTATTATTTATTATTGTATTTAAATGATAATTACTGTAGAATATTCTAGATAACTAGTCATTAGTATAGAATCACATTTGTATGGAAAGAATATGATAGATGATGAGAAGATTAAGACTACCAATCTTCTACCATATTTGTATATATTTTTATCATTTGTAAATGGAAAAATTTGAGGAAAATATTTTACTTACCCTAAAATTTTTATACGTATATTGTTTTGTTTTTATTAGCACAATCTAATAGATGTTTCGAAAACTTTTCATTTAATTTTTTCTTTCGGTTGCTATTAGATTTGGCAAATAAAATCAAGTTTTTTCTATGACTTGTTAAGCATGAATATATTCCAATGATAGATTTGCTTTTTGATCTTTAAACTATTGCAAATAATACCTGCTACTATTGCCCTACTATCAATGAAGATATTAAACATCTCTCTTTTGATTGCTCAAGGGTGACCTAGCTTGACAAGTTTTCCATATTACCCCACCTGCATATAATGGATTGGATCAAAATGCATTGCAATTAGGACTCAACAACTTTGTAGGTTAAGCCAAATATTAGTATTCCTATATCCATATTTATACTGCCTATAATCCTTTGGAATATTGGGTAAATTGCAACATCAACTCTTCCCGGAAAAAGAATGGTTTGGTATGTTACAAAAAATTATTGGTCAAGCTATATATGGAATACTAGTTATTTCCTAACTCATCAACAATTGACCATTCACAATAGGCGCACAATTCTTGTCAAATGGATGTCTCCGCCTCCAAATATTTATAAACTCAACATAAATGGTGCCTTTGACATATATCTACTATCAATAGTAGGGTGGGTGGACTTATCAGACATGAGCATGAGGGTTGGATTGCAGGTTTCTCTAAAAACAAGTATTGCTACCTCAAGCTATACATGTAGAAATTATTACGCTTTTGCACGAACTGGAATTTATATTTATTAATTTGTTTTCACTAATTGTGGAAATAGACTAGCATATATTAATTAACCTTCTATTTTCTCAAAGTAGAATTTGGATTTTTACTTGAGTTCATGAGCTTACAGGTTGTTCATCACACATTCAGGGAGGCAAATCCGATGGCAGACCGCCTTACAAACTATGCCAAATTCTATATTTCACATAATTTATCAAAGGATGATACTGTTTATTGATATTACCTTCTCAGTTATACTTTCTTTACTTTATCGCAAAGATAAATTTGAGGGTTGAGACCTTGTACTTCGAAATAAGTTCCGGCATATACTTCTAAACCACCTTAGTTTTTTAATTCAATAAAATATGTTCTTTCCAGAAACAAAATATCAATCTCGTAACATACAACTCAAACAATAACATTCTCAACCCTTATTACTTATGAATCAGCCGATATAAATTATTGACTCGTTGCCGACAGCAAACAAGGACCTGTCCGAAAGTTAGTCGAACAAGCCATACATACACGTTGTCACAGCACTGTCTCCGACACGACTGCACACAGAGGAACACGTAACAGCTTCCTTCTAAAATCATTTGTTGTTGCATCTTAAACTCTCGAATTCTGTGTGAGATGACAATATCTGTCATTGTGTTCAAGAAGCATCCTGAATCCCCTATTTCACTCCCTTCCACTAACATTGTTATAAACTCGCATGAAATTTTCAATTTGTTAACAGTTCACGCTAAACTCCTAAACACTCAACAAATATATTGGGGCATACCCGCTACGATAGCAAATTGACATGTAGCTCAAACAAGTAAGCACACACATTACTCACAATCGTCAAAGATGCAACTGATGGATCAGGCAACTCGAGGAGGAATAGCCATCTAATCGGGCAGTAAAAACTATTCTACGACGCAAGTTTTGTATGCTGCATCTACATATTAACAGACAATTTGATAGCACAGATGCGCTTTTGTCATTTTCTCATCTTTCAAAGACAATTTCTCTCAATCACATTCAATCTACATGTATTTAGCACATGAGGACAAGCCGTTATTTTTGTCCTACTAATCACCATTATAACTCATCCCCTCATTTTCTCAGTAAACAAACGAAGTTTGATGAACAATCGAGAATCACGATCAAACACTTGTGCTGAATTTTCCAGTATCACAAAGGATTGAAACTGTTAGTATCAGACACCAAACTTGAAAGCAGAAGAAGTAAAATGTCCAACAGAGGTTTACCCCCAGGGAATATGCATGAATCGGAAGTTAGAATAGAGGTTTCTTGGGTATATTTACCCCCAGGGAATGGAAAAACAAGCTGCTACAGCGAGCTCTCATGCTCATATAACATGCATGTGATGGGAAAATAAGCATGTTACATGAAAGAAGCAAAGTGCAACTCCACCGATCCAATCAGTTTATCTTTGTGTTGCAACTTCGAGTACAAAAATTCAATATATTTACAACCATTAAGAATGATTACTTACAATTTAATATCGTGCTGCCTGAGATGAAGGGGAAAGCTCATTCAGTAACCAAACAAATACTGGAATACAAGAAATCCAACGAGTAAGAACATAAACTTCAGATTATTATCTGTCTGTCCTTGGGACGGGTGTGCAGCATTGTGAACATGTGTCCCGCGATATGCAGGAGGATATCCAAAAGGGTAGTTTGGTGTTGTACCAAATGCAGTTGGACCGGGGAATCCATGAAACTGAAAACTGAACAATGATGGAAATAATCCACCGAAACCAGCAGACATTGTAAAGTTACCAAAACTCGCAGTTGCTCCTGGAAAAAATTCTCCCATAAGACCGAACCCGGGAGGATTAGGAAAATTATTTGATTCTGGTGGAGGAGCTGTTCAGGTCTTTGCCCTGCTGGCCTTCTAGGAATTTCAACTCCAGGTACTGGTTTTGATCTGGGATCAGTTGAAGTCCTCCCTCTACCATAAAGAGGAACTAACTTCTCCTCTTGAATAAGGGCCTTACAAACAGGGCACTCATGGCATTGTGAGTGAATCCTTAGCCATCTATACAAACATGGCCAACAGTAGAGGTGACCACAGAGGGTTACAATAGGGTCTTGTGCCAATTCAAAGCAGATGTTGCATTCAAAATCACCAGCATCATTACTGCCATTCCCCGAGGAAGAAGAACTCTCGTATGACCTTGCAGTTGAGTTCTACATATTTCACTGATGTCTCTATCCGCACACAGAAATGTACTTCGCCTGTCAATTGCAAGGAACACATATTAATTACAATATTAGCAACCAACAGTCCTCGCGCACACACATGACAAATTTAACAACAAAAAGATAGTCCAAAGGCACTACGAATGCCATAGCAAGATCCAGATAAACAGAATGAATGGCATATGCGCATTAAAAATACTGAACCAAAATCATTTGCTCAATTTTTTTTAACTTTGCGAGCACAGGTTTTCCAGTAAACTAGACCTCTACATTGTTTCATTCCATAAATTAACTGGACACTCAAGAAATCTATTGGACAGACCCAGGCCTCTACTGAGTTATTGATCGATTCCAAAAAGGTCAAATCTTTGACGATTGCGTTGCGATGTCATCCCCATCATACCAAAACTAGCTATCAATTAAAATGATATATTTCTTTATATCTCAATTAAAATGAAGTATTACAACTACAATAGGCTTTTTCAAATAAGATAAAACACAATATCACACTTCCAAAAAATAATCAATAGATTAAGAAAGAACCTGAATTGTTCCATAGATTTTCAAAACGAAAAAGCACATAGATTAAAGGTAAACCATGGATCAACTAAGCTCGAGATAAAGAATTCCACCTCGATTTCGTTCTTCAAGGCATTGGAAATTCCTATTAGTTTGAGCTGATTTCTGATCAGCGGATATTGCTTTAATCGAATACTCAAACTATTTGCATTATCTTAAATTAATGACAGCGTTTTGAACGGGAAATTAGGTAGACAACATAAGTGTAGGAAGATTAATTCCTTGAGTATTTCATTCCAATGATAGCCAATATATACAATATTACAATGTAGTACTAATCTAAGTTACCTAAAATATAAGATGCTAATTATTTAATTGATAACGAATTGATTTACCATCCTAATTACAATATTACAATATTCTTAATTAGTGATGATTGGAGATAATTATGGGGTTGCCCCATAATTATTCTTACAGTCTCCCGTAGTCTTAGCGGGAGGTTTTCGTATGCTGAGACTGTCCCTGAAATCATCAAAAAGTACGCGCGGAAGACTTTTCGTGAAGATGTCTGCAATCTGATAACGGGACGGTACATGGAGAACACAGACTTATCCACGGACAACCTTTTCTCGGAAAAATAAGATATCCATTTCGATGTGTTTTGTGCGTTGATGCTGAACAAGATTACCGGATAAGTATATCACACTCACATTATCACACTAAACAACGGTTGCCTTCTCAATCGGACAATGGAGCTCTAAGAGAAGATTACGGAGCCAACATGATTCGGCGACCACATTGGCTACCCCAGGTATTTTGCCTCAGCGCTCGACCGAGACAAAGTTGGTTGGCGTTTGGATTACCATGAAATTAGATTATCTCCCAAAAATACGCAATAACCCAAGGTGGAATGTCGTGTGTGCGGGCTGCCACCCCAATCCGCATCTGTATAAGATGAGAGAGTCGAGATGGAGGATTTATACAAATGTAGTCCAAAATGAATAGTACCATTGATGTACCGCAGAATCCTCTTGAGGGACCCATATGTTCCTATTTTGGATCATGCATATGTAAACACACCTGCTGAAGGGCATGAGAGATATCAGGTCTCGTGAAAGTGAGGTACTGCAAGGCTCCTACGAGACTGCGGTAGTGTGTAGGATCACTGTATGGAGTCCCTGCAGTGGTACTCAATTTGGCTTTTGTATCCACTAGAGTGTGTGATGGCTTGCAGGAGGACATACCGGCTTTTTCAATGATCTTCTCGACGTATTTCTTTTGACTTAGAAACATACCACCTGCATATTGAGTGACAGCAATGCCCAAAAAATAATTTAAAGGACCCAAATCCTTCATCACAAATTCTGTTGCGAGAAGGGACATAATAGACTAGCGAAGGGAGGTAGATGATGCAGTGAGAATGATGTCATCTACATATAGGAGGATATACGCCATGTCACTGCCCCTTCTTATAAATGAATAATGATTGATCAGACTTGTTGTGTGAGAAACCAAGAGTGGATACAAAACCCGCAAACCTGTTATACCATGCACGTGGAGCCTGTTTCAAGCCATATAGGGACTTTTTCAGCAGGAAAACATAATGCAGATGTGTGGAGTCTCGGAAACCCAGCGGTTGGTGCATGTAAACTGTCTCCTGTAGATGGCCATGCAAGAATGCATTTTTGACATCTAACTAATAAATGGTCCAAGATTTTGACAGTGCCAGGCTAAGAACAGTCCGGATAGTTGTTGGCTTAACCACCAGACTAAAGGTTTCACCAGAATCTATGCCAACCTGTTGAGACCTGCCATCACCAACAAGACGAGCTTTGTATCTCGCAAATGAGCCATCAAAATTCTTTTTATAGCAGAAAACCCACATAGACATAATAATGTTCACAGTAGATAGACGGGGCACTAATTCCCTCGTCTTATTTTAAATGAGAGCATTAATTTTGTCTAACATGACAACTTTCCAATTCAGGTCTGA
This sequence comes from Anisodus tanguticus, assembly GCA_034509755.1. NCBI lineage: Eukaryota > Viridiplantae > Streptophyta > Magnoliopsida > Solanales > Solanaceae > Anisodus > Anisodus tanguticus. The sequence goes on from CM067548.1 coordinate 30,948,063, forward strand.
TGGGGCTGTTTTGGGATTTCTTGGTATAGGTGATGGTTGAACCGAAGATAGTAAGTTAAACTGACGTTTGAGCTGAAAAATCTCGTGCATGGCACGAGATTCAATGGTCCGAGGTTGTACCATCATCGGTTGGGAAGTAGGGGTCTCGGGTATGGCATTGGGTTGAGTGAAGGTAATATGGCCCAAGTTCAAATGTGTGTGGGAATGGGTTACCATTCGGTTATTGGGTTGTGGTAATGGGCTGGCTTGGTTTACGGGTGAGGGAGTAGTGAGCTCCCCCACTTGGGTCTTGTTGTCACGGGAACCCAACTGGGCCGAGACCACTGGTCTAATCCTGTGTAGTGGTTGGGCCAGGGTAATTTGGGTACTTTTTTTTTATGTCGGTCCAACTGGTATTTGAGTATTGAGATGGTGGTGTAAAATAAGATGTATTCAGTTGTCCAAAAAATCATATGAAGGTGAGGATGCCACATGAGACTTAGCAAACGGGAATGCAGACTCATCAAAAACTATGTTACGAGAAATAATTATTTCCCAATCGTCATATCATAACATTTATATCCCCTATGATTGAGTGGGTATCCCAAAAACACACACGGAGTTGACCGAGCCTGCAACTTGTTAATGGAAGTGGATGTAAACAAAGGATAACACAAACACCCTCAAATGTGTAAAAGATGGGAGATGATGATACAATATTTGTGTAGGGGACACATTGGAGAGCAATTTACTAGGAAGAATATTTAAAAGATATGTTGCCATTTGAAATGCATGGTGCCAAAAATTTGGTGGTGTGGAAAAATGTACAAGGAGAGTGCGAATCATATTGTTAATTGTCCGAAATTTTCTTTCGGCTTTCCCATTTTGTGGTGATGTATGTGGACACGAAACGCGCAAAGACATATCATTTTGGTGACAAAAATCCTTAAATTGGGTATTTATGAATCCCCCCCCCCCCCCCCCATTGTCACAATGAAAACATTTAGTAAATTTGTCAAATTGAGTTTTGATAAAAAATACTAAATTGTTTTAAAATGGAGTAGGTTTGTGATTTATGCCCTAAGGGAAAAGTCCACAAAAAAATTGAATAATCATCTAGAATTAACATATAGTATTTATGACCTGCAGAACTCAAAACTAGGGATGTCCACAAATTATAATGCAAAATATCAAATGACATAAAAGTATGAGAAGTAGATGATGCAATATGAAGTTTAACATGTTTACAAAACACACAAGATTGACAAACAGAAGAGTCCGTTTGTTACAAGAAAACAAATTATTCTTCCTAAGATTATTAAAAACTGGCGCTCTTGGGTGTCCCAACCGATTGTGCCATACAATAGGAGAAATAACATCAAATGTTGATGGTTTGGTTATGCGATTGTTGGAAACAGTAGTGATGTGATACAAGTCCCCCGTGCTATTGCATCTCATTAGTGGCATCTCCGTCTGAAAATTCTTCACAGAAAAGTCAAACATATCAAAATTCACAGAAACATTGTTGTCAATTGTAAAATATCTAACAGATGTCAAGTTTTTAATTAGTTTTGGTGCATATAAGATGTTTTTCAAGTATAATGGTGGATGTGGAGAGGGTAGTGTTACCTGACCAATACCACGAAGTGAAATTTCCTGTCCACTGCCGACAACAATATTTTTATTATTGCGCATATTGAAATAGGACGAGAGATTACCTTGAGATGCCGTCATGTGTGACGTAGCCCCTGTATCCATGTACCATGACTCGTCTGGAACACTTAGATGCATGTTGTTCAATATCAGTGGGTGCATAGCCTACAAAAGATGGTGCCTAGGCCGCAAATGCATGTTGTGGACGAGACCCTAGAATTCCTGGTTAGCGAGTTGAAGGTGGAGGCCTGGCCCTTGATGAAGTTGGGTATGAGCATGGTGGGGCCCAGGCCCACGGTGGGTACTGCCCCCACTGATTACCGCCACTGCCGCCGGAAGGTTGGCCACCGCCCGTCCTCGTCCCTTTCCACCATTATTTTTTCCTTTGTTATTGTTACGGTTTGAACCCCCATTTTGGCCATTATTTTGACGATTACTATTGGCCCCCAAACCAGAAATTTGGGACTCCAAATCCGTGGAAAATGAGTTTTTGGAGACGAGAGCAGTTCCGGAGGTGGCTGTTCTAGAGATGCCTGTTTTGCTTTCCGTGTTTCCTCAAAATTAACCACGAACGGGCCTCATAGAAAGGAGGTAATGGATTACTTTGCTGAATGAATGTAGCAACCCCATCATACTGTTCATTCAACCCGACAATCAAATGAAGGACCAACCTTTGATTTGTCACGGGCGAACCAACGTTGGATAGTTGGTCCGCAAGCATCTTCAATTCATGACAATAAGTGGAGATATTGGAAAAATCATCTAATTTAACATTAGTAAATTGGTGTTCAAGATAAACAACTCTAGAAAGTTTGTTATCCTGAAGTATATTTTGTAGACGTTCCCACGCCTGTTATGTAGTATTTTGAATACTACATAACCCTCTAATCAAATTTGGAACTAAATTCATAATACCAAGCTTCAAGAATCAACATAGAACGCCCAAAAACTGTGTCAAGCATTGAAAAGTTTCCTCATTTTTATCTTATTTAATTTTAACAAAGTTTCTTACTAGAAAACATCTTGTAGGATTCCGTCATAACAACTCTCTTTGAATCACTTTCAGTTGATAGAGAAAGGTTTACCATTTTAATAATGAGCACAAATTCTTAAACTTTTCAAGTTACCTTGTTACAATAATTTTTTATATTGATGCATAAATTTTATTTGCATTTCAGACAGTTCAAATTTTATATTTATAGAAAACAAAAAAGGGGATAGTTCAAAGTTTTAATCAAATATAAATATTCAAAATATTATTTTCTATCAATTTTTATTTTATTTTGTTGAAATGAGATTTTTATAATATTTTATAGATATTGTGGTTAATTCCATATGCACATTTAGATATTAAAAACAAATAGTCTTTAATCATACAATATTCAGATCTAGAGATAACATCTTAATATTGATTATATGGTTTGTCCTGAATTTTCTAACTTATTTGGATTCTACCATAATTGTGTTTTACTTCAACAAGAATTTCTTGATGGAAAAGGTTTTCTTTGTAGAAAAAGACTACCATATTTATCATTTTCTCGTAGGAGAAATTTTGGGCTTCTATAGATAGAAGATCTTTTATTCTCAGAAATAACACAATAGCATTCACAATGTAGTCGTTTAGAGAGTTTCGATTAGGAGGAGATTATTCTCTCAATAAATTTTATATTTTTATGTTAGATTTCTCAATATGTAGGTCACTTGACCAAACCATATTAATATTATGCTTCTTTTAATATATTTTCTGTGTCGTCTGATTTATCATCGTTCAAAGTTTGTAATTATAAATTTTCGCATGACGCCCTGATTATTTCGATTCCAATACAGATGTGTATTCAGATTCAGACATCTAGATTTTAATGCACATCTTAATCTTAATGAAAACAAATGAGACCTAAGTCTAACTTAATCTAAAAAAAATTAGCTTATGAAGCGAGATTGAACAAAATCATAGAACAACATAGCTCATTCTCTCAACTGATCTGTGACATTTTTTTAACATCAGTAGTCATGGATTCTTAATTAATTGAGGTGGAGTGGTTACACTTTTTCGTTAGAAAAATACATGCCATTACTGTGCATTCATTTAAAATTGTTGCATTTTGATTTGTCCTATTCAATATTCCCCCAACAATCTCCAAGAATGATGAAAACGAAATTACTTTCCCCTCCCAGTTTGTCTTTTGGAGGGGACACAGGCCAAAATTTTCGACTCTTTCTTGGCATATTCGTTGGATCAAATAAAGATCTCGTGGGGTTCATCTCTATTATGGAGTAGTTTTTTTATTTATTAATGAGCTGTTATAGTTAATTAAATTATACTATTTGATTAAGAGAATCTGACTAAGCACCACGGAGGCAAGTGGTAAGTGGAGCATATACTCGGGCAGAACATTTTTCTTGGAATTCCACTTCTCTTGCATATACATTGGCCGTCACTATGACACATTGAAAGTTAAAATAAACAAATAAGAAAAGAAAAAGGGAAGCAAAAAAAACAGAGAGACTAATTGATGTCTCTTTTTCTCGTTTGCTCTCCCTTCTTAATAAAAATATTCCTAACCCTAAAATAAATACTTCTACCTAGCAAAATGTTCATGTAAATTGTGAAATTCTGTCTAGTGTACATTATCTGATGAATTAAACGTTACGGTACTTCCAAGAGGCGACGACGACCGAGGATAACAAACTCTTCTGAGCTCGTTATACCTTTGAAGATCGAAATTCCGGAGCTTCATGAGTCGCTTTTGCTTAGCGACAAACCGGCTCTGGAAAAATCCTTCGAAAGAAGGCTCTTTCGACGTCCTAAGGAAGAAAGTATAACCAGCCATGCAGTAAATGGATGTGACATAGAAACAAATTGGTTCCATGACATCCCATGATAGTTCCCAAAATGTCAATCTCATGAATGCCGCTGTCTGAATGACAAAGTAACCTAGCCCACACCATAATTCTCTGCGCACTAATATCTCTGCTTTCTTGTCAATTGCTGTTTTTTCCTCTTCCATTTGGTTGAGCTCCTTCATCATTTGTGGGTCATTTTGGTTCGTCATGAACATTGGTAATAGGCCTTGTAGTGTTTTCACTACCTGTAAAACAAAAAAGAGTGCCAAAACATTTGGGTAAAACTAACACTCCACTTTACAAATACCTCTGTCATCCTACACGGATATATGTGTTTCTAAAAATATATGTATGTAGAAATAATAGTCTGACTCTATTTGAACATCATATAATGTAAATATCAATTTTGAATAGGAAATAATTTTATAAAGCTTAAAATTGACATTGTCCTGACCTAATTGTGACAATAAGTGTTATCTCCCTATTAAGAGGGATGAAAATACCATATGTAGCCCCTAAATTTTGCTCTTTTCCTCCAATAACCAGTGGCCAATCCACCACGTTATGTAAACATATGAACATGCTAGAATTGACATATGGAGATTCTCTATGACTACGAAAACGAATTCTCACCAATTTCATTTGCTAATTTTTAAAGAGTTCTCTAGCGTCAAGTATCAAAAAAGATTAGCGGGGAATTGGTATTATATAGATAGCTACTAGTATTTCGTTTTCTTTTTTGTTTTGAGGTTTGCAACTTTCTTGGACTCCACAATAATTGGATGTCGTTTTCCTCTAACCCACCTCTTCCTCCCCTCCACCGCCCACCCAACCCCTCTTCCAACACACACAATCCGTCAATTGAAATTTTAACATCTCATTTTCTTCAAAAAAAAAAACAACTATCATCACCCTCCAAAAAAAGTTTGGTTCTTTTTGGTGAAATATCTCTAAGGTCTTGAATGTGTTCAAGAAGGAAATTTTGGGTCTTTGAAAATGATCCGAACTTGTCCACTCCTTTATAAAAGTCACCATCTCGTTTTAGAGATCTGTAGTAGTAACTTTGTTTCATTTTCCTGTCTGGAGAAAAAACACGAAAATGCTACTATCAGTTTTCGGTAGACTCCCAACATTTAATAAACAAATAGAAGCTAAATTTATCATATAATTTCTATGTAATGCTGCTAATTACCAACAAATTGTCACATAGTAGTAATTTATCTTTATGCATATCTGTAAAAAAAACAGTCATATTTATGCATAAAAAAAAGCTTAATAATAATAGGAAAATGAAAAAGTGGAAAAAGAAAACCAACCTGATCAGGCCTGAGGAACACAACGTTTCCTAGAACAATTACAGTTCCAGAATCATCTAGAATCTTCGCGAATTCGAGGCCTTGATCATTATTCGAACTAATTCCAGAGCAAATCTGAAGAAATTCCGAGTACGAAATACAATTCTTTTCAATCTGTGTTAGCCTAGATTTCACCATCTCCAATTGTGATACTTTTAGCACCTTCCTTACATCTGCCACCGTCAATTTCCCCTCCGGCTCCGGCGGCATGAGTCCATCTAGTTTGATTCTATTTCTGCTAATGTCCATTTCACGGAGTTTCTCGATGAGACTTTCGCCGGTGGGTAGTGACCGGAGCTCAGGCGAGGTTGCCGGAGATGGGTACATGGGTCGGCGGTGGATTAATCGCCGGAAAATTCCGTTATCTCCGGGTTCTGGGGCGATTTGTTTGTCAGGATGAGGAGGGGTAAGTGTTCTGGAAGCCATGGATGATGAAGATATACGACAAGCGGATATGGAAAAACCGGTAGTTTTGTATGCATTGAAGAGGCGCTGAGCTACTGTTTTCTTGAACGCCATTGATAGAAAAATAAGAACTAATATGAGGTTTCAGAGAGAAATTTTGGTTTGGGAAAATGGTAAAGCTTTACGGGTTTGAATTGTTCAAGGTGTTCAACGATGAAGAAAGATGTCATGGGTCGGACGTATTTATAGGTCCACTCTTTGTGACGAAATGACAGCCAAGCTATGTTAATCCTAATTAAAACGGATCTAGAATTTTAATTATCAAGATATTTTATATTTCTCGGTAGTAATAGAATAGTTTGTATGTGTAACTTTTTATTTTATAATTATAATTTCTCTAATGTTAACGCTTTTTCATTGTTTGTTCATTTTAAAAAGTTGGTTCCACTTCTTAATATTTATAAATCTTAATTCACATTTTCACTTTGTTGATAATGAGATAATGTTATTATAATAGTTTTATGACTGGTCGTACACATTAAAAATATAATTAATAAAATTATTCTTTATTTTAATAGTTTATTTTCAAATGAGAAGGCCACGCATTAGTTATGCAAAAAGGAATCAGACCGTGATAACTATTGATGCTGATTAAATAACATAGCTCGAATATATATCAAGCTCAAGGCCTTGTACACAAGAAAACGCTTTAAAAATATAAGGCATAATTAAAGAGATGATTGCACATATTTTAGTTACAAATGTGTTTTTGACTTTTTATGTATATATAATTATCTTTTTAGAAGTTCAATGATTTAGAGATGCTTATGAATGTTTTGGCGGTGAATTTGATTTTACGAAAGACAATTAATTACTTATCTTTTTAGAAGTGCAATGATTTTCCTAAAATTTTATATCCATTCAAATAACATTCAACAAATTAGTGTTGGGAAAGCATTTCATGTGCTCCCATTTGTTTAGTAATATTACAATTTAGTTCTCAATAACTTCTAAATCAGTTCTATTTTCCCCAAACGTCCCTAAATATTTTATCATTAACGTATAACCAAATATATATTTTATAGTATTTAAATTTAAGTAACAAAACTCTGAATTTTCACCAAAAAGTGGGAAATGTTCATTAGATCCAACCTATGCATAAGATATTCGATGTAGAAAAAGGAATATCCCCGCAATATGGTAGATCGTTCACTTTATGTTGTTTTTATTTTTATTCTTGTTGAGGAGGGTAAATTTTAATAAGGGGCAAAAAGAGTAAAAGGGACAAATATCAAGACTACTTCACGAGGGCGAAAATCAAGGAAGGCAACTACTATAATCAGCGTACACGTGTCTGGCTAGAATTGATCGTAAGGCAACCGTTCGATTGTTAGAAAAATAGTCACGGGGTACTTGTTATTATGGTGTATATGTGTGGACTTTGGACAATAATTGGTCATGCTTTACACGTGTTGATTAGAGAGGCAAGCAATATAAATATCAGTCAACTTAATAAAATAGTGCGTTGGGGTGTATAGGATAAGTTGTGTGATGACGTGTTTAGATCACCAAAATTGAAAGAGGGGAATGGTGGTGGTGGTGACTTGACTATGAGGCCCGATTTCTAGGAAACACAATCGTGTCGCCACATACATCCTAGGTGGATGAATAGTAAATATTGATGGTGGGAGTTGATCTAATAAGTAATGTTTAGAATTATTTGTCAAAATTACTTATTAATTCAAAATAAGTAATGTTATAGGATTTAAAGAAGATATTAAATTTATTTTTTTAAATTTATTTTATTTACATAATTAAGAATTATTAAGTAATTTTTTTTTTAGGCATTAATTACAAGTAAGTTAGTAAAAACACTCATAATTTTTTAAAAGTTAACAATTTCTTAAGAAGTGTGCATAAGCTAAAAATATTACTTATTATGAAACAGAAGGAGTAATTTAATTAATAGGAAACGTGAATGTTTCTCCACATATATCCTAGGTGGACTAACAGGTAAATATTGATGGTGGGGGTTGATTCCTTTTTTTTTTTTTTTTCCACAATGAATAGAGAATACTCAACAGTCTAAAATCATTTGTCATTTTCTTTTATTTTATACTTCTTTTAAGAAATATTAATTAAGAGGGGTATTTAACTAATTTTATTTTTATTTATATTTAATATAATCTCTCCATTAAATGTTTACTCTATTTATGTGTTATCTCCATTAATGACAAAATTCTTCTAAGGGTAAAATGAAAAAATAATTAATTGTACCTTGAATTTTTAAAATGATAAATAATTTGACACAACTATTTTTAATAATCACGACAGTTAATTTGAGACGGAAGGAACTTAGCATAATACTCTATTGAATCTGTGGTCTTAACTGGCAAGAAGTGGGCTGATTTGGTCAATTGGTCCACAATCACCCAAATCGAATCATGCCTTCTGGCTGAGCGAGGTAGCCCTGTTATGAAGTCCATATTTATCATCTATCATTTCAAAACATGAATATTAATATTTTGAGTCAACCCATTAGGCCTCTGGTGTTCGGCTTTTCACATGTTGACAATTTGGACACTCTAGTGTCCATTAATTCAGATCATGGTGCTCAGTTTACAACATATTTTTGGAAGCCTTTCCAGAAAGGATTGGGTACCAAGGTAAATCTCAGCACAACTTTTCATCTCAGATAGATGGTCAAGCAGAACAGACTATTCAGACTCTTGAGGACATGTTGAAGGAATGTGTTCTCGATTTTAAAGGTAATTTAGGTGATCATTTACATCTCATCGGGTTTGCTTATAATAATAGTTACCATGCTAGTACCCAGATGGCACCGTTCGAAGTTTTGTATGGGCGAAGGTGTAGATCACTAATTGGTTGGTTCGAAGTTGGTGAAGCAGAATTGTTAGGACCAGACTTGGTCTATCAGTCTTTAGAGAAAGTCAAGCTAATTCAGGAGTGTTTGAAAACAACTTAGAGTCGCCAGAAAAGACGTATATTCCTTGCTAATTATCAGACAATCACTTATTCACAAACTTCGTGTGGGGAAAATAATCTTATTCGGATGTGAGGCATAGAGACTTGAAGTTTCAAGTTGATGATTGGGTATTAATGAAAGTTTCTCCTATGAAAGATGTCATGAGATTTGGAAAGAAAGGGAAGCTTAGTCCCAAATATATCGAACCATACAAGATTTTGAGGAGAGTTGTCCAAGTGGCTTATGAACTTGAATTGGCACAATATTTAGTTGTTGTGCATCTAGTGTTTCATGTATCCATGTTGAGAAAGTGTGTGGGAGATCCGTCGTTGGTTGTCCATACCGATTCTATTATAGTTCAGGATGGTTTGACATATGAAGAGATTCATGTGGCTATTTTGGATCGTCAAATTCGAAAGTTGAGAACTAAGAAAGTTGCCTCAGTGAAAGTATTGTGGAGAAGTCAGAATGTTAAGGAGGCTACATGGGAAGTCAAAGAAGACATGAAGTCCAGATATTCACACTTATTTGAGGAGCAAGCAGAAAAGGATTAAGGTAACTACATTCAGTATTCATGCCATGTCCCTTACGTATATATGTCCCATGTGTTCACATTCATGTATTCAGTACTCATGTCTCATGTTCATGTTTTCATGTAATCATGTCATTCAGTTCCATAATTCATGTCATGTTCTTTCACGTTCATGTACTCATGCCATGTCTAGTCTTGTTCCTAACATGACCCATCATTCGAGGATGAATGACCCCAAAGGGATATATTGTAACACCTCGTACCTTCAAATTAAGTCTTGTTCATGATTCGAGGGTATAAAAAACAAAATGGGGAGTTTAAAATTGAAAATCAGTTTCAGTTCTACAACTTAAATTTGATGTTGGATTATATGGACCGTAGAATTAATTACGGTCCGTGAAATAAACTATCAATTCCATTGTTGAAATTGATGGAACTCAGTTGATTTATACGGATCATATAATAATTGACGGTTCATCATTTTTTATCGTCTCAAACCTCTCAAGTTCTGAAGTCACTGGAAAGTTGCAAATTAATTAAATTAATTTCACGGTCTGATTATACGGATCGTACATAATTCGATGGTTCCTTAGAAGACCATATAAAATTAGAAGGTCCGTCGAATTGTCCGTACATTTTCCGACAGGCTGAAAAGTATAAATACTCATACTTGGTTTTAAAAATCAGATTTCACTTCTCTCAAATCCTAGCACGAAGGTTCTCTCCTCTCATCATCCCCATAACCCACGGTATGTCCTTTCCATGTATTGTCATGCGATTCTAATATAGTGTAATCAATTCCTAAATGAAATTCACTACTTTTAACCTAGAGTTTTCAAGATAAACCCATTATAACGTTTCAAGGTTCAAGCTTTGGGATTATCCTTTCAAGTTCACATTTTAAGACATGTATTGGAGAGATTAAGGTATGTAGAACTTCTATCCACGTGAGAACATCATTGTTCTTCTCAATGCCACATGTAATCCATGAAACAAGAATTCTTCGGACCTAGGTTTTTGCTCAAGTTCTTAATAGTCTTATGTACATGTTCAACTATATATATACATCATGTTGTCATTATTATATTCATGATATATCATTGTGATTGTCATGAATCTGTCCGTAATCCATGAACTCATGCCTTGATTCCCATGAGTTCTAAAATACAAGTTATGATCATTACCATTCAGTTTCATGAATTCATACATGTTTCTCATGATTTATACAAGTTATATTATGTACTTATTCGCATGCTAAATTATAAATTTACAAGTTATGTTTACAAATTATTTCATGAAATTCATGGGCTTTTAGGCCAACTATTTTCAAGTACATATTTTGGAAGTTGCACAGATTACCGAGAATGCTCAGACAACCTGAAACTATGTATGCCAACGTTGGATAAGGGTCTCTCCGCCAGAGGACGATACCTTCTTATTACACCTTGTGGTATTATTGGATCCATCATGTTCATATCTCGTACTCTAACAAAGTATGAGATGACTTAGCTGATCGGGCAGAGATAAGACTCATGTTCACTTGTGGTGGTTCATGTCGGTTTTAGTAATGCTCTCCCTACAAATATACAATTTTACAGATTTTACACATATTATTATACTCATGTCCATGTTCATGCTGCAGTTTCAGTTTCATGTCCTATTATTCCATATACATGCTTATTCATTCAGTTGCTTTACATACAATATAATTTAAATGTATTAACGTCTCTTTGCATGGAGCCTACACTTCACGGTGCAAGTGCTGAGTTTTAGGAAGACATATCTGCTCAGTAGAATTGCTTCAGTCTCAGCCATTTGGTGAGCCCCATCTCATTTGGGGTGTCAGTTTAGTTATTTTATGATTACGCATTATTAGTAAAGGTATGTCAGGGCCTTGTCCTGGTAAACAATTTTGCAGACTCATATTGTTAGATATTTTATAGATTAGACCAGTTATCATGTCGTGTCAATCATGTCAGCATTATCTTCAGACTTATCATGTTTTACTCAAATAATTCCGTTACTATATTCCTACCATAATTTCAGCATATGTTTTACATGTTTTAAACCATGGTTAGTGTATGTTTTGATGCCCATGATGATCATCAAACCATGTGGTTTGTACGATCACATGCAATCAGGCAGACACCGAGTGTCGTGTTTCATCCAGGCCATCGATTGGAGCGCGACAGAAATATTGATAATGAGATTAACGTTGAATTATCTGCGGATTGGTAAAAGATTAATTATCACTGAAAAGTGAAGAAAATAAAAATACTCAAAGGAATAATATAAGCATAAGTGAAAGACTCAGCAATGACTATATAGAAGAAATTTATCAAACTATAAAAAAGAGGTAGGAGGCTTTACTCAATAACTCTTGTGTCCCGCTACAATCTAAGCTACCTCCTAATTTGAGAAATATGTAACAGAGCACTCCTATTTATAATACTAGAAAATCAACATACACTAGGACTAGAAAATCTATTCCTATATGACTTTGATAAATAAATCATAACTAAACTTGGATTAAGTAAACTATCAAATATCAAATTTTAATTAATTTTAAATTATTAGTTTTGGTTTAACTCCAACATAGCCTCCTTAAATCAAGATTTTCAAACTTGTGTGTGCCATGAATAATATAATATCTTGTAGTAGTCAACCACCATAGACTCTCGAATAATTTCCTGAAATATGTAGCATCGATAAAATTACGTGTGCCATCTTTAGACAGCTTCAGTTTTTCTTTAACATGATTCAAAGTTAATTTGACTTTCTTCATGCTAAACATCTTCAAAATATCATGAGCATATTTTTTTTTCTTGTATTCTTCAATAACTATTCTTGACTTAAAATCATCTGCTTCTTCAATTGACTTGTACTTGACCTTGCGTGCCCATTCGATTTCAATTTCTCTTTTTGTATGTGGTAGAGTAGTGTCGTCAACTAACAATTTTTCATGCTCTTCAAAACATACCATCTTGACTAATGGCTCAAAATTGATTGCATCTTCAATATTCATACACTTCAATAGTGGATTTGGACCATTAATTATTTCAGCCACAATCTTGGGCATATCATCAGAAACTTTCTCTTGGTGAACCTTTGTGCTTCTTTCATTACTAGCTTCATCTTCAATAGCTTTAAACATTTTTTCTTATGTGATAATGGTTGGTACTTCTATTTCTTCTCCAATAGTCTCACCTTGTATAGACCAATCACGTCTATTACATGTCCCCTGACTTAAAACACTAGTAGCTTCTATTGGAAGAGCATCAGTTCCAACCAAACTATCATTTTTAGCAATTTCAGAAATCATTGATAAATCAATTTGGATATTATTGATGTCTACTTTGCAATCAAAGACATCTACGCCACAACAAAAATCACCTCTATCTTCTCTTTCTTTCTCCACTATTTGTGAATTCTGACCTTCTTCATTTATTTCTACTAGTTTCGATGACTCTTCTTTTTCCTTTTGGTTGATCATCCTTTGTTTGCAATGCCTCCTCCAATATCTCATATGTTTCTTGATTCAGGGACATCTTATATGCCACCAATTCATCTTCTAGATCATCAAGTCTCAAAGTATTAAGATTTTGGGTAGCCTCAAGAACTGTTTACTTGGTGTGAAACTCTAATCTTAGAAACTGCAATATATTTTCAACAACTTTAACTTCTTCCAATATATTTTCAACAACTTTAACTTCTTCCAATACTTCTCCATTGACCTTCATATTATTAACAATTTCTCTAATTCTTGTAAAAAATTCTTTGACAGGTTCCGTTGATTTCATTTGGGTCAACTCATACTGCCTCCAAAACTCTTGGAGTTTCTCTCTCTTCACGTCTGCAACGCGTCGTTATGATTTTATCAAAATTGTCCAAACCTCATTTGCTGATTTTGTATACAAATTTTTATTATACACATGCAATTGGACTTTGCTATTAAGGTAGTAGAATGCCTTATAATTCAATTATTTATTTTTCTCCAATTATGTAGTTGTTTCATCATTCAATGTTGTGTCTTCTAGGGTGTTCACGAACCCTCCATAGTCCAACAATATTGAAGAAATTCTTCATCTGATGATACCAACTCTTAAAATTATTTTTGCCATCAAACATAAAAATAGGATAATTTGGTAAATATGGAATATTCATATTCTTTTATATATGTCGGATCTAACGCGAGGCTTTGATCGGATCTCACACAAGCTCTGATACCAATTTGAACGAAATAAAAATACTCAAAGGAATAATATAAGCACAAGTGAAAGACTCAGTAATGACTATTTAGAAGAAATTTATCAAACTATAAAAAGGAGGTAGAAAGCTTTACTCAATACTAAAAACACTTGTATTTCGCTACAATCTAAGCTACGTCTCAAGCTGAAAAAATATGTAACAGAGTACCCCATTTATAATACTAGAAAATAAACATAGACTAGGACTAGAAAACTATTACGATATGACTTTGAATCCTAACTAGACTCGGATTAAATAAACTATCAAACATTAAATTTTAATTAATTTTAAATTATTAATCTTGATTTAATTCCAAAAGGAAGCTTGAATGTTGCGCCACATATATCCTAGGTGGACAAATAATGGTGGGGTTTGATTTTTTTTCCTCCTTTTTTTTTACACTTAATAAATCCTGATTATGAGATTTACATTGAATTATCAGTGGAATACGGTAGAGTAAAAGATTAATTTTTTTCAACGAGTAAAAGATTAATTTAATTACTAAGAAACGTGAACGTTTTGCCGCATATATCCTAGGACCTAGGTGAACGAGTTGGCAAATATTGGTGGCGGGGTTGATTCTTTCCATTTTATTTTTACACGATGAATAGAGAATAGTAGTAAATGTTGATTATCAGATTAACATTGAATTATCAGTGGAATATATGGTAAGAGATTTATTCTAGTCTGGCTACTAGAAACGTGAACGTTTTGCCACATATATCTAGGTGGACGATTAGCTGTTTGTTGATTGTGGAAGTCAATCTTTTTCTTTTTGTGTTTACATATATAAATAAAGGAATGGTAAAAAATAGAACATAAATTATTTTAAGATTATTAGAATCTGAATTTACAAGACAATTCTAATTATGGTGTCTTAATAATTGAATTTGGTCGAGATGTGTATGATAAAAATTAAGTATAGTTTGTTGAATTGCTTAAATGAAGGTAATTGGGACTCGGGATCATGAAAAGGTGGATTCAATTAGGATTCGTGTACAACAACATATTTAGTGAAATCCTACAATGTGGGTGTGGGAGGGTATAATGTACGCAAACCTTATCTCTACCTTGATAGGTAGAGCGACTTATTCATTTTTGATACCATCATTTACATACTGCTTTAAATTTTTTATTCGAGTCTGACCGTTTATTTTGCTTTGCTTGTGCTTGTGCTTGTGCTTGTGCTTTGTGCCGAGGATCTCTCATTCGTGTATTTGGTAAAATCCATTATTTCAGATTAAACCTTAGGTATGTGGAGAAAATAAATACTTTATAAATTAGATAGTTAAATGTATATATATTTTAAAACTCATTTTCTTAATTTAAAACCGACCATGCTAGTATTAAACAGTCGAACTTGACGTGTAATCGTGTATTGTCTTTTGAGATCTATTTTTGTTGTTTTAATTTATGTTACTTATTTTTCTTTTAGTTTGTTTCAAAATAAATGTTACTCCACTTTTAGATTCAGTAATTCTTTAATTCCCTCATCATACATGATACGGTTAGCTTTAAGGCCACTAAATTTAAAAAGGGAATTCAATACATTATATGTATCTTTAGAATTTTGTGTTCAGTTAAATTGGGAGAATTTAAAAATATATAATTTGCTTACTTACATTGTAAAAATAGTCAAAAATATACATTGCGAAGCTCTGGATCAAAAATAAATTTATACAACATTATACACTTATATACAAAATCAAGTACATTATGTATATAGGTGACTCATATACACTTATACAATCATATACACCCATATACACCTCATATTTAATATTATACACCCCATTGTATATTAGTGCATACACTCATATACACTATTATACAATATTATACAATAAATAACTTCAATACCACCAACTCACATATGCACCCATATACACCACCAACTCCCATATGCACCCATATACACCACCAACCCCAAATCTTTAGCTCCATGTACTCCATCGCCGGATATGAGATCTGAGACGGAGCAACAACATCTACCAGTCATCGCCGGAGATTACAGCGGAGCTCCAGCTCACCACCACCAGATCTGAGATGACGACGATAGACGGCGAAGACGCCTCTCATAGTCTACCAGCCATCGCCAGAGATCTGAGACGACAACGATAAACAATGATAGACGGTGATAGACGTCTCTCATAGTCTACCAGCCATCGCCGGAGATCTGAGACGACGACGACGACGATGAGATGGTGGTGGTGCCGAGAGAGACAGCGGCAAAGAGAAGAAGTCGAAAAGAGAGAGAGGAGGCATAAAGAGAGCGCGATAGAGAGTGAGAGAGAGAAAAATTTGGGTCATTTTTTCTAAGATTTAAAAAGTTGTATTAATTTTGGTAGCATTGTTTCCCTAAATTTCATACAATTTATTATCTCTTAAATTAAGGTACACGGGATAAAACGAAGGAAGTACTAAAAGTGAGGAGGAAATATACATTTTTTGTGCGAATTTCCGGTCAAAAGCACTAGTCTTTAATATTTCCCCTTCTTTTAAAAATACCCTGAGGTTCGGGTTCAAACCTCCGCTCAGTCAAAAATTTAAAAAATAATTTGCAAGATAGAGTTTGGATTTGCAAGGCAGAGTTTGCCTGCAGTTTCTACCTTATAAGACAGAGTTTGCAGATAAACTATGACTTGCGAAAGTTAAATTATGTCTTACGATTTTTTTTTTTTTATTTTTGACTTAGCAGAGATTCGAACACCAAAACTCGGGAATTTTAGGCGAAGAACAAAAAAATATATTTTTTTAATTTAAGGGACAAAAATTAAAGATCACACAGAAAGAGGAACATTTGTGCGAATGGCTGGAAATATAACCTCCGCCGGGTCCAGCAAGTTATTAATCTCTAGCCCAATGAAAAGTCATAAATCTGAAAAGCAAAAGCACCTTTAAAATGGTTGCGACCTGCCTTAGTTATTCTCAAACTCTTGTTAACCTTCTCTTTTCTTTCCTTTTTCTCTTTAACTAGGGATGTCAGTGGGGCGGGAAATGCGGGTACCGCCCCGCACCCGCTCTAGTTGGGTCGGGTATGAGGGATGGTTTGGTGGATGGTGGGACGGGTATAAGTATCAAAAGTGCTACCCGTCTTGGGTAGTGGGGCGGAGGTGGACTTCATATAAGACCCACACCGCACCCGCTACCTGCATCGTACCCGCACCGCCCATACCCGCACCGCCTAAATAATGGGCCTGCAACTTGTTTCCTTAGCCCAAGTCCAAATATGGTTTAAAAGTGAAAAAAAGTAAAAAAAAATAATAAATAAACATTCTCAGTTTCTCACATACACCGTACACGTATAACTCATTGAAAGAAATAATCCCCTTGATTATTTTCATTGATTGAATAGATATATATACAAGTTACAAAATAGGAGAATCCTATTCCTAAAACCTTATTCTACCATAACTCTAACTATACAATTATGGTAGGTGTATAACACTAATTATGGTAATAATTATACAACAATATTACATCAATATATACTCCTAATATACAATAGCCACTGTCTTTCCGTGATCCAGTGGCTGCCTTTCCGTGATGGGCTTCTGCTTCAGTTCCTTGGCCTTCCAGCGGCCCACTGCTGAGGCCCTTGCTGCCTAGTCCACTGTTTTGCCTAGTGATATATATGTGATATACACTGCTGTATATTCGGTGTATATCACATGTATATTGCTTTGTTTAACACCTCCCCCGCAATCATAGCGGGCGGTTTTCGAACGCCGAGCGTCCCTAAAATCTTCAAAGAGAACCGCTGGTAGACCCTTTGTAAAGATGTCGCAATTTGATAACGAGACGGGACATGGCATACGCGAACTTGACCTTTTGCAACCTTTTCACGGACAAAGTGAATGTCCATTTCGATATGCTTGGTGCGCCGGTGTTGAAGCGGGTTACACGACGGGTAGATGGCACTAATGTTATCGCAATATACCAAGGTTGCCTTCTGAATGGGACAATGAAGCTCCAAAAGCAAATTACGTAGCCAACATGATTCAGAGACCACATTCGCTACCCCTTGATATTCTGCCTCTGCACTTGAGCGGGATAGAGTTGCCTGCCGTTTGGCTGACTAGGAGACCAAGTTGTTGCCAAGGAACATACAGTAGCCAGAAGTCGACCGTCTGGTGTCGGGACAACCACCCCAATCAGCATCCGTGTAAGAGACAAGTGTGGACGTAGACGAAGGATACAAGTGCAATCCATAGTCTAGTGTCCCGTGAAGATACCGGATAATGCGTTTGATTGCATTCATGTGCTCAACCCTGGGATCATGCATGAATAAACACACTATTTGAACCGCATACGTAATATCCGGTGCCGGTAAAAGTAAGATACTGGAGGGCCCCTGCAAGACTGCGATAGCGGGTCGGGTCCTCGTATGGTGCACCTGCTGCGACACTGAGCTTCGGGTTTGCATCAACTGGCGTGGAAGTGGACTTACAGGATGACATCCCAGCCTTCTCTATGATCTCAGCAGCATATTTTCGTTGAGACAAAAACAAGCCACCTGAATGACGCTTGACGACAATCCTTAAAAAATAACTCAAAGGTCCTAAGTCTTTCATAGCAAACTCAGAACTGAGCATGGCCATGATAGACTGGCGCAAAGCATCGGAGGAGGCAGTCAAGATGATATCATCCACATACAACAGAATATAGGCCAATGACGAACCTCGGCGATAGATGAACAAGGAATTATCGACTTTGTGAGTGAAACCAATAGTCGAAACAAAGTCAGCAAATCGTGTATACCAGGCCCGTGGAGACTGCTTAAGCCCATATAATGACTTCTTCACCAAACAGACATGATGAGGGCGGTTGGGATCCCTGAAGTCCAATGGCTGATGCATATAGACTGTTTCCTTGAGATCTCCATGTAGAAAAGCATTCTTGACATCCAACTGATGGTTTGGCCAAGTCTTTGAAAGAGCCAAGCTAAGCACAGTGCGAATGGTAGCCGGTTTGACCACCGGACTAAACGTCTCACCACAATCAATTCCAACCGCCGAGTCTTACCATCACCAACAAGTCGCGCCTTATGTCGAGCAAAGGACCCATCGAGAATTCTCCTTGTGAGCAAAAATCCACATAGACACGATAACATTAATACCATATGGACGGGGCACCAACTCCCACGTCTTATTATCAATAAGAGCGTTATATTCATCGTCATAGCAATTTTCCAATTAGGGTCATTTAATGCGTTTAATGACACGGGATTGCGGGGCAAGGGGATTTAGAGACATCCGAATGTAAATTAAAATGTCTTTTAGGTGTAAAAATACCCCGCCGACTACGAGTGACCGATCTATGACTCGAGGAAGAATTGAGGGAATTTTGGGAATTTTTCGAGCTCGGGATGGATGGCCGGCGGGCGGTGGGCTCTGCGGCCCAAATCGGTACATTTGGGTTCGGTTCTTTGGACCGGTTCCTGAATTGGGGCTGGGATGGCCCAATAATCGGCTGTTCCGGTGGCCGGAGCGATGGGAGTGACGTTCTTTGTGGGGCCGGCGGGCGGTGGGCCCGCTGGGGAATTTTGGGTACGGGAGTTGTCCGAAAAATTCCGAATAATATACGGGGATATTTGGTCATCCAAAAAATTATACGACTTAGGTTCGGGAGTATGAACTTTTGTAAACGGGAATTGAGTTTCATCAAAAATGACATGGCGATTGATTATAATTTTCTTGGAGGATAAATCAAAACACTTATAACCACGATGATTTGACGGATAACCCAAAAACACACACGGGGTAGACCGAGCGTGAAGTTTGTTAATTGTTGTGGATGGGAATAGTGGATAACACAAGCAACCAAAAATCCGAAGGTGAGAATAAGAAGGGTTCTTATTATATAAGATTTTGAGAGGGGAAGAATATGTCAGACCTTTAGACGGAATTATGTTAAGAAGGTAAGTGGCCATTTGTAGAGCATGATGCCAAAAATACGGAGGTATGGAGGCATGGATTAGGAGAGTTCGGACAATGTTATTTATGGAACGAATTTTGCGTTCCGCTTTTCCATTTTGTGAAGATGTATGAGGACATGAAAATCGAAAATTTATCCCATGAATAGCACAAAATTCTCGAAACTCCCTATTGTCATACTCTTTCCCATTATCACATTGAATATTTTTTATTTCTCTTTCGAATTGAGTACGAATGAACGCTCTAAATTTTATGAAGACGGAAAACACTTGTGATTTATTCGCAATTGGAAACGTCCACAAAAAATCTAGAATAATCATCTAAAAAGAGAACATAATATCGATGACCCATTGAACTAAGAACAGGAGATGTCCATAAGTCGCTATGAATAATGTCAAATGGCATAGAAGTATGAGAATTGGAGTGTACAAATGGCAACTTAACCATTTTTCCTAATGAACAAGACTGACAAATTGGAGTACGACTCGTACCCTTATAAGAAATAAAGCTATTTTTATCTAAAACCGATAAAATAGAAGAGCCGGATGACCCGAGACGAGCATGCCACATGGAAGGAGAGATGGCCGCAAAAGGCGATGACAAGGTGGACTCGATGGTCGAAACCGGGCATGATAGGATATAGATCCCCCTACTATCACACCTCATGAGATGACTCTTCGTCTTGAAATCCTTCACGAGAGAAACCGAAAGGATCAAATTCAACAGAAATAGAATTGTCATTTGTGAACTTTCGGACAGATACTAAATTTTCAATCAATTTAGGAGCATGTAAAGTATTTTTCAAGAGGAGTGGTGGATTGGGGGGAGACAACGTTTTCGACCATACCCTAGAATTGGAATAGAACTCGCCATTACCAATAATTATCCCCGAGGGGTGCTCAAATTAGAATAAGATGAGAGAGTACCGAGTCGGAAGTCATGTGAGTAGTGGCCCGGTGTCCATGTACCAATTTTGGTCCGGTTGAGTCAATCCCAACGTGTGCATCGCGGCCTCGATATCGGTCCGAGTAGGGCTCGCCGCATGATGGGCTTGCGGAGGTCGGGGCCCATGAATTCTGGCCGTCTTGGACACGGCTCGCTGCTCGCTACCACCGCCGTTCTTTGGGCCACCGGCCGATGGGCCGCCACCGCCGGGTATTGGGCACTGGACCTGTTGGCCCCACCGGCGCTTGGAATTCCCCTGCTACCTGTTTGGTATGGGCTGCCGGCCCACGGTCCTTGCCCTTTGCTCCACGCGCCGCCATGGGCCCTCCGCCGGGCCCATGGGGGTGGTGGGCCTTGTTCATCGGATGGGACCCACCGACGTTTTTTGCCGACTACCGGAACCTCCACCATTACCACCGCGTTTGCCCCCGCGGTTTTTGTTATTATTCTTGCGATTATTCTTGCCGCCACCATTATTATGGTTTTGGCCCGAATTATTAACAAAACACGAAAGATTAGGAGAGGATGCCATCATGACAACCTGGACTTGCTCCGTAGCCGCCTTTTTAGCCAAACCGGCTTCTTCCAACGTAAGCATGGAGCGGGCTTGATGGAGGTCGGGAAGAGGGTTGCTTTGGCGAAGGAGAGTGCCAACACCATTATAGGCCTCGAAAGACACGCAACCAACCGTAGAACTAGACGATTATTTGTTACCGGTGCGCCAACATTACGGAGTTGATCCTCCAATTCCTTTAGTTTCTTGCAATATGCGAAACGTTCGGAAATACATCCATTCGAACGAGAGAGAATTCTGCTCGAGTGTGACGACACGGGAATGTTGGTTGTCTTGGAATATGTCACGCAATCTATTCCATGCAGCCATAGCCGTGGTATACGGCTCCATAATCATCGTAGAAGGTCCACTTCGAAATAGTGGCGTATATCCACCGAAGAACGGTAGCATCAAGTGTAATCCATAGCTCGGGATCCTCCGCGGGACGGGGTCTAGCGGGAGGAATGATGTGATGAAGAACTTGATACGATATAGCGTGAATTTTAAACAACTCGCCCACGTTGCATATTGAACGTTTTTCATCTCAAGGACAATAGGGACACTTAGCTTGATATTGGAAACCGTGAGGGCGAGGGTGAAAATTGTTCTTAGACATATTTGAAAGAACAAAGAAGGAGGATAAATTTAAGAGAGGTTTTTGAGAGCGGAAGACGAGATATTTGGAGAGAAAACCCGAGGGAGGGGGGGGGGGGTTCTCGGCCAAGGAGGCAAAAATTTTGAGAAAAGAAATTTTTTGTTTAGACCTAGTCTCTTGATATCATGAAAGAAATAATCCCCTTGATTATTTTGATTGAATAGATATATATACAAGTTACAAAATAGGAGAATCCTATTCCTAATCTATTCCTAAAACCTTATTCTACCATAACTCTAACTATACAATTATGGTAGGTGTATAACACTAATTATGGTAATAATTATACAACAATATTACATCAATATATACTCCTAATATACAACAACCACTGTCTTTCCGTGATCCAGTGGCTGCCTTTCCGTGATGGGCTTCTGCTTCAGTTCCTTGGCCTTCCGTGCGCCGCTGCCCGGTGGCCCACCGTGAGGCCCTTGTGCTGCCTAGTCCACTGTTTTGCCTAGTGATATATATGTGATATACACTGCTATATATTCAGTGTATATCACATGTATATTGCTTTGTTTAACACTCATCTTGCGAACAGGAATCCCAAAACTCAAAACCAAAAGTTTCCCAGGAAGAAACTCAAAAGTCAACCCTAAATCCCTAATTCCTAAAGCCAAACTCAAAAAAAGAAACTCCATGCGGTTGCCATGAATCCTCGATACCATCTTCATCTCTTTCTATTCAAGGTAAAACCCATCTTTATTTCTTTCTATTTTTTTCATTGTTAGGTCTTCACTTTTCAATTCTTATTAATTATTTTTCATTATTTTCAAATCCTTCTTCTTCTTAGTTCTTTGTATTATTAGGTAAACTAGTGTAGAATGTTTTAACCAAATGTTGAAGAGTTAACTTACTGATGCATGATTTGAGCTTTGTTAATTTTATTTATACATGTGGTGTAGAAGTGTAGAACATTGATTAGTTGAATATTTTAGGTGAATAGGTGAGGCGGGTAGACGGGTATGCGGATACCCAACGGGTGGTAAGGCGGGTAATGAGTACCCGCCGAGTAAGTGGGGCGGGGCATGTATAATCCTACAACCGCTAGGCGGGTACGGGTGGAGGAATTACTACTTGTGATGGGTGGTGGGGCGGGTGTGGGGGTGGGTTTTAGGTGGCGGTTACGGGTATGGGGTACCTTCCCCGCCCCGTTGACATCCCTATCTTTAACCTATGGCAGTTCTATATTAAAAAAAATATTTTTTGCGTTTTGCTTTATTTAGGTCAACAAGCACGCGTATGCTTATCCCATTGCTTCATCGCAAAGAATAACGTGGTATTGAGACACTCTAACAACCCAAACCATGGAGGCCAAGTCCAAGGGAATTAATTAATTATAAATAAAAAAGGTTTATAGTGATCGATGATGTCAGGCAGCTACTAGGAGATAATGCAAAAAGGAGTTGGAGAGACTATTTTAGGGTTTCGATTACACTCTCTTGGTTATAAAATATTTGTTACGTTTCGCTTTTTAAAATCAGTTAAACTAATTTTTAATATTAAGTTTAATTAATTTAATGTTTTATAACTAAAATTTAAATATTCAAAACTATAAAAAATATATTATAAATTAAAGTTTTTCTCATATCAATATGATGAAATTATACATTTTAACATGTTGGTCACTTTTGGGATGGAGGGACTATTTATTGAAGATACATGAATTTAATTGGGAGAAATTTATTTTTTTGAATAAAAATCATTAATTCAACTGAAATACTCCTCAAACACAAAATATTTATCAGTATATTACAAATATTAAACTTCAATAACTTCAAATATTATTGTTTACCCCAAAAAAGATATTGTTGAATTTGTTGTGTGGTTTAAAGAATATGTGGATTAGTCTAAGCAAAGCGTAAAGCAATTAGATTAGCAAAGTTATAAAAGTAAATACAAATAAGTAAGCAAATGAATGATTAGACAGAAATAGCCTGTTGAGTCTAGGTCCGAAAGAACCCCTTGTTGGGGTAGATCTTCGAGATAACTCTGAACTTGAACCAACCGAAATAAGACTGGCCTAAGTATAATATAAAAAGTTCAATATAAGTTAATATGATTATTAACCAAAAACTTTAATGCCCTTGCAACATGAAGATTGAACTCCTTTTATAGGTTTTAAGTTAGGGATTTAATGCTCGTTTTTACTTTTAAGACGTTTATTCCAGATACAATAGCAACATTCCGCCCGGTTTTACTTCTTAAGACGTTTATTCCGGGATTATTGTACGCCCGAGCTCATGAATATCATGCCTCAACTCAAATTGTACACATGTACATGCCACGTCTTACACTCAAATTTACCGTATACAATTACAATTTGTAGTCAAATGAAAAGAGGCAGGGAGAGCAAACAACTTGTGAGAGGTGGAAGTACTCCATCTTTAATTAGAGGTCTTATTTGAAGAAAGTTTGAGTTTTATTGGATATGAAGTCGCTTTTATTAGGGAATGCTTTATTTCCAATATAAAATTTCTCGTCATGAATTAAATTTAATCAGATTCCAATACAGGTATCAAACGTGGTGTGACATGGAGAAAGATGAGATTTGACACACCATTATTTGACAAAAGCAATTGGATTTTGAAGAGAACAAATAAATGTAGATGATTGGAGAAGGGTCGATCGGGATGACGGAGAGTCCGTCTTGTAGATAAATTGACATAATGAGATCATCTTCATCTTTTCTCTTATTAATGGCTCTTGGATGCTTCCAAATATTGGTTTATATATTCCAAGCACACAAAATGTGTATATTAGTTAATTGCCCCACTTGGCCTCATTACTGATTCATTAAAGCTAATATATTAGCTTCTCTTTTATTCCCTCCAATTGAAGTGGAAAGAGTCGGTGGAATAAAAGCAAGAAATTTGCCCTTGTTAGTCGAAGCTTCACGAAATTGAATTCAAGAAGCTATCTCTTACTAGAATTGTGTAGCAACTAGTTCATCTTTTAACTACCTAATGTATTTTAATTCAAACAAGACAAAATTCTTTCTAAGCTGGTTGGAACTTGACTATTAGAAAAGTTAAGAAGTTAAATGTACTAGAAGGATTTACGGGCCTCATTACAAGCTTGTTTGTCAATGAATAACTTTTTAATTACGAAAAATAGTTTAATGACTTTTATGATACTTATATAATCTTGAGTTATTTTTTCGTTACAAATGTTAGTTTAGTACTTTTAGTGGTAATAAAGTGAAAATTGAGTGATCATCCATGAAATCAACCTCTTTTTTATTTTATAAGAGCAAAATCGAAATAAACAAGAAATTGAAAACTAGAAAGCAATCAAATAGAAGTCAGAAACAAGTATTGAAAAATAAAGGTAATAATTAGATTAGGAACCTAATTACCTCTTATTACATTCAATAGAAGTATTTAAACTATCGGAAGGTTACCTATTGCAAATCAAATGAAAAAAGTTCAATGATTATCGAAAGAAATAAGCATATGAACACTCCTGTGAATGAATAGGCTGCAAAATATGTTTCTTTTTTTTCGTAATACTTTAGATGAGTTTATATTATTTAAAATCAATTTATTCTAGTTGTTGAAAATTAAAATGTGATAACGATATAAGGAATTTTAATAATTGCCTATACTACTTAAACATCACAATTTTGTTACTCGGCAATATCAAAGGTATTCACGTCTAAACAATAGAGAAAATCATAGATATTTCACTACAAAAAAACTGAGATTTTATGATGGTTTATTTACGGCGGTTTTACAGAACCGCCGTAAAATGTAATATAATAACCCGGTTTCGGTGACGCCATAATAAATTTTTACATAACTTTTTTTGTGCATTCGAACCAATTGCAGACTTTTCGACTAAATCGCTTTTAATGTGTAGTGAGTGAAACCGATTCGACCAATTTCTCTTCTATATGGATAGTTAGGGTTCATGCATGAAGGAATTTCCTATAATTTTGAAATTTCTCAATTTCTGTGTATTGATTTACTGTTTTAAGTGTGAATTTGTTGCTACGAGCAGTCGATTTCACTTTATGGTAATCGATTACTCTGTGTTTAACGTCGATTTGTTAGGGTTCATGCATGAAGGAATTTTTTTTTCTTTCTTTTAGTTTTCGGTCTACTTTTTGTTATTTTTCAATTTAATTGGTTTGGTATTTGCTTTAATTTTTGTTGTTTTGTCTAGTATTTGGATTGTATGCGATTAATACTGTTGAAGCTATTGGGATCGACGTCGACGGTAAACCGTTTGATACAATCTGTGTTCACCAGGAGTACATTTACAAAATGCTTATTTGTTTAGTTTAAGTTTGCCATTTAATATAAGAACAATAGCTTGTAAACCTGCATTACAATGCTTATTTGTTGAGTTTTGAGTTTTACGAACCGTTTTTAAGTAGACTTTTGAAGGGACCTTTGGATTAACTGATAATGTTGCTGCCATGTGACCAAGATGTCAAGGGTTCAAGACGTGGAAACAACCTCTTACAGAAATGTGTGGTAAGGCTGTGTACAATAGACCCTTGTGGTCCAGCCCTTCCCGAACCCCGCGCATAGCGGGAGCTTAGTGCATCGGACTGCCTTTTGTTTTAAAGTAGACTTTTATACTAAGAAAATTGTACTATGCTTGAATATTGAAGACCAAATGTTGGATCTCCAAGTTCGTATTTTGTTTATGTTTCTGTTTCTCTTTTGGTTGAGGAAATGAGGTAGTGCAATATTAGTTCACTAACTGTTGTGTAGATTTAAATGTTGCTCGTTACTGGAAAATCGCTAAGCTATGAATTGTGTTGCATTTAGCATTTAGTACATGTTTCTCGTTGAATGGCTAGCATTTGCATATAAGTATGGAGGGTTGAGACTTGACAGTTAAAACTTACAGCTAAGATGAGTTTTAACCAGAATAAAGCCTTTAGGTCCAAACTACTCATTAGATGTTTCTACTTCCACTCTCCTCAAACCCCACTCCCAACCCCATTACTATAGTTAAAATTACTTTAGTTAAATTGCTAATTTATTTCCATTTAGCCTACCTGACCTTACATAATGGTGAAAGTTTCTAATAAAAGAAATGGTAATATCATAAGAGTTTGTTTGATTTCTTTCGATCTGATATATACTTAATATTTTATGTAGAGATGCCGAAGCAGAATCAGGTTAAGAATTTATTCAGAGGGAGCTCATCACAGGCTTCATCTCCATCATTTGGTCGAGTCTCTTTACATCCTGCACGATCTACACATCCTATACAACCCGTCATTCAATCTTCATCATTTGTTGGAGGCTCTTCATCATCTGTTGGAGGCTCGTCACAACATGTCGCTCCATCTTCATCATCGGATGAAATCTCTTCACAACCAACTAAACGTAGAAAAGTTAGAGAGGAGGAAGTTCATAGTGGTAATTGGCATGTTCAACTTATAGGTACATATAAATTTAGACAGATTGAATATTTTTTTTATTTTCCTCCGTTAATACTTTTAACTTAGATCTTTATATTGTTGAAGATGAAGATGAAGATGAAGATGAAGATGAAGAAGTGATAAAAATGCTAGATTAAGCCTCGATTTGGAAAAAGGGATGTCCATAACCTAGAGAAAGAGTGGCACATAATTGTAGATTTTAATGAGTATGGTTCAGCTATCGGAATATCGGATGGCCTACTTGCTGGAGTTTTGGGGTACCTTGCCACAAATTCTCGATACTTTCCCATTGGCTTTGAGAAATGGCCACAGATGCCTAAAACATTTGTCAACCGTGTTTTTACTGAAATCCTATTGGTAATGTCTTCTAAATTATTTTCCTTAGTTTGTTTATGTAAAACTACATTGAACTAACATATTTCATTTTTGTGAAGCCTCGATTTTTCTTTAGGAATATTGATCAAGAAAGCGCAAAGAGACACATTGATGGTTTACTCAACAATAAGTGGAAGGAGTTCAGTTTGAAATCCATTAAAGAGTACAGAAGAAATCATCAAGAAAGTTCCTGAGGGTTACTTTGTTCTGAATGATGTCCAAAGTCATTGTTTGGTTGTTAGTTTTGGAGCAACTTAACAACACCATGGAAATCATGTGTAACGACCCGTCCCGTCGATTTTAGCTAAAGACCCCTATTTGATTATTTTACCTTTCCTATAGACTCTATGTGGGGTTTGTGATGCACGGGGATGGGTGGCACGGATCCAAGGTTCATTTATGTGATTTTCGGATGAAAACCCCAAAATGGGAATCTTAGAGTTGATTAGTTTGACTCAAAATTGACTTTTGGGTATATGAGTTCGTTTATGAGTTTCGGTACTTTCGGAGGATCATTTATGACTTAGTCGAGTTATTGGTTCGCTTCCCGAGATAATTAGATCTACTTTGTGACTTTATTTGTGAAATTGTGATATTTGGTTATTTCGGGCGATTCTTTAGAAAGGTATGTCTTAGCTCGGTTAAATTAAAAATTCGAGGATGCGAGAGAGTTCGTAGCACTGTTTATATTGGAGTAGCATGCCTGGTTTGTGTTTGGGGATCTCATGAGTGTTTCGGGTGTTTGATGGAAGTTTGGGGGAAAATCCCAAGTTGCCGGTGTCTGGTGTTCGCACCAGTGAACGATTGTCCGCCCTGCGTGTCCGCCTCTGTGAGACACATCTGTTTCGGGTACAGAGGCGACGAGGGGTGCTAACCCGACCACCCAACCCAACAGGTCAGGGGCAGGCTGGTCATAGGTTCGAATCCTGCCACCTTTCTTATGGATCATCCTGTGGTTACCGGATGATGGGAATAACAAAGCAGAAATTTGGAAATGAGCACGAAATGTCAATATATGAATTGTTTCATTATTCGTTATTACCGGGTCTTTTCGTTGCATTCACTTACAACAAGAAACAACCACCAGTCTTTGGAGAAGGAAGGTTGGAATGCCAACATGCATCTATTATATTGAATTTATAGCATCTCCCTTTGTAATGATCAAGGCTGGTAAGTCCATCGGTCCATACAGTTGTCTATGTACCAGAAGAAGATTCGGCAGCTACCGCGGCCCCTTCTTCAGGTAGAACTCCAGGTTGAGGAGTTACTCAGAATGCTGCTAATATATCAATATCCTTGGTTTGATACTCAGGAGTATAATAAGCCAATTCAGATATGAAGCAACGTAAAATAAACCAAATTTGATACCTGAATATTCGGTTTGATACCCTGCTACTAATTCTTCTTCTGCTTTTGATAAATCAAAATGTAATCTTTCACACTCGGCTAGATAAGAAATTATAAAAATGATAAATCCGATGGGTTGTGTCTTTTTGTAGTTGGATCTCCAAGTTTTTGGAATGCTCCAAATTCGACTTGAGCATCTAAATCTAGGTCAATACCAGCAAAAACATCTCTGAACAAGGTTTTAGCACCATGCCAAATGTGTCCGAAGAAGAAGAGCAAAGCAAATGAAGCATTCCCAAAAGTAAACCAACCCCTTGGACTGCTACGAAAAACACCATCGGATTTCAAAGTAGCATGATCTAATTAAAAATTTTCGCCCGGCCAACTTCAGTACTGACCTGTCTTACTTAACAACATAGGCTTGCAGAGGAAAGGCCTAGCCATTGGAGCCGTACCACCAAGAAGAAGATGAAGGAAATATCTACCACCAGGTTTCGAATCTGAGGTTGAGGTCGAGCCTCTCTTTTCAATGGAAGTTGAGCTCGTCGAATCTGCTTCCCGTGACGTGAGTGATCCTTAACCCTGCCGTCGGCAGAGAGTGCTTGGGATGACTGGGATTAGTGGATTTTTTTTTTTATGCTTTTCTTTAGTTTTGGCTTTCCTGCATCTTTTTTTCTGATCTCTTTTTCTTCATTAAAAGGCTTTACAAGCCGCAGACATATAGCCAGGGAGTGCCATCCTAAAATCCACCCTTAGGGAGCGTTCATCCAACTCGAAATTTCTTAAGAGAAGAAAAAGTGAAGAGAAGGTTGGAAAGTAGCATGCCCGGTTCACCAGGTTCTACCACTGCAGGGCCCAATCATAGTCAAAAGAAGAGTTTGATCCTGAATCAGAAGGAACACTAACTATATGCTTAATACATGCAAGTCGAACGTTATTTTCGGGGAGCTGGGTAGAAGGAAAAGAGGCTCCTAGCTAAAGGTAGCTTGTCTCGCCCAAGAGGTGAGACGAGTTGAGAACAAAGTGGCGAACGGGTGCGTAACGCTTGGGAATCTGCCGAACAGTTCAGGCCAAATCCCGAAGAAAGCTAAAAAGCGCCGTTTGAACTCCTTTATCTTATTTATACTCTTCTTCAAAATCTACATACTATGTGGTACAAGGGATTTCCCAGCATCTCGTAGAAAAAAAGTATGCAATGTAGAATTTGAAGAAGATTATCTGACTTTAATTATTTTGATTTCATTTTTTTTGGACGAAAAGTCCTCAAGCACTTTACTACTACTTTTATCAAATGAGTTTATTGTTATGTAGTCCTCACTGAAATAGGTTTCCACCCTATTGTACTTGACATGCTCCTTAGGGAGAACAAGCATGAGATCCGCTGCATACGGTTATGCATGTTCTCCTAGCCGGTTATTAATGTTTCTAGATCAGCTACAATGAAAGCTCTTCACTCGCCCTTTCTTTCCCCCTTTTTGACCGCCATCATATAGTGGGGGGCGTAGCTACGCTTACAATGTCTGATCTCATCAGCACGGATAGGCAATGAATCATTTTTTGGGGGCATCCCGCCTTTCTATGTTCTATAGACTTGTATGTAACTATTGAGAGTGAATATATTCTACATAATGTGAATATTCCACCCAAAAGTTTGCTTTTAGTTCAGAACGTGTAACCCCTTTGGAAATATTACTTGAATGGTATTTCTTTCCTGTATTTCAAATACTTCGTACAATGCCTAATAAATTATTGGGGGTTCTTTTAATGGTTTCAGTACCTGCGGGATTTTTAGTAGTACCTTTTTTTTTGGAGAATATTAACAAATTTCAAAATCCAACCCTTACCTGATCCTGAGCCAGAGGCCCCCGAAGGAGCCATCATGTTACACGATTCAAAACTGCTGAATCTCAGAGACCATACAATCGCCAGGGCCAGCACTCTAGAGAAGCCCAACCCTCTTAGAGAAAAGGAAAGAGCCTTCCCACCGAGAGAGAAAGCTAGCCTTTCGAGAAAGGCCCAATATGCCTCTTCAGACCGTAGTTTCAGAGATAGAAAATAGAACGGAGCAAGCAAGAAGGTAGAAAAAAGGACTAAGCCAAAACAGAAAAGGGACGCAGACAAGAGAGAAAGCTTTTGTTGTTGGAGCATGTTGAATATGGACGGATCCAATGTGACGACCATCGCGGTTGTTCAAATTTCATTTTCTTGAAGGGGACCGGTACTAAGTTACTTACGATTCCTCTCACTTCGTTCGAGCTGAATTACATCCACCCT
This sequence comes from Anisodus tanguticus, assembly GCA_034509755.1. NCBI lineage: Eukaryota > Viridiplantae > Streptophyta > Magnoliopsida > Solanales > Solanaceae > Anisodus > Anisodus tanguticus. Next base: position 30,979,557 of record CM067548.1, read on the forward strand.
CTCACTTTGTTCGAGTTGAATCCCCCAACTTTCCTACATAGGGGGCGCCGCTTGCTTCCACTGGTGGCGGGCGGGCGAAGGATCCAAAGGACACGTAGCAGAGGGAAAGTACAAAATCCAATTGTTCCATTTTCCTTCTTGTTCATCAATCGGAAATCAAGACAAACCGGGCACTATGGTAAGACGTGAAAACATCCGATCCTATTTTGACCTTGATATGTGGAATCTCTACCACCAGTGCGGTAGATAAGATCTCATTCTTTAATAGCAGTATCACTACCAAAGACAACAATCCCTACATTCTCATTCTCAAGATTCAAGGCTATTCATTTCATACCGATATTAAAATAGCGCCTTCCTCCTTTTCCAAAAGCTATCAATTTATTATAGGAACTATCCATCTTCAACCGAGAATACGTCTGCCGCGGGAACATGAATAACGTAATTTGACTTTTGTTAATTGTCTTTCCCATTGGAAGGCTTGGGGGCGCCTTGCACGTCTTGGAAAAATCATGCTTTGTATATGAAGTTATTGGACCATGTTCCTCAGTGAGGAAAGGACCTAGAACAGAGAAGAGAGCCGATAGGAAGTTAAAAGCAATTCTTATTTCTGCTTTCTCGAAAACACTTATCGATGGTTAGAAATATAAAGAGTAAATATAATTTTCAATACTTTGCTTATGTACAACTACAAAGTACCAAGCATTCTAATTGGATTAGATTAATATCAATGGATTCTTTATCAGTCATTCATTGAATGATAAATAACTACAACTGACGGAGACAGACGATTTAAATAACGGAAAATCCAATATTTAAAAGTTGTATCGAGAATGACTGGAAAGGTGGAAACAAGACCAGATATAATTTGATCATTATGAACAAATCCAAAATCGTTGTGGTTTTGAGTTCCTTGGATTGTGTTCTAATAGTAACCACAGGAAGAAAGCGGGGAGCATGGTCCCTAGTTTCGTTTTTTCCGAGCCTGATTCTCTATGACATGGACGTCTTTGATTGGATGGAGACATATATATATAAAGTGTGTAGTGAGGGTGCTTGTAAATCACTAGGTAGCCTTGCTCGACCCAAGCCTTTTTTATGAAGATTAAGACAAACGTGATCAATATTTCTTTATGCTTGTTCCTGAAGTATAAAACGGTCAATTTGTTCCTGAATAACTTCTTTCAAAAGGGCTTTTGCTTCCTCGGTAAATGTCTTGGTAGAAGATATGATTTCTTGGAACTGAGGTTTATTAGTTTTTATGTAAGTACGTAGCTCAACAAGAAATTTCCCTTACCTATCCAACTTCTAATGAATCAAGATAGTCGTTTGTTCCGGTATAAATAGTCATTATCTGCTCTTCTATCGTGAGAGGAGCTGATTGAGATTGTTTAAGCAATTCACGTAATCGTTGACCTCTTCCAATTGATTTTGAGTAGCTTTATCGAGATCAGAAGCAAATTGTGCAACAAATTCCCTAGGACTGCTATAACTGGCATGATATAGACCATGAAAAATATGAAGGTGAACCACAATGAAAAACATACTTGCCCTATTAGCATGCATATAACGGAGTAACCAGCCCCCTTCAACATCTCTCATAATGTGTTCTACGCTGTTGAAGCTAGATCCACATGAGGTGTGCAACGCATAGCTAAAAAAATGTCCGTCAAATAAATACCAGCTAACGAACCGAACCCCCACCAATAACTAAGATTGCTCGGGGTTGGATAATCTATCAAATGCTAATTAAATGTGAAGGATATATGTTGTTTAAGAAGAGAGAGTCGTTGGTTCTTTATAGTAATTTATTTTTTGCTTTCTCTTTTCTATCGTGACAACTCTTGTCCCCCACCTTTTAGCCTTCGGGGCCCTACTATGTATTAAAATGTGAATAATCTTTCTTCTACCTCTGAATGATGGAGGGGATATACATCAAAAAAATCATCGAAGGGGTCGGATCACCCTGGGTTACTGAAGAGTCGTCCGACTTCTCGATGATCGAATAATAGAGGTTTTTACCGCTGACGTCTATGCTCTCAAGGACTTGGATTAGTCAACATGAATGAAATCTAAGAAAACTTATGAATGAAGTATAAGAAAGCTTAGGAATGAAATATAAGAAAGCTTAGGAATGAATCTAATGGAAATTTAGGTCTCTGTCCGCTTGGAATATTATTCTTTCCTCCTCAGTGAAAGAGGGAAAAAAAGGTGTGTGGGAGAAAGAATTAAGCAAATCTCCATCTTCGCTGCGAGAGTATGTCTGAGGAAGAGGGGGTAGAACAAGCTCAGAAGGAGGTGTGCCACAAATAAGAAAAAAGTATCAAGAAAAGTTACCATTTAGAAAAAGGACTGAGTAGGCTCGGAAATGGGCTGAGAGGAGGTTCTCATCTCCTACTTCCAATACAAATGGATTAAAGGGGTGAAAATAAGGATTCAGTAGGGGGGCATCTATAAAGAAAAAGACCCTTGTAGGGGAGGCGACTAAACCGCCCGAAGTGGTATGAACGGAAGATGCCTCTCTTTTAGTTAACTATGTAGATGTTATTCTTTTACTTTTTTAGTAAACATAAACAGGTCTACGCCCAAGAAAAGGGACCTGCAGTGACTGCATAAAGGTTGGGTTATAGATGGAATTCAAGCAATAACAAGATTAACTTCTTATATGAGAATTAATAAGAAAATATAAATCCTTTATATATAGTTATAGTGGAAAGCCGAAACTCATTGAAGGAATCCCTTACTATGTTCCATAAAAAAGTTTTTAAATCTTAATTAATTGTTTCTGATTCACCGGATCTTACCTCTTTTGAAAGGAGTCAATAAAAAGTCAAAATATGGACTAACTTAAAAATTTAAAACTTAAATCGAATTTTATTATTTCCTTAGGAGTGCTCCATCGTGGGCTTGTAGTGACTGAATCTTGTTTTCGATAGAGCACCATTGATTGGTTTATTGGCAAAGGAAACCCGGGAATTCAAGATTTTGTTCTGTCCTCCGGACATTTATTATGTTGTCACTACTGCTTGTCAATTTGAATTACATCAAAGCTCTCGTTCGAACTTCATATACGAGAATTCTAAACAAGAACTCGAGGCTTGAAATGAATCCAAGTGGAGGGTCTTTCTCAGGACATAAGGAATAGTACGCAAAAGAAAGCCTGGCTGAGATTATGTTGAAGTTCTGCCCTGGCGGATACTCTCACAGAGGCAAAGGCGCCTCAACGGACAATTTTCCTGCTTTTACGCTCAGACGAGCTGTTAAGTGACCATGCCTCAGCGAATTTCCTTTCCGTCGGAGTGAGACAGAGCGCTGCAGAGTTAACTCTGCAGAAGCGGAATCACTGTATTATGAAACCTATTAAATGCCCTAGCTCGAAATCACTTTTTCCAAAATATCTTATCTCGATATTTGAGCTTGCTAAGAGGGGAAATTCTGAAGTTGTGCTTAAGTTCTTCTTGAGAGGTAAATTCTTTACCCTTTATGATTTCATTCCATGTTTTGAGGTTTCTAGTCCTAGTTTAATCCTTATTTGGGGAGGATGGGTTCTTTAGCTTCCATGGTAGAATAAGAGGCTCAAAGCTTTGATTTAAGGGTGTAATATGAGTTAGTTTACCTTAATAGTGTGTATAAGTATGGATTTATGATAGATAATCATATTGTAGTATTTAATTTGAATATGGAAACCCTTTTCAATTTGGAGAAATTTTTAAGATTTGTAAAATTGGGGCTTTTCTTAGATTATGCAATTAAGGATTCAATTTCAAATTAACTTAAGGATATAACTAGTTAGCATGTTTTAAAGCTTTTTGAGTAATAAAGTTCAGATTTTGACACCATGGGCCCGGGGGTGGTTTTGGGTGTCTTGGTATGGTTGAAGGACTAAGTCTTTGTGTTGTGTATTAACTTAATATTGGCATATAGTTTATGTGTGTTAGACTACGATTACCACGAGGCGCTACGAAAGGGCAAGGCTAGCGTAGATAGTTGATTGCACATGGCACCTGCTCGGCTCTGAGGTAGGCTACAATTTATTCTTATTAGACTTCGATAGAAGTACGTAATCAATTATAAATGTTAAGGGGTATTGGGCGTGTTGGTGGTCCTGCTCAAGCGGTTGTGATGAACGCTTAGGTGAGTACCAATGTTGAACTGTGATGTGGGTGATTTGGGGAATCAACCTTAAGTTGATTCCTACTGTTGTTGATTGGGCTTGTCACCATTATGTGGGCTCGTCGCCATATTTGCTATTATCATGTTTATTCATCACACATGCTTTGATATGATATCTTGATTGTATTTGGATTATGTGTTATTGAACTCTGAAAGCATGTGATATTCATCTCTTATATGTGGTTGCATATCATTACATTCTGATTTGTTGCCTTGTATTGTCATTTGCATTCATACACTCAAGGTTCTGATGATATTATTATGAGTGGTATGAAAATATTATGGGTCCAAGAGATTGATAACGTCCAAATCCACTCCTCAAAGAGAGAAAGTGTACACGATCGTTGCAATATAATGTACCCAATTATGAATCGGGGTCGAATCCACGAAAAATAATATAAAGGCGATTAAGAAAATAAGAAATTATCACTTTCTAAACTAAGTCAAACACTTGATAATATTTTGATTTTAAGAAAGATTATAACTAATTCGAAAATATAAACTAACCTAGAAAGCAAGTAAAATGATCAATGACCACAAGTATGGATACAAGGGAAATTACTCTCAAGTAACGATCCAATGTATTTCACAATTTTACAACTAAGAGTGAGTTTATGTAATAGATAATGATTTCTAAAACCTCATTGAAAGTCTTCCGACCAAATCAATGAATTTCACCCTAAGCTCTTCCAAGCCTTAGAGTGTATTTAAGCACAATCAATTTAACCTCAAATTAATTATCCTATTCCTAGTTCAAGTTATTAGATGAGGTTTAAAGCTCCAAATCCTTGTTATTTACTCTTTTCATAACTTTTACTCTCTTTTCCAAACACAGTAAAAGTAACTAGGAACAATTAATGTTGGCCTCCATTAAAAGACATTAAAGCACGAAGAGTAAATAGAAAACATCAACCCACTTCATTCGAAATAAAAATGTTCAATACATAAGCAAAACAAAAATCAATCCAAACTTTAACAATGTATATTTTAAAATAAATAAGTTTTAAACTTTGGAATGAAATACTACACATAAATATTCAATACATAACAAGGAATTGAAGAAAGGGTTAAGAGTTTGCTCATTAAAGCGCTCCAATCTTCCCTTCCAAAGTGTGGGTGGTTGAGCCATAGTTTTCAAAACTTGAAAATGCCAAAGATGAAAGTAATGTCCTTCAAGTCTAACTTTTTTAGTAACCCAACTTTTCCAAGTCAAAATATGACAAAATAAACCTAGAAATTTCAGATTTACAAATCAAATCGTTTTTGCGCTTTTAACCACTTTTCACATTTTCTTCAATTTAGCTCATTTTTACCTCGTTTTCATTTGGTTTCTTCCCGATCACTTCTAAATCACATAAAACCTATAAAATGAAAGTAAATGACATTAATAAAATATTTTTTAATCAAACATAGCAAAAATCTAAGATTAAAGAAGAGATAAGTTGATAAAATACCAACTATCAAACCCCCAAACTTAAACTATTGCTTGTCCTCAAGCAAATCAAAACATACAATCTTATTCTAAGGACTCAATAATACACCAACACAACACCAATTAAAATAAAAATTAAGCACAAAGAGATGACATTGATTGGTACCAACAATAATCCAAAACATATGAACCACCACCAACTTTTCAAAAATATCATTTAATTTCAAGTGCTCAAACACCAAGTTAATCAAAGTAGGAATCAAGTCACGCCACTAAAGCTTCAAAATTTATCTCTTTGTCACAAAACAACTTTCTTTTGTTCATTCTTTTCAATTGGAAAATGGAACAAATTAACAACTCAAATTTCCATGTGCCCTCACAATCAAGAAAGAATCCCACACTCATAAAATGCAATTCAAAACACAAATGGGATATCAAATGAAAAAAATTAACTCTCGCAAAGATGTTCAAATGCACACAAGTAGTACCATAAGCTTGCCCTTCATATATTTCTCTACTAATGTAGACACACTTGGTTCAAAATCAATTAGGACTTAAAGGGTTGTAATGTGGGATTTTGTTTAAGGTAGGGCACAATTTGAGAATAGTGAGTCAAAACCTCCTTAAGCACTACAATTTGCAACAATCAAAGCACACTTCCTTTCAAAACTTTTTCCACCTTTTGCTTTCATTTTTCATTCCACTACCTAGTCTTCCCTTTATTCACAACATTTATTCTTCGTTCCTTCCTTTTTTTTCGTTTTCAAACTAATAAGGAAGGTTCCTCATTTTTTTCTTTCTTTTTTTTACTCTCACATTTTTACCTTTTCAACAATTCTCACATCACACTTTTCCAACTAGCCCCCAAACTTAGGCTTTTAGCCTATGTTTTCACTTTCAAAGTACTTACGGAGATAGTATGCCAAGAGATAGATCAATTGAAGAACATGGTAAAGCTTGTAACATGGATGTCAAAGAAAAGGTTAAAGGCTCAAAAGGGGTTGACTAGTGTAACGATCCGATCGGTTGTTTTGAGAACCCATTCTCTTTTTGGTGTATCATCTATTCCTAAAGCTCCGTAGTAATTATTTTGACATGCTTGCAAACTTTGAAGTCAAACAGATGTCATTTGGTTCACTTTGGGAGAAGGTTTCACTATGAAAATTGTGACATTCAATTATTTGGATAAATTATTTATTTTAGGAAAATGTGCTCTAATTAGTGATCTGAAGATCCTGTTAGATTTGAAATATTATTTATGACATGTAAAAATTAACGGAGCTAATTTTAGAGTTCGTTTGGTTGACTTTTGACAATTAAATCAGTTTTAGAATTATATATGCCTAATTATGGTGAAGAGATGGTCACGAAAGAAATAAGACCTTAATTCAAAATTTATTGCTTTCGTTAGCTTTAACTCAGTACTTATGACTTGCGGGAATGGGTGGAGTGATTCCTGAGACTTTCGAAGGATTTTTGGATAAGGAAAAGGATATTTTGGAAATCCTTAAGTTAAGAAATGAAGAAGTTTGACCAAAATCAACATCAGGGTCAAATGCATCTTTTTTGAAGTTTCCTCGATTCCGTTAGGTACGAAATATGGATTATGACTTAGTCGAGTCATTAGTTTGGTTCTCGAGAGGTTCAGATGTGATTAAGGTGGTTGATTGAAAAACTAGCTTTGGAGGTGGTTTGGAGTTGACCACGGCGAACATCGGGTCAAAACGGATCCATTTGGGTGTTTTGAGAGTTCAAGCATCATTTATGACTTGTAGGAACTTTCGGAATTGTCTTTGGATTTCGTTTGGTCAAGCTAGGGTGTTTGAGTCGTAGGTTTAAGTCGCTCCCCTTCGGCGTTTCAATATACCATTATGTTCATTTAGTATTGGAATTGGGTTTTGATTGTTGGAATAGATGCGTATCGTAATTACGAAGTCATAGCAAAAATGAATCGTCGCATTTCGCCTTCGTAAAAAAAAGTTATGGTCATTTTAGTTTTGAGGGAAATTTCTAGTTTTGGTGTGTTCGCTGGGGCGGGCTTCTGGGCTGTTGGGGCAGAAATTTCGTGTATAAAAAAACCCAGACTGCGTTCCTTTCTTATTTTGAGCATATCTTGAGTTCTAGAGCTTAGTTTGAGGCGATTTTCACGACTTTGTTCTCGTATCAACAAGGGGGTAAGTATATAACCCTTTTTGAACATTTCTTCAAGTTTATTTTCGCTAGTAGTCTATTTTATCCAAATTTGATTGGGAAAAATTGGGGTTTTGAACCCAAAAGTTGAAAAGTAGAGAATTATGGTTTTGAAGATCAAGATGATGACTTTTTGAATGGGTTTTCTGGATCTAGGCTAATTACGATATGGGTAAACTAATTTTGGTATAAATTTCCAGTTTTGCCCTAGTGGGCTCGGGGTTACCATTTTGGGTTCGTTTTGGGGTTTCAAATTAAAGTATATTAATATGGATATCGTTGGACTCGTTTAAACTAGTAGGGTACTATTTTTACTATATTGAGCCAGATTTTTCAATGAAATTATTGTTTTGCTCTTGTGGCTCGGATTTGGCTATGGTTCCATTTATGAGTTTTGGGTAAAGCTAAGGAGATATGGGTATCCTTAGATTCATATTCTAACGTAGAATTCATATTTGACAGACTTTAATAGTTTCGAGGCTCTTGAAAGTGGAAAGGTAAGGCTAAGGTTTGATTGTTCGTGGCTCTAGCTCGACATTCAGGTAGGTTATAGCTTACCTTCTAATTAGACTTCGGTTAACGAAGCGTATGTGTAGTTAGATACTGTTGGAGAAGCATGTACGTGTAACACCTCGGACCTTCAAACTAAGCCTTGTTCATGATCCACGAGTGTAGGAAACCAAAATGGGGAGTTTACGTTGGAAAATCAGGTTCAACTCTATAGAGAAAATTTGACGGCAAGAAGTACAGACCGTAAAATATTTTACGGTCCGTCAAACAAACTATCAATCTCCACTTCTGAAAATGACGATCAAGCTATGAATTCGACGGACCATCAAACTATTGACAGCCCAACAATCTTCTCTGTCTCTTAATTCCAGATTTCATCACTCTGGAAATCTTCAAAAAATGATTGTACGGTCAAATTATATGGACCGTCAAACATTTGACGGACCATCAATCTGGACTGTCAAAATATTGACGGCCCATACTCAAACCGTCAAACATTCGATGGATCGTCGAATGGACCATCAAAATCCCTCGACAGCAAACAGTATAAATACGACACTTGATTTTTAAAATTAGTTTTTGTTCTTCTTCAAGCCCTAGCACGAAGGTTTCTTCTTCCATCATCCCCATAACTCAAGGTAAGCCCCTTTCATGCCATTTTATATGATTTTAATCAAGCATAATCAATTCTTAAATAGAATTCATTGTTCGGGTTTTCAAGTTAAACCCAATTCAAGATTCAAGGTGCAAGCTTTGGTGTTCTTGTTCAAAGTTCAGATTTTTATTACAAGTCTTGTAGCGATTAAGGTATGTATAGCTTTTATCCATGTGGGGGAATATTCATGTTCTTCCCCACGCCACGTTTCCATGAAATCATGAAAATCTCATAACTTAGGGTTTTGTTCTAATACTATGATAACCCTAACTATATGAATATTATGTCATATTTATATTACTATTCATCAATTGTATTGATGATTGGTCGTTATGATTGTCATGAACATGTCCATAATCTATGGACACATGCCTTACTTTTTATGAGTTCTTAAATATAAGTTATGATTATATTTACTCAGTTTCATGAAGTTATATATGTTTTCATGATTTATACAAGTTATATTATGCATTTCTTTACATGTTAAATTTATGAAATTACAAGTCATGATTTCAAGCCATTTCATGAAATTCAGGCTTTCAAGCCACTACTTTCAAGTACATATTTTTGGGAGTTGCACAAATTACCGAGAAGACTCAGATAGCCTGAAACTACATATGCCAACATAGGACAAGGATCGCTCCGTCAGAGGATGATACCTTCAGATTAATTATTGGATCCAGCATGTTCATGTTCATGTCTCGTACTCCGGCAAAGTACGAGATGGCTTAGCTGATCGGGCAGAGATCAGACTCCATGTTTACGTATGATGGTTCATGTCGGTTTGATCGTTGCTCTCCCCACATATGTATACAAATATACAGTCTACATATTTTACATATGTTATATTATACTCATGTTCATGTTTCAGTTTCAGTTCATGTCCTTATTATTTCTTGTGACTGTTTATTTCTTTTAGTTTCTTTACATATAGTATAATTCAAATGTACTAACGTCCTTTTGCATGGGGCCTGCACTTCACGGTGCAGGTGCTGAGATTTAGGGAGACATATCTTCTCAGTAGAATTGCTTCAGATTCAGCTGTTTGGTGAGCCCCGTCTCATTCGGGGTGTCAGTCTAAGTATTTTATGATTATATATCATTAGTAAAGGTATGCCAGGGCCTTTTCCTGGTAGGCAGTTTTTAGACTCATGTCAAAAATTTCATAGACTAGTCTAGTATCATATCATGTCAGTTATGTCAGCATTATATTTTCATACTTAACATGTTTTACTCAGATGATTCCGCAATTATATTTTCAAATTATTATATTCAGTATTATGATTTATATGTTTTTATTATCATGTTAGTGTATGTTGTGATGCCCATGTTGACAAGCTAGCCATGTGGATCGCTCAGTCACATGCAGCCAGACACCGTGTGTCATGTTCCGCCCAGGCCATAATTCGGGGCGTGACAAAGCTTGGTATTAGAGCACTTAGTTCAAGTGTCTTATAGAGTATGAAATCGTGTCCAATGGGGTCACTTTTATATGTGTGAGGGCCCCACACATGTAAATAATTGACCACTAAGACATCTATGATTGTCTCACTTCTTTGTACTTTAGATCATGAAGTTAGAGCTATATCTTCAGGATATCCATCTAACTCGTGTGTGTTACGTATTTCAGAAAATGTCTGACGAAAAAAAGTACATCAAGAGGACTTCAGATAATAACTAGAGAGCTGTAGATAATGCTGCTCAAGAGGAAAATGCTCAGGCTCTGGCTCAATGAGCCAATTCGGGTACATCACCACCCGATACCACAAGGCCTGCGGAGATTCCAGTTTCACCGCCCAACACTACAGACTCTGATGTTAGGGGAGTTATTCAGCTACTCACACAACTTGTGGTTGCTCATTCCCAACATCAAGGAACAACTCCAATTATAGGGATGAATGGAGAGTTTTCCAGTTTTAGGATCCATGAGTTTCTTTGCATGGACCCTCCGGTATTCACAGCATCAAGCAAGACAGATGATCCATAGAATTACATTGATGTGCTTTAGAGAATATTTCGTGTGATGCATGTTAATAAGGTAAAGGCAACAGAGTTTGGAGCTTATCAGTTGCAGGATTGTGCTAACATATAATATGAGTCTTGGGAGCAGTCCCGTGGGGAAGATGCACCTCCAGCGACTTGGGATGAGTTCGCAGATGCCTTCATTGAGCACTTTCTACCAATAGAAGTAAGAGAGGCTAAGGTTGTGGAATTTAAAAAGGTTAAGCAGAACGACATGACTATACAGGAGTACTATTTTCATTTTGTCTCTTTGGCAAAGTATGCTCCACATATGGTCCAAGATATGAGGGTCAGAGTTAGGCATTTTGTGTATGGCCTTGATCCCCATTTGTACGATGCAACAAATATCACCGCTCAGAACATGGAGATGACTATTACAAAGATGGTTGCTTTTATACAGGGTAATGAGAACATGTTAAAAGAATAGGACGCATTATAGAAGGAGAGAGACAAAAAATTCAACAAGAGAGCTAAATCTACAAGCCATGTGGGAGGTGAAGGCAGTTAGTTTTTCAAGAAGATGTCATCAGAGACTGCTCCATCTTCATCCAGTGCCCCAGCCCCAAACTTCAGGAATGATAATAAGAAATAAAATTTTAGAGCATGAAGCTCCTAGTCACAGGCCAGTGTGGGTCAATGTACTTTCAGCCACCCAGTCTGCGCAAGTATGGTAAGAGGCACCTAGGAGAGTGTCACTTAGGTATGGATGTTTGTTTTGGGTGTGGACATCGAGGTCATTTTCAGCAAGACTGTCCTTCAGTGAGTCAAGGTACATGAGGTAATATGGCTCAGTCCACAAATTCAGCAGTCCCTCATAATTCTCAAGCCTAGTCAGGGCGTGGTCCAACTAAGTCTGGTAATGCAGGCAGAGGTCCAAACCGCTTGTATGCACTAGCAGAACGTCAGGACACAAAGGCTCGTGTAGATGTGGTCAAAGGTATACTCAACCGTTTTTACTTTTGACATTTATGCTCTTATGGACCATGAATCCACTCTGTCATATGTAACCTCATTTGTTGTTAAGAATTTTGGGGTAGAACCATAAAAGTTGCATGAACCCTTTGAAGTATCCATTCCAGTTGGTGAGTCAGTTATAGTCAGGCGGGTATATAGGGGTTGTCCAATTAAAGTATATCACCGCATTACCATAGTTGATTTGGTAGAGTTAGAAATGGTAGACTTTGATGTAATCATGGGTATGGATTAGTTGTCTTCATGTTATGCCATAGTAGGTTACAGAACCAAAATTATGAATTTTGAATTTACCGGTGAACCAGTCATAGACTGGAAGAGTGATGCAGTAGAACCCATGGGTAGGTTTATTTCCTATCTCAAAGAAAGAAAGATGATATCCAAGGGGTACATTTACCATCTAGTTCGGGTTAGAGATGCAGATAACCAAACCCCAACTCTTCAGTCCATACCAGTTGTCAATGAGTTTCCAGAAGTCATTCGTGAGGATCTTCCCGGAGTTCCTCCCGATAGGGAGATTGACTTTGGAATTGATCTACATATCGGAACTAAGCCGATATCTATTCCGCCGTACAAAATGGATCCAGCAGAGTTACGAGAATTAAAAGGCCAGTTGAAAGATCTCCTTGATAAGAGATTCATCAGACTAAGTGTCTTACCTTGGGGTGCACCAGGCTTGCTTGTTTAGAAGAAAGATGGGTCTTTGCTATGTGAATTGACTACCGGTAGTTGAACAAGGTCACTATTAAGAACAAGCATCATCTCCCCATAATTGATGATTTATTTGACCAAGTTCAGGGTGTTTAGTGTTATTCCAAGATTGACCTCAAATAAGGGTACCATCAGCTTAAGGTAGACGTGTCCATCGGGTCGGGACTCGCCCGACCTGACTCGACCCAAAAAAACCACGGTCAGGGTTAGCTTATATCTAACCCGTGAGCCACCTGACCCAAAAAGCGGGGACCGATTCCTATGTAGGGTCGGGCCAAGGTTAGAATTTGTTACCCGATCAATGACCCGACCCTGACCCGTGTGACTTAACCCTTCACTATATACGTGAAGGGTTAACCCTTCAGCAGTAACAACCTCATTTATTTCTTCAATCCGTCGCACTCCATCTCATTTCCACTTCAATCCGGCGCACCATACATGTGAATAGGGGGAATATGAGGCGTTCCAGTTTCAGTTTGAGGTGCACTAGTGGGTGTGTCATCTAGATTAGTTGATGTGTCATCTAGATTAGTTGATGTGTCATCTAGATTATCTTCTAAATTAAAGTCTGGTTGAGTTGTAGAAAATATCTCGTCGTCTTCCTCTAATGGTATATCATTAAAAAATTCAGTTTCATCTATATGTGCGTAATCAACCAAATCATCATATCTAGGAATAGGATGACTAGAAGAAGTAATACCGCCCTTGTTACCTCTACTAGAAGAAGCACCATTACCATTACCCTTAAACATACCTCTTATTCCTTTCATTTTAATTATGCTAATAAATAATTAAAGATAATAAAATTAAGTGCGCTAATTAAAATAAAGTAATAATAATAATTTAAAGAAGGAACGAATGTACCAAACGTCGACGTGTAATCGATGTTGAAAATTGAAGTTTTGCTCGATGGATGATCCTCAAGCTAGTTGCCAACTTCACTCCCAATTTTTAACTTTGATGTAGTTATACAAATGAATAAATAAAATTTAATATTTAGTAGACAATGTAAACTTGTAAAGAGATAGATTGAGAGATTAGAAAGATTGTAGGAAGATTTGTGAGAAAGATGAAGAGAAAATGAGATATTTATAGTTGGAAATTGGGTTAAAATGTATATATTAACTTAGGGGTTAAAAATAAATATTAAGGGGGTAGGGGGGTTGGGGGAGGCCAAAACTGGTCGTTGCAGAACGGCCAAAATATAAAATGGTCGTTGTGCAACAGACGTTTTTTGCAAAGGGGAGGGGATCGGGCGGGACCGGGGCGGGGCTGCGGGATCGGGCCCGGGCGGGACCAGCCCAGGTCCCATCCCGATTCGAGTCCCGTTTCGATTTTTTTTATAGAGGGGTCGGAGCGGCGTCGGGTCGGGTCGGGTCGGGCCGACCCGCCCCATTGACCAGCCATAGTTTTAATGAGATGGGCGTGAAGTGATTTGCCTTTCGGAAGGTTTTTGTGTTGAGTGTAATGGAGTATTTTGGTGAAAAGGAAGAGGATTCAAGTGCTAGAGATGATTACTGTATTTAATTTTAAATTATTTCTATGATTTCGAGAGTCTAAGATGAAGCAGAGATTTTAGGAAAAAAAAACACCTTAAATATTTTTTTTTTTTTTAGTTTTTTATTTTATTTATCAGATGTGAGAGTTTTCTACTTAAACTATCATTTTTTCACTTTTCACTTTTTCTATCGGATAGTTAAGGAAGAAAAAGTAAACAAATGATAGTTGATGTGTGTTTTGCTAACTAGTTAGTGATAGTTTAGGTAGGAAACTCTCACACACATGATACTTCTGCTAGAAAACTAAAAAAAAATGATACTTAAAATGTATTTTTTTACTCTTATTTCTAACTTTTTCTTAGTCTATTCATGCATATAAATAGGCGGATCCAAATTTAAACCTATGAATTTTACTTTGAAACTCTACAATAGTCTATTTGATCTATTGGGTTTGAGATTTATAATTTGTACACGTTAAAATAGGTTCTTAACACGTAAGATTTTAGTTAAAACTATGAGTTTGGATAAACTGTATCTATTACCCTATTATAAAACTTCGAAAAAAAATCGTCAAAGTATTACGTCCTCTTTTAGGCTATAAATCAGGCATAGGGATGTTCGACAAATTGTGAAGGTCTATAATACCTAAATCTTATATGTTAGAATTATATGGATGCTTAAAGAGGAGAGAAATAATTCTGAAATAAGTTGGAAATGCTAAATTGAAGAAGATGTTCAAAGTCGCATCTGTCCTAAACTCCAAAACTGTGCTATAATTCCATCTCTTTATATAGTGTGGGTTAACCACCTAATTTTATTCATTTCGTTGTGTCATAAAAGCTCCATAAATTAATTGTATAATATTTTGACTTACGGATATAATGTCTCGATTTATAATATGATACACTTGAATTCAAATGGTATGTTGTTAATTTTATCCATTTAACATCGTTGCTAATTAATTAGATTATGATATATGACTATGAAGTAGGTAATCACTACATTAAAATGATTCGCTCTGTGCAAGTTGACAGGCATCAAATATCATGTCACGTCTCACTTCATTTTAGGGCGTGACAATTAATCAGGTGCCGATTACTTGTGTTAATTTGGATATGAAAGCATGTCACGGTCAAAACCGTGTATATGGTGTGTACTAAAGGTGGCCAGTGGGCCGGGCTCGGGTCTGGCGGGGTCGGGGTCGGGGCGGGACGAGCCCGGGGGTCGGGTCTAGCGGGGCCTAGCGGGGTCGGGTCTGGCGGGACCTGCTCCAGTCCGTCCCGATCCCGATCCCGTCGGTATCGGGGCGGGGCGGGGTCGGGGCGGGCTCGGGCTCGGGGCGGGGTACGGTCGGGTTTTCCTTTTTTTTTTTTTTTAAATAACATATGTATAAAAAAACTCAATAAACAAAACAAAATAGTGTAATAAAAACATCCCAAGGCTGTTTTTGTGCCTCTTATATTATTTAATAGACATATGATTTTTTTGTAATACAAATACAATTGTCTAAAATCTAAATTGCAACTTTGTGGTGTTGTCCAAAAGTTGCAAATTACATAATAAAATTGCAATTAAAAAAATTACATTCTCAAAAAAACCTGTTCTAATTGCTTGATGATTTCCTGTGGTTCTTCGGTTGGAATTGGTATTTGTTGGTCAAATTGATCCACGTCGCTTCCACTACCTTCGGTTAAGATTTCGTTGTAGTTTTCATCATCTTCTTCGTTGATCTCCGGTTGACCGCACCTTCTCCGCTCCGCTCGTATCCAATCTCTCGAATAATACCGCAATTTCCAAGCTGTCTCCGCCAATGAGTGTCTCGTGGTCTCCTATTTGATATCTGCTGCGAAAAAGCGCTTTCAGACGCAGATGATGACGCTTGAATGTTCAAAACATCTCGAGCCATCAATGAAAGTGTCGGAAATGTCTTCTCATTCCCCCTCCAGTATTTCAGCAAGTCTTCATGTCCATCTTCATTGATAACTTCTTGATACGGTACAGAACCCTGCAAAACAAAAATATCCAACTCGCTAATTTGGTTAGTAGTAGAGGTACGGCCGCACATTCTATTTACGAGGCTTTCAATACTAGCCGTAGAAACAGCATGTCTTTTGTGAGGTTGTGTTGAAGATGAAGAAGATGGTATGGAAGCCGGTAAGTTACTAGCATTTTCTTGTTGATAAAATGTATATATATTTTTGCATTGGTGTTCTACGCTAGACACCGCTTCTTCTTTAGTTTGTTCAATAGGTGGTGGGTGATTTAGATTTTTGGGACTTGGAGGTGGTAGTACTTCTATACAATCGTAAATAGTTTCAATTAGTGATTTAGTACCGTCTATTTTAATAGTAGGATTTAATACGAGAACCAATAATATAAATAGAGGGAATAGGAATAAAATATTTTTTTATTTTGACAAACATTTTTTTAATAGTTGCCTTATAATTTGGTTTTTCCATATATTCACTAAGTAATAAAAATATTAGAGTTATATAAAATAACATAGTTGAAATAGTAGGATAATATATACCGAAAAATTCTTTTGTTGTTTGAAAAAAATTCTCTAAAAATACAATAAGTTCAGAAATTTTTACCCAATCACTATCTAAAATCATATCAGCTGGCTTTTTATTATGAGAGTTAAAAAATAAAGTTATAGGTAATTTTTAGTCATAAGCAACAAGTAGTTGCTCGTATAAAGAATTCCAACTAGTGGATACTTCTTGTGGAATTCTTCTATAAGGTAGTCCACAATCGTGACAAGTTTTTTTATATTCTTTTCTACGTTGTACTTTATTACTTTTAAAAATAAAGTTTATAGCAAATTGTATTTTACTAAGAATGTCTTCAAAAAGTGATAGACCATCCTTTACAATTAAGTTATATATATGGCACGCGCATTTTATATGAAAATGGTCTGGAAAAGATGGAGTTAAACTATTTTTTAACATTGTAATTGCGTAATTGTTATTAGAAGCGTTATCTAATGTAATAGTCATAATTTTATCGGTAATTCCGTAATAATCGCACACTTGATAAATATTTTACGCAATAAAAGTACAAAGTGTGCCTATCATCTATATATCTATACGCTAAAATACGTTTTTGCATAGACCATTTATAATATATCCAATAACAAGTTACGAGTTAAATAATCATGGCCGTTAGTACTACGACCTATATCAGACGTGATAGATACTTTGCCATTAAAATGATATAATGAAAAACGTAAATATTGTTGATATTCATGTGCGAATTTAAATACATCTCTCTTAACAGTTGATCTAGGAAAATCGTTAAAAGCATGATTATATATATCTCTAATGTAATGAATAAAACCGGGAGATGAAGGAAATGAAAAAGGCAAACCCTCCACAACAACTAATTTTGATATTGCTTCCTTATCTCTATGTTTATTGTATTTAGAGCCTACAATTCCCCCCCGTCATAGGGTTAATTTGGCCCTGTACTTGGTCCGGGACAGTATCAGTATGTGAACCTTGTCCCGATGGAGCGGGCGTTTGCGCACCCGGTTTTGAAGCCTGGTATTGGGCATACCTAGCTGGATGAGCACTTACTACGTGTCTAATTAAACCCCCCGTCCCACCGTGACCTTTTCCAGTTTTAAATTTTAAAACATTTTTACAAATTTTACATATGGCTACTTGATTCTCTACGTCCCTATCAAAAAATGTCCATGCATCTAATTTTAATGGTCGTTTTGCTGGACCTCGTCTCATACTAGGGGGAATAGGAGGTATTTCAGTTGAAGGTGCACTAGTGGGTGTGTTGTCATCAACATTAGTGGGTATATCATCTAGATCATCGTCTAAATTAAAGTCTTCTTGAGTTCCAAAAAATAGCTCCTGGTCTAAATCTAATGGTATTGTAGGAAAATGTTGAGTATCAACAAAATCATCCTGTGTAGGAATAAGATGACTAGAAGAAGTACCCTTGCCGTGGTTGCCCCTACTAGAAGAAGTCTTACCCTTACCCTTAAACATACCTCTAATTCCTTCCATTTTAATTATATGCTAACAAATAATTAAAGTAAATGAAATTAAGTGCGCTAAATAAAATAAACAGACAATAATAATTTAATGAAGGAACGAATGTACCAAACGCCGACGTAACGTCGACGTGTAATCGAGAGGTTGAAAATTAAAACTTTGCTCGATGGAAGATCCTCAAGCTAGTTGCCAACTTCACTCCCAATTCCCAAATGAATTAATAAAATTGAATATTTAGCAAACAATGTAGACTTGTAGAGAGATATATTGAGAAATTAGAGAGATTGTAGGAAGATTTGTGAGAAAGATGAAGAGAAAATGAGTTATTTATAGTTGAAAAATTGGGTTAAAGTGTAAATATAATAACTTATGGGTTAAAAATAAATATTAAGGGGTAGGGGGGTTGGGGGAGGGGGGGCCTAAAATGGCCGTTGGCCAACGGCCATAATCTAAAATGGTCGTTGGTGCAACGGCCATTTTTGCAAAGGGGGGAAAAGGGCGGGGTCGGGGTCGGGCTCGGGGCGGTCTCGGGTCAGACGGGCCTAGGGCGGGCTCGGGTCAGACGGGCCTGGGGCGGGCTCGGGTCTGGCGGGACGAGACATCGTCCCGTCCCGAGTTCGAGTCCCGCCCCCGTTATTTTTTATTTATTTTTTTAAGCGGGGTCGGGGCGGGCCGGGACGGGGTCGGGCCGTCCCGGCCCACTGCCTAGCCCTAGTGTGTACTTTGTATATTCCTTATCATAGTTATTAGAGTTCTTGTACATGTATAATTATGGTTGTAGTCTTGTATTAGAAAAATGTAGTAGTCTTGTATTAGGAAAATGTAGATTTAATTTCCATAATTAGATATTCTATATCATGTATATATACATTTTCATTAATGAAAATAATCAAGGAATTATTCTCTTTCATGGTATCATAAGTCTAGGGCAAATTTTTCCTTCTCCAAAAACTCTCTCATCCGCCGCCCTCTCGAATTCCAAGCCTCGGCCGACGGCAGACCATCCCTTCCAAAAAAAAATTAGAATCCCTAATTCTTCTCTTGTTCTTTCACTATGTCTACTACAAAGAAGATCTTTCATCATGCTCTTGCAGTCTCCAATATCAAGAACAACATCTATATCGTTCTTGAGATGGAAAACGTCTAATACACGACATGGCATAATTATTTAAAATTCACGCAAGGTCTAATAGGGTCCTCTATCACATCATCACACCGGAGAAAAGCAAGGAGAAAGTGCCTACCACCTATGATGAAATAGAGTTGTGGGCAACACTTGATGCTACGGTACTCCAATAGATTTATTCCACCATCTCTACGGACCTCTTACAGACTATTATCAAACCCGATGTCATGACTATGGAAGCTTGGAACAGGTTGCGTGATGTATTCCAAGACAACAAAAATTCTCGTGTTGTGACCCTCAAGCAGGAATTCTCCCACATTAATATGGAGGATTTCCGAACGTATCAGCCTATTGCCAATGGCTCAAAGAGTTGTCGGATCAACTCAAGAAAGTTGGTGCGCCCGTCACTAATGATCGTCTCGTTCTTCACATGGTTGCAGGCCTCTCCGAGACATATAATGGTGTTGGCACTCTTCTTCGTCAAAGCAATCCTCTCCCACTATTCTACCAGGCACGTTCCATGTTCACCTTAGAAGAAGTAGGATTGGCTAAACAGACGACTAACTGAGCAAATTTTGCCATGATGGTGTCCGTGTCCCGTGAAACTAATGACTCTCAATCATACTCCGAAAATTATGGTCAAAACCGTAATAACGGGGTGGAAAAAAGGGTCAAAACTGTGGGAAAAATCACAGTGGTGGATGTGGCGGTGGCAAGGGTGGTGGTCGCGGCGGCAGTGGCGGACAAATTGGCGGCAATAGCAGTCAGTAGGGGATCGAGCCACTGAACCCTTAGCAGGCTTGGGCCGCTGGGTAGTGGCCCTTGGCCATGCCTTGGTCCAACGGGTAGTGGCCCATGTCGGCCCCCTGCCCAGTTCCTTCATCAACTTGGGCCGCAGGCCAACAGAGGCCCACTGGCCAAAACAGGCAGCAACCAACTGGGTCATAGTAGTAGGCTGGCCTGCTTGGGCCTCGGCCTCAGCAGGCCTTCTCTGATGCGGGCCAGCAACAGTCTTGACCCACGCGGATATATAGGCAGTGATGCATACACTTGGATTAAATCCTCCGGATGCAAATTAGTACATGGACACCGGTGCTACCTCTCACATGACGTCTGCACCAGGTAATCTCTCGTCTGATTTCAATTTGAGCAAAAATCGTGGCATAATTGTTAGTAATGGTAATTCAATTCCAATTCGTAGTTATGGTCATACAAATTTATCTCCCCCGAACCCACCTTTAGCCTTGAAAAATGTCCTTCATGCTCCTCACTTAATTAATAATTTGGTGTTTGTTCAAAAATTTACAACTGATAATCGAGTTTCTGTTGACTTTGACCCTTTTGGATTTTCTGTGAAGGATTTCACAACGGAGATACCTCTAATGAGATGTAATAGTCGGGGTGAGCTCTATCCTATCACTATGACCACCAATACCACTACCACTACCACTACCAGTAATCAAGCCACACCGTCAACGTTTACCGCTTTAGCACCTTCCTTGTGGCATGCGCGTTTGGGTCATCCGGGAGCATTTGTTCTTTCCTCTCTTAAAAATAATAATTTTATTGATTGTAATAGTACGCGTAGTACTAATGTTTGTCCTTCTTATCCACTTGGAAAACATGTTAGATTACCGTTTGTAGCCTCTAATTCTAGTACTTTGATGCCATTTGATATTATTCATAGTGATTTGTGGACATCTTTTGAACTCTTCGGGCTATCGTTATTATGTGTAATTCTTGGATGATTATTCTAATTTTTTGTGGACTTTTTTGTTTTCTAAGAAGTCTAAAATTTTTTCCACATTCTTATCGTTTAGAGCATTCATCCGTACCCAATTTTAACGAAAAATTAAAAACATTCAATGTAATAATGGAAGGGAATTTGATAATGGGCCGTTTCATAAATTTTGTAACTCTAAGGGCATATCTTTTCATTTTTCTTATCCTCATACGTGCTCACAAAATAGAAAAGCCGAAAGAAAAATTCGTACCATTAATAACATTGTTCAGACTTTACTAGCCCATGCTTCCTTACTACCTTCCTTTTGGCATCATGCATTACAAATGGCTACTTACCTTCTTAACATACTCTCTAGCAAAGGATTAGCATACCAATCTCCACTCAAAATTCTTTATCATAAATATCATTTGTATTCTCATCTTAGGGTGTTTGGGTGTTTGTGCTATCCTCTCTTCCCGTCCACTACAATTACAAATTCAAGCTCGTTCTACCGCCTGTGTGTTTGGGTTATCCATCTAATCATCGTGGTTACAAATGTTTTGATTTATCCTCTAATAAAATCATAATTAGTCGCCATGTCATTTTTGATGAAACCTAATTTCCGTTATCTAAATTGTGTAATTCCGTGTCTAATTTTTATAATTTTTTGGATGATGGGCTCTCACCATATTTAGTCCACCATTTAGTCCGGTCCCCGCCTCGGGATCTGGACCAGCAGACCCATGACCTAATTTGGCCAGGAGGCCCACTGCCTACCGGCATACTTCCTTCCCGTGACCATTTTCCACCAGCTGGCCCAATTGTCTAGGATCCAGATTTTGTTTCTCGGCCAGCAGGCCCACTGCCTGCTGGCCCATTTAATAACCTTCTTGATCTAGTTTCTCGACAATCAGGCCCACCGCCTGCTGTCCCATCCATGCCTCCTCCCGATCCAGTGTCTCGGCCAGCAAGCCCACTGCCTGTTGTCCCACTACCCAACCCGAGTTTACACCTCTCAAACTGAGCCATTTCGACACCCATACACTGATCCAGGTTTGACCAACGTCTATTCCGAGTCAAGGAGTCTGTTACTCGTAGCCAACAGAGTATTTTAAAACTAAAATGACATTTTAATCTCAATTCCAATGTCACTAAATCACCCTACCATGTAACCCAGTGTCTGCCCTTCATGATCTGAATTAGAAAATGGTCATGGATATGAATATAATGCTCTTATTGAAAATAAGATGTGGGAGTTGGTGCCCCGTCCACCTGGTGTCAATGTTATTCGTTCTATGTGGATTTTTACTCATAAGAAAAAATCGGATGGTCGTTTTGAGAGACATAAGGCCCGTCTTGTAGGTGATGACAAAATTCAACAAGTTGGGGTGGATTATGGAAAAATATTTATTCCGGTGGTCAAACCTGCAACCATTCGCACTATTCTCAGTATGACTCTCTGGAAAGCATGGCTCATTCCTCAGCTAGATGTGAATAATGTTTTCTTATACGGTGATCTCAAGGAAAAAGTTTACATGCATCAACTCTTGGGTTTCAGGGATCCTGATCATCCTAACCATGTCTGTTTGCTAAAGATGTCCTTGTATGGGCTAAAACATGCCCCTCGGGCTTTGTAAAAAAGGTTTGCAGATTATGTGTCTACTATTGAGTTTTCTCACAGCAGGTCTGATCATTCTCTGTTCATCTATCGTCGTGGTACTTCTATGGCATACATTATGTTATATGTTGTTGATATTATATTGGCTGCCTCTTCTGATAAACAGCGCAAGTATATCATGTCTCTTCTCAGTTTTGAATTTGCTATGAAAGACTTGGGGCCCTTGAGTTATTTTTTGGGTATAGCTATCACTCGTCATGCAGGATGTCTTTTTCTATACCACAGGAAGTATACAACTGAGATTATTAAACGGGTTGGCATGTCATCATGTAAGCCCTCTCCTACTCCAGTTGACACAAAACTGAAGCTGAGTGCTAATTCTAGCACACCTTATGAGGATCCTTCCCACTATCGTAGTCTTGCAGGGGCTCTTCAGTATCTTACATTCACGAGGCCCGATATTACTTATGCAGTGCAACATGTGTGTTTATTTATGCATGATCTGAGGGACGAGAACATGCATGCTCTCAAACGTATTGTGCGTTACATTCAGGGCACTCCTGATTATGGTTTGCACTTGTATCCACTCTTCGTATCTACTCTCGTGTCTTAAACAGATGTTGATTGGGGTGGATGTCCAGATACCAGACGTTCGACATCTGGTTATTGTATATTTTTTGGTGATAACTTGGTCTCTTAGTCGGCTAAACGCCAGGCTACTTTATCATGATCTAGTGCGGAGGCCGAGTATCGAGGGGTAGCCAATGTGGTGTTTGGGTCATGTTGGCTGCATAATCTCCTATTAGAGCTTCACTTTCCAATTTAGAAAGTTATCTTAGTCTACTGCGATAATGTTAGTGCGGTATATCTCTTTGGAAATCCGGTCCAACATCAGTGCACTAAATATATCGAGATGGATATTCACTTTTTTCACTAAAAAGTAGCTCGTGGAAAAATATGTGTCTTGCATGTCCCTTCACGATACCAAATTGCTGACATCTTTACTAAGAGTCTTCCCTTAGTTCTGTTTGAAGATTTTAGGGACAGTCTCAACGTATGACAACCACTCACTATGACTGTAGGGGTGTGAAAGCAAGTCACAGTCAAAACCGTGTATATGGTGTGTATATTTGTATATTCCTTACCAGTCAAAATATCTTTCAAATATTGAACGACTTTTATACTCTTCATGAAATAATTTAATGTTGGATATAATAGTAATATTGGAAAAATTAATTCTTTATATGCATCAAACCAACCAATGGGAGAACGACATCTCCTACCATACAAAGCCTCGAATGGTGTCATATCAATACTGGAGTGATAACTGTTGTTGTATGCAAACTCTACTAGAGGTAAGAACTGGTCCCAATGACCACCAAAATCAATCACGCATGCCCATAACATATCCTCCAATACGTGAATTGTCCACTCGGACTGATCGTCGTCTGAGGGTGAAATGATGTACCGAGATCCAAGCGAGTACACAACTCATTTTGCAAAATGTACCAGAAATATAAAGTGAAAAAGAGTACCCCGGTCTGAGATGATAGAAATAGAGACACCATGAAGACGAACAATCTCACGAATATAGATCTTGGCCAACTTCTCTTAATTATAAATCGTCTAGACCTTAATGAATTACGTGGACTTGGTCAACCTATCAACAATAACCCAAATAGCATCAAACTTGCCCAAAGTCTTGAGCAACCCCACAATAAAATCCATGACAATTCTCTCCCACTTCCACTCAATAATGGGAATCCTCTGAGACACACCACTAGGTCGTTGGTGCTCATACTTGACTTGCTGACAATTCTAACACCGAGATACAAACTCAACAATGTCTCTCTTCATCCTGCCCCACCAATAGTGTTGCTTCAAGTCTCGGTACATCTTAGTAGCACCTGCATGAATCGAATATCTAGAGCTATGGGCCTCTTCCATAATCAATCCGGTCAAATCACCAACTCTAGGAACACACACTCTACCCTTGATCCTCAAAATCTCCTCACCATCAATCATATCCTCATTAGTTTCACCACTCATCACCTTATCTCAGATTTTGCACAACTTCTCATCATCATATTGGTGGGTCTGAATCTTATACAAAAAAGATGACCTCGCCTCAACACAATCCAGAACCCTACCCGTATTTGAAATATCAAGCCTCACAAAATGATTGGCTAAGGACTGAACCTCCAATGCCAAAGGACTCTCAGAAACAATCAAATGAGCTAAACTTCCCACGCTGACTACCTTTCGGCTCAAGGCATCTGCCACCACATTGGCCTTGCCTGGATGGTAGAAAATAGTCATGCCATAGTCCTTTAGCAACTCCATCCACCGACGCTGCCTAGAATTCAAATCCCTCTGATTAAACACGTGCTGAAGGTTGTGGTGATCGATATACACCTCACAATGAACTCCAACTCTAGGTCATGAACACGGTAATTATTCTTGTGCACCTTCAACTGCCTCAATGCATAAGCTATATCCTTACCCTCCTGCATCAACATACAACCCAACCCAATTCTCGAAGCATTACAATATATGGTAAAGTCATTCCCCTCCACTTGAAGGGATATAATCGAGGTTGTGGTCAAAGATACTTGAGCTTTTAAAAGATTTCCTCACACTCGTCGGACCACTGGAAGGGCACCTCCTTCTAAGTCAAACGAGTTGAGAAGCAATAGAAGAGAATCCCTTGACAAACCAGCGATAGTAGCTAGCAAGACCCACAAAGCTTCGAATCTCTGTCACGGAAGTCGGTCAAGGCCAGTCCCTAACTGCCTCTATCTTCTTCAAATCAACCATAACCCCATCCTTAGACACGATGTGTCCCAAAAATGCCACTAAACTCAGCCAAAACTCACACTTTGAGAAATTAGCATACAATTTACTCTCCTTCAATATCCCCAAAACCACTCTCAGATGTTGCTCATGGTCCTCCCGATTCTTCAAATATATCAAGATGTCATCAATGAACATTATCACAAAAGAATCCAAATACAGCTTGAATATCTCATTCATCAAGTCCATGAATGTTGCATGGGCATTAGTAAGCCCAAAGGGCATCACTAGGAACTCGTAATGACTATAACGAGTTCGAAAAGCCGTCTTGGAAACATCCTCAGCCCGAATCTTCAACTAGTGATACCCGGACCTCTAGTCAATCTTCAAAAATATTGAAGCAACTTAAATCTAGTCAAATAAATCATCAATATGAGGAATTAAATACTTATTTCTAATGGTGATCTTATTCAACTGCCTATAATCAATGCACATACGCATGGTTTCATCCTTCTTCTTCATGAACAATAGAGGAGCATCCTATGGAGACACACTCGGTAGAATGAAGCCCTTACTCAACAAATCCTAAAGCAGCTCCTTCAACTCTCTCAGCTTTGCCGGAGCCATACGGTATAAAGGAATAGAAATGGGTCGAGTACCCGTCTTAAGATCAATACAGAAATCAATATCCCTATCTAGCGGCATACCCGGTAAATCTGCCAGAAAGACCTCGTCAAACTCACTAATTATCGGAATTGACTCAAGAGAAAAAGTATCCATACTCGTATCCCGAATATGAGCTAGGTACACTAAACAACTGTTGTCCACCAACTTCCTAGACATAAGAAATAATCTTCTTAGGAGCATGGCTGAGAGCGCCCCTCCACTCTAACCTTAGAAGACTAGGCATCACTAAAGTGATTGTCTTGGTATGATAGTCCAGAATCACGTGGTACGGTGATAGCCAATCCGTTCCCAGAATAATATCAAAATCAACCATGTCTAAAATGACCAAGTCTATTCAGGTATCGTACCCCATAAAAGTAACCACACAAAGTCAATAAACTCTATCTATAACATAGAATTACCAACTGGTGTAGACACATGAATACCTCTAGCATATCACACCACATATCTAAATTATTAGAAAAGTAGGTAGACGTATATGAGAACATAGACCCCAGATCAAATAGCACTAAAGCAGACCGATGACAGACTGAGATGATATATGTGATAACCGCGTTTGATGTCTTAGCCTCGAGCTTACTAGGGAAATCAAAGCAATAACTGTGTCCTCCATCAGATTGAGTACCCTAACGGTCGTCTCGGCCAGAATGGGCCATATCTCTCCCTGTCTGAGATCCACCGCGACTAGTCTGATGGCCACTATAGCCTTACCGGGAATCTCTTCTTCTAACCTGACTACCAATCCTGGATGGTTGTATTGGGGTCATAGGTGCACAGAATGTAGTCGATACCAATATGGGTCACTCTTACTTGAAATGCCCAATCTCACTATAATTGTAATAAGTCTTGGCCGCTAAGGGTTGTTGAATAGAGATAAAAGAACCCGAAGAACCCCTACGGTCAGAATACCAAGACTGAGAACACAATCAAAGACTGGCTCTCACTATAATCGCAATGCGCAAAGACTCTATCTATAATTTGAAGGGATGTCTAAACTGGTCGGCTCGATTGTGAATGTTGGAATCTACCTTGCTGTACATAACCACAAGAAGTAGACCCACTAAACTGTCCTTATCGCCTCGCACTCTTGCCGGGATCATGTCTGAGCAGCTTACCCCTCAAAGAATCAACCATCCTCGTATGCTTGGCCACTGCCTCAAAAGAAGCCCAAAGTCCACCAACTATAACTCAGCCAACTGAAGGTGAATAATCAACCATCTCTTATAAAGCATCTCACTCTCTCTGCCTCTGTAGGTAGCAACATCATTGCATAGCGTGCTAAGGCATGAAAGTGAGTCTCATAATCTGCAATTGTCGAACCCTGATGCTCCAACCTCTAGAACTCATCACACTTGCTCAAACACAAGCTAAGAGGCATGTACTTCTCCAGAAAAAATTGATAGAACCTGACCCAAGATAGTGGCGGCGACCCCGGTGGTCGGCAGCCAATATAAGCTCTCCACCACTACTTTGCATCTCCCATAATCTAGAGGACTACAAAATAGACTTCGTGCGACGCAATGATACCCAAGGTATGTAGCCTCTTATGGCTGCTCATAATAAAATCATATGCATCCTCCTCAAGAAGAAAATAGAATACATGAGGTTGAAAAGTAATCATATATCTTCCACTCATCGCGGGTCATAGTTGATCCTACAATCGGTTGGGGACCAAACTCGGGAATTGGGACCTTATCAATACGGGGCGCTGACATGGCAACTAGTTGAACCCCGAGAGTACAAAATTCAAGAGTTTTTCCCTCTCTCACTCGGGTGTGTGACCCACCCAGAATAATCAGATGCATGTCCGTCTGGGCAAAACCATCAAACATACTCAACAACCTTACCAAAGTGTCTTGTAAAATCAAAGTAACTATAAATTTATGTTGATCCTGGGCTGCCCCCATCTCCTCGTCCAACGGCTCATCTTGAGGCTGAATATACGGCTCGAGGGACTCTGATCTAGCACGAGTCTGGTCAGCTCTCTATGCTCCACCTTGGGCCAGTGTAGCTCATCGGGCTCTACCTCAGCCCCGAACACATCTTTTACCTCGATCGCGCACTGCAGGTGCAGGCCTCATTTCTCGCTGCATAGGCATGAGTCCTCACCATCTGTAAGAGAATAGGCATATGCCAGGTACCTTTATCCTTCAGTATAAAGGCGTTCAAATAACTGTTGGCTGAATAATAACTGTTGCAGGTGTGCAACCTATTTCCCCACGTATCATCATCATCTCAGTGTTTCTAATAATCTCATAAGTATTCTTACATTTCCGGTCTCTGATAAGTTAGTATTTTACCAACTTATCTCTTATTTAATCTTAGATATTTGCTATGTTTGATTAAGAAAATATTGCATTAATGTCATTTTCTTCTATTTTATAGGTTTTATATGATTTAGAAGTGATCTAGAAGAAACCAAGTGAGAAAAGGCAAAAATGAGCTACTCCTAAAGTGACGTTGTATCTTGAGTGCAAAAATCATAGTTGTCAATTCTAAGTCATGAGTTGGATAGTTCTTTTCATGAGGTTTAAGCTGTATGGATGCATAAACTATGATCTTACCATGTTGTATTAAAACACACCAAAGACCAATCCCAGAAGCATCACAATAGACAACGAACCCCTCTGTTCCCTCTGGTAATGTTAACATTGGAGCATAAGTCAGTCTCGTTTTCAATTTTTTGAAACTACGCTCACATGCATCTGACCACTGAAATTTAACTTTCTTTTGGGCCAACCTGGTCAATGGAGCTGAGATGGAAGAAAAACCCTCTACGAAACGACTGTAATAGCTTGCCAAACCCAAGAAACTCTGAATATCTGAGGCAGAAGTGGGTCTGGGCCAATTCTTAACAACGTGTATTTTCTAAAAATCAACCTGGACGCCTTCACCTAAAATCACATAGTCTAAGAATGCCACTGACTTAAGCCAAAATTCACACTTAGATGTTCTGCATGATCGACCTCACTACGGGAATAGACTAGAATATCATCAATGAAGACAATAACGAAAAGATCGAGATAAGGCTTGAAGACCATGTTCATAAGGTCCATGAAAGCACCTGGGGCATTTGTAAATCCGAACGAAATGACACAAAATTCGAAATGACCATAACGAGTTTTAAAAGCGGTTTTCAGAATATCAACTTCCTTAACCTTAAGCAGACATGTCCAAAGCTCGGGTCAGGGCCGGGTCATGTGGCTTTTTTTTTTTGCTTGCCCGACCCTGACCCTATTTTATTTTTTAATTTTCAGACCCAGGCCCTGACCCGCTCTACAAAACAAAATAAAACAGTAAGCAAATATTGCAATTCTACCCAATCCGTTATCCGATATAATTTGTCACTAATTAAAAATTACAACAAACAGAAGCATGAAATCATTCCATATTACACCAAAAAGAATTGAAGTAGATTCCACGATAAAATTACAAACCAGCATCACGATAATTCATCAACATCATCATAAACATCATCATCATCATCATCATCATCACTAGATTCCGATTATTAGGCAGATTCGAATTATCCATCTCAATACTCCTCAATAGTAACTGAACTCCAAATGTTGTTTTACCTAGAATACCTCATATTCACTCAAACCATCAATGAACATCTATCAACACAATAACTTTTGATCTCAAACACAACACAAAACCTCAGCACTTATACTACTGCAATAACCATCCAGAAATCTCAACCATTTCACAAAACGAGAAGTATAATTACACCCAAGCAAGAACCAAAAACAAAGTTATAAACTTTGAAACTCTAATAAGCAAATTCCTAAAATGAACGAAAAAGCAGAGAAATCTGAGTATTTAGTGAGTTTCCCAAACAAAATACTCAACACCCAATTATTGTTTCTCTCTGTAGACTTCCAAGAACAAATCTTTATCCTTCCCAAACGAAATACTCAACACCCAGTTATTATTCCTCTCTGTAGACTTCCAAGAACAAATCTTTATCCTTCCCAAACAAAATATTGAACACCCAATTATTATTTCTCTCCATAAATTTCCAGGATCAAATCTTTATCTTTCCCCCACACAATGAAAATTAAAATCTGGTGCATGGAACTATTTTGATAGGGACCAAGAGAATCAAGTAGTTAGATGCAGAATTTATAAAAATGTTTATAAATTTAAAATGAGAAAAGGTCAGGATGAGACGGGAGGTTTATTGAGACATGTACAAAACTTTCACAAAACTAGGTGGGATGAATACGAGGCTACAAAGTCGGGTACGCCAATGCGCTCTCAGTCGGGACACGGTTCATATAGTGTCCCAAACCAAGTACATGGTCAAATAAACTCGATGACGGGGGGAATTGTAGGTCCTAAATACGATAAACATAGAGATAGGAAAGCAATAGCAAAATTAGTTGCGGTGGAGGATTTGCCTTTTTCATTTCCTTCCTCTCTTGGTTTTATTCATTACATTAGAGATATGTATAATCCTGCTTTTAACGGTTTTTCTAGATTAATTGTTAGGAGAGACGTTTTTAAATTTGTACATGAATATCAACAATATTTACGTTATTCATTATATCATTTTTCTGGAAAAGTATCTATCACGTCGGATATAGGCCGTAGTACTAACAACCATGATTATTTAACTGTAACATGTCATTAGATAGATTATATATGGTCTATGCAAAAACGTATTTTAGCATATAGATATACTGATGATAGGCACACCGGAAATTTTATTGCAGAAAATATTCATCAAATTTGCGATTATTATGGTATAATTGACAAAATAATGACTGTTACGTTAGATAATGCTTCTTCTAATAATTATGCTATTAGACTTTTAAAAGATATTTTAACTCCATATTTTCCTAATTATTTTCATATAAAATGTGCGGCCATATTTATAACTTAGTTGTAAAGGATGGTCTATAACTTTTTGAAGACATTCTTAATAAAATACATTTTGCTATAAACTTTATTTTTAGAAGTAATACAATACAAATAAAAAAAGAATATAAAAAAACTTGTCACGATTGTGGACTACCATATAAAAAAATTTCCGAAGAAGTAACGACTATGTGGAATTTTTTATATGAACAACTACTTATTGCTTATGATTATAGAAGACCTATAACTTTATTTTTTACGCTCATAATCGAAATTCAACTAATGTGGTTGTAGATAACGATTGGGAAAAAATTTCAGAACTTATTGTATTTTTAGAAAAATTTTTTAAGCAACAAAAGAATGTTTCGGTATATATTATCCTACTATTTCAACTATGTTATTTTATATAGCTTTAATATTTTTATTACTTAATGTATATATGGAAAAACCAACTTATAAGGCACCTATTAAAAATGTTTATCAAATTAAAAAAAATATTTTATTCATATTCCCACTATTTATATTATTGGTGATGTATTAAATATGACTACTAAAATAGACGGTTGTAAAGCACTTATTGAAACTATTTATAATTGTCTACCAGTACTTTCACCTCCAATTCTAAAAAATTCAAATGACCCACCACCTAAGGAACAAATTAAAGAAGAATTGTTGTCCAACATACAAGATAGATGATATTATATAGCCATTACCAACAAGAAAGTGCTAGCAACCAATCGGCTTCCATACTATCTTCTTCTTCTTCAACACACCTCAAATAAAACATGTTGTTTTCAGCTAGTATTGAAAGCCTTAAAAATAGAATGTATAGTGGTACTACTACTAATCAAGTTAACGAGTTTGATGTTTTTGTTTTGCACGGTGTTGTACCGTACCAAACAGTTCTCAATGAAGAAGGACATGAAGTTTGTTGAAATACTGGAGGGAGAATGAGAAAACATTTTCGACACTATCAAAGATGGCCCGAGATGTGTTGAACATTCAAGCGTCATCAGCAGCAGTGTCTGAAAATGCTTTTTCTGCCTGAAGATTTTAAATAGGAGAGCATAGACACTCATCAGCGGGAGACAGCTTGGAGATTGCAGTATTATCCAGATATTGGATACGAGCGGAGCGTAAAATATGCGGCCAACCGGAGATCAACGAAGAAGGCGACGAAAACTACAACGAAAACTTATTCGATGGAGGTGGAAGCGACGTCGAGCAATTTGACCAACAAATTCCAATTCCAACCGAAGAACCACAAGACATTATAAAGAAACTAGAAAAAATATTTTTAAATATGTAATTTTTTAATTGTAATTTTAATATGTTATTTGCAACTTTCAAAACCACAAAGTTGCAATTTTGAAAATGTATTACAAAAAATCATATTTCTATTAAATAATATAAGAGGCACAAAAACAGTCTTGGATGTTTTTATTACACTATCTTATTCAATTATTAATGTGTTTATATATGTTATTTTTTTAAATTAAGTGCAAAACAAAAAAAAATCGAAAAACCCGTCCTGCCCCGACCCGATAAAGACCGGTTCTTTTTCGACGCGACCGGGAACGGGACGGAACATCGGCGAATCCCGCCAGTCCTGCCTGAGGAACGGTTCCGCCCTACCCCATCCCGCCAGGACCCGCCCTGTAGCCGCGCCTTTGGCCACCCTTAATTAAAACTCGTATCTCCTCTTCTTGCATTTACTTATCCAACAGCATTGTCAACTTATACGCCAAGTGCCACCGCTTGTTCGACGCCCATCTCGCTTTCCAAGAAACACAACACAAAGACACCGTCTCATGGAACTGCCTCATCAATGGTTACTCTCAATTGGGTCGTCGAGATTCCTCATTTTCCGTCCTCAAACTGTTCAAACAAATGAGACACGAAAATGCCCTCCCAAATCCTCAGACATTTGCTGGTATTTTAACATCTGTTTCGACTTTGGGGGACGCCTTTACTGGGAAGCAAGATCATTGTCTTGCTTTCAAACTCGGTTACTTCTCCGATGTGTTTGTGGGTAGTTCTTTATTGAACATGTATTGTAATGCTGGTGGTCATCTTGATGATGCTCGCAAGGTGTTTGACGAAATGCCTGAGAGAGATTATGTTTCTTGGACTACGATGATATCTGGGTATGCTCGCAGACGATTGTTAAGGAGGCTTTGGGAGTGTTTAGGGTGATGTTTTGGGAGCGAGGGGAGGATGTCAATGAGTTTGTTTTTACTAGTGTGCTAGTGCTATTGCATTGCCTGAGTTTATTTATGTAGGGAAGCAAATTCATGGTCTTTCGTTAAAGAACGGATTTTTATGGATCGTTTCTGTTGCGAACGCTACTGTTACTATGTATGCAAAGTGTGGGAATTTGGATGATGCGTGTTGGGCGTTCGAGCTCTCCTCTGAAAAGAATTCGATAACCTGGTCTGCCCTAATTACTGGTTATGCACAGAATGGGGACTGTGAGAAGGCGTTGAAGTTGTTCTCGGAGATGCATTTATGTGGGATGAATCCCAGTGAGTACACTCTAGTTGGTGTGCTTAATGCTTGTAGTGCTTTTTGATAGAATTCATGAAAATCTTTTATTCATAACATGAATTCTTACAAAGCAATAACAAGATAATAAAATAATATTATTCTTGAGAGCTAAAAGTGCAAGTAAAAGAAAAGCAAGTAAAGCCCTTTATATAGGGTCTATTACATGGGATACAAATATGTTTTTCCAATGTGAGACAAAAGCAAATGCTAATATCTCCTCTCAAACTCGCGATGGTGTAGACAGAAGCATCGAGAGTTTGCCAAGAAAGAACCGGTGACACTTTAAGATATGCGCCTTTGTGAAGAAATCTGCAAGTTGCATCGAAGATGAGACAAATGGCAAGGATAGAGTGCGCTGATGAAGATGATATCGAATAATATGACAATCAATCTCAATATGCTTGGTACGTTCATGAAAAGCGTGTTGTGCGCAATCGAATAGAACTCTTATTATCACAATACATCGGTGTTGGTGAAGAAAGACAGACACCCATATCAACCAATAACCGACGTAACCATACAATCTCACACGTAGTAGAAGCCATAGCACGATACTCGCCTCGGTTGAAGAGCGAGAAACCACATCTTGTTTCTTACTTTTCCATGAGATGAGTGAATCTCCTAAAAATACACAATAACCGTAGTTGATTTCCGATCGGTTAGGTCACCTGACCCAATCTGCATCGAAAATGCACGAAGCTCCAAGGATGAGGTCGATGGAAACAAGAGACTCGATAAATCGTTCCTCGAAGATAGCGAAGAATACGCATAATCGCAGCCCAATGTACGGATGTAGGAGAGTAAACAACCGACCGACAATGTGAACAAGATATGCAATGTCGGGCGAGTAATGGTGAGGTACACCGGACTCCCTACAACCGAACGATATAAAGTGGGATCGGGGAAGAGGATCCCCGTCGTAGGTGTATATCGAACATTAACCTCAAGAGGAGAGTCAACTATACGAGTATCCGTGAGACGGGCCCGCTCAAGAATATCTGCGGTGTACTTAGACCGAGAGAGAAGATATCCCTTCTCGAATAAGCTACCTCAATGCCTAAAAAGTAACGTAGATGACCTAAATCTTTCATCTCAAAACGGCGAGATAAAGTAGATTTTAGGTTTGCAATACCATCAATATCATCACATGTAATGATCATGTCATCAACATACAACAAAAGCAAAATACAACTGCGGGGGATGATTTAACAAATAACGCCGAATCATGAAAGCTCGGAAATAAACCCAAGAGATGATACTACGGTGGAGAACTTGTCGAACCAAGCTCTTGGAGCTTGTTTGAGACCATACGAGCTTTCTTAAGCTCGCACACTTGTCCCTGGACTATGTGAAACACCAGGTGGAGGGACCATGTAGATTTCATCTTGAAGATCCCCATTTAAAAAAGCATTTTTAACATCCATTTGTGAAATATGCCAATGACGAACAGAGGCCACTGCAATAAGAACCCGGACAGATGTCATCTTTGCAACGGGTGCAAAAGTCTCTTCATAATCCATACCATATTCTTGAGCAAAACCCTTTGCAACCAAACGAGCTTTATATCGCTCAATAGAACCATCAGACTTTGTCTTAATCTTGTACACCCATCGAGAACCAATAGTTTTCTTACCGGTCGGTAGAGAAACCAAATCCCAAGTACCGGTTTTGTTCAAAGCAACCAGTTCCTCATTCATAGCCTCTTGCCAAAGAGGATCACGAGCTGCCTCAGAGTAGGATGTAGGCTCACAGAGAGAATTAATAGAAACTAGAAAGGAAGCGAATGATGAAGCATAGCAAGAATAATCAAAATCGGATACCTGAGTAGATCGCAGAGTGCGTTTAGGATAGCGAGGTGGATGCGGATCCGCAACCACAAGAGGTTCGAAATAGGCGTAGAGAGGGGCCGAGTATCAATATCATGGGACTCGCCAAGACCGAGAAGGAACAGATGATATAGATGTAGAATCAGATGGACAATCAGCATCAAAGGGATCAATATCAATAAGGTCAGATTTTGTCATACCATGTGAGGTAGGTGGGATGGAAAAGAAAGGAACATGCTCAATAAAGAAAACATTACGAGACACATACAATTTTCCAGAAACTGGATCATGACAACGATAACCTTTCTGCCCAACCCCATATCCAAGAAAAACACAAATGGCGACACGAGAAGATAACTTAGTACGCTCTGCATATGGACGTAGAACAAAACATGTAGAACCAAAAACTCTCAAATGGGAATATAGTGGGGTGTGACCAAATAGTCTAGCATACGGAGAAATACCAAAATTATGAGAGGTAGGGATCCTATTAATAAGATAAACAGATGTAAGGACAGTTTCTCCCCAAAATTCACTAGGTACACTAGCGGATAAAAGCATGGATCTAGCTGTCTCAACAATATGCCTATGTTTTCTCTCGGCTACCCCATTTTGTTGTGGTGTATCAGTACAAGAAGACTGATGTATTGCACCATCAGCTTTGAAAATACCATAAAGATCCCCACTAGTATATTCACCTCCTAAATCAGCCCGAAAACATTTAATAATGGTAGAATGTTGAGTTTTCACATAGGCTTGAAACTCAACATAAGTATGAACAAAATCAAAGTGTCTTTTCAACAAATAAACCCAACAATGACGAGTATAATCATCAATAAAGGAAACATAATATCTGGAGCCACCCTTAGTAGGGATAGGTGCTGGCCCCCAAACATCTGAATGAACTAGATCAAATGGTGCAGAAGAAGTAGAAGTACTAAGATTAAAAAGGCAAAGCAGAAAATTTTCCAAGTTTACATCCACTACAATCGAAATATCATCGATTGTAAATCACCAAGAACACCGGTATTACACATAAAACGCAAAGCGAGAACACGATACATGACCAAGTCTAGAGTGCCACAAATAAAACTTCGAAGAGGAATGTGTTAAATGAAAAGAAGACAGATTAACGAGGCATAGTTCTTTGCATGAGTAGGAAGATGCGGCTCATCCAAAACATATAGACCCTCCCCTTTCTACGCCCGTCCCAATCACTCTCTTGGATTTTAGATCCCGCACATAACAAGAATTAGGGAAGAGTCCAATAAAACATCCAGAGTCACATATTTGACCAGCAGAAGTAAGATTTATATGTAATTTTGGAATGTAATAAACATCGTGTAATGATATAGTGGATGTATGAATGGTGCCAATGCCTGTCAAAGGCATAGGTGTGTCATCGCACGATCACAATGAAGTGGAAGGAGAGTCAGAAGACATAGATACAAAGACGGAAGAATCAGGAGACATATGATTTCCAGCTCCAGAGTCCAAGATCCAAGAAGGCGAAATGATACCTGAACCAATAGATGGTGATGAGCCGGAAGGAACAGAAAGAGCATAAGATTGAGAATTCTCGTTGAAGCTGTTGGAAGGCGAGGAACTTCGAAATTGGTCACTACAGAATCGATCATCGTGACTCATAGAGGCTCCTAAAGCTGGGTGATCAAGAGAGGGCACAAAGGCGGCCGAGTCGGTGGATACAAGTTCGGAATTAACCCCCGAATATGGCTTCGTTGAGAAGGCTTCGTCCTTGTCCCGAATGTGGAGGCTTAGAACCGACGTCTTCCGTAGCTCGGGACATTGATTCTTCCGGTGTCCCGGTTTCTTACAATAATTACAATTACCTACGATAGATGTTCTATCTTTGGTGTGTAGGAGCAAGGACCGGTGTAGACGAAGGAGTCGCCCGAGTACAAAAGTAGAAGCCTTATGTACCCCTTTTAGAGTCTTCAAACATGTTTCTTCACCATAAGTTCATTTACCACATCTTCAACAGATGGTAAGGGTTTGCGGTGCAATAAGCACGAACGGCAATTCTCAAATTCGACCGAAGACCCATCAATAGCCGAACAAGACGATCTTCATCTCTCGCATTTTATATAAGCATCGCATGCTTGCAATTCGAGATTTCTGTCATAGCTAATCGATCCCACAAAGTGGTCATTGCACGAAATAATCTTGAATGCCCAAGTCATTTTGTACTAGTGCACGAATTTCATATTGTAATCGATATTTAACAAAGAAAATTATTACGCACAAACAATCTTGACAAATAATCCCAAATCTCTTTAGAAGTTTTGAACTTAGCCAATTGAACACCAATTCTTTGTTCAACGAGTTATTAATCCAAGTAATAATCTTTGAATTATTGGTCTCCCAAGTCCTAAATAATTCATCAAAATTTTCATCTCCAATTTTAGGACATTTGGTTTTTCCAGACATATAATCCCAAAGCCCTTTTCCCTTCAGAAAATTTACCATGACATAGCTCCAATAGGAATAATTTTTTCCATCTAACCTAACACCAATAGTTTGCAAAGAATCATCATCTCCGGCCATTATGAATTTTAAACAGAAAATCCCAAATAACAAGCAGCAATCCCAAGCAACAAAATAAAAAAAGGGCAGATCTCACCAATCAGATGCGGAAGCCAAAAAGACGAAACCTAGATGTGGAAGCCATGTATGAAGCCAAGATCAGAACGAGCACGAGCAGCCAAAACGAGCACGAGCTTCCAAAACAAGCCAAAAAAATTTTAACTGATACCAGGGGCGTGCTGCATACGAACCCCCAACTAACTCACCGCGAAGTTGAATCCGCGATCGAGCTAAAAATATTAACTTGTGCTCTTGGCTTTGATACCATGATAGAATTCATGAAAGTCTTTTATTCATAACATGAATTCTTACAAAGCAATAACAAGATAATAAAATAATATTATTCTTGAGAGCTAAAAGTGCAAGTAAAAGAAAAGCAAGTAAAGCCCTTTATATAGGGTCTATTACATGGGATACAAATATGTTTTTCCAATGTGGGACAAAAGCAAATGCTAATACTTTTGATGCACTTAGAAAAGGAAAACAGGTGCATGGATATCTGTTGAAGTTAGGGTTTGAGCCTCAAATGTATATTCTGATTGCGTTAGTAGACATGTATGCTAAATGTGGTAATATAAGTGATGCCATAAGAGGTTTTGATTATTTGAAAGATCCCGATATAGTCTTATGGACTTCTATGATAGCAGGATATGTAAAGAACGGGGATAGTGGAAGTGGTATGGGTATGTATTGTAGAATGCTGATAGAGAGTGTTGTGCCTAACGAGTTGACAATGGCGAGCGTGTTAAAAGCCTGTTCTAGCCTTGCTGCGCTGGAATAGGGGAAGCAGATTCATGGTCATATAGTTAAACATGGGTTTAGTCTTGAAGTTCCAATTGGAAGTGCTCTCTCAACTATGTATGCAAAATCGGGAAGCCTCCATGACGGTAATCTAGTATTTAGGCGGATGCCTGCAAGAGACTTAGTGTCATGGAACTCGATGATGTCAGGTCTTTCTCAGAATGGCTGCGGCATTGAAGCCCTTGAACTTTTTGAGGAAATGCTTCTTGATGGAACAAGACCAGATTATGTTACTTTTGTAAATATTCTCTCTGCATGTAGCCACATGTGTTTGGTAGATAGAGGGTGGAACATTTTCAAGATGATGTCTGATGAGTTTGGGATAGAGCCTATGCTAGAGCATTTTGCGTGTATGGTAGATATGTTTGGTCGTGCTGGAAAACTCTACGAAGCAAAAGAATTTATCGAGTCAGCAGCAAATCATGTTGACCATGGTCTTTGTTTGTGGCGTATCTTGCTAAGTGCTTGCAGGAACTATAGAAACTATGAGTTAGGTGCATACGCGGGAGAGAAGTTAATGGAATTGGGTTCACAAGAGTCATCTGCTTATGTGTTATTCCCTAGTATTTATTCAGCTCTGGGAAGATTGGAGGATGTTGAACGTGTGAGAAGGTTGATGAATCTCCGTGGAGTAAGCAAGGAGCCTGGATGTAGCTGGATTGAGCTGAAGAGTCAGTTTCATGTATTTGTTGTTGGAGATCAGTTGCATCCACAAATCGTAGATATACGTGAAGAGTTATGGAGGTTAAGCAAGCTAATGAAAGATAGGGACACAAACGAGATTTTGATCCTTGCTTAGAGTTAGAGGGAGTTATGGACTGATATAGATTCTTCTCTGGAAATTATATGTTGTATTTCTTTTTCAATCACGTTGGTTTTCTTAATTCTTGTCAGTTTTCTTGACCTGCAGAATGGAAGTCACTGTATGTGCCTTCCTTCTGAGCTTGTTAGAGATGTTCTGTTTAACCCAAACACATTGCCTTCTTAAAATAAATACAGTAGCTGCTCTATGGAATTGGAGATTTGGTTTTAGTTAAGCACAGGTTACTGTTGGTCAAAATTCTTATAAAATAAAAAAGCTCAACGTTATTTGGACTAAAAGAGTTCATTTTGGTTTTAAAAGTTAATCACAGAGAATCTGGTTTCCTATTCTACCATGTGCATAACATGAGCACCTAAAAAGGGCATCCAAAGCATAATTTGGGGCTGCCAGTCAATCTCTTGTATATGTATCATTTTCTGATAATATCATCTTAAAATCATGTACATGCAATTGGCAGATCTGGCGAACGGATTGCAGATCTGGCAAAAGGATATACCTTTCAAGATGTCCTTCCTTACCTAGAGGGCAACCACAATAAGTTGTCTACCATTCAGAGGGTTGCTAGGTTTGGTATAACTATATTTCAGAACTGCCATCGCTGTGCTACTGTAAATGGCATGACAGAGATGGAAAGCTCCGACCACCTCTTTTGCAAGGGTGATATGGCCAGGAAGATATAGCAACATTTTGCTGGTCCAATGAGGATTGCCTACAAGAACATTAACCTCAAAATGCTGCTACTCAATTGGTGGAACCACAAATTACACAACCCTATCACTAATCACATCACTAAGATCCCCCTCCCCCCAAACCCCAATTGTATGTTGGGAAATATGGAGGGCGAGATGCAGTAATAAATTTGAAGCCATCAAGTCCTCTATCTACAGAACAATCACTAATATTGTGTACACTATTTTGCAGGTAACAAAGAGAAGATTTGGGAAAGCTAATCTGGGACAGAACTGGAGAAGTGTTTGCCAAGCCTGTGATGTCACACTTTAACCAAAAACTGTCACCAGGGGATCATTCTATGGGAATACTCTATTCCTCTAGGCCCTGGCACTAGCAGCATGGCAGAGGCAACAGCTATGCTATATGGTCTAAAATGGTGTGCCAATAGGAACCTAGTGTTAACATTGGCAGAAACAGATTCACTTTTGGTCACAAAATGAATAAAAGGTGAATGGAAAATTCCTTGGAAAATTGACAGCTACATCAAAGAGATTCAGAGTTTAGTTGAAGTTCATGGCTTCAAAATCAACCATTGTTTTAGGGAAGCTAAAAAAACCTGCTGATAAGCTAGCTGCCCTAAGCCATAGTTATGATGAATGCCAGGTGTTCAACTCTCTGTCTGATTTGCCTCGACAAGTGAAGAGCCTAATCAACAGGAACAAAAAAACAAAGCA
This sequence comes from Anisodus tanguticus, assembly GCA_034509755.1. Taxonomy (NCBI): domain Eukaryota; kingdom Viridiplantae; phylum Streptophyta; class Magnoliopsida; order Solanales; family Solanaceae; genus Anisodus; species Anisodus tanguticus. The sequence goes on from CM067548.1 coordinate 31,020,548, forward strand.
TTCCCTTATTGTATATGAACCACCTTGATGTCACTTGTAAAGCTAACTTTTGGATAGGACTAGATGTTTAGTCTCAGCTCAATGATCATGTACAAAGCTTGTTGTAACTTTTGGATGCCAAGCTCAAATTGTAAGTTTTTGACACATCAATGATCAATGGAGACAATGTTTCAATAATTTTTTTAAAAAAAATGTACATACATTTACACTACATATCAGAGGCGCACACTATCTAAATACAACTCAAGAGAATCTCTCAAAAGATTCCAATTCAAGAAAATCCCCTACTCGTTTTATTATTTGGGATTATATAAGTTAATTTGTATCATAGAAGCTATATGTATAATTAAAATATCCTTGTTGAGAGATTCTGCCATTCCTCTTTTGTCACAAAAACAAACAGCACAAGGTAATTACTAGATTCCTTTAAATAACAGAGAAATGTTTCCATATGCTAACTTGTGCAGTTCCAATCCAACAGAATGTGAAAAATTAGAAATAGAAAGAAAACACTAAGCTGCATTATTTCTTCTTAGACAAGCTGACACAAGTTTAATTAGTCACCAATTTCATATCATCCCATGCGCAGGTAGAAAAAAACCAACAAGAGCACTACCTAAGATTCTGTTTATCTACATTCTGTTGGATATGTAAAGCACGTACGGGAATAATAAATAACTATTACAGTGATCGAAAGGATAAACAACATAGATTACACAACAAGTTGTCAATCTCTTGATCTTGAATTAGATTTTCAAATAAGGATCTTGTATTCGGAAAAACAAGAACATGAACTGCTACACTTGTGGCTTGTAGAACCGCTGATAAACCAAACGGTTAGAGTCCTTTGAGAATCAAGTTCACACCTGAAACATTTAGCAACCAATTAGATAATCACAACACCACCGGCTGAGTCGAGAGATGGCTCTCTGTTTTTAAGACAAGATTGCCCCCGTATATAGGCTTTATGGAAGTGTGGACAATAGTCTCCCAAGATGAAACAACAAACTATCAAATGTGCAAAACCTACACAAATGACCTCAGCGAAGAACATGAACAATGAAGATTGCTAAGAGAAGGATTGCTTATCAGGAAAACTGATCTCTTTGTGGTGTTGTATACTTGTATGTATATTGTGGGCATCTATAGAATTGAGCCAAAGGCCTCAATTTATAGGTGTGCAGGATGACATTTCAAATGCCCCATAATGACATTCAATTGCCATGTAATGGATGACATTTAACCCCCAAGTAATGCAGCAACATAATGGTCCAAGTAATGGCCATTATTGGGTGGATTCAATGCCATTGAAACCACCTCAACAACCAAATTTTTGGGATTCCGTCGAGCAAACACTTTGCCTGGGAAGCGCCGCAGCGCTGCGGCTCCAGAATGCCAAACAGGCAATTAGCGTCGCGGCGCTCCGGCACCGCGGCCCTTCTCGGCTTCGCGGCCCTTTTCCGACCCGTATTATCTTACACTTCGCACAATCCTTCATTCGTTTACCAACGTGGAACACTTATTATTTAGCCAATAACCGTCCATCATTCTATGTCTCAAACATTTCACTTACGTACCAATATCTCTTTCATTAACTAAATTTACGATACTCGGCACTAAGATTGCACATGTGTGGAAACGACATTTCCAACGTGCGGGGCCCCAATTGTTCGAATCATAAATAATGGGATAAACTTAATTCCACATTAGTAAATTTTCAACACATTCATGCAATGGCGGAACTATAAATTCTAATAAGGAGATCAAAACAAAAATTCAAGAATGTCACACTTGGAATTTTAACCTACGACCCAAAGCAATTCTTGAACCATTTTGTCACCACACTAGAATTTTCTCGGATGTCCAACAAGAAGAACAACTACGTCTCAAACCCAAACAAGTTGAGATCGACTACATGAATAACTTGTATATATAAAAGTAATTTTTTTTTATTCTATATGCACATAATTATTTCTCGACGAAGGAAATTCAATTGAATTCCTTTGGACCATGTAGCTCCGCTCCTGCACTCGGGTCCGATTGGATTCTAACCAACCATCAATTATGACTTGTGTCATTCAATCTGTGTTGAGCTTACATTCTATACACATGTAAATTTACCTCCCTCTGATTCTAATAGGCAAGTTATCTCTATTAATGTTTGTCATAAAGGATACTACAACTTGTAGTCTACAAGTGAGAGCCTGTTTGACTTATAAGAATCCATTTAAGCCTCCTTTAACTACTTCTGATACGTTTTAACTGTATTCCTCATGAGAAGTACTAGGCCTCCTCAATTCAACTTTAAGGATTAGAATGCGCCTGCTCTTCAGTTTTTACCAGAAGACAAATAACATTTCCTATATTAATCATATGTTCTGTCTCCAAAGAACAAACAATAAGTCGTTGTAGTATAGTGGTAAGTATTCCCGCCTGTCACGCGGGTGACCCGGGTTCGATCCCCGGCAACGGCGTTTGACTTTTTATTCTTTAACATTTTGGTATCTATGATTAAGCTTACTTCGTTTCGTTGGTCTCTTTTGTTTAATTGGGCTGTGGATTACACTAAAACAAAGGCAAATAAACGATTTAATACAGTCAGCTAGGAAGCAGCAAGGTTTCACTCACTATAGTTTCCAATAATAAGATCGGGCTTAGCCTGCAGTAATTTGTTTCCCCACATCCTAATGCATTAGAAGTCAAAAAAATAGTTAAAAGTTGATAGTGTTGGTAGAAAATTGCTGCAAAAATCAACTAGAAGATTAAAAATTACATTTTTTTTTTTTTTAAATAATTTTATTTATGTCAGTTTTCTTGACCTGCAGAACCAAAGTCACACTGATCCCGCCCAGGCCCGATGAAACCGGTCCCCTTTTCCAACGGTATCGGAAACGGGACGGGAAATCGGCGGATCCCGCCAGTCCCGCCGGAGGACCCGTCCCACCCTCTCTCCCCCAGTCTCGTCGGGCCCCGTTCAGTCGGGACCCTCCCCGCCCTGAACCCGGCCCACTGGCCACCCCTACTTATAGCAGATGTTGAACCGCTTGGCTTCTTCATTTGTCTACTTCTTTATATTTTTGAACCCCTTAGTTAAAATTCTGGGTCTGACACTGCCTGCACTCAGAGCTGCGATCGGGTTTAATAACCATCAATGACTCGTGTCATTAAGGCTGGCAATGGATCGGAGGTGGATCAGGTGGCGCTCAATCCGCCTCCAACCGCCAACCATCCATCCACCACCCGACCCATCCATCACCCTATTTTTTCTTCATCCACATCCGATCCACCCATCATCCATGGGTGAATCGGGTGCTTCGCGGATGAAAATTATAGCACAATCAGTCAATCACCTAAAATCCTTGGTAAAACGAAAAAAAGTACATCAAATAAATATCATCATACCGTTTTTACAAGCCGTGTCTATGCTCCAAACATGCAACCAAAAAATGGAAAGGAGTCAAAAGCCAATAATAATCCGAAGGCATTGGGACTGAGATTTCAGGAGACAACGGAGAAGGTGACAGTTCCATTTCTTCTTCTCCCTCTCCTTGTTGAGGTTGAGTAGTTAGACGAGAAGGCATTGGGGCTGAGATTTCAGGAGACAACGGAGAAGGGGAGAATGAGACAGACTTGGAGCCAACACTACTATCCCCCATGTCCATCACTATCATACACCAAATTAACTTAACAAGAAGAAAATCGCAAAGATCCATATTTGCAACAATAAAATATGATACTTTATCCGGTTAACTCCAATCAACAAAATCAAAATAAATAAATAAAAATTCAGATTTAATAGGAATAAAATAATAAGAAATTATGAGCTTTGGACATACCTTACATGAAGGGAGAGAGAAGAGAAAGAAATGGTGTAAATTTGAGCATATTAATTATTAGGGGGGTTTATTGTGACAACTAGAGCAACGAGAGAGACAGAGAGTCGAGAGAGAGGCAGAGAGGGTAAATGATGAAACGCTAGAATTTAGTTATACATTAAAAAAATAATAATTTATAAACGGGTGGATGGATGCGGGTGGTGGGTTGGATGTATGTCCACCCGAATCTGACCGGACCCGATCCATCCATCACCCGATTAAAATCCGTGTTTTATCAGATTTTCGTCCATATAATCGGGTCGAGTGAATCGGATATCCATCGGGTCGGGGTGAAATTTTCCGCCCTACTTGTCATTCAATCTATGTTGAGCTTACATTCTATACACAGATGTAAATTTACCTCCCTCTGATTCTAGATAGGCAAGTGATCTCTATTAATGATTTTGTCATATAGGATTCTAGAAGTGAGAACCTGTTTGACTATAAGAATCCATTTAATTGGAAGCTTCTTTAACTAATTTGATTTAGTTATGAAACTTTTTTTTTTAACTGTATCCCTCAGGAAAGTACTAGGTCTCCTTAATCCAACTTAAAGGATTCGAAGTTGCTGCTCTTCAGATTTTCCAGAGGAAAAAAAGCATGTTATACAGTTATATATATATATGTGTGCTGGTGGATCAAACAAGAAGAAGTTGTAGTATAGTGATAAGTATTCCCGCCTGTTACGCGGGTTCGATTCACGGAAACGGCGTACACATCTTTTATTGCTTTTTTATCATCTGACATTGCCAATTCTTTTTTCTCTATATATTTAGTTGGTCTCTTTTGTTTTAATTGGCTGGATTATACGTAAAACAAAGGCAATAAACGATTTAATAGAGTCATCATCAGCAAATACGTGTCATGGGAGTCCTCTCTTGTCAGGATTTCTTATCTTCTGTTTTTGTTCTTTTATTTTCCCATACGTGTGTTTCTTGTCCGTAACCTTATTTTAGTCAAAGTAGTCCAACTATCAGAAATCTAAACCTAAAATTTCCTTTGGCATTTAGTTCCTGTTGTGTGTTTAAATTAGGGTTGTCCAACGGGGGTGGGCCGGGGCGGGTCCCGGCGGAACTGGGGAGGGTCGATACGCGGGCTCTGGTGGGCCAGGCGGGCCGGGATAGGCGGGAGGGGAAGAGGTCTCGTCCCACATCCCAAGGTTGTTTTTGTGCCTCTTATATAATTTAATAGAATTATGATTTTTTTGTAATACAATTTCAAAATTGCAGCTTTGTGGTGTTGTTCAAAAATTCCAAACCACATAGTAAAATTGCAATTAAAAAAATTACATAGTTAACCATACTTTTTCTAATTTCCTCACAATGTTTTGAGAATCTTCGGTTACAATTGGAATTTGTTGGTCAAATTGTTCGACATCGCTTCCTGTTCCATCGGACAAGATTTCGTTGTAGTTGTTGTCTTCTTCTTCGTTAATCTCTGGTTAACCGTACCTTCTACGTTCTGCTCGAATCCAATCTCAGAATAGAACTGCAATCTCCAATGTGTCTCCCGCCAATGAATGTCTATGCTCTCCTATTTGAAATCTTCCAGCAGAAAAAAACGCTTTCAGACGCTGTTGATAACGCTTGAATGTTCAACATATCTCGAGCCATCTTTGCTAGTGTCGGAAATGTATTCTTATTCTGCCTCCAGTATTTCAACAAGTCTTTATGTCCTTCATCATTGACTATTAATTCGTACGGTACAACACTCTGCAAAACATAAACATCAAATTCGCTAACTTGTGAAGAAGTTGAACTACTAAACATTTTATTTCTAAGGCCTTGAATACTAGCAGTAGAAACCACATATTTTTTATAAGGTTACAGCGAAGTAGTAGAAGATGGTACAGAAGCCGGTTGATTATTTGCACTTTGTCGTTGGTAATACATATATACTTGTTTGCATTCAGTGTGTATGCTAGACGTAACTTCTTCTTTAGTTGGTTTGTGAGTTGGTTCTTCAGTTGGGTCTGTTAGAAGTACTTCTATACAATCATAAATTGTTTCTATTAGTGTTTTACAACCGTCTACTTTAATAGTCAGATTTAATACCGCACCAATAATATAAATAGTGAGAATAGGAAAAAAAATATTTTTAAATTTTTAAAACATTTTTTCAATAGATGTCTTATAAGTTGATTTTTGCATATATTCATTAAGTAACAAAAATATTAGAGCTATATAAAATAACATATTTGAGATATTATGATAATAAATACCGGAAAATTCTTTTGTAGCTTGAAAAAAATTATCTAAAAATCCATTAAGTTCTAAAAAAATTTCCCAACCCTTGGATTTTATTATGGGTATTAAATAATAAAGTTATAGGTTGTCTATAATCGTAAGCAACAAGTAATTGCTCATACAGAGAATTCCACATAGTCGAAACTTCTTCTGAAATTTTTCTATAAGGTAATCCACAATCATGACAAGTTTTTTTATACTCTTTGCGTCTTTGTATTTTATTACCTTTAAAAATAAAATTTATAGCAAATTATATTTTATCAAGAATGCTTTCAAAAGGTTTTAGGCCATTCTTTACAACTAAGTTATAAATATGGCACGCACATCTCATATGAAAATGATCAGGAAAACATGGAGTTAATCGAACTTTTAAAAGTCTTATAGCATAATCATTAGAAGTAGCATTATCTAATGTAATAGTTATAATTTTATCATTTATTCCATAATAACCACAAATTTCATTAATATTTTGTGCAATAAAGCTTCCGGCATGCCTATCATCAATATATCTATATGCTAAAATATGTTTTTGCATAAACCAATTTTGATCTATCCAATGACATGTTATCGTTAAATAATCATTACCGTTAGTACTACGGCCTATGTCAGAAGTGATAGCTACTTTGTCATTAAAATGATACAATGCATAACGTAAATATTGTTGATATTCACTTGCAAATTTAAAATCATCTCTTCTAACAGTTGATCTAGGAAATCCTTGAAAAGTAGGATTATATGTTTCTCGAATATAATGAATAAAACTAGGAGATGAAGAAAATGAAAAAGGCAAACCCTCCACCGCAACTAATTTTGCTATATTTTCCCTATCTTTGTTTTTATCATATTTAGGACCAAAAATTCCCCCCGTCGTCGGGTTAATTTGACTCTGTACTTGATCGGGGACACTATGTGAACCTTGTCCCGACTCAGCTGGCACACCCGATTTTTTAGCCTGGTATTGATTCCACCTAGCTGTGTGCTCGCCTTGTACATGTCTCAATAAACCTCCCGTCCCACCTTGACCTTTTCCGGTTTTAAATTTATAAACATTTTTACAAATTTTACATCTAGCTAGTTGATTCTCTTGGTCCCTATCAAAAAAAATTAATTATCATTGTGTGGGGCCTCGACTCATACTAAGAGGAATATGAGGCATTCCAGTTTCAGTTTGAGACTGAAACTCAGTCTGAGTCTGAGGTTGATGTGCACTAGTGGGTGTGTCATACAGATTATCTTCTAAATTAAAGTTTGGTTCATCTACCTCATCATCCAATGGTATATCATTAAAAAAAGCAGTTTCATCTATATGAATGAAATCAATAAAATCACCAGGACTAGGAATTGGATTACTAGAAGAGGTACCCCTGCCCTTGTTACCCGTACTAGAAGAAGGACCCTTACCCTTAAACATACCTCTTAATCCTTCCATTTTAATTATACAAATAAATAATTAAAGATAATGAAATTAAGTGCGATAATTAAAATAAAGTAACAATAATAATTTAAAGAAGGAATGAAGGTACCAAACACCGACGTAAAGTCGACGTGTAATCGTGGTTGAAAATTGAAACTTTGCTCGATGGATGATCCTCAAGCTAGTTGTCAACTTCACTCCCAAATTTTTAACTTTGATATAAATGAGCATAAAAATATATTATTTAGTAGGCAATGTAGAATTGTAGAGAGATAAATTGAGAGATTGTAGGAAAATTTGTGAGAAAAATGAAGAGGAAAATGAGGTATTTATAGTTGAGAAATAGGGTTAAAGTGTAAATATATTAACTTAGGGGTTAAAAATAAATATTAAGGGGGTAGGGGGGTTTATGGGGTGGAGGGCCAAAAATGGCCGTTATAGCCGTTGGACAACGATCAAAATCGAAATTTGACCGTTGTTGCAACGACTATTTTTGCAAAGGGGGGAGGGGGGGGGGGGGGGGGACGGGGTCGAGATGGGGCAGGTTGGGTCGGGATCGGGACGGGCGGGACGATCCCAGGCCCTGTCCCGAGTTCGAACCCCGACAATTTTATTTTATGGGGGATCGGGGGTGGGGCAGGAAGGGTAGCGGGGCGGGGGGGGCGGGATTGGGCCGACCCGGTCGGCCCTAGTTTAAAATACAAATATAGCCATGAATCTTTCTGGACCACCTAAAATACTAGAGATGAAGCCCCAACTTTTCTTCAGAAGCCCACTTTCAGTAGTCTGGTCCAAATGTACACAAAACAACGGTTTATTATCTGTTCCACGGAGATGATAGAGTAACTAAAAGTAGGGGCGGAAGCACTTTAGGCGAAGCAAATGTTATTCCTTGAGTTTACTCCACTAATATTAGAATATACATGTAAATAATATAAACTGAAGGTAGAATACCTCGATACTTTCCTATACTTGATACATATTTTATTCAATACACATTCATTTTTTTTATCCTGATTATCTCCGAACTTGGTAGTTTGATAGTCTTGACCCCCTAAATGCAAGTATGATAAAGACATTCTTTCTTAGGCGCGCCGAATTAAGAAAATCGAAAAATCATCTTCTAAGTGGGATATTTTTCAACCATTAAACACCACATAGTTATACACAATGATATATTTGTTCCAAATTTTTATTTCTTCTTATTATAAAATGTACATTTTATAATAAGTTCTTTATTTTCACATACGTGTTCTTGTATAATATAACTTATAGTCAAGGCCGCCAACTGTCAGAATTCTATCCAAACTTGCCTTGGCAGCTTGTTACTGTTGCTCGTTTAAAATACAAATGTAGCCGTGAATCTTTTTGGACCACTGAAAATACAACAATTAGTAGAGACGAAGACCCAACTTTTTCTTCACAAGTCCACTTTCAGTCTTCTGGTCCAAATGTACAAGAAAATAACGGTTTATATATGTTCCAAGGAGATAGTTCAGTAACCAAAAGCAAGGGCAGATGCACTTTAGGCGAAGTAATATCATCTGACATCGAAAAATTAACTCCACTAAATATTATACATATAAATAATATATATGCACAAAAAAAAGAATTTGGTACAGATAATATAAAATGAATTACTTGACAACTAGTGCTAATTAGTCCATTGGTTAAGCTTGAGAATTTAGAACCCTAATTTTGGAAATTTTTTTTTACTTGCCCTCCTCTATGATTTGCAACTTTTAAATTATGTTCTTCTAATGTAACATTGTTACGGCAATTTGTTTATTTGTTCAGTTTTTAAAAATGTGTATGCCACTAAATAAAAGTTCACAATTTAAATTACTGTGTCACTGAGTTTGAATTTTGTTGGTCTTCTAATTTCTACTTCCTAGTTGTGAGTACGTTCCTCACTCTGGTTAATGATGTTTGATTTGATTTTCTCAATGGAGATTAGAGACATACCAAATCCCAACTTGATACTTATAGTTATATGATTAAGTGAACTTGGGTAGTATAAATTGCAAAGAACTAAAGTCGTAATGGCACCATTAGTAATCATAATTCACTGGATTGTACATTTCTAAGCTGTCTCCGATTGAGAATCTTTATATCAATTAATACACAGATTTGGTTGTTCTTGCTTCATAATCCATTTTGGTTACTCCTAGGAAGATATGTAACATCACACATTGCTATTGGTGTATAAGCATTATAAGGACTAAGGAGGAAGTTTCATGGGACCTATATAAGAATTAAACAAATTCAAACAAACCAAAGATCAAGGTTGCCGGAATAATAGAAGATGGGCACCATGTCTGTCACGAGAAGATCACGTGCCAACATGTCCTCCTTTGTACATACAAGTATATCTTTTTCTATTATATACCAGCTTGGAACACCTGGACGAACCTTGAAAATCCTCAAACACATGAGTGTTATTTAATCTTCACTGTCTCCTCGTTCTCTAGGTTCTTTTTCTTCAGCCATCTTATGTCGTGTTATGGTCCGTACTTAATTATTATGAAATTGACCATACGAAGCACCATTTTTCTAACACACAACAAAGGATCTTCATATTAAGACCATTTTTAACCACCCACCCATATAAGCAGGTTAACTAATACTTATAATGTAAAAAAGAATCTTCATATTATCAATGTATATAACTTAAAATTAATTTACGTTAGAGAATATTGGAGGTTGCAGAGGGAAAGTTATTGGGAAGAGCGAAAAACAGAACATGTTAAAACCATTGCCGTGTTATTGCTAAACATGTTATTAAATTAAATTAAACTTGGTTGGAATGAAGGTTATCATGTGAATTTAATAGTAATTTACAAACTGTTCTGTCTACTGCTTGTCTCATAATCTAAGTTACTCCTTAGATTTGAGCCATTTTATCTCAATACTGGATTATAATGATTGACCATATAGTACAGCTAGATTAGTCGCCTAATCTGGTAAGAAATTTTTGACTCATGGCATGTTAGCTAACGAATAATAGGTGGAGGATAAATTAAAAACAAGGGTCTGGTTGACAGGTTAATGATTATAGTATTTTGATGAATTTAAGCCTTGGAATCTACTTATCCAATAATACCAGTTAGCATGCATTTGTGCATTTAAAACGCGCAAAACAAATTGAATACTTCGCGGAAATAACCTACTAAGCTTCTTGATAAAGAAATAAAACTGCAGTGACCATTAAAGTTATAATCATAAATTTTCCAAAAAAAAATAAAAAAATTGCAAGCCTTTTAGCTTACATGGCCGACCAAGTTATCACTTATCCCCGTGGATGATACCCACCATGTATAATGTTGATGAAGAGTATTTAAAAGTGTGATCTAATTGGCAATTTTAAAATTATACAAGAGATAAAAGCGCTTAGTGGTCGTTTACACGGTATCAGAATATCCCAGCACTAATTTTGGAATTAATTTTGTACCATGTTTGGTAGAAGGTATAAATTTATCCTAAATAAATTTATACCTTCTATCAAACAAAGTATAAAATAAAGCTCAAACTTAAAGATGAGATATCTCACCTTATCCCATTAACTTTGAGATTATTTTACCTCATCTCCCGGATGGGATAAATTAGTCCCAGGATTACCAAAAGACCGAATTTTGTTTGGGATTTATTTGTATGAAAGATCACAGATATTTAATAAAATAATTGAGGTATACATAAATTAAATTATATGGTTATCAAAAATGCTCATGAAAGGAATGACGTGGCAGCTGATTGAGCAGGTAGAGATTAGAGATGGGCAGGGCTTATATTCCAAGTGTATTGGGGGCTCGTGGGGGACCCTGTTTCTTGATTATGTCCTTTCTTTTTGTTAAATATTGCATGCTTTGGACCACGCACATTATTCTTCCTCTATATAAGAACACCTTCTCCTTTTCCCACTTCAAATCCAACTTCATTCTTCTACTACTTTGGTCAGTCTCACACAAAAAAACTAAGCTTTTTCTCACACTTTTCCTTACACACCTTAATCACTCTTAGTATTGGCAATAGAAATGAAGATGAGCAATGCTGGTGGTGCAAGTGAGAGCTCAAAGAAGAAAATGTCAAGTAGAAGACTTGGAAAATTTCTTAAGGAGCTGAAAGGGAGGCTTTACATAATGAGAAGATGTGTAGTCATGCTTCTTTGTTGGCATGACTGATCATCCAAATGAAAATAGTTGAACCATCATAATGAAAAAGCCATCAAAAAGCCAGGTCCAGAGTCGAATTTGACCTACCCATTATGAAACAGAATGACAAGCTTCGTTATCATTCGAAGAATTCCACTAGTTTGAAACTAAATACCAAGTTTCGGAGTGACAAGCAAAGAAAGTCCAAGTTAGACCTCAAGCTCGAAAAGTGTCATCGTTTGTGGCTGTTTAATTAGTACTACCTTTTTGTTCCCAATTGTAAATAGAAGAGAGATATTAGAGTAAACTTCTTATGTAAACATTTTCATCTTTTTCTTATATAATATATATATATAGTTCAAGTCAAAATAAGTTGAGTTGTATTTACAAGAGCTCACCCAAAATCTGTCTATGATGTCAGAAATAGCTAGTTCTAATTGGAATAATGGCGGACCTAGTCCATACTTTTTGAGCGAAACACTAATAATTTATACAAAAAAACTAGCAAAATATTACAAATAGAGAAAGTACTAAGCACTCAATTTTGCAGAAATATTGGCAATGTGCGCGGGTTAATAGGTGGACTAAAGAAAATGGTACTCCTTTTCTTTATGTGATAATTAATTAAGCATCTTGACTTAAAAATTCTGATTCAGTCGATGATGATTTGGGACTCTTAAAGACAAGAAGATTAACACAAAGAGGCATATGGTTTAAATATGAAAAAGTATAAACAGGGAGGGGTGAAGGGGGGTTGGATAAGTTGCAGATTCTCATTTCTCAATTATAGATATTTTTGGTAGCTATAAACTGTATCCTACACGGCATGGTTGGGGATAAAAATAATTGGAGGACGCATGTGGGTTTGTTCCCAATGAAATGACACCAGAATGTCGTGGTTAGCTAGTATATTTTGTCTTTCTTATTGGACTCCATATTTACATTTATAATCCGAGTAGTGAAAGAGAAGTAAAATTCAGGCCAATAAATCCTAATTTGATTATACGGTAGGGTTCTAAACATATTAGCTCACTTTAGCACCAAAGTAACTTGAGTGCGAACTTTTATCCTAGTCACAAAAGAGTCAATGACTGGTGGCCTCAAGGTAGAAATAACCTAGATTTTCTACGGCAAAAAACTCAATGGTAGAACATATTGAAGATAAAATTAAGTAAATATTAGAAGTGTATTTTCCTTGACGACTTAAATACTTGACAATCATGTAATTTAGTATGGTATTAGAATCAGACACATCTCTATTCTTATTTCACCTAATGTTCGATCCTCATTTTATATTGTTCATATAATAGATGCTCGATTTGCCATGAATGTATGATTAGATGGGTGTTAGACAGGGGCGGCTCAGCGAAATGTGTGACCTAAAGTCAAAACTTTAAAAAAAGACTTAATTATATTATACATCTTTAATTTAAGATAATTATATTAAAAGTAGTTTATATGTTTTAAACTTCATGTCGAGAAAGATATATAAAATAAAATGAATGATATATATTTATATCATACCAAAAATATTTTTATGAATCTTGTGATCTAAAATATATGTTATCCTATAAGAGAATGTCATTAAGGTTAAAACAAAAAGTAGGATTAATATTTTTTTAATATAGAAAGATGCATTTTTAAATAGATTAAATAGGAAATTGCGACACCTAAATTAAAATAGAGGGCGTATTTGGCAAGACATATATATCTTTTCATAATGTGAGAATCTGACAAAAAGCATACAAAGGAATAAAATAGAATGTATTGAATTAGTTACAGCTCGTTTGGACAATATTTGGTTGAAGTTTAAAAAATAGGTAGGTCATTTGTGGCACGCGGGAAGGGCTCGTGTAGCTGCAGCAGGATTTGAAAAAGGAATTGATCGTGACTTTGAACCTGTTCTTTCCATGACCCCTCTTAATTGAGATGAGACAGGAGATCCAATGCTTGAATGAAGTACAAATCACTTTGATTCAATCATACATCTTGGAATCAGCTTAAGTATTCCTTTTTTCTTTTTTTTTTCAACTCATTTTATCTAATCTATTTTTCTGGCTTGGCTAGGTGGGATAGCCGAGCCATTCCCTTTTCTTTCGGACAGCAGATGTGCCATGCATCGTGTTAGAGATCATAAAACAGAAAATGGCGATGTGCATATAAACGAGGCATTGAAGTCTGATAACTTTGTTTTGCACTGCAAAGTACTCCCCATCAGCAATCCTCGGTAATCATCAAGGATGTAGTCGGATTGATGAGATCACTTCACTTTTAATCACAAGTCTCAGATTTGAGCTCAATCCCCAAAAATGAAGAAATTCTTGATAGGGAATATTTTCCTTTTAGTTTAGCCCTACACGAAATTTCGGGTACCAAATGGTTAATTAACGAAAAAACAATACTCTGTAACCAATGGATCACATACTGTGGCCATGGAATCTAAAGTCGCCTGTTGCACGTGTAACTTGTACTCCATTTTATCAGAGATTGGTCAAAATCAAACCGTCCTTAATGTTACTATGTCTTTGTCCCAAAAAAAGAGAAAGGGCTATAGTTCAAATGAAGGAGAGAATACAAACTTGCTACTATTGTCACCTAAAACAGTAGAATTCTTTCACTTGTTTTGCTCACATCTCTCTATAGTAAAAGTCAGCAATGCATTATGCAGTCACACATAGGCATCAATGTTTCTCTGTCCCAACGCGGTGTGTTCACGAATCGTCAATCCTCCACCCCTTTTTTCACTATTACAGTATTATTACTGATTAGATATATGTTTAAATTTCAACTTTATTATTTGGTTTTTATCTGGCATTCGGTTTATCGGTATCCAATTAAATTTGAATTCGCGTCAGAAAGTCTCATATTGAGAGTGCTCCCTAACATAGACGATTATATATATATCAAGTGTGCTCGAATTCGAGACCTGCAGTTAAAAATAAAGAAGCACTTACTATTACACCACACCCCTTATTGGGTTCTAAATTTTAAAATGACATTTTCAATACTAATAACTGATTTAATAAATGTACATATTTAATAATTCTTAATACAAATACAGTATTTGAGATCGTATATGAGCTTCTAGCTTCACCCCTACCAACACGGTGTGTTCACATTGTTTTCAATAATACTGATGAAATACATGTTTATCGTTTTACTGATATTAAACGAAATGATCTTATTTTTCTTCTAGAATGAAGTTGAATATGAAATGACATTTTAGTTATCCCATAGTCAGGATATTGTCTTTTCAAGTTAAAAACATGTTCAATTTCTATATAAGAGATAAGTATTCATTTTCAATCGCTTTCAGTTAATATCATTTTTCAAAATTATATTCTCTATTCTATGGCCATTTTAGATTATGACCGTTGGCCAACGGCCATTTTAGCCCCCCCCCCCCCTCCCCCAACCCCCTACCCCTTAATATTTATTTTTAACCCATAAGTTATTATATTTACACTTTAACCCAATTTTTCAACTATAAATAACTCATTTTCTCTTCATCTTTCTCACAAATCTTCCTACAATCTCTCTAATTTCTCAATATATCTCTCTACAATTCTACATTGTTTGCTAAATATTCAATTTTATTTATTCATTTGGGAATTGGTAGTGAAGTTGGCAACTAGCTTGAGGATCTTCCATCGAGCAAAGTTTCAATTTTCAACCTCTCGATTACACGTCGACGTTACGTCGGCGTTTGATACATTCGTTCCTTCATTAAATTATTATTGTCTGTTTATTTAGTTTAGATCACTTAATTTTATTATCTTTAATTATTTATTTATTATCATAATTAAAATGGAAGGATTAAAAGGTATGTTTAAGGGTAAAGGTAAGGGTGCTTCTTCTAGTAGGGGCAACTGGGCAAGGGTACTTCTTCTAGTCATCTTATTCCTACACGGGATGATTTTGTTGATACTCAACATTTTCCTACAATACCATTAGATTTAGACCAGGATCTATTTTCCGGAACTCAAGAAGACTTTAATTTAGACGATGATCTAGATGATATACCCACTAATGTTGATGACAACACACCCACTAGTGCACCTTCAACTCGAAATACCTCCTATTCCCCCTAGTATGAGACGAGGTCCGGCAAAACGACCATTAAAATCGAGATGCATGGACATTTTTTGATAGGGACGTAGAGAATCAAGTAGCCATATGTAAAATTTGTAAAAATGTTTTAAAATTTAAAGCGGAAAAGGTCACGGTGGGACGGGGGTTTAATTAGACACGTAGTAAGTGCTCATCCGGCTAGGTATGCCCAATACCTGGGCTTCAAAACCGGGTGCGCAAACGCCCGCTCCATCGGGACAAGGTTCACATACCGATACTATCCGGACCAAGTACGTGGTCAAATTAACCCTATGACGGGGGGAATTGTAGGCTCTAAATACAATAAACATAGAGATAGGGAAGCAATATCAAAATTAGTTCTTTGTGGAGGGTTTGCCTTTTTCATTTCCTTCATCTCCCGGTTTTATTCATTACATTAGAGATATATATAATCCTGCTTTTAACGGTTTTCCTAGATCAACTGTTAAGAGAGATGTATTTAAATTCGCGCATGAATATCAACAATATTTACGTTTTTCATTATATCATTTTAATGGCAAAGTATCCATCACGTCGATATAGGCCGTAGTACTAACGGCCATGATTATTTAACTTCGTAACTTGTCATTGGATAGATTATAAATGGTCTATGCAAAAACGTATTTTAGCGTATAGATATATAGATGATAGGCACACACCTTTGGTACTTTTATTGCAGAAAATATTTATCAAGTGTGCGATTATTACGGAATTACCGATAAAATTATGACTATTACATTAGATAACGCTTCTAGTAACAATTACGCAATTACAATTTTAAAAAATAGTTTAACTCCGTCTTTTTCGGACCATTTTCATATAAAATGCGCGTGCCATATATATAACTTAATTGTAAAGGATGGTCTATCACTTTTTGAAGACATTCTTAGTAAAATACAATTTGCTATAAACTTTATTTTTAAAAGTAATAAAGTACAACGTAGAAAAGAATATAAAAAAATTTGTCATGATTGTGGACTACCTTTTAGAAAAATTCCACAAGAAGTATCCACTAGGTGGAATTCTTTATACGAGCAACTACTTGTTGCTTATGACTATAAATTACCTATAACTTTATTTTTTAACTCTCATAATAAAAAGCCGGTGATATGATTTTAGATAGTGATTGGGAAAAAATTTCCGAACTTATTGTATTTTTAGAGAAATTTTTTCAAGCAACAAAAGAATTTTCCGGTATACATTATCCTACTATTTCAACTATGTTATTTTATATAACTCTAATATTTTTATTACTTAGTGAATATATGGAAAAACCAAAGCTTATAAGGCAAACTATTAAAAAAATGTTTCTCAAAATAAAAAAATATTTTATTCCTATTCCCTCTATTTATATTATTGGTTACGTATTAAATCCTACTATTAAAATAGACGGTACTAAATCACTAATTGAAACTATTTACGATTGTATAGAAGTACTACCACCTCCAAGTCCCAAAAATCTAAATCACACACCACCTATTGAACAAACTAAAGAAGAAGTATTGTCTAGCGTAGAACACCAATGCAAAAATATATATAGATTTTATCAACAAGAAAATGCTAGTAACTTACCAAACTTACATACCATCTTCTTCATCTTCAACGCAACCTCACAAAAGACATCTTCGTTTCGCGGCTAGTATTGAAAGCCTCGAAATAGAATGTGCGGTCGTACCTCTACTACTAACCAAATTAGCGAGTTGGATATTTTTGTTTTGCGGGGTTCGTACCGTATCAAGAAGTTATCAATGAAGATGGACATGAAGACTTGCTTTGAAATATCGGAGGGGAATGAGAAGACCTTTCCGACACTTTCAATGATGGCTCGAGATGTTTTGAACATTCAAGCGTCGTCAAGCTGCGTACGAAAGCGCTTTTTCGAGCGAGATATCAAATAGGAGACCACAGACACTCATTAGCCGGAGATGACTTGGAAATTGCGGTATTATTCGAGAGATTGGATACGAGCGGAGCGGAGAAGGTGCGGTCAACCGGAGATCAACGAAGAAGATGATGAAAACTACAACGAAATCTTAACCGAAGGTAGTGGAAGCGACGTGGATCAATTTGACCAACAAATACCAATTCCAACCGAAGAACCACATGAAATCATCAAGCAATTAGAACAGGTTTTTTTGAGAATGTAATTTTTTTAATTGTAATTTTATTATGTAATTTGTAACTTTTGGACAACACCACAAAGTTGCAATTTAGATTTTAGACAATTGTATTTGTATTACAAAAAAATCATATGTCTATTAAATAATATAAGAGGCACAAAAACAGCCTTGGGATGTTTTTATTACACTATCTTGTTTTGTTTATTGAGTTTTTTTTATACATATGTTATTTTTTTTATAAAAAAAAAAAAAAAAAAAAAAACCCCGCCGTATCCCGACCCGAGCCCGAGCCCGCCCGGGCCGAGCCGACGGGATCGGGATCGAGACGGGACATGCTCCGTCCCGCCGAGACCCGACCCATGGACCCGACCCCGCCCCTTCTCCCGTCCCGCCCCGATCCCGACACCGCTGACCGGCCCGCCGGTACCCGAGCCCGCCCACTGGCCACTCCTAAATCTATTCTATGTGACACTCACTTTTCTAGATTAAATTATGTAAACTTTGACCAGTATTTTAAAATGTCTTCAAAATATTTTCAACTTATAACATTTTTCATATAGTTTTCAATATCTAAATTAATCTAATTTTAGCTTCAAAGACTAGTTAACTTGACTCTCAAACAGCAAAAATTATCACATAAATTGGTATCGACAGGGTAATGTGTTTACTAAATTTACATTCATCATTAAACTCGTCAACTTTAGATGGTCGAGCTTCTTTTTTTTCCAAATTTAACTACACATTTAAGCCGTCAAGAAAGAGCAACACTATTCAGCCATATAGTCATATTCCTTTCAACTCTTCTTTAATAAAACTAATTATTTCACTTTTTCGTTTTCTTTTGCGTGGATCAATTTGCTGCTTACAACAAAAAATTAAAGCATCTATACAAAAAGACCCCATGTCTTCGTTATCTTTATTTTAAGACGAAGACTAAATGTGTTTTCTTACATTCACAATTAGGATTTAATTCGCTATGTTTTTAATAATATAGATGTGTAGATAAGAAACTGAACATTGTCTAATTCAACCACAAAATTAAAGTTAACACAAGAAATGAGAATTGATCAAGATCATATATAAAGACAAATTATCATCCCACCCATCGATGTGAGACTACTCACAGACAGTATTTTGAAAGGTGTGAACGTGAGGTGAGGCGAGGCGTAAGCCCCGTGATTATTTAATTTTTAATATTTTATAAATTAATAAAATAAAAAATTAATTAAAAAAATTAAAATTCTAAAAAATAAAAAGAATAAAATTAGGAGGAAGGAGAACATAAGTAACCATCAAACTATAGAACCTCACCTCAAACAAAGGCCCTTGGAAGAGCCTGAAGTAGAGAAACCTACAAATAAAAGAATACATGTCAAAAACTTTACCTCGGTAAACCTTTGGAATAAAGATCATCGAGCCATAAAAGATTTTAAAAAAAAAAAATGACGTAAAGATCCATTACCTTTATAACATAACTATGATAGAACATAATTAGTGTTGTAATCATGACACACTATCCTAATAATTCGAAGATAAAAATGACAATAATGTAAAGTTATTGTTCAAAACCTAAAATTAGATAATAATTAATACTCATTATAATACAAATAGTCAAAATAGAATCTTCAAAACAATATATAAATTAGAGTGATACCAGAAGAAATTTTAAAACTAAAAACTATCTTGAAAGAATGCTAAAAATCTTGAAAAAAATAAAGCATAAAGAAGGAAAATGTAAAGAAACATAGTAAGAATTGGTGGACAAAACTCTTGCTTTGTAATTTATACTTTACATACAAAGTGTTAAATATACATAATATACACACGATATACATGTGTATATTTTGTATATTGCTCTCGGTTTCTCCATATTAAACGTCTCATCCCAAGGCTCACTCCGAAAATGTCTTTTAAAACGGCGGTAATGGCTCATTGAAATGAACATTTCAATTTTCAACATTTTAGAATTAGTTTTTCTTTTAAAAGATATATATTGATTTTAAAAGACATAACGATAGTATTTTTTTACTGTGGATCGACGTGACAATCATGCATGCTTGAAAAAGTTTTTTTTTTTTAAGTGAGAAAACGTAGTTCCATTTTGAGTATGAAAAGACATGGTAGGAGAAAGGTTCATAAATAACTCGAACTAGGAATAAAGGAAGTTATTGGGTTGCATTTCTTGATTAAGAATTGTGAATTCAATGACAAGTTAACACTTACCGGAATATTAATGCAACCATTTGATAGATCAAACGACAGCAACACTGTGCCACGTGCGGCAGCCCCACATTCAATCAATTCCAACTTAACTAACTCCACACAACGTGAAAATTGACAAAAATGTCACTAATATTTGGGGTTGGTGTGAATTGTGAAATAGTCCCTTGAGTATATCCTTGAAAAGTTTTAATGCTTCAAGTTAGTCAAAATTGAACACTTTTCCTCAAATAATTAGCAGATTCAAAGTGTAAAATTTAATGAGGATGGTGATAAAATAAGATTCAAGGGGAATTCACATATGAAAATGCAGTTTTTGTTATTTTTTATTTATCTTTTATGTATGTTGTAATTTTATAAGGTGCAATTTCTGTTATTTTTGGTCTATTTATAGTGTCTGATACAATTTTGGTGTTGAAATTTTTAAGATTATGGGATTTTTATAATATCTCTGGATATTTTTCATAAATAGCGTCAAGTCTTACCATCAGCGTTTGTTAAATAATTGATGGAGACCAGAAAAACTCAAAGAACCAAAATTACTTAAGAGTATACTCAAGGGACTATTTTTAATGTTGACATAAATATACAGGACCATTTGGTTATTTTTCTCTAAACATGCATGTGTGAGAAAATGACGAAAATGGTTCCTATTTTGAGGCAAGTTCAAAATGATCATTTATATAAACTCCTAAGCAGTTTCGGCCATCTAAGTTTGTCGAAAGCGAACACTTTTGATCACCGTAAAGAATTTAACAAATTATGCAGTTAGATGAAATGAAAATTATGAAAAACGTTTGGCCATAAACGCGAAGAAAGTCTTGTCAAATCTCATAAACCGCAATACTAAATGTCATTTTAGAATTGATTTCGATCAATTTAAAAGCAAAAACATGTTAGTGAACTTCTACACAACATGTTATGGTAGCGAATTTAGAATTTCAAGAAGATGGGTACACCATCATAGGCGGATTTAAGGGGCCGGAAGGGTTTATTCGAACCCCCTCGGCAAAAATTTACACTACATATCTAAAATAATATTTTTATTTTTTATGAACATATATAAATTTTGAATCCCCTAAATACAAGATTAGGGATTAGCTTAATGATTTAGGGAGTTCAAAATTTACCTTAAGATTTCAAGTTTAAATCTCAAGCACTACATTTTCCTTTTGTATTAGAAGAGGGAAAAGAAAATTTAAGTTTAGAGATAAAAAAATAATAAAGGAGTGAAAGTGAAACTTGAGTTTAGAAGTAAAATAAACAAAGTGTAGAATTGTATTAATCTCCCTTGAGGAGTGTTTCTCATTAATACATATATATATATAGTGTGTACAATGTGGAATCCTAATACAATAGGGATCTTATTTCTACCATAATTATACATCACTAATAATTACATGAGATATGATGAATATTTAAATAATATTCACTAATACACCCCATCAGTCGGAGCGGGAGGAGGCCGGACGCTTAGACTGAATCTGAAATCGAGGAATATATGTCTAGGTAGTCCTTTAGTGAAGATATCCGCACACTGATAGGAAGATGGCACATGCAATACCTTAACATGTCCTATAGCAACCTTTTCACGAATAAAATGTATATTCATCTCTATGTGCTTGGTTCGCTGATGTTGAACCGGCTTATAAGATAAATATATGGCGGATATGTTATCGCAGTATACCAAAGACGCCTTACGCAAGGGATACTGAAGCTCCAAGAGAAGGTTTCGGAGCCAGCAGATCTCAACAACAACATTTGCAACACCTCTATACTCTACTTCTGCGCTCGAACGGGATAGGGTGGCTTGCCTATTGGCATAACATGAAATGAGATTATCCCCTAAGAACACACAATAGCCGAAGGTGGAGCGTCTCATTTCTGGAAAACCTGCCCAATCTGTATCTGTATAGGACAACAACCGGTCGGTGTAGATCGGTATAGATGCAATCCATAATCAAGTGTGCCCTTAACGTATTGAATGATATGCTTAAGAGCAGTAAAGTGAGGCTCCATGGGGCATGCATAAACAAGCACACCTGCTGAACAACATAAGAAATGTTAGGCCTATTGAAAGTAAGATACTCAGTGCACCTGCAAGACTCCTATAAAGTGTCGGATCGGACACTGGATCACTATCAACATCACTTAGCTTCGATTTAGAGTCGACCGTAGTAGGCATGATCTTGCAATTAGAAATTTTAGCCATGTACACAATCTCCTCCGCATACTTACACTGATATAGAAACATAGTTTCTACAGATCGAGTCACTGATATCCCCAAAAAGTAACTTAATTTTCCTAAGTCAGTCATGGAAAATTTGGTTTTAAGCATTGTAAATAATCTCATTTTTTAAATCATCAGATGAGGCAGTGATCACAATATCATTCACATATAACAATAAATAAGCAATGTCACTACTTCGATGAAAAATAAAGAGAGAATTATCACACTTGTTGCAAACAAACCCAATTTGCATAATGTACTTAGCAAAGCGGTCATACCACGCTCTAGGGCCTGTTTCGAACCATAAAGTGACTTACGAAGATGACATACATAATGAGGGGCTGCAGGATGGACAAAACCTGGTGACTGGTGCATGTAAACAATTTCTTTCAAGTCTCCATGTAAAAATGAATTCTACACATCAAGCTGATGGATCAACCAATGCTTACCCATGGCAATTCTCAGAACTGTGCGAATAGTGACCGGTTTAACAACCAGACTAAATGTCTCACCATAATCAATACCTTTATGCTGGTTAGTACCATTAGCCACAAGTCTCTTATTGTATCACTCTAAGTCACCAATGTCTCTAAATTTGTGATGATATAGCCACATGAATCAGATCACATTCACCCTATCCGGTCTAGGAACCAAATCCCAATTGTGTTGTTTTGTTAAAGCATTAAATTCCTCACTCATGATCGCATTCCAATTAGGGTCTAGTTTGGCTAATTTTGAGTTTTTGGGAATATGGGATATGGTTTGTGTGGATAAGTTAAAATGGACTTTGGGTTTTAACATCTCGTATTGGGCACGGGTTTCCATATGGTGCGTGGGGTAGGGGCAGATTGGGTATTTTGGTGAGGTTGTTGGTCATTGGGATGCGAATCAGTTACGTTGACTGGTGCTCGGCATTTTTGGTGGACGGAGTGAGGGATATCACAGGGGGGTTCGGTAGATGAAGACTGGTTATTTGGGTTTTGTGATTTGGGCAGATCGGGTGGTTGTGGGTTGGTAGATGTAGGTACCGGTGATGGTATGAGGGTTTGGGTGTGGGTTCTAGTGCTGTGTGAGGTTCCGTGATCTGGTACAATTGTGGTGTCGGTTCTGGTGATTAGAGTGTTGGTTGCCGGTGATGACACAATGGTATTCGGCTAGGTGTATCGGTGGGTGGTTGAGGTGACGACGGGATTTGGCGGAGAGACAAATGGCTAATTGTCGGTGGTGGTATGTGCAATTGATGGTGACCGATGATGGTTGGACCAACTGCCGGTGATGGCAGTGGCAGTCGGTAGAGATGATGATATGGGGGTAATGGTAGCAGTATAGTCTGGAGGGTTACCTGACAGACCGCTGGTAGTGGCTGTGGTGAGAGGTGGTGGTGACAGAGTGCTGACTGCTGCCGGAACAATGGTAGCATGACGGAGAGCTTGGTGGACAAGTGGTGATGTGTCCGAATCATCAAGAAATTTGTAATCAGTGACTCAGAATTTTTAAATATTGTCAAACGGGAAAACATACTCAACAAAGGTGATGTGGCGTGAGATTATGATTTTATCGGTGAATATTTCTTAGCACAAGTACCCCTATGGTGCGATGGAAAGTCTAGGAAGGCACACGGAGTAGATCTGGGTGCCAATTTGTGGGGGGGGGGGGCGTGAATGTCAGATTAGGGTAACACAGACAACCAAAAATTCTAAGATGGTCATAGGTAGGGGGCCGACGGTAGAGAATTTCGGTGGGTGTCCTATTTTGAATCGCACGGGTAGGTAAAATATTGAGAATGTGTTCTATCATTTTTAATGCATATACCCAAAAAGTAGGAAGGAGAGACGCATGAAAAAGAAGGGTACGAATCATATTATTAATGGTGCGGAGAATTCTTTCGGCTTTACTATTTTGAGGGGAGGTATGGAGCATGAGAAACGAAAGATCATGCCATTAGCCGCACAAAATTTATGAAATAGGGAATTATTGAACTCATAACCATTATCGTATTGAAATATTTTTATGTCCTTTTCAAATTGCGTTTTAACCAGTGTACCAAATTCAATGAATTTGGAGAACACTTGAGATTTGAGTTTGAGGGGATAGACCCAAAGGAAGTGAGAGAAATCGTCCAAGAATACCAAATAATATTTGTGACCTAAGTTGCTAGTTATGGGAGAAGTCCATAAATCTGCATGAATAATATCAAAAGGAGAGAAAGTAATACTCATAGAAGACTTAAATAGTAGTCTAACGTGTTTCCCTATATGACACGAGAACCAACTATGTAAAAGGTTCCCTTTCTTACATTGGATTAAATTTCAGTTTCTAAGAGAACCAAAAATGTGAGAACGCGGATGACCAAGTCTACTATCCCACATTGAGAGAGATATTGTTGTTAAAACGGTTGGAGGAGTGACGAGGGCAGTTAGAGATGTGGGAGGGGTGACACTGGTACCGGACGTGGATAGGAAATGATAGAGGTCACCCTCACTATTGCACCTCGTAAGGTATTTCCCGGTACGGAGGTTCGTTACAGAAAACCCAAATGGGTCAAAATTAATTAAAACGAAATTATCGGTGGCAAATTTTCTAACAAAGATTAGGTTCTTAATAATGTTCGGGGCATATAGGACGTTTTAATTGAGAAGTGGGGATGCCGGTGGTGGGGTTAGTGTGTGGCAAAATCCTTGAATTAGAATGTTATGACCGTTTCCGACCATAATAGATTGAGGAGTATTTAAATTACGCATTTGAGAAAGATTACTAGAATTGTTGGTGAGGTGAGGTGAGATGTGGCGCCCATATTCATATACCACGCATTATCGGGCTTTCGAGGAGTCAATATGCCGGAAGCCTGGCCCAAACTGGATTAGGGAAGGCCCAGAGTAGAGAAGTGGGCCCTTGGAAATTAGGCCTGGCTTATGTGGGCCATCGGATGGGAACCCAGACTCTTGGGTCGTTGCTGGCCAGAAGGCTGGTGGGCCGGATGGCCTTGGCCCAACAGTATGATCGAGCTGCACTGTTACTGGGACTTGGGCCGCAGCTTCTCGGCTATGTCTGGTGGCCACAACTGTTGGGCTCTGTCTGGGGGCTGTTGGGCTCAAGCTGGAAGCCCAGTTCCCAGCTCGCCCACTGCTGCCAGCGCTGCACCTCTGTCCACATCTATATCCGTGGTGGTTTCCAACCATGGTGGCTGCCGGAGAACGGGTAGGAGAGAGAAAACAATAGGGGGGTTTGGGACGTATACAAGGCGGATATGAGTAGACATATCCATATACAAGGTGTATAACGGCTTAGGGAGGCTGTATACGAATAGTATAGAGTGACAGTGATGGTATATCAGTCGTATATAGAGTGTATATTCGCGTGTATAGGTTGTATACAAGGGGTATACGACCTGTTGGAGAGATAGGGACGAAGGGAGGGTTGTATATCAACAGTATACCGGGGTATACAGGGCTTTTTAGCAGAAGTGGAGGGCTGGGCAGTTGTATATCAGCATATATCAAAGGTATACCGGCGGTATACGGTCGGTTCGGCGCCGAAAAAAAGGGGAATGGGCGGCCGAAATTAGGTTTTGGGCCGAGAAGGATTGTTGGCTTCTGATACCATGTAGAATTGTATTAATATCCCTTGAGGAGTGTTTCTCATTAATACAAATATATATAGTGTGTACAATGTGAAATCTTAATACAATAAGGATCCTATTTCTACCATAATTATACATCAATAATAATTACATGAGATATGATTATTTAAATAATATTGACTAATAGAAAGAAAAAGAAAAACTTATAAGTTGATATGAAAGAAAGGGAATGAAGAAATAAAAGAAAGGAAAGAAAAAAGAACACATCAAAGGGATTCGAACCCTTGGCCAGAGCTAGGACCCACACTCAAATCAGTGCATCACACAATCTCTTTTAATCACGTGTTTCTTCAGATAATATTAGATATATTTAAAAAATTATACATATAATATATCGAGTTTAGTCAGGTGACCATGAATTCACTTGATCCATTTTTTATATATAAATTCGCCCCTGATAATTATCACCAGGATTTGGCCACAAATTCTTATGCATCGCCAAGATTCAGCCACAAATGCTAACGAATTGCCATAATTTACTGTTAACACGAGTCTTGATCAATACCAAATAAGAAATTTTAGTGATCACCAAAACTTTTATTAGAAATTATGATAAATCACTAGAAGTTATCGTAACAACTTTTCGGAGTGTGCTTCCAATTTCTAACGTGAAAGCTATTATTTCAAGACTTTTTATAATAGAATCAAAATTTAAATGATGACATCCAAAAATCCTATTTCTGCACATCACTCCGGCTTATTACCACCTTTGGCCCACTTAAGGGTCCGTAATTACAAGGGCCGCGGGCCCTCTTAGATATCTTGCCCTTTCTAGTTTTCTTTTTCTTCTTACTACATTCTACGTATTTTTTTTTATTAAAATGTAAAATTATCTTTCATTGGAGAGAGGATTATTTCAGTCGTTTCCTTTTTCCTATTTTGGAGTGAGTTGACTCCGAATTTGGAATGAGAAATATAGAAAATGAAGCATTTTTTTTTGTTGATATTACATCTTTTATGCACTGAAACTGTAAAAGAATTATTCCTATTACATTATCATCAGAAAGATAACTACATTTAATTGTTGATAATAAGTGGACTTCGTAATTACTATTACTACCTATATAGAAGGGAGAGTTGAGCTCCCTGCTTTACCTAGAGTTAGGGGTATTTTCAATTTTCCAGTAATATTTTGCATATGCTAAATTGTACAGCCATGTTCTTGGATTGTACTTTGCCTGAAATTTCCATAAAACCCAGCTCTGTTTAAGAATTACCAGACCTGTCCTTAGAGTTAACCAGCTGCTTTAGGGGTAATTTAGACATTTTCGTCTTTTTATGTGCTGCAGCCATTTGTCTCTCATGAATAAAAGATGAAACATCTGATGTAACTGCTTAAAATGGGCACATGCAAAATTTTATTCTAAAAATTAGTTGTAGAAGTTAGGTTTTAAATTTATTTTGTGGCTATACTTGCTTTCTTGTGCTTTTGTATTTTGATGATCTTTTGGTATTTCCATCAGAAGGTGTGTCAAAATTAAGATTTAAATAATGAAGCTTTACAAAGCATTAAGTTCCACGACTCAATGGGAAGATTAGATGACTGTATTGGTTCTATGAAGGAGGTGGTGTTTGACTTCTTTTGTAGTATGCCTTTTGCTGATTCTAGCTGATATACTAGACTCGACCGTAGTTCTTTTGAAACAATTTGTCGATTGACAGAGTAAATAACAGTTTCTTGAATGTTGAAAGTGCAAGAAAAAATCTTGAACAATGTGTTATTATTTTCTACTATTGTTTGGTCATCCTTCATACCAGATAATGTTCTTCATTTCTTGTGTGAATGAAGTTCTTAACCCTCCCCGCACGCCCAGATTTTGTTACTTGATGTGGATATCGGATATGGAATGGGAACATGGACTCCTTATATGAACTTGACAATACTCACCTTACAAACTAGCTTTTAGGATTGAGTTAGGCCCAAAATATTAGAGTCAGACCCATTTCAATTATTTGTTCACCGATGTTAGGCGCCAAATTATATTATTCACGCTCCAGTTAACAAGGTCTGGGCGTATAGGGAGTGTTAAGAGTCTCACATCCGATATAGAATGGGAACATTGACTCCTTATATGGACTTGGACAATCCTCACCCTACAAACTAGCTTTTGGGTTTGAGTTAGGCCCAAAATCTATTCTTTACAATTTCTCGTGTGAATGAAGTTCATCTATGAGCCTGCTGTGTGGTTTACATCTGCTTTATTTTGTTAGCTATGCTTGATGGTGAGTTGATCTTCAATCTCTGGTCGTGAAAAGTTAGAAAATACAATGATCGTTTCTCTTTGTTAGTTTCTTGAAAGGCAAATGAACTGACTTTCGCGCATGTTAGCTTCAATCATCCCTGGTGATCCAACAAAGAAAGAAAAGCATTCCTACTATTTGACTACTTCAAACGAGTATTTCTTCTATAAGCAGAGCTGATTTCTCGGTGGTTGTTAAAAGAAAGTTGAAGCCACGCGGAGCTGCTGAATTTTTATACTTCTATGGAGAGTTTGCAAAAATTGCAGTCGAATACGTGGATTTTCTTCTGGAGCACCAAAGAGGCATAATTGAGAAACACAGTATGAGTTAGCAAAGCAAATCAATAACCGAGAAAGAGCAGCACAATTATTCACTAAAACCCAGAGCATAGCACCGGAAAAGAGAGAATCGATGAATACAGTGTTAAAGTATACTTATGTATATATTGATTATTGGATTAGATGTTCTCGGATTGAACATGTTCTCGGGTTGCACAGCCCACCTGTGGCCAGTCTCCTTTGTCCAATTATGTCATGTAATGTTTTAGTGTAATTAGTATTGTACACTTACCATAATTGTATAGTTAGTCTCCAAATAGAATAAGATTTTAACAATAGAATAGGAATAGAATTTACCTATTATGAAAATATGTAAATTATATATATTCTCTTTCAATTAATAAAAAAAATCAAGGGATTATTTCTTTCGTAGTATTAAGAGTCTAGGTTAATATTTTCTCCCAAATTTTTCCGTCCAAACAGCCGATTCCGAGCTCCCTTCCTCAGTTTCCGTGCCCGAAAATTATTTTTCTCTTCTCAATTTTTCTCCTAAATCCATACTTCACGTCTTGCGTTGCTATTATGGCTAAGAACATGTTTCACTCTGCCCTTACTGTTTCTAATATCAAGAATCACATCCCTATCATTCTTGAAATAGAAAACGTCTAATACGCGACGTGGGCCGAACTATTCAAAGTGCATGCACGCTCGCATCAAGTCATATTATCCCCGCGGCTCCTACGGATATGGAGGTTCCCAAACCAGAGGATGATCCTAAGTTATGGACGACCCTTGATGCTATTGTTCTTCAGTGGATTTACTCCACTATTTCTACCAACCTCTTGCAAACGATTATCGAACCCGACGCTACGGCGATAGAGGCATGGAATAGAGTACGTGATATATTCCAAGATAATCAGAATTCTCGTGTTGTTACCCTTGAGAAGGAATTTTCCCACGTCCATATGGAAAATTTCCCAAACGTTTCAGCATATTACAAAAGGTTAAAGGAATTGGTGAACCAACTCCGCAACGTTGGCGCGCCTGTTTCGAATGATCGTTTGGTCCTACAAATGGTTTCAGGCCTCTCTGAGGCCTATAGTGGTATTGGCACACTTCTTCGTTAGAGCAGCCCTCTTCCGCAATTTTATCAGGCACGTTCTATCGCTCGAAGAAGCAGGCTTGGCCAAAAAGGCTGCTACCGGTGCTAGTCCCATAGTCATGATGACGTCCTCCACAATCTCTCCGGGTTTTATTAATAATTCGGGCCAAAACCATATTCATGGTGGTGGCAAGAATACTCAGAAAATAATGACAAAAACCGCGGGGGCAAATGCGGCGGTTCCGGTGGTGGTGATAGAAAAAATACCGGCAGTGAGCCCCGACCAGTCAGCAGTGGGCCCATCCCCATTAGTCCCAGACGTGGGCCCCATGACAATGGGGCTGGGGCAATGGGTCGTGGCCTAACAGTGCATATTTTCCAGGTTACACGTCCATTGGCCAGTGGGTTGTTCAGCAACAATTCAGGCCCACGTATCCACCAGGCCCAGTTCCAGTCCAGCATTCCAGTGGGGTGCCGGGTCAGCTGGGAGGAAGGCATGGGCCCCACTAGGCCCATTACACAACGGGCCCCACTCCTATCGACATTGAGGCCGCGATGCACACACTTGAAATAAATCTCTCGAACCCAAATTGGTACATGGACACCGGCGCCACTACTCATATGACGTCTAACCCAGGTACTCTCTCGTTTTATTCCAATTTGAGCAATAATCGTGGTATAATTGTTGGTAATGGTAGTTCAATTCCAATTCGTGGTTACAGTCATAAAACTTTGTCTCCCCCCATCCACCCCTTATTTTGAAAAATACCCTTCATGCCTCTCAATTGATAAAAAATTTAGTGTATGTCCGTAAATTCACCACTGATAATTCCATTTATGTTGAATTTGTTTTGTTTGGGTTTTCTGTGAAGAATTTCAAGACGGGGAGTCCTCTCATGAGGTGTGATTGTAGGGGAGTTCTTTATCCTATCACGCCATATTCCGGTCTTTCGAGTCAAGCCTTACCGTCAGCTTTTGCCCCTTCCTTGTGGCATGATCGTCTCGGCCATCCGGGGGCGTCTATTTTGTCTTCCTTAAAGAAAAATAGTTTTATTTCTTGTCAGGGTACGCGTATTACTCTGAATTGTCAATCTTGTTCTTTAGGAAAAATTGTTAAGTTGCCATTTAAAGACTTTAATTCTCATACTTTAATGTCATTTGATATTATTCATAGCGATTTATGGACGTCCCCTGTTCTTAGTTCGTTGGGTCATCGATATTATGTTCTTTTCTTGGATGATTATTCTAAATTTTAATGGACTTTTCCGATAGCGAAAAAATCTCAAGTTTTTTCCACTTCTTAAAATTTAGAGCATTCATTGAAAACAAATTTGAATGGGAAATAAAGAATATTCAATGTGACAATGGCAAAAAATATGATAATGGGGTCTTTCGGGAATTTTGTGCTACTAATGGAATAAATTTTTATTTTTCTTGCCCACATACGTCTTCACAAAATGGGAAAGCCGAACGCAAAATTCGTACCATTAATAACATTGTCCGAACTTTATTGATTTATGCTTCCGTACCCCATTCGTTTTGGCATCGTGCTTTATTAATGGCTACATATCTTCTTAACATTCTTCCTTCCAAAGGTTTGACATATTTGTCCCCTCTTCAAATTTTATATAATAAGACTCCTTCGTATTCACATCTTAGGGTTTTTTAGTGCTTGTGTTATCCACTCTTTTCATCCACCACAATTAACAAACTTTAGGCCTGGTCTACCCCTTGTGTGTTTTTGGGTTATCCGTCGAATCATCGCGGTTATAAATATTTTGATTTATCCTCTAATAAAATCATCATTAGTTGCCACGTAATATTTAATGAATCCCAATTTCTGTTTGCTAAGGTAAATAGTTACATGCCTAGTTCGTATAATTTTTTGAATGATGATATATCCCCGTATATTATTCATAATTTTTCGGATGTGTCCCGTAACCCAAATTCTCCAGTGGGCCCACTTCCCGCTGGCCCCACAGTTCCAGCCACAATTCCCTTAACTGGACCAGTGATGGAAAGCGGGCCGCTTCACGCCCGAACGCCACTTTGTTCCAAAGAATGATATCCGATCCCACCGGCACCGCATTCCAGTGTTGGGCCAGCATGCCCACTGCCTACTGGCCAGTCCGTCATGTATCCCAATATTTCCCAAAATCTGCCTAGTTCTCCCCCGAGTCAAAGGCCAGTCACTCATAGTCAACGGGGTATTTTTAAACCAAAAATATATTTTAATTTAAATTCTAATGTTATTAAATCACCCTTACCCCGTAATCCTATGTCTGCTTTAAATTGCCCGAATTGGAAAATTGTCACGATCGATGAATATAATGCTCTTATTGATAATAAGACGTGAGAGTTGGTACCCCGTCCATCTGGTGTTAATATTATTCGGTCTATGTGGATCTTTGCTCATAAGGATAATTCTGACAGTTCGTTTGCGATGCATAAGGCTCGTCTTGTAGGTGATGGTAAAACTCAGCAGGTTGGTGTGGATTGTGGTGAGACTTTTAGTCCGGTGGTCAAGCCGGCTACCATTCGCACTGTGCTTAGCTTGACTCTTTCGAAAGCATGGCCCATTTATCAATTGGATGTGAAGAATGCATTCTTACATGGTGATCTCAAGGATACAGTTTATATGCATCAGCCCTTGGGATTTAGGGATTCCGCATATCCTCATCATATCTGTTTGTTGAAAAAGTCCTTATATGGGCTTAAGCAGTCTCCACGGGCATGTTATAAGAGGTTTGCCGACTATGTTTCGACTATTGGGTTCACTTATAGCAGATCGGATAATTCATTGTTCATATATCATCGTAGTTCTTCTTTGGCTTATATACTATTGTATGTGGATGATATTATCTTAATTGTCTCTTCGAATGCATTACGCTAGTCTATCATGACAATGCTCAGGTCTGAGTTTGCTATGAAAGACTTGGGGCCTTTGAGTTACTTTTTAGGGATTGATGTCACTCGTCATGCAGGTGGGTTGTTCTTATCCTAGAGGAAGTATGCAACTGAGATCATCAAGAGGACTGAGATGTCATTCTATAAGTCCACTACCACTCCGGTTGATACTAAACCCAAGTTGGGTGCTGCGGCTAGCTCACCTTATGAGGATCCGACCCGTTATCGCAATCTTACAGGGGCCCTTCAGTAACTTACATTCACGAGACCAGATATTACGTATGACGTACAACATGTGTGTTTGTTTATGCATGATCCCAGAGTTGAGCACATGAATGCGCTCAAACGCATTATTCGATACATCCAGGGGACACTTGACTATGGCTTACATTTATATCCTTCATCGACGTCTACACTTGTCTTGTGTACAGATGTTGATTGGAGTGACTGTCCAGATACCAGACGGTCTACGTCTGGCTATTGTATGTTTCTTGGTAATAACTTGGTCTCATGGTCCGCAAAGCGTCAGTCGACTTTATCACGCTCAAGAGCAGAGGTCGAGTATCGAGGGATATCCAATGTGGTCTCTGAATCCTGTTGGTTACGTAATCTTCTTTTAGAACTCCATTATCATATTCAGAAAGCTACCTTAGTTTATTGTGATAATGTTAGTGCCATCTACATTTCTGATAATCCGGTTCAGCACCAGCACACTAAACATATCGAGATGGACATTCACTTTGTTCGAGAAAAAGTAGCTCGTGGACAGGTACGCGTCTGTCATGTCCCTTCCAGGTATCAAATTGCAGACATCTTTACAAAGGGTCTTCCCTCGGTCCTTTTTGAAGATTTTAGGGACAGTCTCAGCGTTCGAAGACAGTCCGCTATGACTGCGGGAGTGTATTAAATATACATAAGTATACACACTTATGTATATATTGATTCTCGGATTAGATGTTCTCGGGTTGCACATGTTCTCAAGTTGCACAGTCCACCCGTGGGCAGTTCCTTTGTACAATTATGTCATGTAATGTTTTAGTGTAATTAGTATTGTACACTTACCATAATTGTATAGTTAGTCTCCAAATAGAATAAGGTTTTAGGAATAGGATTTTCCTATTATGAAAATATGTAAATTGTATATATTCTCTTTCAATTAATTAAAATAATCAAGAGATTATTTCTTTTATACATGTATAATAATCCCTTCTGATGTTGAAATTTGAGTTTGATTATAAGTCGTTTTGCTCGATTATTATTACTTTCTTGGCTTTTCTTCTTAGTGTCTTAGTATCTCTGGCCATTAGCTGTTACTATTTTATTTCTAGATTTCTCCATTTGCTCTTTGGTTTTAGCATTTGTTAAACCTATGAGTTTTGCTGAGTTTGTTTATATACAGTGTTGTGCTATATATGTGGGTTTTGAAGTACACATGTAGTACCAGTATATGGCTGAAGCAAGAAAGTGTACTGTTTGGTGATCTGTTAAAGCTTAATGGAAAAGAGATTTGAGCTTTACGAATCTTTCATATTATTCTAAAGTTCGGTATTAACTTTTGGTATAACTATATGTTGAATCTCTTTTCTCCAGCCGAGTGGAAAATATGGTATTGAATGAGATTTCGTTTATCTTGCCAACAAAATTGGTTTACTGAAGGAGATAAATGAAGGGCTTATTCATGACTATGCATTTCAAAAATGATTCATAACACATTCCACCATCATATTACATCAAGGAATAAATTGTGAGGGTGATTAAGAAGTTCTTGAACTACAAGTAACGGCTAACCTCAATTTTGAAAAACAATTTGCTTTCACTGTTAAAATGAAGTGTAAAAATTAGTTTAAATTACTTTACATAGCTGAAAACTAAAAAATGCCATATAAAGTGGTGGAACCACAATTATAGAAGTGCTTATGTAAAAAGGTAGTGGAGTAAATAAAATGCATGAGGCCCTTTGTATCATTATTTTCTTCTATATAAATTGTAATTAGTCATAGCAGATCATTTCCTCGTGATTACACCATCTCTCTTTATACCCTTAATACATTTTCACTGTGAAACTACTACAAACTTCAACCATTAAGACTTGAGATATTCTTGCTTTTCAATCACTGTGAATGTCAATGAAGTTTTGGGTACAACAACTTGGAGAAAGAAAGAGGCTTATATTTAGGTGTGTGGTTGTTGACAATTGCTTACTGCGTTGGCTGATAAAATTAGGTGTATGTCAGTATGGATCTTGCGGTTTATTATAAATAAATGTCTTCAGTGTATATATGTTTCAGCTTGATTAGGTACAAAGCTTTTAAATTCGCTTTGAGCAAACTAATGGCTTGGTGCGTGTTAGAATAGAAATAGGAATATGATTTGTATATAGTATCTTACATGAAAAAGAATTGAGATGTAATATCTATAAATATGGCTCAATATAATAATGTAGATACACAATTTAATAATATTTTTTTATCCCATAATCTCTCACATGGTATCAGAGCATTAGTGAAGAAATATCCATAGTGCAATATTCCAGCGAAGTACCCTATTTTCCGGCAAAACACACCACTGCACGAGATTCCGATCACTTTCCAGTGTGATGTGCATATACCAGTACCACCAACAGGATCGGAATCCTCGTGCGACCCTACCCTAAAATTTTTACCGTCGTTGGGTCCCACACGCGCCACTCAAAGCCACTGGTCGCCACGCATTGGCGAGTACGATGATTTATGGCCACTTTTTCCGGCAGATTTTTTCCCAGTTGGCTCGTCTCTCCATTCCGAGTCTATCCATCCAAATCATATTCTAACACTAGACAAACTAGACACCATCTTTTGTAGCTTGAATAGACTCGGATGTCCCAATCGTTTATGGATTAAGTCTGGAGGATCTGTAATGGAGCATGCTATGGAGGAGTTAGGAGAGGTGAGATAGTAGAGACCTTGTGATTCATATCCTGCACCAATCACATGTCCCGTACTGCGGTCCTGCATAACAAAAGAATCATCAAGAAATATTATTGCACAATATTATACCCTTTTAAGTTATCATCATCTCATTATGCCTTTGTATCATCATTATCCTCTGTCCCATTCCTAAGTCTATAGGTGAAGTCCTTTATCATCTCGGATGGCGACAAACTATGATTGACGAGATGTCTGCTTTACACACGAGTGGTACTTGGAAGCTTGTTCATCTCCCTTCAGGTAAATCTACTGTTGATTGTTGTTGGGTTCATGTAGTCAAAGTTGATTTGGACGGCCAAGTTGATCGGCTTAAAGCTCGCCTTGCTGCGAATGGGTATACATATATATATTTGGGCTTGATTATAGTGATACTTTCTCTTCCGTGGCTAAAATAGCATTTGTTCATCTTTTTCTATCCATGGTTGTTGTCCGCCATTAGCCTCTTTATCAGTTAAACATTAAGAATGCTTTCCTCCACGGTGATCTTGAGGATGAAGTTTATATGGAGCAATCACCCGGTTTATTACTCAGTAGGAGTCTAATCTGGTGTGTCGATTGCATCGGTCACTTTATGATCTAAAATAGTCTCCTCGAGCCTGTTTTGGTAAATTCAGCACAGTAATTCAGGAGTTTGGTATAGTGAAGCAGATCATTCTGTGTTTTATCGACATTTTGCTTCAGATATGAGTATTTGTTTGGGCTTTATGTTGACGATATCGTTATTACTACCAATGATAAAGATGGTATCACTAATTTAAAGCAATATCTCTTTCAGCATTTGCAGACTAAGGATCTCGACAAACTAAAGTATTTTCTAGATATTGAGGTTGTCCAATCCACGTCAGGTATTGTTATTTCGCCATGCAAGTATTTCATAGACATTCTTGAGGATACCGAAATAATGAGATGTAAACCCATTTACACTCCTATGGATTCGAATGCTAAACTCTTTCCAGGACAGGGGGAGCCACTCAATGATCCTGGAAGATATAGGTGGTTGG
Organism: Anisodus tanguticus; assembly: GCA_034509755.1. Lineage (NCBI taxonomy): Eukaryota > Viridiplantae > Streptophyta > Magnoliopsida > Solanales > Solanaceae > Anisodus > Anisodus tanguticus. The sequence continues at coordinate 31,057,046 of CM067548.1, forward strand.
TTGGTAAGTTGAATTATCTCACAGTGACTAGACCTGACATTTCATTTCATGTGAGTGTTGTAAGTTAATTTATGGATTCTCTCTGTGATAGTTATTGTGATGCAGTTATCCACATTCTGCAATATATTAAGTCAGTCCCAGGTAAAGGACTGACTGTTTTTTGAAAATTGAGACAATGAGCAGATTGTTGGATATATAGACGCTGATTATGCAGGATCACCTTCTGATAGACGTTCTACATTCACATATTGTGTGTTAATATGAGGTAATTTGGTGTCCTGGAAGAGTAAGAAACAGAGTGTCGTTGCTCGATCTAGTGCTGAATCAGAATATCGAGCAATGACTGTAGCAACTTGTGAGCTAGTTTGGATTAAGCAGTTGCTTAGAGAACAAAAATTTGGAGAAATCAGTCAAATTGAACTTGTGTGTGATAACAAAAGGACCCTTCATATCGCATCAAATCCGGTATTTCATGAGAGGACTAAGCACATTGAGATTGACTGTCACTTTGTCAGAAAAAAGATACTCTCCGGAGATATTGTTACTAAATTTGTAAAGTCGAGTGATCAGCTTGCAGATATTTTCACCAAGTCACTCAGTTGTCCTCGTATTAGATACATCTATAACAAGTTCGGTACATATGACTTGTATGCACCAGTTTGAGGGTGAGTGTTAGAATAAGAATAGGAATAAGAATATGATTTGTATATAGTATCCTACATGGAAAAAGATTGAGATGTAATATCTATAAATAGGGCTCAATGTAATAATGTAGATACACAATTTAATAATATATTTTTCTCCCATAATCTCTCACAATGTCCGTTGTAGATAGTTATTGAAAGAAATAATCCCTTGATTATTTTCATTAATTGAAAGACTATTTATACAAGTTACATATTTCCATAATAGGAGAATCCTATTCCTAGTCTACTCCTAAAACCTTATTCTATTTGGATACTAAATATACATTTATGGTAATACAATTATTATGGTAAGTGTACAATACTAATTACATTACAATATTACCTAAACTATGAGACTAAATATTACCTAAATATATACTCTATATAAGGTAATTTGGATGAGAGAATCCGAGACAATAGACACATGTATATTGTGTGTATATTGTGTATATTTAACACACACCCGCAGTCATAGCGAGCGGTCTTCGAATGCTGAGACTGTCCCTAAAATCTTCAAAAAGGACCAAGGGAAGACCTTTTGTAAAGATGTCGGCAATTTGATATCTCGACGGGACATGGCATACGCGAACTTGACTACGAGCAACCTTTTCACGGACAAAGTGAATGTCCATTTCGATATGCTTAGTGCGTTGGAGCTGAACCGGATTACCAGAAAGGTAGATGGCATTAATATTATCGCAATACACTAAGATTGCCTTCTGGATGGGACAATGAAGCTCCAAAAGCAAATTTCGTAACCAACATGATTCCGAGACCACGTTAGCTACCCCTCGATATTCAGCCTCGGCACTTGAGCGAGATAGAGTCGACTGACGCTTCGCAGACCATGAGACCAAGTTGTTGCCAAGGAACATACAATAGCCAGACGTAAACCGCCTGGTGTCTGGACAGCCACCCCAATCAGCATCCGTATACGAGACAAGTGTGGATGTCGAGGAAGGATATAAATGCAAACCATAGTCCAGTGTACCCTGAATATACCGAATGATGCGTTTGAGTGCATTCATGTGCTCAATTTTGGGATCATGTATGAACAAACACACCTGCTGGACAGCATATGTAATATCCGGTCTCGTAAAAGTAAGATACCGAAGAGCCCCTACAAGACTGCGATAGCGGGTCGGGTCCTCGTAGGGTACGCCAGCTGCGGCACTAAGCTTGGGATTCGTATCAACTAGAGTGGAAGTGGACTTACAGGATTACATCCCAGCCCTCTCGATGATCTCAGCTGCATACTTTCGTTGAGAAAAGAACAACCTATCGGAATGACGAATGACGGCAATCCCCAAAAAGTAACTCAAGGGCCCTAAGTCTTTCATAGCAAACTCAGAGCTGAGCATAGTCATGATAGACTGGCGTAAGTCATCGAAAGAGGCACTCAAAATGATATCATCCACATACAACAGAATGTAGGCCAAGGACGAACCACGGTGGTAGATGAACAAGGAATTATCTAACCTATTGTGAGTGAACCCAATAGTCGAAACATAGTCAGCAAACCTTATATACCAGGCCCGGGGAGACTGCTGAAGCACATATAAGAACTTCTTCAATAAACAGACATGAAGAGGATGTTTGGGATCCCTGAATCCCAAAGGTTGATGCATATAGACTGTTTCCTTGAGATCCACATATAGGAAAGCATTCTTTACATCTAACTTATGAATAGGCCATGCCTTCGAAAGAGCCAAGCTTAGCACCGTGTGAATGGAAGTCGGCTTGACCAGCGGACTAAATGTCTCACCACAATCTATACCAACCTGCTGAGTCTTACCATCACCCATAAGTCGCGCCTTATGTCGAGCAAATGACCCATTTGAATTCTCCTTATGAGCAAAAAACCACATAGACCGAATAATATTAATACCAGATGGACGGGGCACCAACTCCCACGTCTTATTATCAATAGGAGCATTATATTCATCGGTCATAGCAATTTTCTAATTCGGGTCATTTAAGGCAGACACAGGATTACGGGGTAAGGGGGATTTAGGGACATTAGAATATAAATTAAAATGTCTTTTAGGTGTAAAAAATTCCCGTTGACTACGGGTGACTGGTCCATGACTTGGGGCAGAGGCGGGGGGATTTTGGGAATTTACGGGACTCGGGACGGACTGGCCAGCAGGCAGTGGGCCTGCTGGCCCAGAACGAGAACTGGGCCACTACTGGACCCAAAAATAGTGCCTGGAAGTGGGCCGGCGGGCGAATGGAAGGCCCGATTCTTTGGACCCGAAGTGAAGATGACACGGTGTGGGGAGTACCAGCGGGCAATGGGCCCGCTGGAGAATTTTGGGTGCGGGATGCGTTCGAAAAATGGTGAATAATATACGGGGATATACTATCATCCAAAAAATTATACGAACTAGGCACGGGAGTATGAGCTTTAGCGAATGGAAATTGAGTTTCATCAAAAATTACATGGCGATTAATGATGATTTTATTGGAGGATAAATTAAAGCATTTGTAACCCCGATGATTAGACGGAAAACCCAAAAATACACACGGAGTAGACCGGGCCTGAAGTTTGTTAATTGTGGTGGATGGAAATAACAGATAACATAAACACCCAAAAACCCGAAGATGAGAATAAGAAGGAGTTTTATTATATAAAATTTGTAGTGGCGAAAATATGCCAGACCTTTGGAAGGAATTATGTTAAGGAGATATGTAGTCATTTGAAGAGCTTGATGCCAAAAATATGGGGATACGGAAGCATGAATTAATAGAGTGCGGATAATGTTATTTATGGAACGAATTTTGCGTTCGGCTTTCCCATTTTGTGAAGATGTATGAGGACAAGAAAAATGAAAATTTATCCCATTATTAGCACAGAATTCCCGAAATACCCCATCGTCATATTATTTGCCATTATCACACTGAATATTTTTTATTTCTCGGTCGAATTGGGTTCTGATGAATGCTCTAAATTTTAGGAAGACGGAAAATACTTGAGATTTTTTCGCTATCGGAAATGTCCGTAAAAACTTAGAATAATCATCCAAAAAGAGAACATAATACCGATGACCCACAGAACTAAGAACATGAGACGTCCATAAGTCGCTATGAATAATATCAAATGGAATTAAAGTATGAGATTTGAAGTCTACAAACGACAACTTAACAATTTTTCCTAAAGAACAAAATTGATAATTTTGAGTACGACTCGTACCCTTACATGAAATAAAACTATTTTAATCTAAAGATGACAAAATAGAGGACCCCGGATGACCAAGATGAGCATGCCACAAGGAAGGAGAAATTGCTACAAAAGCTGACGGCAGGGTTTGACTCGATAGACCGGAACTGGGTGTGATATGATAAAGATCTCCCCTATTATCACACCTCATGAGAGGACTCCCAGTCTTGAAATCCTTCACAGAGAAACCAAATGGATCAAATTCAATAGAAACAGAATTGTCAGTAGTGAATTTACGGACATACACTAAATTTTTAATCAATTTGGGGGCATGAATGGCATTTTTCAAAATAAGGGGTGGATGGGGGGGAGACAACATTTTATGACCATAACCACGAATTTGAATAAAATTACCATTACCAACAATTATACTACGGGGGTTGCTCAAATTGAAATAAGACGAGAGCGTACCTGAATCGGATGCCATGTGGGTAGTGGCCCCGGTGTCCATATACCAATTTTGGTCGGTGGATTTAAACCAAGCGTGTGCATTGCTGCTTCGATATCGGTAGGTGTGGGTGCCGCTGCGTGATGGGCTTGCGGGGGCCGAGGCCAAGCACCCTTGCTTGCGGTCTCGGCCCAGACTATTGCTGGCCGTAACTGAACCAGCTGAATTGGGCTGGCCACCGCTTCGTTGGGCCGGCCTTGTTGTTGGGGTGCGGTTCGTTGTCGGGCCGGCTACCGCCACCGGGAGGTAAGGCGGGCCGGGCCCAATCTGCTGTTGTGGGACCCACTGCCACTGCATAGGGGCCTACTGTAGGTGTAACGCCCCATATTTTCGGGTAGCGGTTGAACTCGTAACGTAGGTGAGTAGACCCGGACCCGGAAATATTTTCGTTGTACTTGTGAATATTAATAAGAGGATTAGTATATAAAGGGCGTGATTCCGAAATAATTTTGGGATTTAGTAAGAGTGACGACAGAGTTGAAAAAAAATTGTGTGTCCCCGAAGTGAGTATAGACTGATATTTTTATTACGGGAAGTAGGATATTGACATATGAGGATTTTAGTAATCGTCGGGATTTAAATAATTGGAGATCGGAGGTTTAATTGTGTGTATAATTAATTAATTGTGGGATTAATTAATTAGGAAGGGGACAAATTATAGTGGGAGTTGGTAAGAGGGAGTTTAATAAACGATTTGGGGGGACCAAGCCCCAAACCAAATCGACCGTCCGATGCCTTCTCTTCTCCATTTTTTTTCTTTCTCTTTTCATTTCTCCAACTCCTCTCTTCTCTATAATGAACAACAATGGATCCTTCAGAGTTCTCTTCATCTCTACCAAACTCCTTCACCAAATTCATTTCTAGCAACAAGAGTAAGCTCAGTTGATGGTTTTCCGAAATTTCGACCAAAAATTGGGGATTTTCGGGAGCTTCCATATAACCAAAACGAGGGAGAATTCAAGGTGTTCTAGGCTTTGATTCCAGTAGAATCGAAGCTAAGAACAAGCTTAGAAACTCAGGAGCTTTACAAGAACCTTGAATGCGAAAGGATTCTGGCGCAAATCGATTTTTGGTTCTATTTTCGGTTGTCGGAATCCGGCGAAAGCGCAAGGCTTTCCGGCGATTCTCGTCCTTGCGTCTAACGAGAGAGGTAATCTTCTTTATTCTCTAAGTTTGTACAAGTTTTGGACTTGATTCTTGCTATTAGTTCTTAAGACGATTGTCGAAAATGCGAATTTGGGTTGGGTGTTGTCGGGATTTGTCGTTCTTCGAGAGTTCTTGGGTTTGCATGTGAAATTGTGGTATCTTGTTTCGAAGATTTTAGTAGTATAAGAAGGAGGATTAAGAGAGTTGGATGTTTCACTACTTACATAGATTTCGATATAGGAGGAATATAGGTTCTACGCGGTTAAGGTGTTCGTTAGAATATCCCTAAGAATCTGTTTTTAATATGTTGTGTCGATTATGATTTAAATCATCTGTATGATGTAGATAAGCATTCATAAGGGCTTACAAGGACCCGCGGAACTTAGATAAATTCGACAACAAGGTTGAAGTTCTAAAACGAGGCGTACGCTAATATTAAGTCGATTAATTCGTCTAAGAGGTATGTGAAACCCTTACTTCTTTCTTTTGGCATGCTTTAATGAAAGTACGGCGGACGTACTTAATTCTTATATAGTTTAATTCCTAAAGAGGATTGTTATGAGAAGTGCCTATGATTCTTCTTAAGAAAGAGTTTATTATGACATTATTGTAATGATTGTATGGAGAGTCAAATGATGATTTTTACTTGCATGGCACTCATGATATCTACTCGTGCTAAGTGTTACTACTTCACCTCACCGAGTCCCAGGCCGGGTTACGACTCGTGCACAGTCTTGCATTGTTCACCGAGACCCTCACTAGGGGGGCGGGTTACGTAGGATGGATCCATATATGAGATATGACTTTACCGAGTCCCAGGATGGGCCGGGTTATGATATGAATCCACCGAGTCCCGCACTAGTGGGCCGAGTTACGTTACAGATGTATATATATGTATGTGGACAGACACTCATGTTTTCTGGACTTGACTCTCATTTTTATAAGGCACAGCTGACTTTTATGGTTTATGGCACAGTTGGATTTGAATCCTGATTTTTATACTGATCTCATATTTCTGTTGGCTACTTATGATCTCTTTTATAGCTTCATGTTTTACATGCTCAGTACATTATTTCGTGCGACCCCCCTTTCTCGGGGGGTCGCGTTTCATGCCCGCAGTACATGCTCTCGGTTTGGTGAACCTCGGGACTAGGTTCCTACTCGGCGGAGTTGGAAAGCTCCTTTGATCCGAGTTTTGTCATGTTGGTACCGAATCTCTTTAGAGCTTCGTTTGTATTTAGGGGCACGACGGGGCCCCGTCCCGTCATATGTCGTTCTTCTTCTTATAGAGGTCCGTAGACAGTGGTGGGTTGTACGTATGTAAGGGTTATGACTCTGTTTGGGTCAATCATGTTATTGTATTCTGTGCTGGGGTGTTCCCATGTTTATACGCTACTATCTGGTGGCAGCCTTGTCGGCTTGCTTGTTATTTTATATTGGCTAATTGTGACTCCTCAGGAGACAGGTGCATTCGGGGGTAAAGGCAGCCTTGTCGGCTTGCCTACCTTGGCATATGTTGTTATTGCGACGTTATGCTGCCGAATTTTAGACTCATTAAGGGTTAGTTGAATTATGTGTGACAGGTTAGTATAATGACGTCATTAGGGCGGTTAGTCGCGGCCCGTCGGGTCGGGTCGTGACAAAAGTGGTATCAGAGCAGTTAGTCCTCGGAATGTCTACGAGGCCGTGTCTAGTAGAGTCTTGCGTATGAGTATTTTGTGCACCATACTTATACGCAGGAGGCTGCCGGACATTTAGGATTGGTTTCTATTCTTCTTACTCTAAGATCGTGCGATAGAGCTATGCTATTAGGTTATTCCCTCTCTGACGTATTAATGTGTTACAACTATGCCTCCAAAGAAAGCGATAGCCGCTAGAAGGGCAATACGAATTCGAGGTTATGAGAACCTACCTTACTCGTATACGGGAAGAAATAATGTAAGTTTACATGGAATATTTGAGACTCTTAGCATATTAGATAATCGTTGAGACCTTAGATATACAAGGCCTTCTTGAGTAAAATATTTTATGTTTGATCTGGGTTATAGTACATGGTATGTGTGAAGTCTATTAGTTGTGATGACTCATTGATATGCTTATGTTATATGAAAAGGAATATGAGATATGCCAAAAAGCGGAGTCGCTCCGTTGTACATATACAGTTTGTTGTCTCTGGAGCAGGTTGTCTGGATAAGTCCTTGAAATTAGTTCAGTAGGTAGTTGATAGTCATTAACGGGTTTGGATAACTTGTGGATGGGGCTTAGGAGTAGATGGTCCTCTACATGTTGTAATGTTACCCTGTTTAAGTTGATGTGTTCCAGCTTTTCTTATGAGTTATGCTATCTATGTTATGTATAAATGTATTATTCTGTCTTGGTCATACTTCTTATGGTGGTCTGTGAATGTCCCTGTACAGTATGTGGGTTGAGTATAAATCACTTGTGTTAGGACCTATCTTCGCCAATTTTGCTCAGTGGGACTACCCCTAAACAGTTAATTAGACGTGTCTAGATATCTTTTATGTTTGATTAAAATTTCCCCCGTAATTGTCTCCCGTGTATCATAATGAAGAATGCAAAATGTTCTAATAACCCAAGCCTGCGTTTTGTCTCTTAAATAGGGAATAGATTCGTATGCTAAACATGTTGTCAATAGTTGCTTAAGGGAGTGGAAAATTGAGTACTTTCATAATTCCAGGAATGACTTGCTACTGCAATAAACGGTTTGCTTATTTAGTTAACTATTAAACCGTGAATATATTATGCCAAGCATTATGTAATATATTTGAATACTGTGGCTATTTGTGACTACTCTATTAATGTCTAGCAGGTTCAGTTGATGAAAACAATGTTAGAGTATTGCGTGACGATTATTTGTGTGTTAAGTGGTTGTCTTGTTAGGTTTAAGAGTTATTTGACCTTGTATGACCAGTTTAAATGATTGAAGGGATTAATGCTTTTAGTTATTTAGTGATCTGCCTATAATAAGGGAACTAAGATGTAGCATAAGGATGTTGTTATAATTATGATAGGATCACCTAATGACTTTGAAATGGATGTGTGTTTTGTTTAAGTGATGTCGTGATCTGAAGGATAGTTTAGGAGCCTATTTGGTGTATGTTTTGTTGGTTAAAGGGTCATATCTATCCTTGGCATGTCCCAATGAAAAATGAAAAATGAATATCTGAGTAGTTCCTCAACTATGTGCATTCCCTTGCTTCTGCCGATTTGGTTAAGTTATTAAGTGAGTAGTGATGAGGTTAGCATGACATGGATTGGCGAGTTGGATTGAAGATAGGTTTAGCATGTATGGGTTATTTAAATTAATATGATGACCGATATATTATTTTGGAAACTCTTTGGCTATCTGTAAGTCGTGTGGTCATATTATCTACCTAAAACAAGCGCCTCTAATTAAGAACAAGATTAGTTGTCCTATTTAGCAAAACTTGTCTTATATCGTCTGATATGATAATTTAAAACTAGAAGAGAATGACTTAAGTGTGTTGATATGGTTGAGGTTATGTGATGTTAATTATGATGGGAATTGATAAAGGGTAGCCTATGTGATAATTGTGAATTATGAATATTACCTAGATTCCGAGCCTGCTTTACCGATTTGGGGGTATGTTAGAAGACATGACTAAGCATGCCTAAATAAATGGTTATATGTTTGGATTAATCAAAAAGGAATATGTGGATTTTGCATGTTGGTTGATAAGGTTGTTGTATAGTCCGGTGTAATTTTAGTTGAATCATGAAATGACTTTTAAACTATTGCATGCATAAGTTAAGCGATAATAACCTTGTTTGGATTGATTTTGGAGTGATTAGTGTTGTTAAATACAATTCCGACTTGATATGAATCTAACCTAAAGTTAGGAGTAACCTATGACTTATTGGTTATAGTAAAAAGACCGGTGTGGCTTCTATTACGTTTTTCATATAAGTACAATAGTAACCTTGGTTGAGTATAAGCTTAGAGAATATGTCGGCTCACTGTTTTTGGTTTTTCCATGTGGTATCCGATAATTTGGAATGATGTAACCTACATGTGGTCTCCAATGACATGTTTAGCCTCAATTATGACTACATGATGTCCTGTCTGTGCTATTAATATCTTGTTACTTCTATGGATGCGTACTGTGAGATAAACTGGAGTTTCTTTTTTTTTTTTTTTAAACCAAAGGACTTATTTTAGTTTATTATTGGACTTTATGAGCTTAACACTAACCCAAGAGGTTGTGGTATGTCCAAAGGGAAGTTTAGTTCCTAAGTTGTTTTCTTAGGTATGTACTTGTTGTATCTATGTTCTTGTAACTTGAACTTTATGCGGTCTGAATGTTGAAGTTATGTTATGAATGCCTAGAAAAGAGTATTTCTGCACCCATTCATGTATCCATGTTATCATTGCCAATGTGTAAACGAATCCACCTAGTTAAGTGCATGTATAAGTAGGAATAAAAGCTTAGAACCACTATGCTAGTTGACATGTGCTCCTAACAAGTTAAAATGATAAACTTAGGTTAATTTCAGCATGATGGCCTTTAAAGGGGTGATTCAGAAAATTCCTCTGGACCCTGTAATTCTGCTTATATGGACTGTTGGTATGCATCCTCTTAGGGTATTTGTTGTGGCCCCGGATATGGTATGATCATAGGTTAGGTGCGGATATTGAAGCAAGACTAATCCGGCAAGTATTTGATGTCTATTAACTATGGTATAAAGGGTTGTTTGACTTAGTATTTGCATTTCAAGCTGCTTACTTTTTTTCTGATGTTAGGCTTTACATAACCATGTCCATAGGTGAGTGGCACAACCAATCTAGACCTGAATTTGGTAAATGAATCGTACTAATTAAGGTGCCGACCGTTTATGCTTGAAATAGAGGCTCGGCATGGTCAAGCCCCATTTTCGCATACCTAACCGAGTAGGTTGCATTTAGTTACTTGTTTTCATGTTGCCTAAGGACCACTGGTTTATGAAATATCTAGCATGTTTAGACTAGTCTTGTTACCGCCGATTAGCCGTTGTTTTTTGTTGTCGCTATTGTTGTCCCCTGTGGGCCTTTAATCATATATTATTACCTCGGTTAGCATGTAGATGTTCTTGCCCCTTTTTCAGTCTCAAAGGTCCTGTTTTCAAGCATGTTGTGCTCCCTTAGTTATCTACATTCCTTGTTAAGGCTTGTGTCTTTTAAAATACTGAATTCGAATTATAGTTTGCAGTTTGAGGTGATAAATGCTTTTGTGTGTTTAAGAAATTTGGAACCTGTCATATTTTGAGAAAATTTTAGACCTTGAGGATCTGCTATACCTTAGCCATTAACACTTTACTTTGGGTATGACTTATTGCAAAATTTTTGGGTCATTCTATTTTGATTACAAAATGCTGCATTCTTATCCAAGGTGCTGCAGTATATGTTCTGCAGTACATGATCTTGATGAGATGCTGTCCTTTCCTCAAGGATAAGACAGATACTACACTATAGGAAGACATTGAGATGTGTTGTGTAAGGTATAGCTGAGTGAGGGTGCTGGTTCGCTGTGCCATGGGGTAAGTAGTTGCTGCATTGTGACCAAATTTTGCTGCATTCTACCTCCTTTGTGGTTGCTGTTGGGACTGTTTAATTATGCCTTAAGGCTATGTGGTTGTTGTTCCAAAGAGAAATGGTTACTGCTAGTGAGGGGAGGTTGGTTCCTTGCTGTCTGTGATTCCAATTTCTGATTTCTGATGCATGTTCTCCATTAGGTGTTGCATAGTTAAATGGCACTGTTATATTGAGCTGGTTGATGTACATGTTGGTTAGTTTCTAATGTACTTAGCTACTATGTTTAGGTTGTTGTTTGGTTCTTTGTTTTGGCCGTCTTTGTTAAATGATGTTTTCTTTGTTAATTTCTACCGTAATCACCTTTGTCCGAGCTCGTTTCGTCGTTATTTAGTCTTTGTTTTGGCTACCAGTTGACTGCCATTTTGCTGCTGTTTTGCTGTTATTTGCTACTGTAATCCCTGATGTATTTTGGTGAAATTGTGCCCTGCACAAACACATGTTGTTGCCTTTATTTTGAGGCAGCTGTAGGCTGTAATTCTGGGCAGAGGCAGAGTGAAAAATTAGCAGTTTTGTTGTTGCACTCTAGCCCAAAACCAGTGCAATAAAAGAATCAACTGCAATAGTATAAAACAATTACATGGCTAATTGTATTGATGTGTGAGCTATTTTAAATAACTATGTTGCGTATAGAACTCTAAAATTAGATATTAGGACCTTCTGCCTTCTTTACCTATTGTTTGAATTTAAAGAATGTAGTCACCATGTGTTTATTTTGGTTCGCATATGAAACTTGAGTCTATTTCTTTAGAAGTAATTATAAATTGATATGTACCACCTCACAGTTTAAAAGATAGTCTGAATTAATCCCTGAATGTCGTACCCCTTGTTTTTGATGAATTGGAATAACAATTGATGTATTCTTTTTGTATGGTGTCAAAGGTTAGAAATGTCGTACCGACATTCGAGGACGAATGTTTCTAAAGGGGGAAGGATGTAACGCCCCGTATTTTCGGGTAGCGGTTGAACTCGTAACGTAGGTGAGTAGACCCGGACCCGGAAATATTTTCGTTGTACTTGTGAATATTAATAAGAGGATTAGTATATAAAGGGCGTGATCCCGAAATAATTTTGGGATTTAGTAAGAGTGACGACAGAGTTGAAAAAAAATTGTGTGTCCCCAAAGTGAGTATAGACTGATATTTTTATTACGGGAAGTAGGATATTGACATATGAGGATTTTAGTAATCGTCGGGATTTAAATAATTGGAGATCGGAGGTTTAATTGTGTGTATAATTAATTAATTGTGGGATTAATTAATTAGGAAGGGGACAAATTATAGTGGGAGTTGGTAAGAGGGAGTTTAATAAACGATTTGGGGGGACCAAGCCCCAAACCAAATCGACCGTCCGATGCCTTCTCTTCTCCATTTTTTTCTTTCTCTTTTCATTTCTCCAACTCCTCTCTTCGCTATAATGAACAACAATGGATCCTTCGAGTTCTCTTCATCTCTACCAAACTCCTTCACCAAATTCATTTCTAGCAACAAGAGTAAGCTCAGTTGATGGTTTTCTGAAATTTCGACCAAAAATTGGGGATTTTCGGGAGCTTCCATATAACCAAAACGAGGGAGAATTCAAGGTGTTCTAGGCTTTGATTCCAGTAGAATCGAAGCTAAGAACAAGCTTAGAAACTCGGGGAGCTTTACAAGAACCTTGAATGCGAAAGGATTCTGGCGCAAATCGATTTTTGGTTCTATTTCTGGTTGTCGGAATCCGGCGAAAGCGCAAGGCTTTCCGGCGATTCTCGTCACTGCGTCTAACAGAGAGGTAATCTTCTTTATTCTCTAAGTTTGTACAAGTTTTGGACTTGATTCTTGCTATTAGTTCTTAAGACGATTGTCGAAAATGCGAATTTGGGTTGGGTGTTGTCGGGACCGTCGTTCGAGAGTTCTTGGGTTTGCATGTGAAATTGTGGTACTGTTTCGGAGATTTTAGTAGTATAAGAAGGAGGATTAAGAGAGTTGGATGTTTCACTACTTACATAGATTTCGATATAGGAGGAATATAGGTTCTACGCGGTTAAGGTGTTCGTTAGAATATCCCTAAGAATCTGTTTTTAATATGTTGTGTCGATTATGATTTAAATCATCTGTATGATGTAGATAAGCATTCATAGGGGCTTACAAGGACCCGCGGAACTTAGATAAATTCGACAACAAGGTTGAAGTTCTAAAACGAGGCGTACGCTAATATTGAGTCGATTAATTCGTCTAAGAGGTATGTGAAACCCTTACTTCTTTCTTTTGGCATGCTTTAATGAAAGTACGGCGGACGTACTTAATTCTTATATAGTTTAATTCCTAAAGAGGATTGTTATGAGAAGTGCCTATGATTCTTCAGCAAAGAGTTTATTATGACATTATTGTAATGATTGTATGGAGAGTCAAATGATGATTTTTACTTGCATGGCACTCATGATATCTACTCGTGCTAAGTGTTACTACTTCACCTCACCGAGTCCCAGGCCGGGTTACGACTGGTGCACAGTCTTGCATTGTTCACCGAGACCCTCACTAGGGGGGCGGGTTACGTAGGATGGATCCATAGATGAGATATGACTTTACCGAGTCCCAGGATGGGCCGGGTTATGATATGAATCCACCGAGTCCCGCACTAGTGGGCCGAGTTACGTTACAGATGTATATATATGTATGTGGACAGACACTCATGTTTTCTGGACTTGACTCTCATTTTTATAAGGCACAGCTGACTTTTATGGTTTATGGCACGGTTGGATTTGAATCCGATTTTTATACCGATCTCATGTTTTCGTTGGCTACTTATGATCTCTTTTACAGCTTCATGTTTTACATGCTCAGTACATTATTTCGTCGACCCCCCTTTCCTCGGGGGGCTGCGTTTCATGCCCGCAGGTACATGCTCTCAGTTTGGTGAACCTCAGGCCTAGGTTCCTACTCGGCAGAGTTGGAAAGCTCCTTTGATCCGAGTTTTTCATGTTGGTACCGAATCTCTTTAGAGCTTTGTTTGTATTTAGGGGCACGACGGGGTCCCGTCCCGTCATATGTCGTTCTTCTTCTTATAGAGGTCCGTATACGGTGGTGGGTTGTACGTATGTAAGGGTTATGACTCGTTTGGGTCAATCATGTTATTGTATTCTGTGCTGGGGTGTTCCCATGTTTATACGCTACTATCTGGTGGCAGCCTTGTCGGCTTGCTTATTATTTTATATTGGCTAATTGTGACTCCTCAGGACACAGGTGCATTCGGGGGTAAAGGCAGTCTTGTCGGCTTGCCTACCCTGGCATATGTTGTTATTGCGACATTATGCTGTCGAATTTCAGACTCATTAAGGGTTAGTTGAATTATGTGTGACAGGTTAGTATAATGACGTCATTAAGGCGGTTAGTCGCGGCCCGTCGGGTCGGGTCGTGACAGTAGGCCCCAGAACTGTTGTTGTTGTTGCTGACCACTGCGAGGACCCCCACCGCCACCACCATTATGCCGGCTGCCGCCGCGGTTTTTGCCATTATTTTTCTTATTTTCACCCTTTTTGCCACCACCGTTATTGCAGTTTTGGCCCGAGTTGTTGGAACCGGTAGGATACACCGTGGACTTGGTCATCATGACTACAGGACTAGTACGGTAGCCGCTTGTTTCGCCATGCCTGCTTCTTCTAGTGTAAGCATAGAACGCGCCTGATAAAATTGCGGAAGCGGATTGCTTTGCCGAAGAAGCGTTCCCACACCACTATAGGCCTCGGAGAGGCCGGAAACCATTTAGAGGACCAAACGATCGTTCGAAACCGGCGCGCCAACGTTGCGAAGTTGGTCCGCAAATTCCTTTAATCTTTTGCAATAAGCCAAAACATTAGGAAAATCTTCCATAGTGACGTGGGAGAAATCCTGCTCAAGGGTAACGGCTCTAGAATTTTGATTATCTTGGAATATATCACGCAGTCTATCCCAAGTCGCATGTGCCGTAGCGTCAGACTCAATAATTGTTTGCAAAAGGTCGGTAGATATGGTGGAATATATCCACTGAAGGACGGTAGCATCAATAGTCGTCCACAACTTAGGATCATCCTCGTGTTTTGGCACCTCCGTATCCTCAGGAGCCGCAGGGATTATGTGATGAATGACTTGATGCGATCGTGCGTGAATTTTGAACAGTTCGGCCCACGTCACATATTGGATGTTTTCTATTTCAAGAACGAGAGGGATGTTGTTCTTGATGTTAAAAACTGTAAGGGCAGGATGAAACATGTTCCGGGATGTAGACATATTAATAGAACAATATGTGATTGAGGGATTAGGGAGAAATTTTTAGGAAGAAGGGGGTTCTCGTCGGCACGAAACCCGAGAGCAATGTCTCGGATTTGGCAAGGGATTTCAACGAAAAAGTGAAGTATTTGGGAGAGAAAATAAACCTAGACTCTTGATACCATGAAAGAAATAATCCCTTGATTATTTTCATTAATTGAAAGACTATTTATACAAGTTACATATTTCCATAATAGGAGAATCCTATTCATATTCTACTCCTAAAACCTTATTCTATTTGGATATTAACCATACATTTATGGTAATACAATTATTATGTATATTGTGTGTATATTTAACAGTTATGATCTGAGAAGGCTAGATGACTGCAGATACTAGCTACATTATCTTCTAAAGGAGCAGGTATATATCACATTGATAATATATTTCTGCCAAACACCTCGGATTTCTTTTTCATATTGAAGAGCTCTACCACAAGATGTGGTGTTTTTAAATATCTCTTTCAGATTATGTTTGTGGCAAGTGAAAATGTTGTTTCTGTCTTTGAATTTTTATTACTACTTTTTATGTGTGGATCTCTTACTTAGCCTAGATTTTTTTTTATGAATGGACAAAAAATGTGAAAAAATGAATATTTCAGCAAAAAACAAGTATAACGCTCCCAGCCAATGTCATCTACACTGAGAAATTGCAGAGTGTCATAATCCGTTCTTTAGTTAGATGTTGATTATAAACATATCTTAGCTGCATCCTAGGTTTGTTGTTCTTTAAGTCGTGTTTGTTTGATGTGGATATGCTGAATTTTAGATTAATTTCTCGCTATGCAATTGACATAGATTGTTATTAGCATATTGGGCACTCTTTTTTACCCCTAAACTGTTAGAGTGCCTGAAAAGTATTTCTCTTCGGAAGAATTCAGGAACTCAAGTCACAATCATGCGTAACTGAAAAGAAGCTTAATTTCATACTATTAGCTACCTAAGTTGCTAATTTTTGGTTGGATAATACTACGTAATTACTATGTGCTTCCGAGGCTTTTTGGCACTATTCTTATTATTTAATGATCTAACACACTTTTCTTTCAGACTTTTTCAAAAATGTAAAAAGAAAAAACTAATATTGTCTTACGTTAATTCATTATCTTTCTATATTTGAATTGAAGAACTTTATGTTTGAGCATTTTAGTGCACATGAATTCTATGCTTTGAAAATGGTACGGTAATTCATTTCTCCTCACAACAAGTAAATCTGTGTATTGGCGACAAGAGCAAGAGCCACACAACTTATTGGGTGTTATATATGGTTTTCATCGACATCGAGAAGGCATACGATAAAGTCCCCGAAGTTCTATGGATATGTTTGGAGGTTAGAGGTGTACTTGTGGCGTACACTAGGGCGATCAAGAATATGTATGATGGAACCAAGACCAGGGTACAGACAGTAGGAGGAGACTCGAAGCACTTTCCAGTGATGATGAGGTTGCACCAGAGATCAACTCTTAGCCCATTTCTTATTTGCCTTAGTGATGGATGGACTGACGCGACAAATTCAAGGGGAGGTGTCATGGTGTATGTTATTCGCAGATGACATAGTCTTGATTGAGGAGACTCGCAGCAGAGTGAACACTAAGCTGGAGGTTTGGAGACAGACTCTGGAGTCTAAAGGGTTCAGGCTGAGTAGGACCAAGACAGAATTTTGGAGTGCAAGTTTAGTAATGGAAGTGACCATGAGACAGGCGTGGAGGTGAGACTTCGTACTCAGGTCATTTCAAAGAAAGGAAGTTTCAAGTATCCCAGATCTATTATCTAAGGGAATGAAGAGATTGATGATGATGTCACACATCGTATTGGTGCAGGGTGGATGAAATGGAAGCTCGCATCTAGAGTCTTATGCGATAAAAAGGTGCCACCAAAACTTAAAGGCAAGTTTTATAGGGTGGTAGTTAGACCGACTATATTGTATGGGGCGGAGTGTTGGCCAGTCAAGATTTTGCACATCCAAAAGATAAAAGTTGCGAAGATGAGGAAGCTGAGATGGATGTGCGGGCATACAAGGAAAGATATGATTATAAATGATGATATCCGGGATAGAGTGGGAGTGGCCTCGGTGGAGGATAAGATGTGGGAAACGATGTTGAGATGGTTTGGGCATGTGCAGAGGAGAGACACAAATGCCCCAGTGCGGAGGTGTGAGATGTTGGTTATGGACGGGTTCAGTAGGGGTAGAGGTAGGCCAAAGAAGTATTGGGAGAGGTGATTAGACGGGATATGACGTGTGTGCAACTTACTGAGGACATGACCTTAGATAGGGGGTTGTGGAGGACACAGATTAGGGTAGAAGGGTAGTAGGTAGTTGAGCGTAGTCCTACTTACGCTTACATATTGGTAGTTGTAGTGTTATTATTGTAGCACTGCTTAGCCTATCATACTAATAGGCGCAGTATTGTTTTATAGTTCCCTGTCCTTTGATTTCTGTTGCTGTATGTTTTTTCGTGTACTTTTTTATCTTATTTACCTGCGTTAGTTACTACCTCTTTTTTCAAGAATGCTTTAGCATGGCCTGTTCGCTTTTGTTACTCTCATTTTCATACTACTTTAAATTTCTTGTCCGAGTGTGGCTTTTTCTCTTGCTTTTGCTTGTGCTTGTGCTTATGCTTTTCTTGAGCCGAGGGCTTTCGGAAACAGTCTATCTACTTACCAAGGTAGAGTTAAGGTCTGATACAATCTACCTCCCCAGACCCACATTGTGGGATTTACTGGGTATGTTATATTTTTTTACTTTCTGAGTTTGAACCAGTACCTATTAGAAAAATCTCTATCAAAACCTAAAACAAAGAATACCATCTCCCAAGGAGTCTATTACTTTATTTTGGGTATCTCGAGTTCAGAATTCTCATTTCATCAATTCATTTGATGTATTGAAGTCTAAGGAGTTGAAGAGTTTTTTCTGAAGATTTTCCATTCGATTAGAAGCATCAGAAAAAGGTCGTTGTTTTAGGCTGAAGCTGATGGAGAGAAGCGATTTGTTTAAACATTTGAAAATTCTGATATTGTGTCTCTGTTTCTCTTTGGCTCGTGGGTACGCTTCTCTGATCTCAATAGTGTGTGAAAACTGAAAATGGTTGATTATGTGGAAATTCAAAGCTATAGGGCTAACCGGGTATTTCTGTTTTATGTTGAGCAAATTCACTTAGTAGAAGGGGTTGTAGTTTAATATTCTAACCTACTGATCATTAGGTTCGGCTGAAACAATCGAGCATACGCTATTTGAAGATAATTGTTGATGTTGGTAAAACACAAGAACAAAAAGAATAAAGGTTCTACAATGAGTATTTTTCTTTTACTTTACTAATATGCAATAAGGACATCACACTCTTAGATATTTATTTTTAGGTGTGTTTTATTAAGTTGTATTTCTGTTATTGGAGGTTGTAGTGCTGTGTTTTAGCAGGAAGTGCTGTCTAGAACACGAAGTGTTCTCTCCAGAAACACGAGTTGTGCTCTTCACCCCATGAAGAAATGCTACGTGCCTACGACCCAAGTATCTTGTGTCATGCTCGATGTTTCTTAATTAATGAAATGACATTTACTCTATGTTTATAAATATGAAATGAATTGTACTATTATATATTCAATCTCAATTTGTTGGTCCCGTGCTTGCACGGCATACCACATCTAGTTTTAAAAATAAGATAGACAATTGACTACCAGAAGTTAAATAATAGTAGTGAATAGTGATAAAGTGAAAACTCTTTAACCTACGTGAGTGTCGTCAGTTAAATCTAGGGCTGTCCAATGGGTGTGGGGCGGGGCGGGGCGGGGCGGGGCGGGTCCCGGCGGGATGGTATCCGGCAGGACAGGGGAGGGTCGGGACTCGGGTTCCGGCAGGCCGGGATAGGCGGGACAGGAAGAGGTCCCGTCCCATCCCACATCCCGCCGGTAGAGGGGCCGGGATTTGGGGGGACGGGTCGGGATCGGGATTTGACCTTTTTTTTATTTTCCACTTAATTTTAAAAAATAATATATATATATAAACACTTCAATAATTGAATAAGATAGTGTAATAAAAACATCTCAAGACTGTTTTTGTGCCTCTTATATTATTTAATAGAAATATGATTTTTTGGTAATACAATTTCAAAATTGCAACTTTGTGGTATTATTCAAAAGTTGCAAATCACATAGTAAACATGCAATTTAAAAAATTACATAGTTAACCATATTTTTTCTAATTTCCTCACAATGTCTTGAGGATCTTCGGTTGGAATTGGAATTTGTCGGTCAAATTGTTCGACGTCGCTTCCTGTTTCCTCGGACAAGATTTCGTTGTAGTTGTTGTCTTCTTCTTCGTTGTTCTCCGGTTGACCGCACCTTCTACGCTCCGCTCGAATCCAATCTCTGAAAAGAACTGCAATCTCCAATGCGTCTCCCGCCAATGAATGTTTGTGCTATGCTATTTGAAATCTCCCAGCAGAAAGACGCTTGAATGTTTTTGCTAGTGTCAGAAATGTATTCTCATTCTGCCTCCAGTATTTCAGCAAGTCTTCATGTCCTTCATCATTGACAATTAATTCGTACAGTATAATACCCTGCAAAACATAAACATCAAATTCGCTAACTTGTGAAGAAGTTGAACTACTAAACATTTTATTTCTAAGGCCTTGACTACTAGCAGCAAAAACCGCATGTTTTTTATAAGGTTGCAGCGAAGTAGTAGATGATGGTACAGAAGCCGGTTGATTATTTGTACTTTGTTTGCATTCAGTGAGTATGCTAGACGTAACTTCTTCTTTAGTTGGTTTGTGAGTTGGTTCTTCAAATTGGGTCTATTGGAAGTACTTCTATACAATCAGAAATCGTTTATATTAGTATTTTACGACCGTCTACTTTAATAGTCGGATTTAATACCGCATCAATAATATAAATAGTGGAAGAGTAAAAAAATGTATTTTTAATTTTTTAAACATTTTTTCAGTAGATGCCTTATAAGTTGGTTTTTGCATATATTTATTAAGTAACAAAAATATTAGAGCTATATAAAATAACATATTTGAAATAGTAGGATAATAAATACCGGAAAATTCTTTAGTAGCTTGAAAAAATTTCTCTAGAAAACCATGAAGTTCTAAAATATTTTCCAATCATTATCTACAAGCATATCCCTTTGATTTTTATTATGAGCGTTAAATAATAAAGTTATAGATTGTCTATAATCGTAAGCAACAAGTAGTTGCTCATACAACGAATTTCACCTAGTCGAAACTTCTTCTGAAATTTTTCTATAAGGTAATCCACAATCATGACAAATTCTTTTATATTCTTTGCGTCTTTGTATTTTGTTAATAATAAAATTTATAGCAAATTGTATTTTTTCAAGAATGCTTTCAAAAAAATTTAGGTCATCATTTACGACAACGAAGTTATAAATATGGCACGCACATCTTATATGAAAACGATTAGGAAAACATGGAATTATTCAAACTTTTAAAAGTCTTATAGCATAATCATTAGAAGAAGCATTATCTATTGTAATAGTCATAATTTTATCATTTATTCCATAATAATTACAAATTTCATTAATATTTTGTGCAATAAAACATCCAGTGTGCCTATCATCAATATATCTATATGCTAAAATACGTTTTTGCATAGACCAATTTTGATATATCCAATGACATGTTACCGTTAAATAATCATTACCATTAGTACTACGGCCTATGTCAGAAGTGATAGCCACTTTCCATTAAAATGATACAATGCATAACGTAAATATTGTTGATATTCACTTGCAAATTTAAAAACATCCATTCTAACCGTTGATCTAGGAAAACTATTAAAAGCAGGAATATATGTTTCTCGAATGTAATGAATAAAACCAGGAGAGGAAGGAAGTGAAAAAGGCAAACCCTCCCCCTCAACTAATTTTGTCATATTTTCCCTATCTTTGTTTTTATCATATTTAGGACAAAAAAATTCGCCCCGTCGTCGGTAGGGTTGGCAATTTCACCCTGACCCGATGGATATCCGATCAACCCGACCCGATTATATAGATGAAAATCTGACAAAACACGGATTTTAATCAAGTGACAGATCAGGCCGAATTCGGGTGGACATACATCCAACCCACCACCCGACCCATCCATCCACCCGACACTTCTCCTAGTTAAGGTTTTGCAAGTCTTCTTAATAACTTCAAAAAGCAAACCTCGAGTGCAACAAATTGACATAATTTCTTGATGTAATTGTGATTGAAGTCATCCAACTAGCACTAGATACAGTTTTTTAACAAAAACAAAAAACGGAGAACGAATAGATCTTTTGTTTCACTTTTGAAAGAATATCTAAAGGATATGTGGAGTTTACGTTTTAAGAAAAATATCATTTCGAAATTGAAAAATTCAAATGAGTACTAATTTGATCTACTTATTAATTTCTATTTTTCTCCCCCGAGAGAAAAACAAAATATTTACTTGGAATTTCAAAATCTAAAAAAGAATAATCTCCTTTATTCTTTTTATATCGGGTGGAATTTCATAATATTACAAATAATTTCCCATCTTTATCATCCTCGCATTACAAAGATCATACATACTTTATAATTGTCATTCGTTATAACAACGTTTCACTATAACGGCCTTATTTTCTTCGAAACTGATTTTTTATGTTGTATTTTATGTGATTGACTGATTGTGCTATAATTTTCATCCGTGAAGCACCCGATTCACCTGTGGATCGAATGTGGATGAAGAGAAAAATAGGGTGATAGATGGGTCGGGTGGTGGATGGATGGTTGGCGGGTGGAGGCGGATTGAGCTCCACACGATACACCTCCGATCCATTTCCAGCCCTAGTCGTCGGGTTAATTTGACCCTGTACTAGGTCGGGACACTATGTGAACCTTGTCCCGACTCAGATAGCATTGGCACACCCAATTTTTTAGCCTGATATTCATTCCACCTAGCTGTGTGCTTGCCTTGTACATGTCTCAATAAACCTCCCGTCTCACCTTGACCTTTTCAGGTTTAAAATTTATAAACATTTTTACAAATTTTACATCTAGCTAGTTGATTCTCTTGGTCCCTATCAAAAAAAAATGTCATTCAACTGATTTTAATTTTCGTTGTGTGGGGCCTCGACTCATACTAGGGGGAATAGGAGACATTCCAGTTTCAGTTTCAGGTTGAGACTCAGTCTAAGCCTGAGGTTGAGGTACACTAGTGGGTATGTCATCTAAATTAAAGTTTGGTCATCTACCTCATCATCTAATGGTTTATCATTAAAAAAAGTAGTTTCATCTATATGAGTGAAATCAATGAAATCATCGGGACTAGGAATAGGATTACTGGAAGAAATACCCCTGCCCTTGTTACCCCTACTAGAAGAAACCTTACCCTTACCATTAAACATACCTCTTAATCCTTTCATTTTAATTATGCAAATAAATAATTAAAGATAATGAAATTAAGTGTGATAACTAAAATAAAATAGCAATAATAATTTAAAGAAGGAACGAAGGTATCAAACGCCGACGTAACGTCGACGTGTAATCGAAGTTGAAAATTGAAACTTTGCTCGATGGATGATCCCCAAGCTAGTTGCCAACTTCACTCCCAATTTTTTAACTTTGATATAATATTTAATAGTAGGAAGATTTGTAGAATTGTAGAGAGATAAATTGAGAGATTAGATTAGAGAGATGGTGGGAAGATTTGTGAGAAAAATGAGGTATTTATAGTTGAGAAATAGTGTTAAAGTGTAAATATATTAACTTAGGATTAAAAATAAATATTAAGGGGGAGGGGGGCGGGGCGGGATCGTGACGGGACGAGATGGGGTCGGGATGGATCGGGTCGGGGCGGGGCGGGATCGGGACAGGGGGACGATCCCAAGCCTCGTCATGAGTTCGAACCCCGACACCGATAATTTTTTTTTCGGGAGATCGGGACGGGGCGGGCCAGGTCGGGATCGGACCGTCCCGGCCCACTGGGCAGGCCTAGTTTATCCAAGGAAAAATGGTGAGCAGAAATAATAGGATGAATAGATTCTATTTTTCTAGTGGGGTTTGCACCTGACAAAAGATGCACGATGATATAAGTGATAGGACCTTGTAGGTGATATCAGTTGCTCTGTTCTCAAACTTTGGTCATTCAGGCACATTCCGCGATTTACTGGTAGTAGTGATGAGGGACTGAGACTACTATCTCCAGGAATAGTCTGGCGTAAGCCGGGAAGCTGGAAATAAAAAAAAAATGCACGATGATTATAGTGATCAAATAAATATTGTATACTACCCTACTTTTAGTAAAAATAAATAAATTGTGCCATAGTCACTTAGATTGGACAGCTTTCATCCATAAGGTTGGCGACAACAATGGCGTATTAAAGAAATATCTTATCCGGACAAACCTGATTTTCATTTAGAGCAAATAATTCAATGAATTTTCTTTTCTTTCGAATAGCTGATACTCCCTAGTCCTTTCAATTAAGTTGATGAAACTATCTGATAAAAGTAAATAACTATGATCCCAAAAAATAAAGAAGTATAAAGGATTGATTGATGATTAATACAGTCGCATCTCTTTAATTTTTAAAATTAAAGACCTTGTAGTTTTTTTCTAATTGTACTTACTATTCATAATGTAACATGTTAAAAGATGCTAAAAAAATTCATGTGTACATAATTCGATTGAAGATTCGAAAACTACATAGGTTTTGATAATGATTGAGTAATCGCATAATTCATCTGTATCCTCACTATACTAACTACCTGGCAAGTTGTATAATCTAAGGAGACGTTTCACCAGTTTGAGATTACAATTCAATATTACAATTATGAGATTGATAGGATAGGGAATTATGAAAACTGCATTTTGTCACTTTACACCTGTCAGTTTCCTTATCCATTTTGGAATAATGATTTTGAGTTATTATGGCTTCTTCAGGTTTTAGGTTTTCTATTTTTAGCTGTTGCCATGAAGAGTGCGATTTTGATGGCATCTCAGGGCACTTTTTGGAATGTATTTCTCAGAGGTAACAAATCAAGAATATTCTCATAAAAGTTTTCTATATGAAATCAACAAAGATAGTCACCTTCTTCCTCTGCATATGAAATACGGTAAATATTTATTTGCATGTTTACACCAAATCATATTAACTTAACCATGATTAACATTTATATGCAAACATATGACATGCATCTATTGGTCCGGTGTATACACCAGGTGCGGATACATTTTTACAACTTGTGTTTTTCCACAAATCCCCACTTCGATGCATGAAAGAATGGTCATAGATGATGTGAATCAGAGAATGAAATCATAAACTTCAGAAAATGCAGTACCCCTGAATGTTGATCATATATTGAGCTTAATAATTATTTCACTATCTCTTTACCAAATAAAATTAAAGCCTTTCGATACATGAAGTTTGATATAACCTCTATCTCAAAATTGAAGTTTCAAATACACATCGACTTGTGCTTATTCTGCTGGTCCTTTATGAATGTCACCTACTCCATTCATTGGAGAGACGACAGCGAGAATAACTAATCCACCCAAAACAACAATCAAGATACCCAAGCTATTTACTAGCAATGCCTCGGTGGAATAGCGTGAGATCATGTGGGCTGCTTGAAGGAATGTAGCTTTCTCTAAGAAGCCAGTAGCACAAGTAGCGATAGCAAGGGCATATATATAGATGCCAAAAAAGACATGCCATGGTAAAAGAGTCACTCTGCTGTTCCTTGAACCACCTGGATACCAGAAAGTTGCAAAACCAGCAGCCCACTGTCCAGAAGTTATTGAAAAACTAAATTACACACTATTACATATAGTAATAAGGATACTACAAAAGAACAGGAAAAGACAGACAACAAAAAGAGTAGCATAGGAGCATTAAAGAGAAGTACCTGGATACCAAAGAGAAAAAGGCAAGCTAGGCCCAACCAGGAGTGAAGACTGTACCAGTTGTCAATTCCTTTGTCAACATGAAACTTCCAAGCAGCCCATAAACCAATTAGACTCAAAAAGAAAGCCATGAACTGCAGCAAAAGATGAACTGATTTTCGGAAGCTCTTTGTTCCTGATACTGTCTTGTACACCAGCATAGCTGTAGCAATCCACACCAAGTTTGGAGATTAACATAATCCATGAGACAATGACATAAGAGATACATAAACTATGCTGAATTATTTTCTGATTAGGATGCAAGAAGTGCAAAATGTCACTCTAACTTTATACTGAAGAATAATAATTTTCCCTAGAATCAAGTCAATAAGACAGTGCATGCAGAGAACAGTTTAACAAGCACATTATGAAAAAATAAAACAGGTAGATTAATATCAGACAGGTTTTTTTAAAAATAAAATATACAGCCATACAGAGAGAAATTTATATGAGAAATTATTTTGTCCAGAAGTCAAGAAACACGAAGAAATTACACTCGGCCATTATTTTTTTGAAAACCACACTCAACCATTATATTGTATAAAGAAGTGGGAGGCAATGTTAGACTTTACTTTTTTTTTCTTAATTCAGGTCATAATATTTTTTTTCTTAATTCAGGTCATAATATTTTTTTTCTGTGATAACCGTGGTACCCGGACCAACTTGCGGGCAACTCAACTAATTCCATGGGGTACCTGCTAACTTTATGATATTTTACGAGACGACCTAAGGATACTTCTTTTTATCACAATCATTCACCAAATGATGCTAGTTGTTGATCATTGGAGCTGATAGTTACCGGAGTGCGGAAACTGTTACCTTCACAAAAAAAAAAAATACCGGAGAGCGGAAAGAGGAAACATATATCCTCCTAAGTAATAGACTGATTTCAAAGCTACTAATAGAAGCAACGGTCAAGCATTTAGTACTCGCTCTTAAGAGAGCCCATTAGCCACAGCATTATTGTGGTCCGAGCTTGAAGCTTAAATAGTTGGGACAAAAGAAACAAAAGATCTGAGGTCTATATTAATGCCTAATCTGAATCAACCTGAAAATTCTATAGCAACTTCACTCATAAAAAGGTGTTCTATTGGATTTTTACTTGCACAATAACAATTACATTATAAAGAAACTTCATGATAGTTATCATTTTTGCAAAAGATGATATCTGATGCTATGATTAAAAAAAAAGTACTTCAGGAAATTTGGCAAATGCACGTACCCAAACTAATAGATAAAGGAAAGTGAAAAGAGTCCCCCTTCACACTCCAGCAAGTTTGGAGCAATCACCATGAGCAAGAACCAAAATACTTGGGTACAAATAATGGGAAAATTCAGTAATAACAATTCTTTATTGCCAAGCGAGATTATGGTTTAATTATAAAAGTTTGTAAATGAATAATTTAGTCAGTAAAGAGAAAATAGAAATCCATTTACATTCATCCAGCAGTACATGGATGTAACAACAATACATCAGAATTCTATCAATGACTTGTGATAAAGTAGCTCTTTGAGATGAGTCATTATGCAGAAGTTTTTTTAGCTACACAGCAAAAACAGTGGCATGGTAGAGAGAAATTTAATCTCTATTTATATCCTCGACTTAGATATAGCATATTGCTTTTAAGAGCACTCAACAACAATGACTAAAACTAGTTTAACAGATACTCTTTAATAGGGTAGTTTGACTGATAGTCTTAATCCTTACCTTCACCATTTAGAAGGACGAGGCTGATTACCATTAAAACAGGATGAACCTGCACGAGACAACATCAAAAGCACAACTAAGAAAGAGGTTTGCTTCAGTCTTCGAAATCTCTGAAACTTGAATGACAGTACAACAAAGGAAAAGTAAGAAATAAATCTCACATATATTAGTATCAGATGTGTTTTACGTGGTGCAACAAGTAGAAGTGATAGAACTGACTTTTCTTGTTAGGCATATCCTACAAGAAATGGATCATCCTAAGTCTCTTCCTCAAATATTGACACGGTTCAAGTTCACCAACTGGGAGAAGCAGCAATAGGTACAAGAGCTATCACTAAAGCATCATTTGCTGCAGCAGTCCCTTTAAAGGAAAAATGTCCAGCAATATAGGTAAAGCTAAGAGAAGCGCTCACGATATAGCAGTTCCTAACCAAGAACCAAATATTAACAGCAAACCTTGATCTCAATTATTGAAATTCAGATGACCATCATCACAATAATCACTTTCTAGCCATAATCCAATACTTTTGAGATGTCTGATAACTGATCAATCAATCAAATACACCCTCAAACCAAAACTAGATGTAATCGGTTATATGAATCCACACTATCCATTATGTCCTATTCAGGCCATTTCATCCAAACTACTCAATAATCTCTCTCAGTATTCAAAAACGTAAATGGGAAATGATTGCAACCAATGTTAAGCTACAAAAACAATCCGTAACAAAATAAAGAAAAATCACCCACGAAATTCCATTAAAAAAAAACATCTCCATTGAAAAGTTCAAGACATACTAAAACATAGAGGGATACAGGATTTTAAGTCCATCGGTGAATCAAACCACTGCAACTACTATTCTCAGTAACAATAGGTACAGGCTTAGTACAAATATACACTATCTAAAATATTTCAACTATATCTAGATAATTCAAGCTGAAACAGCAAGTGCAACAGCTAAATTCTATCTAAAACAATTAAGTGCATAACATGTGTCTTTTACGGTTAAATTCTATCTTTTACCATGGCTCTTCTTATAGTCAATTCGATTCGCTTTAGGTGCAAACACCGTGCAGGTAAACATGATGTACCAAAAAATAGAACTAAATTACATGAAATAGGAAGCTTACATTAAAGATGAGAGCTTTATTATCAGATATGAGTGCTAAACCTCCTCTATAATGCACAGTCCACGTCAGCACCAACGCTGCCACTGCAACTCCGATTACCCTCACCAATAGGAAAATCGGAAACCTTACCACCGGCACCGCCATTGATAAATCCCTAAAATTAGTGGAGTCCTCGAAAATGCGATATTTTTGCAGCTATTTAATAATATGATTGGTAGAGCTAGGGTTTTAGATTTGGTCAGTTGTACATCTCGTGTGTTGGTCAACAGTTAGGGATCCAAATGGACAAACGCTCTGTGTATATATCTAGTCCCACGAGAGCCAATGGTATCGATCAGAATGTCTTATTTCACACGAAATGATTTTTCTATTTTTTTATATCCAACTTCGCTTACGCCAAATTATTACTGGATTAGTATCAATCCCTCAACATTACTATCAACAAATCGCGTAATGTGTCTAAATGATCAGCTTCTGAGAACAGAATATCCTACATGGTACTATCTAGAAGAGAGCAAAGTGTTCGCACCAAGATTCGAACCCACGTTACAGACCTCCAGCTGAATTTTAAGTTCACCTCCTTTGACATCTAGATAGCTATGCCAAGGGACCCAAAATAATTTATTTGATATTATGGATGTCCGGTTATGGACGGAACGTTATGTTTTTGTGCAACTCTTTTGACCTCAACAGGGGAGACAAGTCCCCGCGAGGTCCACGTCAGCTCCATGTTACACTTCCTCTCTTTTTTTTTAAGAAAAAAATACCAGTAATAACTTATACAGCTCAAAAAAAATTTCGAAATACCAAATAAATAATGTTTTTTACTTTCAGAAACAAAGATATATTTTTCGAAAAGCAGATTTAATTTTTTTTTAACTATATAGTCCAAACTTTGAATCTTTTCCCAGTTCTCACGTATATTTTTAAGTTTAGTTAGACTGAAAATCATTCAAATTAATAACAATAGTTCATCAGTTTTTCTTGTTCTAAATTTTAATTGATGATATTGCATTTCCACTAGAAGATAAGATTCAATTCCGCTAAGGATTATTCGTGAAATGACAATAGAAAAATTTCGAATCATGTCTCTTAAATGTTATTCCTATCTTCGTTGCTATACCATTATTTGTTGTACTTCTAGCTTTGTTATGGAGTACTCCCACTGTTCCACAATAATTGGTTATTTAGGCTTTTCAATTTTTTTTAAAATAAGTGGTTGTTTAGAATTTTAAAAATATTTTGGACAGATTCTTTCAAAATTGGCCTTATTTAAATAATCAATATTTATTAATTACATTTTTTTTAGGCATTTTATTATGTAAGCACAATATTTTATATCTATAGTGTTGCACTTGAGGTTTTAATAATAGCTCTTGTTAGTGATCGCCTATTAATATCCAAATTTCAATATCCAATGTCAACTTAGAAAGTGGTAAAAATTGATTAGGGGTTACATAATTAAATGCTAGAAAAAATGTGCACGAGCTAAAAGAATCACTTATTATGGAATGGATCAAATTGTGCTTACATAATTAAATGCTAGAAAAAATGTAGTTAATGAATCTTGATTATTTAAATAAGGACAAGTTTGGAAGAATCTGACCAAAATATGTTTGAAATTTTAAAGCATCACTTATTTTGAAAAAAATTGAAAAACCTAAAAAACCACTTATTGTGAAACGGAAGGAGTAGGAGTAGGAGTTAGGCTAATCTCTTTACCCTATTAATGTAACCAACTTTATTTTGTTTTGTCCAAAATTCTAACACGATTTATAGTTTTATACTGATCTAAAGAGTGAATCATTTTTCTTCCACGATAATGCAAAAGCTTTTCAATTCTACTAGTTTATCAACTCCTCCCCCCACTTTTCCGACTTGGAACTGAGAGATGGCTTGATTGATGGTTTATACAATGTCATGCAACTTTGGATAGTACAGTGTCACATTAAGACATTATAAACAAAAGGCATGGATATCAACAGCTTCCAGGGTACAATTTCTGAAGACTGGTTCTGTGGGATCACCCCTTGTAAAATCTTTTCATAAAAAGCTGAAGTATAACATCTGAGTATCTGACAGCGCAAATGAGGTTGACTTGGTAGAATATCCTAGCATCCTAGTAACATCTTTTGCGACCATCAGGTAGGGCCTAGAATGAACTCGGGGGGTAAAAGAGTATGCAGCAATCATAAGAGCTTCTCCGCCACCATCATATGCAGTAGTCTTAAAAAGGGCTGATCCTGCGAGCTAACTTTAACAAGATTTCGGGGACAAGCCGCCTTCTTGGAGGTGCCATAGCATCCTTAGCAAGAGCTTCTTTGTCGTTAGCATGTATATATGCCACTATATAATCAAAAAGGTCATCTTTACCACCTCGTAGTGGATCCTGCAGTTCAAGACAAATTAAATTGCAGCAAGAAACTGAAATTTCATGTTTTTCCTAATGATTCAGCTAACCACTACCATGATGAAACGGACTACACAAGAAATGAACGAAGAGAAACTATCAACTAAAAATATTTCATTCCCGCATTCCCAGGGAAACAAAAACAACCAACTACACAAGAGCTTGGGAAAATGGCAGGGATTTAGCTGGGGAGATTTCCCAAAGAAATGTGGCCTTTACTTAAAGTTAGTCACTAATGGGGTGGCCTATTTCTAGTTTTCCCTAGGGAAAAACAAAAACCAAAATCCAGCTTGAATGATATTGCTTCATTTTTTTGGCTGAATTTTACCACGCTTTCCAGCATGAATTCAAATGCTCTGGCAGGAACTGAAGTGGTCCTATTCCCAGCCATGGCCTACATTATCCTCAAAATGAACATAGGATAACTGGATAGGTAAAATACGGTGCATACATACTTGAAGGAATAAATCTGTATGAGTTTTTCCCTCATACAAAATCAGTTCAGCTTGAGCTCCCACTCCGTGAAGTGTATCTACAAATGTTTTACTGCACAGAACGAGCAACTTCACATGTTATTATACAAGTTTCATACTCAAACATGAGAGCAATTATTTATATAATCTATCAATGAGACAAAATTGAATCACAAAGAGACACCATATCCTGCATTAAAGGAAAGGTTGGTCATCATTGCTCTTCAGAAGGAATTCAGACCTTGAATCCGATGGAATGGAGCTATCTGAAGTACCATGAAATAGGATAATGTGAGGCAGCAAATTGACAGCAGTTTTAGAGCTCTTATCCTGTACCATAATTTCAGGAGAGAAATTTTGCAATGATTCTTCCCCTTCCATTATACTGTAGATGACAAATTAAAATCACAACGTCAGAGAAAGGCAAGTGTGATAACTTAAGCTAGCTAAAGTTTATTGCTATCATGCGAGAGAATGCTGTAACAGATACCTCAAGAAAATTGAGCGATGTAACCCTCTATTATTGAAATGATCAACTAAGTTGGGTAAATTATACCTGCCAAATCAAACAATGGAACACCAATTAGCAGGACATCTAACAAAAATAAAATAAAAGAAGAGCATGCCAAGTGAAGGTAAATAAGACATAAATTGAAGACAATTCTTTGGTGAAGCATTTGCAGCACCAAAAGTATGTTAGGGGGAAAAAGAAGGATACAGAAATATGGTATAACGAAAGCAGCAAATATTTAGGGCAAGAAAAGGAAAAGAAGAAAATTTAGTTCCTTTTATTCGATTTTGATCATGTGGAATCCAACTCATACGCGGATAGAAAAAATAACCAACAACAACATTGCTATGAAACTAGCCACGTACCCGCCTGATAAACCAAAATAAGCTTTTATCTGGGAGGTGCTCCAAGAAACAGTTTCTCCTCTAGATTCTTTGATTGCCTGCTTCATAAGAGCACAGGAAGAGATATGTGCACCAGCAGATTGACCCATGAGATAAATCCTGGAAATATACCGACAGCATGAGAGTTGTAAATATCAAGTTTTGGTAAGTAAGTAAAGGCTTCTTATATTTTTCCGTCCTAGTTTGTACAGTGAATAACTAGACTGTCTATCAAGCTGAGTCCATAAGAACTGTTCCCCACTGTTTTTCACATCCAGCAATAAGAATCACAAAGTGTTATACAATCTAATGCTGAAAATAATCTCAATCATTTCTATCCTTTTTAGTGCTAAGGGCATGGTTATTGAATTATGCACTAAATGCAAATCAGGGGAACGATATTAAACCTATTTGTATCACCACCATAATCAGCGATGCTGCTGCAAACAAATGAGATTCCCTGAGAAACATCTTCCACCATATCGCCTATTGTTCCCTGTGGAAAGTTTCTGCAACCAAAGAGTCCATTATGCATCTCAAATGTGGATATGAAAAGTTTGATCACGTGATAGCACTGCCGAACAAAGAAAATGGGAGGACAGGAGAAGTAGTCATTGATGCAGTGTACATCATACTACATAATGATGTTTTGACCCCCGCCAATATCTTTGAATAAAAGAAGTTATTTTCTCACTTTTAAGTGATAGTAAAGGTTAACACATAGCAATAAATAAATGTATATTGGATAAACCATGAATATAAAAGTGGGGCTTGTCCCATATATCCATGAATACAAGATCAACTAAGATAGCCTTATTGGACAGTGAATATGTTAATCAGAATTCTGTTCTATTAAATCACTATAAGAATTATTTCTCGGTTCCCCCTTCTATCTAATGAATCATCCAGGAGAACCAGTAATATAAGACACATTACATGAAACATGAAAGTGGACGACAATATGGTGTTTAAGAATTCAACCAGTTACCTGTAATCAATGCATGCTACTATAATGTCATGTTCTGATAATTGCTTTCCTAAGAGAGAACCCCAGGCCTTGTACCTGCATGAGTATGCATGTGGACTTCAACATAAATGTTATATTCAGATAAGCACATTATCCCGATCCAGTCCAGGATTGAACACTCCATGACTAAAGGAGAACTAATTAGGGATATATAAGTGCTAACATCTATCCAGAAGTACATAAACATAACCATTTTGTTTTTAGCTCCATTTATTGATCTCATGTGTGTTATTATGAAGATGTGCCTGTGAGGATAATAAATCACTGTTTGGAGTTAACTCAGTCACTCAAATGTTTGAATCTTAGTCAAGGCAGAAAATCTGAGGAGAAGGGAGTTCTTATTGTTGGCGTTTGTTTGTGCAAAAAGATAGAAGAAATACCACTTTATATAAGCATCTTATTGTTGCTATGAGCTCTAAACCTCCTATTTAATCTTTCTGGAAGTCATGTGGAAAACGCCCCCATACAGTAAAAGAGCTGTTGAGTGCTTCTATACATATGATGAGTAAAATTGGATTTGTAATCGGAGCAAACTCCATGAGTTCTTGATGAGGTTGAAATTTCAGTGTCAAAGATTCAAAGCACCTTTATTTCCTTGGGTATATTTTGGCCTAGACATGAACTTTAATGGGTAATTCTTTCATCTAAACCAAGAATGGGAAGTTGCAAAGATGGTGTTTACCTACCAGAGCCCCAGGTTTTATTCCAGTTTAGGATACAATATATCCCTAGAGGCTTCCAGCGCTTCACGGATTTACTCTATCTTGCGGATGCCATCCTAACATGCATCCATCTAACTAGCTATTGAACACATGATTGAGATATCGCCAAACACACACTTCAGATTGTCAATAATTCTGTCTTCAGAAATCATCGCTTGTAGCTTCATCAGAACTGCAATAGCTTGAGAAGACAAAAGGTCGCTGGCGTCTATTTAAAGAGTTGATAATACTGGAATTTGAAATCTATAATCAAGTGTCTGCTTATCCAGGTAGTAGATAGTAATAGAAGAGATATGAGATCATTAAACACAATTGACAATGTTTCATACTTTTCGTGTTCTCCATACATCAGTTATGATCCAATATGATAAGGAAAGAAACTTGACTATTTACGGGCTTAAACAGAGTCTCTCGACATTTGGTACTTGTTATTTGATGCTATTATCACGGTTTTAAATTAGTAGATAGGGTCCCTCAGATACACAAAATTTCCAAAGCCGATATCAATGCATCACCAGATAT
The DNA here is from genome assembly GCA_034509755.1 of Anisodus tanguticus. Lineage (NCBI taxonomy): Eukaryota > Viridiplantae > Streptophyta > Magnoliopsida > Solanales > Solanaceae > Anisodus > Anisodus tanguticus. Next base: position 31,091,228 of record CM067548.1, read on the forward strand.
AATTTCCGCTAGAGGAAACGGTATAGGAAAACATTCTCTTCTTTTCCTTAACCTAAAGTGAAAAATACGCCCATCAAGTTCGGGAGTGGCTATAGCAGTCTTAGTAAGTTAGGAAAGATCTTTATCAGTTTCATGAAGAGAACCAGAAACCTAAATACCCGTAAAACAAAATTAATGATCGTTCATAACACTAGAGAGGCATAAGGGAAATTTATTGTTAATTATACAAAAGAGACTAAATGCTAAATCTCTTGTTTCTTATGTACTAGTGGAACTTAGGTTAAAAACGAAAGAAATAAGAAGTGTCTAGTTTTCTTACTCACCCAATAATCCATGCTCCGCCTGTTACAAATGCCACAACTGGCTTTGGGCTGTCTATCTTTGCCGGTAGATATAAGTCCAACCTGCAACATATGTCAGTTTGAGTCGACCTGAGAAAGTAGGTCAAGGAGAAAAGAAGAACAAATGACTTACCTATTCCTCGGCTGATCACCATAGACAACACTTCGACGGACCAGAGGTGAAAAGAAATAATAATATGAAACTGCCACAATTGACAGATAAAGTTAAATGTGATCCCGTTATGACAGTTACAGATATATCTAGTTGCCGAATACAAAAAAACACTGTAAATTTCTGTCAGAGGGGGTCCTAGGTTAATGTGCCTCAGAAAATGACTACAAAGACATCCCTCTCCACACTAACCATCCTCCAATACCCTAAAATATGCCACGACAAAAATATTTTGCTACATGAAATGTTGCAACTATTAAACAGGCTTTTTCATGACTGCTTTGCAGTAGCTATTTGCAAATGGTCACAATATTATTCCACTAACAAGAATGCATCATCCAGTTTCCTGATTTTAGTTTTGTTGTTTGAAGAATTATATTAGAAAAGTAACTCTTGCCGGAATGAGAAATATTAAGGAGTTCATTTATACCTGCAATATTCATTACTATTTATTACCGGCTTTCCAACTCTTCAAAAAGATGGCCATAATATTATTTTTAACAAAGAACGCATTAGCTGTATTCCCGATTCTGGTTCTTCTGTTTGAAGAATTATATCAGAAACAACCCTTTTTGGACATATGAATGGATACGAGTTCCGTACACTAGACAATGTATCGTCAATTCATCATTCTTTCGATATGAATGGATTGGAAAACACCTTTTTTACACTCACCTTGGAGAAAACCTGGCATAAGTAGCATTGCGTATAAGGCAAGACCCAAAAATCTTGTAATCCATCGATAACCTAACCTGAACAAAGGAAGTAATAAGAAACCACATCTTGTTCAGTCGCAAGAAAATAATTTCTTTGTCCGTGAGTAGGTTTTAAAAAACAAGTTTTTTGTAAGAAAATTAAGTCTGGTATAACTAGAAATCAGAAATCTAGAAGAAAGCTCTGGAGGACCTATTCAGTTTAGTTGATTTCAAAATTAAACATGACAACTCCACTACTATAATTTATTTATTTTTTGTTGACAAGGGACGTGTAATAGCATGCAATCCACACGGGAGAGGTAAAACGCACTAAGCAAGTCGCGTGCGACGAGCTCAATCCACTACTATAACTTGGCAATAGTGAAAAAATTCCACATCCAACTAATGTTCTGATACAACCTTAGGAGAATCACATCCCAAAAGCTAGCTATTGAAGTGGGAGAGCCCAAGGCTATATAAGCCCCACATCAGCTCCCCATTCAACCGATGTGGGATTCAAGTCCCATTCCTTGCAATAATATCATAACATGTTCAGTCATATACCAGCAATACAAAGGATTCAAATCAAAGCTAATAGTAATTGGTGGAATCTAAAATCCATGTTGTAACTCATGTTGATTTGTACGCGAAAAACAACATTTACGAGTTGTGTAAATAACATCACTACTATCCTGATCCCAATTTCTGCTCAACGGAATCACTCAAAGCAGGTACCAGTAGTATCCAATAAAACCAAGGAAAATTAATCCTCCATGACAAGTAGCATGATTTATTTAAATTTAACAACAGTAAAAATCCCAAGTCCAACTAATATTAATCAATCATATGCCAATAATAGTTATAAGAATTTCAAATCATAGGATAAAAGAGAAAACAGAGGAAAATGAAAAGGGTACCCGAGATAGCTAAGAAGCTTGAAACTAAGCCAAGTAATCAAATAGGTCTCGGCAGCAGCGTGCCCAATTTCACGGCTAAAAGATCCTTGACGATAGACCCTTGGAGGTGTCGACTTAGTCTTGCTCAATGGTTTTCTCCTCCTTTGGTAATTATTATATGTAATTGAAGGCACAGTAGAAGCCCTACCTAATAATAAATGTCCATTATCCCCTTCATTCTCCATCGCCATAACAAAGGGAAGATCTCAGATTTCAGTCAAACAAGAGAGAAGAAATGCGTGATTATTCGGAAATTGTGGACTTAGGCAGGATGCATCATTTTCATTTACATACTCACTGGGTGACGGTTATTTCAGCAGTGGCGGTTCAACTGTTAATGTGAAGGTGAAAATGGTGAAATTTAAAAAAAAACTCCATGTAAGAAGTATCTGATTTTTGAGAAAAAAAAGAATTGAACATCTTAATTAAGAGTGGTTGCGTAAATTACTCATACTTTTTTTTCTTTTATAAATGTATCGCTTAATCAATATTCTACTAATTGTTGATGTTAAGTGTTACCCGGAAAGAGGGGCGGACTAATGAGACTACGGGGAAGCAGGACTGGTTGTTAAGTGAAGATGAGATGCACATCATATTTTAGGAGAATTTTATGTCGCAATGAGAGAGGAAAGCAAAGAGTTCTATAAGTCATGTCTTAAGTTCATATGGTAAACATATTTTTTGGACTCGATGTGACATAGTCCGAAAGACAAATTCGTATTAGTCTAGGTCCAAAACGGATAATATGTGACATGAACTCAGATCGTGATAGTAAAAGTGCAATTGAAAGAAAAAATATAGTACTAATAGATATTCCTCCGATCCATATTATATGGTGTTTTTATTTGGACATACCCCTTAAAATCCACTCACTCTAGAAAGTAAGAAGTGTTTTTACACGTGAGAAGATTAGAACGAGAGTTCGAGGATGATGGGTAAAGTCAGAGCCGGATAAGATTCGAGACGGAGGTGGGGAAGTGGTTGAGACAAGTAAGGATGCGGCCGAGCCAGTTGACACCGGGTGGAGTTCAGGAGGCTTCCATCGTATATCCGTTTCGAATATGGTGCCAGACGTTACTCTTTAGTCATTAAGAGGCTATTATTAACATTGATGACATTTAATTTGAGAAGGAATCTCGAGTTTTAATGCCTTTACTTCACATCTATAAAAGGAGCTCAACCTTCATGTTGAAAGGGCATCCCATTCTCGCAATTTGTACTTTAAAGCTCAAACTTGCAGATATTTTATTCCTTTTGCTCTCATTTTGGCTCTATAACCGAAGCTATTTTACTAAGGCCCGGACCAATCTTACTCAGAGGATTCATCCGAGTTCAAGGCAGTCCAGGCTAATTTCAAACTTGTTACTTTTATTTGCTTACTTATTATTGATTACTCATCATATTATATTACGAATTAGTCCACGTATTCTTAAAACCACTTACAAATTCAACTGTACCTTTTTTTAGGTAAATCGTTTGGCGCCCACCGTGGGTAGGGATGACAAGTGTACAATTTTGCAGATTCAGCACCGCACCCGCCTCAGTTGGGGCGGGTATGGGTATAACTTTGGCGGATAGTAGGCGGGTATGGGTAGGTGGTGGATTTGCAGTTATACCCGCCTGGCCCGCCCCGCATCCAACCACCCGCCCAAAATCCACCCGTCCGGCTTGTACCCGCCAACTATAATTTTATTTGTACAACTTTATATTTATCTAAATCCCAAATAATTTGGCACACATAATTTTAGCAGCCCATAAGCCCAATAATAATGAATTTTGAGGTTATCCACTTGGGTGGTGGAACGGGTGTGGATTTAGGAATATACCCGCCTAGGCGGATATGGATGTTGAAAATGTACCCGCCACTGTGGCGGGTATAAATATTTTTGGCGGGTATGGGTGCGAGGAAGGGGGTACCCACATCCGCCCCGCCCAATTGTCATCCCCAACCGTAGGGCTAAGGATAATTGTGGTGATTTGTTCAATTTTCACTTATTTATTTTGAGATTTTGCGAACAAGTAAAGTACCACACATCAGTAAGATGAGTCAAGTTGGTGTTAACAATAATAGTGATAACAACAATAACAACATTAATAGTTGTGACAATGTCAACAACAATAACAACAATGCCCCAGTCATTAACCCTATAACTGGCGAGCATCAGAATCATCCCGTGGTTTCACCCCGGGGATCTAGGAGATCCGACGAAAGGTCACCGAATGATTATGACGACGCAAATGATGGAGTGCGGGTAGCTGGGGAAGATTTGGCTCGAATCTTTAGCATGCTAAGCGATTACTCAGTTATATAAGAATAACAACGGAGTAAGTGCAGCGGATGAAACTCATCCCGTCCATGAAGAAGATCAAGTCCGTAGTGAATACCGAGTCAAAGAAAATGGAAATGGTTTAGGAGCAAATGAGTCCTCGGAAGTCTTGAAACTGCTCCAAGCTTTAAACAAGCGTATGGATACTAATGAAAAGAAAGTTGACACCTTCAATGCACAGATAGATCAGATTCCGGGAGCACCTCCAATCCTAAAATGATCGAACTTGAAGAGATACATCCAATTTTCATTTCCAACGAGCGCGACTCTAAAGTTGATACCAAAAAGGTTCAAAATTCCAGAAATCCTGAAGTACGATAGAACCACAGATCCACATGAGCATGTGACGTCGTACACTTATGCGGTGAACGGCAACGACATGCATCCGAACGAGATAGAATCAGTTTTGCTAAAAACATTCGGCGAAACATTGTCCAAAGGGGCAATGACTTGATATTCTTTGTTACCCGAACACTCTATTAACTCATTTCAAATGCTTGCTGATACATTTATAAAGGCACACACCAAAGCAAGGAAGATCTAAGCAAGAAAAATGGACATATTCAAAATCGCTCAGAAAGATACAAAGTTGTTGAGAAAGTTCGTGACAAGATTTCAAAAGGACTGGATGCTACTTCCTTTAGTACCGGATGAATGGGCAGCAGAAGCTTTCACTAAAGGGTTGAATCCATGGAGCTCCAGTGCATCGTTAAAATTAAAGGAGAACTTGTTAGAATTCCCAACAGTAACATGGGCAGTCGTACATAATAGGTATGAGTCAAAGATCCGGATAGAAGATGATCAGTTCGAGCTCCCATCGAGGTCAGTAGGGTGGAGAAAAGGTCATGATAAGTCAAAAAGAGTAGCTAAGTCGGAGTTGAGGTCCCTAAGGGATAGGTACCAACCATACGGTCCCCCCGAGAGGTCGAACCGAGGTTGCAATAATCGTAACTTCTCATCGAAAAGAGTAGGTGTAGATAAACGCAATGATCGAGGGTCTACCACTAGAGGCGTGCAATTTAAAAATGATGCCGGTGGGGTGTCTTCAAACAGTGTGTAAAACCCAAGGTTATCCGAATATAATTTTAATGTTGATGCGGCTTGACTAGTATCGGCAATCGGGCACATCAAGTTGACAAGGTGGCCAAGGCCCCTCCGGTGAGATCCAACTTAGAGAGATCTAAATTTGTTGTGTGACTTTCATGGAACACACGATCACCGAATGGAGGATTGTCGGCAGCTTAGGGATGAAGTGGTTCGATTGCTGAAGAATGGTCATTTACGTGAGTTTTTGAGCGATCGAACTAAGGAAAACTTCAAAAATAGAGAGGCAAACAAATAGGAGGACCAGATTGAGCCACAACATGTCATAAATATGATCATTGGAGGAATGAATTTTCCAAGGGAATCCGTCATGACGTCAAAGAAGTTAAAAGTGTTGATAATTCATGAAAAGAGATCCAAGGACTTCTTGCAGATGAAGAAATTTCATTCAGCGATGAAGACGCAGAGGACATAATTCAACCTCACAATGATGCTTTGTTAATCTCTGTTTCTATTAATACTTTTTAGATTAAGCGGACTTTAATTAATCCAGATAGCTCGGCCAATATCTTTCGTTGGAAGGTGGTAGAGTAAATGGGGATGCTCGACAAAGTCATTCCGGCAGTCCATGTTCTTAATGAATTCAACATGGATTGTGAAACTACGAAGGGGGAAATCACTCTTCCAGTCAACGCAACCGGAACAATCCGACAAATGAAGTTTTACGTTATCGAAGAGGAAATGAGGTACAATGCATTGTTCGACAAACCCTGGATATTGATATGAAAGTTGTGCCTTCGACGTCGTTGAACTTCCCAACATCGGAGGGAATTAAGCAAATTCGGAGAGAGCAATCGGCTGTAAGGGAGATGTTTGCGGTAGAAGAGTCGGTAGAAAGGCAAAAGGATGAGAAGGATGAAAAAAAGGGTAAAAAAATCGAATAGAAATTATAAGATTCGGGCACACCGAGTCCGAATAAATAAGAAGGTGAGAAAGAGAACTACGAGGAGGTAGAGGATTACTATCGCGTTCCGAGGTCGTTTGTACTATCGGATGAATCAGACACCACAAAGTCAACCATAGAAGAACTTGAGTAAGTAGTATTCTTCGTGCATCTGCCGGACATAAAAGTATACCTGGGCACCTGATTATCCCCAGAGCTCCAGGCTTAGATTAATCGAATTTCTTAAAGTTAACATCGATTGCTTTGCTTGGTCTCATTTAGACATGACAGGTATCCCACCAGAGATTACAACTCACAAGCTGAGTTTGGATCCGAATTACCCTCCGGTGAAGCAGAAAATGAGGTCTATGGCCGACTACAAGCATAGGTTTGTCAAGAAAGAGGTAACAAAGTTATTAAATATAGGTTAAATCCGTGAAGTAGAATATCCGGATTGACTAGCAAACGTAGTTGTTGTGCCTAAAAAGGTAACAAATTAAGAATGTGCATAGATTATAAAGATTTAAATAAGGCTTGTCCTAAATATTCTTTTCCCTTACCGCACATCGATTGAATGATCAATGCTACGGCTGGGCATGAGATGCTAAGTTTTATTGACGCTTACTCTTGATACAACTAAATCAAGATGAATTCGGAGGATCAAGAGAAAACTTCTTTAAAACTAGGTCTGAGACTTACTACTATAATATGATTCCATTTGGTTTAAAAAATGCTGGAGCAACATATCAACACCTAGTTAATCGCATGTTTGAAAACCAAATAGGTAGTACGATGTAAGTTTATATTAATGATATGTTGGTTAAGTCTCTAGAGACAGAGGACCATTTAAAGCAGTTGTAGGAAACATTTGACATACTCCAGAAGTATAATATGAAGTTGAACCCGGATAAGTGCGCTTTTGGAGTTGGCTCGGGAAAGTTTCTAGGTTTTTTGGTTTTGAACTGGGTAATAGAGATCAATCTGGACAAAATCAAGGCTATCGAGGAGATACCAGAAGTGCCTGAAGATGTGAAAGTGGTTCGAAGAATCACCGAAAGGCTGGCTGGCCTGAGTGGATTTATTTCTCGGTCTTCGGAGAAAAGTCACAAGTTCTTTTCATTGCTGAAAAAGAAGAATGATTTCGAGTGGACTCCGGAATGTCAACAAGTGTTGAGGGATTTGAAGAAGTACTTGTCCAGTCTGCCATTATTGCATAAACCAAAGGCAGATGAACAATTATTCTTGTATCTAGCAGGATCCGAACTAGTTGTAAGTGATGTCTTAGTTCGAGAAGAAAAAGATACACAATTCCTTATCTATTATGTGAGTAGAACGTTAGCTAATGTAGAAGTCAGGTATCCTCACTTAGATAAATTGGCATTAGCTCTTATAATGGCTGCTAGAAAATTGAGGCCATATTTCCAGTGTCATCCTATTTGTGTAGTAACAACGTATCAGTTAAGGAATATAATGCATAAACCGGAACTATCAGGTAGGCTAGCCAAATAGGTGGTAGAAATTAGTGAATATGAGATAAAATATAACGAAAGCTGGGATGTTGACTGCATAAGCAAAGTAGCCAAATGGGTGGTAGAAATTGTTGACTGCATAAGCAATATCAGGTCGGGTGCAGTTTGTTATGTACATCACACTACCCTTAGTTGACTATAAATTCAGAGAACTAGCCTCAAATTTCTATATCTTTGAAAATCTCTGCATAACAATTTGCATTCTGCATATTTTTACAAACTAAAAAACTGAGTCAGTGTCTTGTGTGCTTCGTTGGCATCTTTGAGTTCGCGTGTAGTCATAGGCGTTTGAGGTACCGCTACTCATTTGACCGGTTTATCCGTTATATCCTGGGAGGAAGTAATTCATAACCTCGGGTACTTGAGGGGATTAAAAATCCTTAAGAACACAGTGAATTTTTTGGTCTCGGATATAGTTTCTGCATTTTACGTTTTGCTCAGATTAATTTAAGTTTCTATTTTATTGATTTTGAACATAGATATACTAACAATCTTAAGGAATTTAATACTTATAATTTTATCTATTGTGTTCATCTTAAATTTTGTTTATTGGAGAATCAACAGAAAGTTGGATTAAAATGCCAACATGATTTCAATATGGCAATAATGGCGATTACGATATTGAAGGATGGAACGTCGCAGGTCAGACCGGCACAATCCCATATATTGACTTGCATTAGTGTGGTCTTATTTTGTTTATGTCAAGCAACATTTTTAGGTTTGAGAGATCCATATTCTTCTACGACAAAGTCACCCCATTATGGACACTTCCCTGCTAATGCATCTAGTCTAGTGAAAGTGGTTTATTTTCTTTTCCTCTGGAAACCAACTGATCACTTTGCGGTATCAAATATATAATTGGAAAGTTCAATACTTGAATTTTTACGATGGATACAAGTTAATAAAGAACGCTAAATGGACGTGTGGCAGACTGAAATTCGTGAAGGATCGTGATAGTAACCGGGATCCAGGGGGTAGCTGAAAGAAAAGTAACGAAAGAAAATTTTAAAACAAAAAACAGTCAAAGGCATTATAGAAAATCAAGGAGAAGAGTTTTACTTACGGGTCAAATTTCATGTCACAGGAAAGGGCATGAATCTCTCTAGAATGATTTTAGCAGTGGGAACTGCTACAAAATGCTCCATCCAGCCTCGGTCTCGGTCTTCATCGACGCTCGAGATGATGGGAAATTTTCGTCGCTTGATTTTTTGGACGATCCCATCACGGAAAACTTCAAAACATATAGACGAATCAAATGATCCAAGGTAAAATCACGTTTAATCTCCTTGGCCAAAAATCGGAGGCAAGCAACAACCCTCCAGAGACGTATAGACCAATTTATGCAAGGCACAAGTTGTAAGTCTTGCACATTTCTAGAATCACATCGTCTATCGGAGGGTCGAGCTTGAGAGTGAAGGGGTAGGTGTAAACGTTGGAGTATCTCGCCCTATGAGTGGTAATATCATCATTAGGTCTGAAGATGATAATTTGGGAGAGTTTTTGCTAACCACAATCAGTCCGAACTTTTTCTAGAACGGAAGAGTTGATAAAATTTGGATAATTTTTGCCATTTCTCCCCACTCACTTTTGAAAGTGACAGCACGAACGACGAATTCATTGTCGAAGAGAAAAGTGGATGGGATCATGTCCAAGGCTCTGGGCTCAGGGACAACCTGAGTTTCAGAAGACTCGCTAGTGGTGGTGATCGGCGGAGACGAAGGTGATGGTGAGGTATTCCTAGAAGAAGAACGGGTAGAAGTTTTCGCCATGATAGTGAAAGTAAGAGAGGTTTTTTTGGGTTTTCTTGAACGGAAAAGAGTTGCAGATCAAGTAGGGATGAAGATTCAACAGAGCAGATGAACAAGAAGAAGAGTTTTGAAGAAAATTTTGCAGCAGATGAATGGATTGAAGAAGGGAGAAGGGTTTTATAAAAACCTCAGTCATCGTTACAAAACGCTTCAGTGTACGAGTCGACAGGGCATTTCAATTAGAGGGTGACACGTGTCCGGATTTTCAGGGAGATGGGACGTGAGTCAGAGTTTGGAGAAGAGGGAACATTTCGTTTTTCGTGTTTATCAGAGTAATTTGAAAAGAAACTTCCAAGAGAAGACAACGAAAGAATCATTTTCACTTCCCGTCACTTCGGTAAACTTTGATCCGGAAAGTGTGGAGACTATCTATACACGGTGAATCCGGCGTGACACGTGGGAAAATTAGAATGATAGTTCGAGGATTATGGGTAAAGTCAGAGCCGGATAAGATTCGAGACCGAGATGGGGAAGTGGTTGAGACAAGTCCGGATGCGGCTGAGCCAGTTGACACTAGGTGGAGTTCTGGAGGCTTCCAACGTATATCCGTTCCGGATATGATGTCAGCGGTTACTTTAGTCATTAAGAGGTCATTATTAGCATTGATGATATTTAATTTGAGAAGAAATCTCGAATTTTAATGCCTTTACTTCACAACTATAAAAGGAGCTCAACCTTCATGTTGAAATGACATCTCATTCTCACAATTTGTACTTTAAAGCTCAAACTTGCAAATATTTTCTTCATTTTTCTCTCATTTTGGCTCTATAACCGAAGCTATTTTACTAAGGCCCGAACCAATCTTGCTCAGAGGATTCATCCGAGTTCAAGGCAGTCCAGTCTAATTTCTTGCTTGTTACTTGTATTTGCTTACTTATTATTGATTGTTCATCATATTATACTACGAATCAGTCCACTTATCCTTAAAATCACTTACAAATTCAAATGTACCTTTTTTGAGGTATACAAGTATTAATTTGACAAAGTTTCTTAGTTATGTAAAAATTCACTTATCTAAATAAGGGTAAATTTGAAAAATATAATTAATACCTTCTTGATTATGTAAAAGCCTATTTATTTTGGAATAAACGTCAAAGCTAAAAACTCCATATAATATGAACCGGAGGAAATACTTTTTTTTCTTAAAACGTTAAATATCTGAAATAAATTCAATTCCTTAAAATGACTAATTAATATTTGCACTAGATGAGTACTCCCTCCGTTTATTTTTACTTGTTCACTATTCTAAAAATAGATTTTCACTTTTTTACTTGTCAAATTTAACATATCAAGAGAAAATTTTTGTTTTTTTTTGTTTTACCCACAACATTAATTATTTATTTCAAATCAATTTATAAGTCCATTAAGATTATATATCAATTAATATGAGTATCATGGTAAAACATGACTAAAAGTGAACAGTGGATTACTTTCTAGCGGTACATTTAAACTTAGTAAAAATACATATTTAATTTTAAAATTATTTGACTATACATAATTCAATTCTAGCTGTAACTTGGACTTGATGCATAAATTATTTTGTTGTTACTATACATGATTCAATCCAAAAATGATAGGTATGATAGGTATAATTGTAACGAGTGTCCAAATACTACATCTGTCAAGCTGACGATGACGCAATGGAGTATTCTATATGGCGAAAAAAACTTCATGTTCAAACAGAAAAGCTGCAAAAATGTCTTGTTACATTAAGTAATATTTCATTCGTTTTAAAAAGATTGAACCTTTTTTATATTTAAAAATAATTTAATTTTATGAGATTATTTATCATCACACAAATATTTAAATTTTATTTTGGACAATATATTTTAAAATTTTTTTATTTATTAAATTTTATGTCAAATCAAATTAGATTTGCCTAATTGTCAATGTTAAGTAAATCCTTCATTCCAACACCAACGTCACATTCAAGAATAAAATATATTTTTGATCACCACCACTTTCTAGCTAATACACATTGCTTGAAGATTTGTTAAAACTCAACTTCTGGAAATTTTCTCATTAGACTTGCTGCAGTCGTCTTAATCCTCCAAGGTCCAGAATCGGCTATGCCCATCTCATATCCTATATCCGCAAAAAAAGCCGATCACTAGGAGTCTCAGTAATTAGCACCAAAACACACAGAATTCAAGATTTAAATTTATAAGGCGTTCTCAATTTTTATTTTGTTTGCGCTTTCACACATGTTTACATATGTATATATCGTTGCTTCTAGTCTAAATCTATCACTGATTATACAGTTGTCTTTTCTCTCTCATTGTTTTTTTTCCCCTCTTTGAAGCAATGACGAAGCTAGAATCTTGAACTTAGACTCCGAATGTTAGAAATTATAATTTATTGGGTCATTAAAAAGTTATTTATACATGTTGAGTAATTTTTTAGCATAAATGCAAATTCTTCGCTAAAATTATTCGAATTTGTAAGCTCTGTTGTGCCCCTGCTTGAAAGGGAGTAAGATAGGAACATGTAAATGAGTGACACAGAATGAGCAGGTTGAAACCATCAGTCTCTCTCTGATCCTTATTTTTAGTTGTTCAATAAGAATGAAAATAGATCATTTTTTGTCATACCAATCAACACTATAAAGCACTCCTAAACTCCTACTATTTCAATTCCAATACAGAAAATACCCTCTTTACACTATTTCCAAGTCAATCATTGATGAAAATAATTAATTAAACAAATAAATAATCAGGATAGCCATTCTTTTTTTACCCCTTGTTTCAGTTGAGTTTTTCTTCAAGAGCTCTCCTGCCCTCCATCTTCAACATATGAAGCAAGAAATCACTCCAAGAATCAATAGGACCAGGCAAACACCAATGTACACAATCATTATACAACACTACATTGTCATTAGGCCAATGCCCATATCTACTAGGATGACCATCTGGTCTCAACAACATAGCTTGTGTCATGTCCAATAATCTGAACCTTTTACCCTTTTTCTTCCCTTCCTCAGCTGCAACCTTAAATTCTTCAACTTGTGTCCTATAAAATTCCAAACTTACACCATCCAAACTTGTCTCATTGCTTCTAAATGGACCTTTTCTCACACAATTTCCACCTTTATTCCACTCACCACCTTCAAAATGAGAAGGTGCAATAGTCCTAAGAAAAGTAACACCTTTAAATTTTTCTAAACTATTTATGGCTTTTAGAGTTGTTTTAAGTGCTTTTTGATAGCCATAATTAATTGGGAGGTCAGTAACATTTGGTAGTCCACAGTAACGACAGCCAATTATTTGATTTTTCTCATAGTAAACACTGCACCTTGTGAACCAATGGGCAGAATTAAGAATGAGATAATTGAATTGTTCAATTTGGGTAGTCCATTTTGGATCAGGTTCATCAAGATAAAGATTGAAAAGTCCTGTGTGGCTAGGACCATCAGGATCTGATTCTTTAACTGTGACCAAGTATGGTGACCAATATGCTGCTAAGGTAAAATTGTAAGTTGTGTATTTCCACGTTCTGAAATTTTGATCTTCATCATAAGAAATATCAATTGGATATTCCACCTGTAAAACCAAAGAGAAAAAGAAAAAAGGAACAAATTTGATTAGAGACTTTTGTGTGTTTGGTATGATAGAATTTACTAGTGTTGCTATATGGGGATCTCATTTTACTTACAACTATCTTAATTTTTAATTTCATATCACTCGATATACCCAACAACTCAGACATTATTATAAATATTTTATACTAAAAAGTTTCATCATAACACTATCAGATTTACTAATATCATAATAAATCTTTAATATATATTTTTCAATTTTTTTCATTCACCAACTAATCACCAAAACAAATTTAAGAAAATAATTTCTTGAAAAAGAAAAATCATAAGAAAATAACTTTCAGCGTAACACAATTTGTAATGCACATTAAAGCACTTGCTACTACACAGGCTAGTAATTCACAACACGAACTTCTTTTAATCTCGTTATTATGTAATTCACGTTAGTATTTTTAAATTTATATTTTTATGAACACAGAACGTACCTAAATTCATTAAATTTAAATAGATGCAGAAAGGGACAATTATATTCTTCTTTTTTTTTTAACATTTCATGATGAAGAAAGAGATTAGGAAATAGGGACCACGTTCACCAGGATTGGATTCTCTAACAAGTTGTCATAATGTGACATTATTATTATTATTATAATTTTTTTTTTTTTGACGATGGAACCTGCAGCCGCTACTCTCTCGAGTACAAGACGGGATAAACCCGGATCGACGTAATACCGCAAACTACGTCAGCCGATTAACCACACTTGACAATCCATGTGTGACAAAGCTCAACCAAAAAGGTTTATGCAGGGGATCGAACTCGTGATCTTGCGATCCTGTGCTCTACTGCTACATCAACTTGGCTACCCTTGCGGGGTATAATGTGACATTATTTAAGCATATTTGTAAGGGATCAAGCCAAGGCTAGCCACGTATTTTTAGTCAAATAATATCTTGAACAAATTAAACACGACTAAAAGATATAATACGACAAACTCTAAGCTGGCATTCTATATATGCTTCCAATTAAAGTAATTCCTTTTTTTCTTCTAAAAGTTGGAAATAATTGCAAAAGTATACATATTCATCATGTCATAAGCGCACAGCTAATATTTATCGGGATTTGAATTATTCCAACCGCCCACGCTCCTTTTAGTTCCAAGATCTTTAAAATTTCTATTTCTATTCGTGTCAATTTATTTTTTATACTACATTTTTTTAGTATTATGTTTTAAAAGAATATTATTATTTGTATAATTTAAAAATAATATAATTTTAAATATTTCATTTTATCTTTGATAAAATAATTTATAATCACACAATATTTAAAATTTGTTTAAAGTTACTAATTCTTTATTAGACTTTATTGTAATTCCACACATAAATTGAGGTAGAGGAAGTAATTTTTATATTGTGGGTGTGTTAGGTAAGAGTTACAACTATTACAAAGAAATTAAAATTAAAAAAATAAATATAATATCGTAAATCACAATGAGGATTATTGTTAAGAGGCGGAGCATTGAGGGAGGTTAAGTTTATTAAATTATTCCAATTTTAATTAACTTATTTTGGAGTGCTATGTCATATTTTAGTAGTAAAATATCAAAAATTCAAATGAAATTTACTATTTAATAAATTTGATCAAAACTGAATGACTTTTATTCGATAAAATATAAAAATATATATATATAACTTTTGTGCGAAAATTTAGAATTTGATGACTTTCATGTGATGAGAAATAGAAAAATAATTTTTTATATGAAGAACTTTAGTATCGAATGACTTTTTATGTAATAATAATAAAAACTTAATTTTTGTGCAATAAACTCAAAGTTGGATAATCACGGGTGACCTTCCTTTTTCCAGCTGTTCTTTCCCAATTGTATCTAATCCTTTTTATTTACGGCTAAAGTTCCCTTGCTGGCTTTATAGCTTTCTTTCTAAACATCATGCCATCCGAGCTATTAATAGTGTTTTAACCAAATTTTTGAATAGTTGAAAAATGCATAATTTAAAAAATTGAGGTGTTGGGTTAAATTTTAAGAAAAAAGATATTTTTAATAATTTTTTCATTCATTTTTACTTGTTCACTATTGACTTTGCACATCCATTAAAAATTAATAAATAAAGTATATATTTTATCGTAACACTCATATTAATAGTCTCAACATACTTGAAAATGATTTGAAAATGAATAATTAATGTTAACGATAAAACAAGAAATAAAAGTTTATCTTTCTCTTAATATTCTAAAGTGAACAAGTAAAAGAGAAAATTTATTTTTAATTAGTGAATAAGTAAAAGTGAACCGTGGGAGTAATAACATAAATTATTTTTTCAGAAGTTGAAAAATTAGTTTTTTTTTTCAAAAGCACCTTTGAAGCTTTGGTCATACACAAATTGATACTCTAATATTGTAAAAGTTTTTTTCAAATTAATTAGTCTAACACCAATTCAATGATCATGAGTTCATGTAAATCAAAACCAGAAATATATAGATATTAAACGAGCAGGTATTAGCAAATGAAAGAAAAAGAATTTTAAGGGATTAAGCAAAATTAACAAGCAAATTCTTACGCGGGACAAGAGGCAAATTAAAGACTGCATTTGGTTTCTTCCCACCGAGTCACCAATAAATGCCATAGACTTATTCCTCATCATATCCAAAAACTGATAGGGATTGAAAATTGGCAATTCACACCCTTTTGGCTTCCACTTCCATTTCAAGAATTCAGTATCAGGCCTCCCATATTTCATGCAATTTTGATGCTCGTGGATCGCCCAACATGTGGTGTTCGTGTAATACGGAGCATCCGAGTTAGGAACCCAGTCTCCAATGAATACATTACACGTGTCTTCACGTTCCATAATCTTTATTTTTTTGTCCTTAGTAGTATGATATGGTGGTGATGTAATTTTAGAAGAATGGTCTACGACTAAATTCACAGGGTATCGATAAAAAGGGTGGTAGAGAGGAATAAGACCAAGAATGATTAATGTTAAAGAAACAAGTATCAAAATGCTTGGAGTTCTTTGAGCTGGACTGAAGTTTCTCCAAATGGGAAGCTCCATACTTTGGAGAAATGAAAGAAAAATCAGAAATGGGATTAAGAGAGGCCGAAGGAGAGAAAAATTACAGTTGTTGGCACTTATATGTGATATACAATAAACGTGCTAATCACTAATTATAAGGTTTTAGCTTGACCAATTCCAAAGTCTTTGCAATTATGTAACATTTGGATTCTATAGCTATTTTGCTTTAATAATGAGTTAGTGACCCAATCCTGATTCTTTCATTTTCTGTACACGTCTAATCCGTAACCACCCTCATGTATAATTATTAAGCCGAGAAAAATACTGGGACTGCAATAATTATATATTAACTCTTGTGTTTATTAAATAATGACATATTAATATGATCAGTAAAAATAAAAATTATTTACGTAATCTGGCTATAGATTGTGATCAGATCTACAGATCTACTCAACTTAATTAGTCAAATCACCATATAAACTTATAAATAAATAAGCTTAACGTATTCATATTTCGTAGATGCACTCAAATTTGAACAAAAAGTAAATTAAATAATATACGTTAATTTTTCCTGTTACTAACATTTCATCCAAACCAAAACAAGAAAACCTTGTTTGTAGTCTTCTACGGATGCTTTGATTAAAAAAATACTCCTATCTCTTTCTTTTTTTTTTCCTTTCAAAATGCAAGCTTCGTGCTTCTATGGATATGTGAAATGTCAAGCAGAGGATAATAGGAAGAATAAATATTTAACAATGTGGCGGATTGAAGTACGTGGTAACCATATCGTGAACATAATCTATATAACAATTAGTAAATTATGAAGTGATGACAGTACTTTGTATGCATGTCTTTTGAATATTATTGTCTATGCAATCATACTATATATACATCATTGTGAATAGTCTTGATAATTACTCTATGTTGTAAAGGAAAAAATCATTCATAATTCTCTTCGTGTTCTAAAAAATTTATATGGCATAATTAATGTTAATGCTTTAGTATACTTCCCCATTCTTTTTTACGTTGTCCCTGGTTGACTTGTCATTCTTCGTAAAAACTATTTATTAGGAATTTGTTTTACTAATTTATCCTTACTAATTATGATTTGGAAATCTAAATTTGACTACTAGGACTCTATGTAATTACTTAATGATAAGAGAAATACCGAAAGAAATTAATAAATTTTCTTGATAAAGAAAAATCTATTTTAATATAAGAGATAAGTAAAAAAGAAACGGATGGAGTTTGGGCTCATTTGATGGGTCAGTTTAGGCTAATTTGATGGGTCAGTTTGGGCTGATGATTTGTGATGGGTCAATTCGGGTTAGCTTAAATTAGGTCATCTTTAAAATCACTCTAGCCAAACCCATTAAAGCTTGAGAGGTTGGGCATGTCAAATAGGTTTGGACTAGTTTTGTCACCCCTAACTAGACATATCCAAAGCTCGGGTCAGGCCGGGCAAGTGACTTTTTTTTTCTGCTTGACCGACCGTGACCCTATTTTTTTTATTTTCAGATCCTGGCCCTGACCCGCTCTAAAAAAACAGTAAGCAAACACTACAATTCTACCCAATCCGTTATCCGATATAATTTGTCACCAATTAAAAATTACAACAAGCAGAAGCATGAAATCATTAAAAATTACACAAAAAAGAACTGAAGCAGATTCCACACTTTTAGCTATAAATCCATAAACAAACAAGAGGCAAGTACAAACCAACATCACAATAATTCATCAACATCATCATCATCATCATCATCATCGTTCATCGTCATCATCACTAGATTCTTCTTCGTTTGTCCCTTCACATATATAAGTAAAAAATAATTATTCATAAAATAAAAAATAATATAAATTATATTAAAAAGACACGCGGGTCGAGGTTGGACCGGGTCAAGTGGGTAAAAAATTCTGACCCTGGCCCGACCCTACATATGATCGGGTACCCGCTTTTTCGAGTCAGGTGGCTCACAGGTCATTATAAGCTGACCTTGTTCCTGATTTTTTTGGATCGGGTCTGGTGGGTCCCGACCGTTGAACAGGTCTACCCCTAAGTATATACCATTTAACTTGAGCATGAAAGTTTTTTATTTGATTTTATTTTCATAAATCAGTAAAAATAAATGTGGCAATCAGGTTTAATTTCCTATTGTTTTTGCTAATCTTCTGTGTACATAATTAGTTCTTCGATGTCCACACTCTAATTAGAAACTTTGAGAAAAGGGTGTGGAATTGTGTAGACATGCAGTCATAATCATCATGAATCGTCATTCATCACACATACTGCAATTAATTGTTTAATTTATTCTATTTTCTTAATTACCATATCAATTTTAATTTGTTACCCCTTTTCCCATAATAAGTGGTGTTTTAAATTTTCCATTTTATTTCAAAATAAGTGATGTTTTGGAATTTCAAGAAGAAATTAACCTTATTCTTTCAAAATATTTACATAATCAAGAATCATTAAGTAGTTTTTTTTAGACATTAATTAGGGGTAAGTTAGTAAAAACACTCATAATTTTCTAGGAGTGAACAATTTTTTAAGAGGTGTGCATAAGCTAAAAACATCAATTATTATGAAACGGAAGGAGGATTAATAATACTATTAGTAGTTACTCCATCCGGATCAAAAAGAGTACCCACTTAACATTTATTTTTTGAGTCAAAAAGAGTATTTCCTTACCAAATCAAGAATGAATTAAACTTATTTTTTTCAGATTTACCCTTATTAATTGTTAGGTGATCAAATTCCAATACTTATTTAATTAAATATATTTTAGTCAAATTACCTATTTTTATCTAGAAGTTTGTATTTTCTTAAGGGGTGTAAAAATGACTAAGTGGACATTCTTTTTTATCCGGAGGGAGTACCATTTGTTGTAACGATATAATCTGTCGGTGGTATAATGGTTAACTCTATTATTAGTGTAGCCCTTTTTTCCTAGACAGGACAGAATTATGCAAGATATAGTAATGATTGTTGTTAATATACTATTAATATCTCTAATCTTTTGAATCTGATATGACTTTTGTATTTTCCCATGAAATTTGGTAACAAATATACTTATGTTTTACAAATATGAGTGGTTATAATTTTCTGTTATACTGTTTGATCAAGTCTATATGTTGCATTACTTATGTATCTGAATTTACTAATTCTGATACGTGTTTACAGTTTATTCAACTTACAATGTTTAATATATGCTTTTCTCCATATGAAATTAATTTATTTCTTCACCGGCTATTTGGGCCACACACTCCTAGACTAATCCGTGTCTCTTCAAGCCTTTACTAACAACATTCAAATAACCTAATTACGAGCGGACCTAAGATTTGAAGACGAAAGGGTATCACTAAAGGAAAATTTAAAGTATTGCTAAAGTTAGGATTTGCACCCAGATCATCTAAGAAGCACAACTTAAGTGGCAAGACAATCAACCTTTGGGTATATAATATCAAATATATATTCGTCCTTCAAAATATTGATATCTATATATAATATAAAGTTAGAAATAGACAATTCGATGTGGCATCTCTCTAAGTCCAGCAAATGATTTTTTTTTTTTTTTTTTGGGGGGATTTCTTTAAATTTCTGCTACATAATATATCAACTAAATGACTTAAAGGCCTCACAAACATAAATACACCTACAACCCACTTTTGCAGAGCCCACGTTATAGCCCATAATAACTCACCTTAATTCTAGGTAAATGGTTGTCGTTAAAACCCAGTTAGCCGTTTTTCAATTCCTTCTCCTCCTCAGATAAATCCTGAACATACCGCTGTCAAATCTAATTCTGGGTCGTTAAAACCCAGTTAGCCGTTTAATATCAGTTTGAGTAATTACTCCAACAAAATCATCTCTAAATCCTCGCTAATAGGCTCAATCATATTCTGGGTACTCTTATTAAAGAAAATCAAAGTGATTTTGTTGCAGGTAGACTCATCACTGATACTGTCATGTTAACTCAAGAAATTGTGCATGGTATCAATAAGTGTAATAAGGGGGGCAATGTTGTTATTAAACTAGATATGGCTAAAGCTTATCGATGATATGATATAAGTTGACACATGTCTGCATCGCATTCTAGAGAATAGTATGTCTCACATATTATTAGTAATGGTTACTAGTGATGGACACATGAATACTTTTGGAAAGTATTGATATACCCCTGATAAACTATTTGTTAGACATGTCTAGAGTGTTATCAGCGTGTGGGATATAAATGTCATTTGACTTGAGGTCAATACACACCTTGTTTACAAAGTAATGTACTTTGACCCTGTCCTAAGCTTAAACTCCTTATAGGATAAGACACGGCTTGTGTTGGGTACATTATGATGTAAATTAAGGTGATAGTTGAGCCAAGAATATGATTCATTACTCGATTGGATATTCGAGAGAGCACTCAACTTCTCAGTGATATTAGGTTGACCAAGTCATTGGCCAATGCAAGAGACATATTTAGAATATGATCTAGTTGTCGACTAATATAGATGAGATAAAGTGATCAAGCCATTTGGATAGACATATGGCAAATCCTAAGCTTGATTAAGTGTGTCGCGAATGAAAGAAATTTATCATCTCACATAAAGATTATGTTTTCATGTAAACGTACTTCATATATTGAGTTCGTCGTACGATGCAGTCTAGGAGTTCGTATGGACCTTAATTGGATTAATGTCGATATATGAAGGCCTATAGGGTCACACTGTGTCGATTGTCTCTTCGATCTAAGGGTGTATTGAGAGAATATTAAATATTCGATTTGGAATCGAGATATTTAAATTGATAATAACTATGGGATAATTTCTATTAGATGGAAATTATTTAATTAAATCAAAATTGGATTTTGTATTTAATGTGCTGAATATATATATTAAATGAAAATGGGAAACAAAATTTTATGTAAGGTGCCGCGGCGCCTACTAGGATCTTGTTGTACGCGCGCGACCTAGGCAATGTGGGCGGTCGGGACCGGCCCACCTTTGCACCTTGGTTTTGGGCCATGCTTGGAGCACAATCCTAATCAGATTTTGTCCTAATTTTAACTATAAATACAACACTCCCATTGTTAATTAACACACCAATTCTATAAACTAATTCTAGACTTAGAGTCTAGGACGAAACTCTCTCAAACCTCTGCCAAGATTTCCTGGCTTTCTTGACAGAGGAATACAATTTAGCATAGTGCTTGCAGTCGAAGGGACAGTCGCGTGTAGTCCCTAAGTAAAGACTCCAGATTTATTAACCTGTAAGTGTTCATGTTTTATGTTACAGGTTTTGATTATCATATAGCCATACCAGAAGAAATTGTTGGGGTAAGTAGAACAAAATTTTAAAACTTCCGCTGTGCCTGTGTTTTTGAACCTAACAAAACCCGACACTATCTACATAGAAAGAGAAGAACTCAGAGCTGTTTCTGAAGAACCCAATGAGTCCAGAACTCTCCACAAGGAGAATTAGGATTTAACTCAAAGTCAAAGAAAATTCATTTCTACTGACAAGAGAGGCAGAAGCAGGAAAAGGAAACAAGTAGGTTTCTAAGACATCAACCATAAAAAATAAGGTACAAAAACAAAAACAAAGTGCCCCCTTACAATCCACGATTAGTGCAATATTTTGGAATATAAGGGGGGGGGGGGGGGGGGGGTAAGGTCCAAGAAAGCTATACAAAGACTCAAAAAATTTTTGAACATCAACAAGGTGGCCTTAGTGGCTATCTCAGAACCTTTTATTGATATGAACAAGATCAATGGTTACAAGAGATATCTAGGATTTCTCCACTGTTTGGAGAATTCAAATGGTCAAATCAGGTGTTTCTGGAAAGACTCTGATCATACTATCACTCTGGTCAACAATGATCAACAAATTACTCTCAATCTCAAGAACTCTCCTACTGATAAAGGTACATATGTTACTGTTGTATATGCAAAGTATACCCCAGAGGAAATGGAGGATCTTTGGGATAGTATTATAGATATGAACAATCATATTAATAGTCCTTGGTGTATGGGGGGTGATTTTAATGTCATTATGAACCCTCAGGAAAAGCTTGGGGGTCTCCCTCATAGAACTTATAAAAGCATGGACTTCATTTCTTGTATGGAAAATAGTGGTCTCAATGACATTGACTTCAATGGTCCTAAATATACTTGGTGCAATAAATGGAGACCTAGTAAGAGGATTTGGATGAGATTAGATAGAATTCTCATTATTGGTGAATGGTCTCAATTATTCCAAAACAACTCTGTGAGACATTTGTCAAGAACAGGTTTAGATCACAGACCCTTCTCAAATGTTACAACAATCAAAACAACTATATCAAATACTTGAGGTTTCTCCATTTTTGGGTTGAACAAGCTGACTTCCTAGATATTTTGCAAAGGTCTTGGAATGGTCAGATAAAGGGCAATGCTATGTGCGTTCTTCAAAGCAAATTAAAGAGGCTTAGCAAAGATCTAAGTCATTGGTCCAGAAACCATATTGGAGATGTCAATGACAGTTCTTGAATGGGAGACTAAGATGGAAATCCTTGAAGAATTGAATATCAGAAACAATGATGAATATGCAAGGGAGAATCTGAATAGAGGTTACGCTGAGTATGTTAAGTGGCTCAATATGCAAAATTGTATGTTGAAATAGAAAATTCAGTCCCAATGGTTCAAGGATGAGGAAAATAACACCAAATACTTTCATAGTGTCCTAAGGAATAGAAGAAGCAAGTTACAAATTCACAGAATTCAAAATCATAAAGGCAAATGGATTCAAAAAGAGAGCAACATCAATAGAGCTACTGTCAGACATTTCAGAAAGCAATTTAAACTCAATTACCAGGAAAGCAACAACAGGGTCCTAGATCACATTCCTAGAATCATCAATGATGAGCAAAATGACCAGAACCCCTGAAGAAGATGAAATCAAACAGGGCAATATTCAATATTAGTGCTGAAAGCTCTACAGGACCTGATGGATTTAATGGTAAGTTCTATCAATACTGTTGTGATATTATTGCCTTTGTTTAGGAATATTTTGCAGGGAAAAAGCTGACTAAATATTTTACTCATACTTGTCCGGCTCTTATTCCTAAAATAGAGTCCCCTAGAACTTTCTCAGATCTTAGACCTATCAGTTTGAGTAATTACTCCAACAAAATCATCTCTAAAATCCTCGCTAATAGGCTCAATCATATTCTGGGTACTCTTATTACAGAAAATCAAAGTGATTTTGTTGCAGGTAGACTCATCACTGATACTGTCATGTTAACTCAAGAAATTGTGCATGGTATCAATAAGTGTAATAAGGGGGGCAATGTTGTTATTAAATTAGATATGGCTAAAGCTTATGATAGACTCTCTTGGTCATTTCTGAATAATGTTGTAGCTAGATTTGGTTTTAATGATGTTTGGATTGATTTGATTTTGAAAAATATTTCAAATGTGTGGTATTCTGTTATTGTTAATGGGTCAAGACAAGGTTTTTCACTTCTTCTCATGATTTTAAACAAGGTGATCCCCTTTCTCCTTCTCTTTTTATCATTGCTGCAGAAGTCTTGTCTAGATCTCTTAACAGTTTACTTATGAACCATAATTTTATTCCTTTCTCCATGCATTCTACTTGTCTAGATCTCTTAAAATCATCAAAAGTCTTGATGGATGGCGAGGGAACATGCTTTCTTGTGGTGGTAGATATATTTTGATTAAGAATGTCATTCAATCTCTCCCCATATATATTCTCTCTGCTATTAAGCCCTTCTGTAGGTACAATTGAACTTATTGAGAAGCACATTTGTTATTTTTTTGGGGCACTAAAGATGGTAAAAATAAGTACCGTTGGAGTGCTTGGAATAAGTTATGTTTTTCCAAGGATGAAGCTGGAATTGGAATTAGAAGCATGCAGAACATTGTAGACACACTCACTATGAAAAGGTGGTGGCAATTCAGATCCAAGAGATCAATGTGGGCTGATTTCTTAACTGTAAAATATTGCTCAAGATCACATCCGGTTGGTAAGAGATGGATTCCTGATAATTCCCAAGCTTGGAAGTTTTTGCTTTTAGCAGGGGAGAAAGGGGAAAATTTTATTATGTGGAGGATCAACAGAGGTGTGTAGTTTTTGGTGGGATCAGTGGATAGAACAAGGTCCTCTGTTCATTTATGCCCCAACCTGATGGAGGGTAGAAACTCAAAACTCAAGGTGAAAGACTTCATCAACAATAACTACTGGAACCGTCACAAGCTGTATAATACTGTCCCTGCTCAAGTTGCTCTGCATATTACTTCAATTCCATTAGGAGATGCTACAATGGATGATTATGCTATATGAAACATTTCAGAAGATGGGCAATATACCAACAAAAATGCATGGAACATTATTAGAAACCACAGGACAAAAATTTCAGTCTTAACAACATTTGGCACATCTCAGTTCCTTTTAAATTTCCTTTTATCTATTGGAGGCTATACTTTGACAAGTTACCTTTCAATGAAAAGAGAGTCAAATTTGAGAACCAAGTTGATATTGAATGTGTATGTTGCAATGCTCCATAAATTGAGACTATACAACATACTTTTATGGATGGAGAGGCTGCTGTCAATATATGGAGTAAAATTGGTTCACCTCTTGGTATAAGTCATCAGAAAATCCCTATCAGAAGAGTGCTTCAAAGTTCAAACATGGTGGGATACTAAACCAAAGAACAGAGTCCATAAATTGTTATTGGTTTCTCCAATTGTGATATGTTGGAAAATTTGGAAATCTTGGACTTCTTGTAGATATGGAAACAAAAAAAGATTTTACCAATATAATATGGTCACTCAGTGCATCATGAACATCAAAGCAGTACTCTACAACTACTATCCAAAGGTTTCTACAGAGGGAGTTTGGTACAGTATGTGTGATCATATAGAAAGGCTAAAATCAGTGGTTAAATGCTTGGCAGTGTGTTGGAACAAACCAGATGAAGGAAAGCTGAAGTTGAATACAGATGGTAGTTTTATCAGAAGCAACAACAAGGATGGAACTGGTGGAGTGTTTAGAAATCATCAGGGGGATTTCATAATGGCCTTTTCTATTTCTGTGGAGTAGTGCATAAGCAATAATCATGTTGAAGCTATGGCAGCAAACTATGGTAGTAGATGGTGTGTGTAGAATGGTCTCAATAGTTTTGTCATTGAGTTGGATTCAGCTATAATCAACAATATGAGCAAGCAGAAGTATACCAACAATCTTAAATTGAAACACATCATTCAGGATACTAAAAACAACCCAATAAATGCTAATGCTACTTTTAGTCACTTGCTTCAGGGAAGCCAACCAAGTGGCTGATTTTTTGACGAAAAAAGCTTCAACAAGTGGCAACTCATTTATATATGCTAACTATCAGGATCTGCCTAGACAAGTTAAGGGCATGATATAGTTGGATAAACTGCAAATGCCAACTTTTAGGAGAAGATTTGAGAAATGTAATTTCTTTGTTAGTTAATATTTTCTTGTAGACTTGAGGAAGGAACATTTGAATAGGCTAATTCCTTCCTATAGATTGTTTTTTTTTCAATCTATTTTTTTGTAGACTTGAGGCAAGGTTCCATGTCCCCTCTAGTCAATGTAAGTTTATCTTATAAATCTAACATGATAGGGGTCAAGCCAAACCCCCCACACCTTAGGCTCACAACCTAATGGTGATGGCTTAATATTAATTTTTTTTACTAAATCTCGTCGTTTCCTAATTTTTCAATAAGTTTAAAATGGTAATTAATTTGCTATTATAGATTAAACTACATTCACATATAAAGATTATATCATTTAAATAAGGTAATGATCCTTCAAAAGAGGCCCAACACATTAAAACATAAGAGATGAGTCGATATTGTTCATACAAATAATTTATCTGCTGGCCACTGTTCAACCTTGTTTATCCTCCTTTTTTCAATAGTTCTAGTAAGAAATCATTCCAAACATCAATAGGTCCAGGCAAACACCAGTGGACACAATCATTAGGCATTGCAACCTTTGATTTTGTCAAATAATGGCCATATTTACTAGGATGGCCATCTGGTCTCAACAACATGGGTCGTGTTACGTCTAACAACCTAAATTTCAGACCTCTTTTCCTCCCTTCTTTTTGAGCAATCCTAAGTTCTTCCAATTGAATCTTGTAAAATTCCAAGTTATAATCCTCCAACACCTTCTCCTTCCTCCTAAACGGCATTGTCCTTGTACAATCTCCCCCTTGGTCCCAAGTTCCATTTTCAAAATGGGATGGTGAAAATGTCCTCAATATAGTCACACCCTTGTAGTTTTTGAGGTTGTTAATAGCACGAAAAGAAGTTCGAAATGCCCTTTGATAACCGAAATACGATGTCAATTGGCTAACGTTGGAGTCGAGACAGTCTTGGCAACCAACAAGGTGATGATTTAAGTAAAACATGGCTGGATGAAAGAACCAACGGTCAGCGGAGATGATCACATAATCGAAACTTTGGATTTTGGTTGCCCAAGATTCGTCTAATTCATCGAGATATAAATAAGCGACGTTTTCTACTCTTACTAAATTGGTTGACCAGAACAATGACATGTTGAAGTTGTATTCTCTGTATTCACAATGTTTCATTTCCTCTGTTGTAATAGGGTTTGCAACCTGAAAGAAAAATTACTTACTTATTCAGTTTAACTTCTACACACTTGTAGTTCAAAAGTCTATGTATATACTACTCGTCCTATCAGGTAACATAAGAGGTATTTAAGTAACGACATGTGACAAGGCCGGATGAGTTACCTAAAAGATAAAGTACTATAACTTAACAACGTAATATCATGCAATCATAGCATCAAAAAGAATTACGCTATCATTATATATAAATTAAATATTTATAATTTGCAGGGTTTACAACAAAGGAAATACTAGGATAATGTTTATGCCGATGCTGTAAAATATGAAATATATGTGTCATTCCAAGGTTGAAGAATATTTGCATCAGCCACTCCCAAGTCTATTATGGTAAGGTCGATATTAGGATTATTTTAGTGTTTGAATACTCCTATATTTTAAAATCAAACATTTACACCTTTTATACCATCGAAATCATACACCTACACCCCATATGAGGTGTATTCGAAGCTAATTAAGCATATTGAATTACAACTACTATTAAAAGATAAATTTAAAATACAAATAAAAAAGTTTTTTAATGTATGAATCAATTTGTGATTAAAATAAAGTGGAAAGTAGACTTGAAGCAACCATAACCTCGATGAACTAAAGAACGTACGTCTTCCCTAAACTACTTCACTATTAATGTTTCTAGTTATAAGATGTATTGCATACTAACTCTAAAATCTATTGTCAGCATAGTGGAACAAGCATAAACTATTGCCTTTTTCCAACTCTTAAGAAGAAAAATATTCAAAATTCGCATCAGTGTAATTTTTATTGCGGTCAACGAGCATGTATAATTAATGCAAAACGCATCTTCTAGGATAAAAATTAGTGTAAAACTCAAATTAATTTTGGTTAAATTAAAAAGTGTTTTAGTACTGCCAGTAAATTTTCATAAAAAGTACTAATAACTTGCAAATTACAAAGGTTCTCATGTTTTGGAATCTCTGAATCTATATTAATTTTCAACTCTTCAACGCATTTTGTTGATTACTACGTTACTCCTCGCCCTTTGTTTTTAAGTCGATGCCATCCTAATGTGTTACAACTTACAATAGTTTTATCTGTATAATAAGATTATTAGTTACTTGTTTGATACTTGAATTTCTTCAGGACATTTCCCACTAAATGATTTTATATGAATCATTAATTTTTCTTAGACAGATATTAATACATACTAAAACACATTCAAATGCACCGACGATGCATAACAATTTTTTTTTTTTTTTGAAAAAAAAACAACAACCAGGCGTTAGTGCAAGGTCAATAAACCACTAAAATCATGACGAAATATGAAGATGTAAAGTTGAAACAAGAAGGAAGGT
This sequence comes from Anisodus tanguticus, assembly GCA_034509755.1. Lineage (NCBI taxonomy): Eukaryota > Viridiplantae > Streptophyta > Magnoliopsida > Solanales > Solanaceae > Anisodus > Anisodus tanguticus. Next base: position 31,119,594 of record CM067548.1, read on the forward strand.
GCATGATTTAGATCTAATCTAGTACGTACAGTAGTTAAGATGGTGATGAAAGCATACCTTGGACAAGAGACATATTAATGATAGCATATGATTTCTTGCAACAGAGTCTCCAACAAAGGCCAGAGATTTTCCTTTGACAATTTCCAGAAATTGACGTGGCTCAAATATTGGCAGCTCACATGCATCCGGTTTCCATTTCCACTTGAAGAAGTCTGTATCAGGCCTCCCAAATTTCATGCAATTTTGAAATTGTAGATCAATTGCATTACTACATGACATGTTTGTATAATAAGGTCCTTCTGGATTTGGTACCCACTCCCCTGAAAATAAGTCGCAGTGTTCACTATCTGATACTTGTGACACCAATGTTTCGTAGTTGACATCGTTTGCTGGATTTTCTTGGACCAAAGAATGAACAGTTTCTGAGAATTTCTTCTCAGAATAAAGATAGTAAATGGGAATGATGATTGTAAACAGGAAGGCAAGGGCAACAAGAGGAGCAATCTTGGTAAAAATCTTTCTACGCATTTGTGGTCTCATGATAAAATTATAGTGCTTGAAACTTCACGGAAAGCATTCCATTATATATTAAGAAAGAGATGCAGTGAGCGAATAAACATTTAATGGAGCATAGAATTTTGTTATTCCCTTTGTTCCTATTTGTTTTGCATAATTCATCTTTAAGGAAAAATAAATAAATTTGTGATTTTTAACATATCATATCAGTTGTGTTGCTATAAAAGCTTCTTAATAAGGTAAAACTTTGAAAGTTTAAAATTAATTATTTCTAAATATAAAAATGTGTCATTCTTTCTTTAGTAGACTAATACTAAAAAAATAGTGTCAAACAAATTAAAGCAGAGGGAATAGTTAGTTATACATATATTGCAATAAGAACGTAACAAGGAAATGCTCTTGAAACTTGTGATCACAAATATTCTATGGGATTTTTAATTTTAGAAGCATACCATTAACATGAGAATTTAGAGTTAATATTTTTTAAATATAAAAAGATATTGTTCTTCTTTTTTATCAGACTAATGTTAAACTAAAGAGCAAGTTGAACAAATTGTAAAAAAATTTAGTAGATTTTAGATATTGTTCAAGGAGATTAAAGAAAAAGGAGACAAAGCATAATATCGAAAATTATAAGGAAAGTTAGTATTACAAAGTTAAATTTGTAAGGAAGTCTCTGTAGTTTTCCGTAAATTTTATATAGTTACATTTGCTTAAGAGAAACTTGCACTATTGTTTGGACACTTCTAACAACTAGTAGCTATAGTTTAGTTAGTTACTGCTGGTAGCTATTAATTCTTTATTATATGATGTATTTTATTATATTCAATTCACTCTATTTAATTCAGCTGTATTTATTTGTAACTATTTCTATACAACTGTATTCATTTGTAACTACTTCTACACTATATTCAATTTACTATATTCAAATAACAAAAATTTAAAAAAATACAGGGATATTCCGTTGTATTTAATTCGTTATATTCATTCCCATCTACTTTTACACTGTATTCAATACTGTTGTATTCAAACAACAAAAATTCAAAAAATACAAGTGAAAATATAAAAAAATCTCTTTCGAAATACATAATACAAGAGAAAATATAAAAAGTTACATTGTATTTACACTTTAAAAAATGAATAATACACTCAAATTCGGTTAGATCTGAGCCGGCCAAATTTGAAAAATAAAGAAAATAATATACACTCAAATCTAAGAAATACATTCAAATCTGAGAAAATACACTCAGATTTGAGAAATTTCTATTGATTGGCCATGAATTTAGGCTAGATAGCAGTAAAGATGACGAGGAAGAAGGGAGAGTCGATCGTTTCTCCAAACAAATAATTACATATAGCCTTCTATCCATCAATTACTTACGTGTATACTGTAACTCGCACTCATACCAGTTTACCAAATGGAATGACGTATTCGAAATTCAATTGTTTCAAAATTCAATTAACACTTGCCAAAAGAACAAAAAACCCTTTAGCAACTTCGTCCTAACCTTCCACCAAAAATGAAGAATTTTCCCCTTTCTTTTAAGCATTCAAAATGGAACATAAAGAAAAAACAAGATAAAGCAAAAGCCTTCACTAGACTCTAAGAAGCCGCGAGGGAGAACTAACCTTTTATATACTACAAAATATATAGTATACCTACGATATGTCATTAATTTAAAGTATAGTTATGATAAGTAATTAAATATATAATATATCTATCGTATGTTATTAATTTAAAGTATAATTACTATAGGTAATACCTCTTAGATATTATCTACCCAATATGAAATTTTATTTTCTTAAAGCGCAAGTTCAATGTAATGTTCAGATGGTTCTTTGGACCAAACTTGTCTAGATGCTAATCCATGTCTAATTAGGCTTATCTTTTCTCACAACATAAAACATGGGCGAAGTGCACGAATAGCCATTTTTAGGCCACTATTTTAACATTAATTAGGGTTTGTAAATTATTTAAGGAATATTTACTTGTCATAGCTATCTCTAATAGGTATTTATTAATAATAAATATTACTTAATTTATTTATATTTCGTAGCTACAATGATTTTCTATTTTACATATAGTAGCTATACTAAATACAACTTACGTACCTTGATAGGGGTAAGGTCTGCGTACACTCTATCCTCCCTAGACCCCACATTATGAGATTTTACAGGGTATATTATTGTTGTACTATTTGATTTATTTATATTTTGTAGCTACAATAATTTTCTATTTTACATATAGTAGCTATACCAAATACATAGAATTATTCCATTGTATTCTCCCTCACCTCTCTCTCTCCGTTCCCTCTCATATCTGCTCCCTCACCTCTCTCTCTCTCTCTGTTCCCTCTCAAATTGTACCACCGTTCTCTCACCCCTCTCTCCATTGCACCGCCGTCTCTCAGCCCTCTCTCTCCTTTGCACTGTCTAGATTTGAGTGTACCGTTGCCGCCACCGTTCAGATCGGAGACTATTATTCTATTTCTGAATTTTGTCGCATAATATTTGCATGAAGATATGCCGACACATTCTCATATGGGTGGAGGAGCAAACATACTGGATTGCTTCCCATTTCCTGATGTTGAGCATTTTTTTTTTGTGTATTTTTTTTGTATTTGATCTAAGATTGGATTGAAATCCATGACTTCTTCTCCTTCTTGTATATAAGATCTGAGTGTATTTGAGTGTATTCATCATTTTTTGAGTGTATATTTTAGTATTTGACCAGAATCCATGACTTCTTCTCCTTTTTGTATCTCAGATCTGAGTGTATTTCGTTATTTTTAGTGTAAATATAAGTTTAGTGTATTTAGCTGATTGTATTTTGGGAAAAACTAGATGTATTTGATTGTATGTATCGTTTGACTAAGGTTATATGTATTCAAATACAGTCAAATACATGTGACATTAGATAAGGTTGGATACAACTGAAAAGTGCATTTAAATACATGCGAAACTGAATTAATAACATCATCGTTGTGAGTGATGAAAGAGAATCGTGTGAGATTATGGAAGATGAAATCGAAAAGGCGTTATTTGTGGAATATGTGATTTTGTTTGTCATTTTTTAACAGATTCCATCCATGTTATGCCACTAAAAGCTCGCCCAAAAATATAGGATACACAAAATACATATATTTAAATACAATGAAATATATCAAAAAATACCCTTAAAAAGATACAAACAGTAATTTTAAAAAAATAGCTATAATTGGTTAGAAGCCTATAAAATATATTGCTTTCCGTAAGTTTTTCATTATTTAAAACTTAGTTAGCACTTAAAAAAAAGACTCTGCCCGCTTCTATCCTTTCTCTCATTTCTCTTCTTTTGTGCGCTGCCCGCTTTTCTTCATTTATATATATATTTTAATATCCACACTAACAAGGATTTTCATTTCGCAACCTAGCATAACTCTCAAATTATATAACTTTCATCATTTAGAGCATGTTTGGATTAACTTATTTTAGCTGCTTTTAAGTCAAAATAGATTTTAAGTATTTTGAAGTGTTTGAGTAAAATAAAAAAAAAGTGTTTTTATGAAATTACGTTTTAGTCAAAACAACAAAAAAAAAACTCCTCCTATCCAACTTTTGGATTATTTTTGTACCTTTTTAGCTTAAAAATAAGTAATTAAAAATACTTTTTATCTCATCCAAACATCTCAAAAAGTAGAAAAAAAACTTAAAAGCCAAAAAACACTTAAAATAAGTCAATCCAAACACCCTCTTAATCTTTACATGATTACTAAATGAGGTTTGAACAACACCAATTTAAAGTTCTGAAATTTGAACTGTGAAATTCAAACTTAAGGACAAATCTTCATTAACATATGCTTCATATGAGTCACCAGACTGTAACAAAAGTATATCAAGTTAGTTATTATTTCTACTTCATCTTTCTTGTTCTCCTTATTCTTTCTTCTTCACTTATAGCCTAAAGTTGAAATCACAATAATTGAATTCCATGATGCAAATCTGAGGTTCAAACTACACACTTAAAATTTCAGGGCATTCGTATTCTTGGAATTTAAACATAAAAAAAATTGAATTTGAGGACACTAAAGCTGCAAATTCTGAAGTTTAGATTTTAAAAGTGAATTCTTGACGCTTCGGACAAAATAGCCGAACTTAAGAATATAATATCATGAAGTTTTAAATTGAAAAATTGAAGTTGAGAGTTGTTGGAAGTTGGGTTTGGGTCATGGGTCGCTCCATGTGGACAGACTCGATCCGTTATAAACGTGTTTAGATAAAAGATAATTTCTTTGAAGAAGTTACTACACGTTGAAGTATAGTGGGATCATTTTTTTGGTTAACTGTTGTTCACTTTCCTTTTAAATAAAAGGATTTTGGTCTTCGACAAGTCTGAGTGATAAAAAATAGAGAAGCAAATTCTCTTTATTCCTTCTTCCACATTAACACATAAAAGACATTTAATTTGTGGTAATATTATTTTATTTTCAAGAGATTCAAAGTTTGATTTGAGGCAATATTTGATGGCAAGTTCAATGATTAATCTTCCGCTGCTTTAAGGTACACAATTTGTTGTCTTTAATGTATAATCTTTTCTAACAATGGTATCAGAGCAGATTTTTCGGTTGATTTCTCTCTTTGAAGATAAAAAACTCAAATTTAAAGATGATTGAAACTGAATGGTTGTTTTATTTCACTATTCTTCAATCTCCTAAACCAAATTAAAACGATAGGAAAAATGAAATAATATTTCATGATTGAATATGTACGGTTTAACCATGTCTTGGACATGGCTTGAAAGAATCGTATGCTTGTCTTCTTCTATGTAATTTTTTTCTTTTTGAGAAGCCATAGATTAAAAAATAAATGCCTTCTATTTTTTATTTTATTTTATGGCTTCTGAAATTGCCCTACAAACTTGTTGTTTTAAATGGGTCTTCTTACGAAAAAAGAGCAAGATGTCTTTATATATATAAATATATAATAATTCATAGGCCCGCAATGTATATTATGAGTGTGAATTTGTGATTATGTAAATTTTTTATCTCCATGAATAAGGGCCTATAATTTAAAAGTCATGGATGATCTTTGAATTAAATTGGCATGTCTCTTTTGTTGGTACTTTATTGTACTTTATAAAGTAGTACGGGCTTCCAATCCAGTTCCAACAATGCACTTCTCGGCACATCATCGGTAGGGGAAAGCGGAACTGCTTGATGCTGTATACTAAATACAACAAGCTCGATTCGTGTAAGTAACTATTACAAGTGTTCGAAAGGATAAATAAATGGTCAATCTTCAAAACTGCCGCAAGCTTGTTGTGTCTTGAATCTTGATAACCTTGCAAGGCCAATGTTGAGAACTGCCGTAATCTTGTTGTGTCTTGAATCTTGATATCCTGAAATCAAGAAACAACTAAATATGGATGGTTACAACGTTGTGTGTTGAGTCGAGGAATTGCCCCCTGTCCTTAAGACAAGATTGTCCCGTATATATGCTTTTACGTTAGCGGGCAATAGTCTCCCAAGATAAAACAACAATTTAATCTCAATGCTACAAAGTCAATAGGTTGAGCCTAGCGAAGAAAACAAATATGACTCGACTTGCTGAAAATATGGAATAGGAAGGAAGAGTTTCTCTTTACACTTCTCTTTTGTCTCTGTGTATATAGTGTGTCTCTGTAGTGTATATCTTGTGTATACGTGAGGGTTTGGTCCTTTGTTTTTCAGCCTTTGTTTTCTTTGAATTTCAACCACTATTTTGCTGATTTTTCACCACTATTTTTTTGATTTTCTGTGTTTTACGATCTGTTTTCCGGTCTGTTTCTTGTCTCGAATTGAGCCAAATGAGGCTCAATATATAGCATGGAGGAGGGGTTGTACCACTGCCCAAAATATGGCTGTTAATGGCCATTAGGAGGCCATTAAACAGCCAAGTAATGGTGGTTAATGGCCATCAAGAAAGTACATTTAAATGGACATGAAGGAGGGTGAAAATGGAGGAGTTAATCGGCCAAGTAATTCTTTGGTTAATGCTCCATAAAAGTGTCCAACGGTAGGCGAAAGTTTTACGCCTTCCGTCACCTTCCCGAAACTGCGGGGACCAAGCGTAAATATTGAAACTTCGGGGACCAAACTGTACATATGAAAGAATTCAGGTCCAAACTGTACATATGGCAGAGTTTTCTGGTCCAAAAAGATAATATCAGAAAGTCCCCACAGCCCACATCGGACGGGACGAACGGGCGGCGACGGCGCGCGTGTGGGCTTAGCCATGAACCCAAGCACATCTAGGTCTTCCCCTTTAAACACATGGGATACCCCTTGGGGTCCCAAATCCTTTACCAATTTGAGACATATATAGAGAGCAATTTTCCTATTCCCACCGATGTGGTAGATTTGTCCCACACCACATTTTCATGCCTTAAACACCTTACTTCGTGGACCAATATCTCTTTCATTTCTCAACGAAATTTGACGATTCTTGGCCCTACGGTCATCTACTCACTTCGTAGATCATGCATGTGTAAAGAGACAAGGTCTCCAACATGCGGAACACTAGTGTTTAATTCATCAAAGATGGGTGGACGCATCTTCCCGTCAAAGGCAAATTTCCAACAATCCCCTCTATGAAAGAGAGATTGTGGCGCACACACAAGGTGCCTACATTTCAGCAATCTTTCAGCGGAAAGATATTGCATCAGGAGAGGTAGCTTTCGCTTTGAACCTTCCCTAGTTGAATACCGTCGGACTTACTTACTGCGCGGTGAACGTGATGTCTTGAACCGTCAGTGTTTAGTGTAAGCCAAGACAACGATATCAACACAATAACTCTTCTTATTCATTTTTCTTCTTACGTTTCTGTCCGTTGTGGCCATGGACACACTTGGATTCTTAAGTGCGTTCATTTGAGGTGGTCATCCTCGCACTTAAATAGGTGATCTCCTACAAGGTATCCTGCTATACCCCACTTCACAAGTGTTAGGAATCATTAAAAGTTTCCCCAACCTTAACCTCAACCGTTTGAGGATATTTTAAAGGTTTGGAAGCTTAACCTTTACCCACCATGCAGGTAGCACTTTAATGTCTATCGCGGGAACAACTTTGGATTCATGTTTCTCTACAGAAATCATCATCTGAGGTGCTCTTGCTTCACCGAAGCGCTCAACTGAACCTTTTGCCGCTTAGTTTTCCCATTGAACCAATTCTTGGGATCTCCAATCAGTATGGTTGGGTTTCCACCTCAAAGGTTCGTATTGTTTGGGTTTTAAGCCCATTCCCCTAGACAGGCAGAACACTTGATCTCTGGGTAGTCCTTTAGTTAGTAAACAAGGAAGTAACACTCGTGATGATCAACTGCCATACGGTCTTATGTCTCCGACGGATCCCGACGAGATATGTCCAAACGCCGTCATCCGTGTCCTTCCCGAAGCCGACCGGCTAGCCACGATGTAGAAGCTGCGAAGGCATGGGTTTCTCCCAATAAGGGACGTCCTCTAAGGAGTCGTGAAGTTACTCAACTTCTTTCATGCTTTGTATAAAGCGATAAAATCCGATTCCATCATGAATCGGCCGATGCAAGTTTGCTTAGAGGATTTTCCAAGAACCACCATACACATTTACTTGTGGCTTTTGGTGTTCTTCGGATCGATGTCCGTTTGCATCACTTGTGTTCTCTCGGAACATTTGGACATCGAGAATACTATAATCGTAGATAAGCGAATAATTCAGATATCGTCATATCCGACTTAACGCCGTCTACCGATCATGTATTAAAATCATCAGTGAACCTTAGTTCAATTGATCTGCTTTGTCGGACGATACCAGGTCGGTTGTAGTGTGTACAATACATTGAACTACACGTGACCTGAGCATATCGCTCCTTGTCTATGGGTGCACCATGATTCCAATAAGTTCTATGATTCATATCCATTGGTGGCTTCAACAAGGCTTGTCAACTATCGACCGATCCGTTAGATGTCTTAGAAATCCAATTCCTAGATGTCATCTGTGATACCTATATCTTTCATATCGAGACTTTGTTTCAATATGACTTTTACTTTCAGACTGTTGATTCTCCAACTGTTGGCTTTCTAACTTCAGAGTCAATGTTTCTGTGGTTAGATTCATTATTTCCGTTTTTATCTGAAACTTTCAGGACCAAAATGTAAACATTTCGGGGACCAAAATGAAAGTTCAGGAAGAAGCCAACAACGATTCGGACAAACCAACTCTGATCCTCTTCTTCCAAATCTCCGGTTGGAAAGGCTATTTCAACATCTATGCCACGCAAGACTGCAATGACCCTGGATGTTAAGCTACTCACAGGGAGCACATTTTACAACCCAAAGGTTCTTTTCCCTGAGGAAGATCAACCATTACACAAGTATTATTCTATATATGGAATATATTTCTCTCTTTAGCTTCTTTCCAAAGCAGCGCTTCTGGAGATGACAATTATTTGTCAATTGTCCATGGTTCGTTCTCAACCATACAAGCTAGAAGGTATGGAACAAGTCTTTGTCCCCTCTTTGCTCCTTCTCGGTTCAACATCTAGAATCCACGAGTTCTCGGATCGGAATGCTAAGTTCGGATAGCCGGCAACTTTTGAGTCCTGTAGATACGGAACGTCTAGTTCCGGACAGTCAGGCCCTCGCGGGTTCTTGTTAACCTTAAGCAATTACTTCTTTTTCCTTTTCAAGGAAAATTATCTTCAAAGAATTCAGCATTCTTTGACACCAAGAGGCGATCAACACTACTGTTATTTGCAGATCCAGTGGATATGCAATCTACAGTCTTAGGTACAACTTGACCTGTTTCAGTATTCCAACTTTTACCAAGCCACCCCACATAATTTGGGCGTACGACTTTGCGCTTGGCTAACACCGTTGGAGTGAAGTGAGAAATGAACATTCGTTTAATGAATGATGCTTCACATTCTCCCCCTCTATCACTACGAATTTCTCAATCCGTAGGCTTAGTTGATTTTCAACTTCTGCTTTGTAGCGCTTATCCGCTTCAACAACTTTATCTTTGCTTTTTAACAAACAAAGGATTCCATACATTGTACCATCATCAATGAAGATCACAACGTACTTGTCTCCCCCCTCTAATTTGTATAAATTTCAAATCACCCAAGTAGGTGTGACTAAGTTCTAGAGGAGCGGTGCTTCTTTCGCTATTCCCTTGACGGAATTTGGAAAGGTGATTTTGCCTCTTCATCTACCTCACATTTATTTTGAGGGTTTATGTCGACAGAAGGAATCAATCTCAATATCGTTAGCTTTTGAATGACTTGCTATTTAACGTGTCTTAATCTATGATGGCATAGATGCACGGATTACAAATATGTCATTTATTTGGCTACAGACATACTGTACCATTCTTAGTTATTACAGACCTGTTGGACTAGTCTCAAACCAGCTTGACCAACAACGTCCCTTAAACCAAGTTTGGGACATGTATCACCTCATCTTAGAGTGATCTCATTCCACGAAGTCCTATTGAGGACAACCTCTCAACCCCTTCTACTTTAGAGGTGGCGTTGCTTCACATGAACAACCTCTTGCACGTGGTTAAGGCGTAACCGGATCATATGTGATGCGGATACTCGGCCCCCTCCGGTTGCTTTGGCGATCGAGTGTCCAATTTCTTTTCTGCCTTTCTTTAGGCCTTCAGATCATTTAAGACCTAGAAACTCTGGCCCACCACACTAGGTGTCCATTACTTTTCCTATGAAATGAATTCTGGCCCCACTCCAGTCGCCCAGAGGCTTTATATGACTGAGTGTCCAATATCATCATATCAAAGGAATTTTGGCCCACTCCAGTCGCCGGAGGCTTTGTATGACCGAGTGTCCAATATCATCCTATGAAGGATCTTCCGCCAAACAGTATGACAGGCTCAACGTCTTTAACTTTTAGACTTCTTCCGTTATGATTGGTGCCTAGATAACTCTTGGTGCTTACTTAAGAGTGGTAACAGTTTTCGCACAGTTAGTGGATATTTCTCCCTCGTATGTGCGAACATACTTTACACACTTTTAATCAATACACTTAAAAGAACGTATCTTTTTAAGTCGTTTACAAAATCCAATCTTTAAACGGGAAAGAAGAGATTAAAATTCTAATTTTTAAAGCGTAAGGAATATAAATTAATCTTATACTCCTCCTTACTTTAATCCATTTTTAATCAGACATCATTTAATCTTTATTCTTGATAAGTAAGAAAAATACTTATCCCAATTTTGAATTCTTTGTCTGAAACAGATATAGGCCTTCTGCTGTAAGATAGAACCACATCTTCAACCTTCTCCTCTTGTTCCAGTTGACATCCTCAGCCTCTCGTGAGCGCTTGTTGCCACCACTTTTGTCGGGAGCAGTGACACCATGAACATGTTGAACTTCGACAAAATCATCATCATTGTCTTCAAGTAGAAAACCACAGCCATATCCAGATTTGGTCACACAACTTTTGACCGACATCTTTCGAACACTAATAGTAATACAATACAATCTTGTCTTAAGTTGTTGGTACTCTATTGTACTTTATAAAGCAGTACGGGAAGTAAGTAACTATTACAAGTGTTCGAAAGGATAAATAAATGGTCAATCTTCAAAACTGCCGCAAGCTTGTTGTGTCTTGAATCTTGATAACCTTGCAAGGCCAATGTTGAGAAACTGCCGCAAGCTTGTTGTGTCTTGAATCTTGATATCCTGAAATCAAGAAATAACTAAATCTGGATGGTTACAACGTTGTGTGTTGAGTCGAGGAATTGCCCTCTGTCCTTAAGACAAGATTGCCCCGTATATATGCTTTTACGTTAGCGGACAATAGTCTTCCAAGATAAAACAACACTTTAATCTCAACGCTACAAAGCCAATAGGTTGAGCCTAGCGAAGAAAACAAATATGACTCGACTTGCTGAAGATATGGAATAGGAAGGAAGAGTTTCTCTTTACTCTTCTCTTTTGTCTCTGTAGTGTATATCTTGTGTATACGTGAGGGTTTGGTCACTGTTTTTCAGCCACTGTTTTGTTGAATTTCAACCACTATTTTGCTGATTTTTCAACCACTGTTTTGCTGATTTTCTGTGTTTTCTGATCTGTTTTCCAGTCTGTTTTACTGTCCCGAATTGAGCCAAATGAGACTCAATATATAGCATGGAGGAGGGGCTGTACCACTGCCCAAAACATGGTTGTTAATGTCCATTAGGAGGGCATTAAACAGCCAAGTAATAGTGGTTAATGGCCATCAAGAGGTTGTTTAAATGGACATGAAGGAGGGTGAAAATGGAGGAGTTAATCAGCCAAGTAATTGCTGGTTAATGCTCCATAAAAAGCGTCAACGGAAGGCGAAAGTTTTCTGCCTTCCGTCACCTTCCCAGAAACTCGGGGACCAAACTGTAAATATTGAAACTTCAGGGACCAAACTGTACATATGAAAGAATTCAGGTCCAAACTGTACATATGGCAGAATTTTCTGGTCCAAAAAGATAATATCAGAAAGTCCCCACAGCCCACACCGGACGGGACGGACGGGCGGCGGCGGCGCGCGTGTGGGCTTAGCCATGAACCCAAGCACATCTAGGTCTTCTCCTTTAAACACATGAGATACCCCTTGGGGTCCCAAATCCTTTACCAATTTGAGACATATATAGAGAGCAATTCTTCATATTCCCACCGATGTGGTAGATTTGTCCCACACCACATTTTCATGCCTTAAACACCTTACTTCGTGGACCAATATCTCTTTCATTTTTCAACGAAATTTGACGATTCTTGGCCCTACGGTCATCTACTCACTTCGTAGATCATGCATGTGTAAAGAGACAAGGTCTCCAACATGCGGAACACTAGTGTTTAATTCATCAAAGATGGGTGGACGCATCTCCCCACCAAAGGCAAATTTCCAACATCTTTCACATTTAATTTAATGCAAGGACAATTTGTAAAATTTATTTTAAATCAAGTCTTTACTGTTTTAAGACATCTACAATGTTATTGCTGACGGCTTCCTGAAGCTATTACTTTAGTTGGTGTCTTTTTAAAATTGACATCGTATTGTTTTGTCTAAATAAGTTATGGTCTTTGACTATTGATCCTTTAAGGTGTAAGGATTCTGTTATATTCATCTTTTGTGTAGAATAAGTACGTAATACATTATTGTTTAAGAACAATGGTACTATGCCTTTGACCAAATGTTTTTTTGTGATAGTTTCTTCTTTAAGTAGCTTTAGATGCTGCACATCTAGAATTCTATTTAAAAATAAAATGCTACAAGTAAATGATAATATATGTGTTACATTCAAAAGCTTGGCAACAATACTTTAAATTTTCCATCCAGTGACTCGAGTCCTTATTTTAAAACTAGTGCAAGACTTTGTTGATTAATTTGGCATCTACTTGTTTGCTAAATTAGTAGGTATAAAGAAACTCAATTCTGGTACAACATGCTAATTCTTTAATTGATATTTTTTCTCTACGTTTGTCACATATGTTGTCACATTGAATGATAACAACAATTTTATTTCCTTGTTTCCATTTTAGACATGACTGGACGTGGACTAGCTCAAATTGCGCCAAGTGGAAGTAGTGATAAAAAGTCGAGCAAAAGGACAATGTAGAAGAATGCATCGTTGAAAGACTATGTTCAGTAATGATTCAGACTCTAAACCTGAAGTCATCAAGAATGTCCCAAGGACGCTACAAAATATCTCTAGGGAGGATAAAGTTGTGTGAAGAAAAGGAGAAAGAAAATATGTAAAATTTCAAAAATTCAAAATGGACCCATCATCTATAACAAGTCATCTTTGTCTTTTTGGGATGAAACTGTCAGGATTAAAATTTGAACATTTTAGATATATTTCGAGTTGGGATGCTTTGGGTATATTGCAGCAATCCTTACCAGATTATTGGAAGCTTGATATTTATAACAAATTTGATCCTAATGAGCACATTTGAGTATACACTATGAAACATGAAGCCAAGTGATAGGAAAAGAAAATAGCAACTAAGATTAAGAAATTTTGGCTATTAAAGACTTGTTCTAGACCCAGATTGAGTCTGATAGTTCCTAAATCTCAGTTTTCTCAAACTTCTCCCATAGATAAATTAGCTATATTGTGGCTGAAAGTGTCGTCGATCCTAGTCACTCGCGTAATGAGAAGAAAGCCACAAATGAGTAGTATATGACTTGTAATTGTGTAAGTTTCTTTTATGAACATATGTTTGTTTATCTCTTTTGTTATATATATATACACTGCATGAAAGTAGTAAGTTAGCATCCTCCCCATTTTGTCTTTTCTTAATATGCTCTTAATGGCACATTAAACACACAAAAATTAGAGGGACTATTTGGTCATTTAACTGAAAAGAGATAAATCCATCTCTTCCTTCTCCCCCCCCCCCCCCCCCGCCCCCCCCTTCCGCCCCACCCGTGACTCCTGAGAACTCTTCTTCTTCTCTCTTAATCTGCGAAGAACCTTAGATAAAAGAGAAGAAGGAGATATCAGTAAAGGAATAAGAAGAGTGAGGAATTGATAAGGAGTATGAAAGAAAATAATTAAGTCTCCTTCCTAAGCTCAACACGAAGTTATATGATATATCAAGAACAAAATATTCAAAAATCTTTGAGAAAATCAGTGAGAAATAGTAAGATTCGAACACCATCAGAGAAAAATCCTAAGAGTTGTGACCAAAATATTACTTAGAAAATATAAGGAGAATAAGTACAAAACAAAATATTCAGAAAAAAGAGAGGTTAAAGTATAGAATAAATTCATAAAAATCCAATAAAATTATTTATTTAATATCTAAAATTCTTAGATTAGATAAAAATGAAAAAAATCTCTATCTTCTGATCTTCTTTTTGCCATGGAAGAATGTGATGGAAAAAGAAACAACAAACTATGAGAATTTTAACCGAAATTACAATAATTCACAAAGTTAACTAAATTGTGTAATTTTAATTCAATTTTTGTTATATTAAAAAAAAATGAAAAAATGACTTATAATTGCATTAGTTAACAATCGTCAATTTGTATCAAATTGCAACATTTTCTTAAACAACTGAAATTTGATGTATTTATGGAGGTTATCAGAAAATCCCACAAATAATCACCACAAGAAGAATAATTATGGAGGTTGAAACAAATGCCACAAATTAAATGTATAGTGGGTCTTTTACAACCTCCACATTTAAATCGCCACAAAAAAAAACTATTTTATGGGGATTGGCACAAACGCCATAAATTGAATGTATAATGGGGTTTCTTATGACCCCTATAAAAAAACCGCCACAATTTAGCAATTTTTTGGTAGTGTTTTCAGTACCATTAATTCTTGCTTGCAGGACCGAGCTAGAGCTTCATGTATGTCTTCAGTAGAATTCACTAGTTTTGACTCAAATTCTGTATATATATTTGAAAATCCACTTAAATTTATCAAAATCCAACAAAGTGTGTTTTCTAGAATTCAGAATTCATAAACTTGAAATCTTACCTCCGCATGTGCTTGCTTGAGGCGCCACAGATTAATTTGTGGTGATGCTGTTATGATTTTTTCATTTTTTTTTTCTTCTGTACTACTATTGTTGGATTGGTGTGATACGTTATATATATGCATGTTTTGCTAAATACGTTAACAAATGATGGCTATGTGTTGACTTAGAAGTAACACAGAAGGCCAAGACATGAGGAAATTCGTATAGCCGGCTTCGTTCTAATTTTGATAATATCATATGCAATTTGTTATTCCCTCCCCTATTTTATATGGCGTGTTTAACTAGAGCAGAGTTCACGAAGAACAAAAAGATTCTTTCCACATACCAATAGCCAAAAATACCTATAAACTTGTGATATAAAAATATAACATGTAAAATTTAAAAAATTCTAAATATAAAAAATATGTCACTTTTATTTATAACCGACAAAAGGGAAGAGTAACGAAAAATAGGGACTTACTAAAAGGAACAGTCCAAAAGGTGTTAGCATTCAGATCATGCTCTTTTTTTCTTTTGGGTTGGACAAAGAGATCATATAGGATCTTTTCCTTTTGGGGGCATATTTAAACATTTAGTATTTCATTAGCTCAATTCCAAAAGAATTAAATATGTTTTAAAATACATTATTATTTCATTCTATTATGCAGGTATAGATCAGTTTGAATTTAATATTATATACAACTAATAGGGAAGGAAAGTAAAGAAGGCCCAACTTTACGATAGTTAAGAGTCTCACATCGGAAATAGAATGGGAATATGAACTCCTTATATGAACTTGAAAAATTCTCACCCTACAAACTAGCTTTTGGAGTTGAGTTAGGCCCAAGATCCATTATTTACATGGTATCAGAAGTCAAACCCTACCCCCTACATTCTCTCTATAGTCCCTATACTCTCAATCCGAAATTGGTTATCTTGAATTAATACAATTGATATAAGAGTTTAACTAGTTCTGCACCCTCCACCAATCCTGTTGTCGATTTGTTTCGCTCTGCTTCAAGTAAAGCAGCAAGTAAGGAACTGGAACGTATCGATCAATTATTTTATACATATGCCAATGCTTTGTCTGGTATGATTGACCCTGAAGGAATTGAGTTTCTTTGTTCTGATTTGGAAGTCGAACATACTGACGTCAGGACACCATCAACGGATTCTGACAACTTTTCGTCGTCCTGAAAAGTGTATCGCTAGATTTTAGGGTTCTTCAACAACCTCATCTTTCTATCTCACCTACCATCCACAAACATGGCACGGTATTCCTCGTTGCAGCCTAGCATCCTGGGCCCACCTCTATGCCCACGATACACGGGCCACCAGCACCAGGCCCACTTCTCCACGGCCCAACAGTAGGCCTACGGTCCCATGACCCCTACTGAACTAAGTCAGGCTTACAACACTATGAATCTCCAGCAGCCTGACGACGCATGGTACATGGATATAGGTGTCACATCCCACCTCACTCGCGACTCTGGTAATCTCCCTCACCTATCTAATTTGAACTATCCTCAATTTATTTTGGTCGACAATGGCAATCACATTCCAATTCAAGGCTACGGCACCATTCATACACAATCACCTCACCCACCCTTTACCCTAAAAAATGTTCTATATGCTCCTAACATCATTAAAAACTTAATCTCTTTTAGGAAACTTGCTAGTGACAATTCCGTATCTATTGAGTTTGACCCTTTTAGTTTTTCTGTGAAAGACCTACGTATGGGGACAACTCTTACGAGATGTAATAGTGTGGGGGACCTATATCATTTCTCATCCAATTCCGCCGCAAGTGTCAATCCACCTACCTCCCTCACTGCAATCTCTCAATCAACTTGGACACCCGGGATTTAACTTTCTTAGAAGTCACAATATAATTCAATGTAATAAAGGGAAATTTGCCCAAAATTGCTATTCTTGTCCTCTAGAAAAGCATGTTAGACTTCTGTTTGCGCCATCTTCAAGTGTTACTTTTTATCTTCTTGACACCATTCATGCGGATTTATGTACATCTCTCATTACTAGAAAACTGGGTCATAAATATTATTTGTATTATTAGATGACTTCTCTCACTTTATTTGGGTCTATCCGCTCAAATATAAATCTCAAGTTTACTCCACGTTTCTTAAATTTTGAACATATGTTAAAACACAGTTTGAAAAGGCCATAAAATCGTTTCAATGTGAAAATGATTGTGAGTTTAACAGTTTCCCCTTTCATAAATTTTGTACGGATAATGGCATGGTGTTTCGATTCTCGTGCCCCCATACCTCACCTTAAAATGGTAAAGCTGAAAGAATACTCCGCACCATTAACAATATGATCCGTACAATGCTCTTTCATGCCTCTCTTCCCCCTACCTTTTGGGTATACGTGTTTAAAATGATAGAATACCTTCTTAATATATTATTTACATGTACCCTTCAAAATAAAACCCTTACCGAAATTCTATTCTGTCGGATCCCTTCATATAATCACCTTCAGATTTTCGATTGTCTATGCTATCCAAATCTTGCCTCAACGGCCCCTCACAAATTAGCACCTCGCACCTCTCCTTGCGCCCTCTTAGTTTTCCCGTCAAACCATAGGGGGTACTTATGCTATAATTTGTCCACGCATAAAATCCTAGTCTCTCTCCATGTCACATTCGAGGAAAATATTTTCCCATTTGCAAACGTCCAACAACTTCAAGTCACTAATTACGGCTTCCTTAAACCCGAACATTTGCGCTGTCCTTCAAAACGCCATACATAGTGATAATATTCCGACTGTTCCATCACAGTTCCCCCTCGTTGTCCCGTCACTGCCCCAAGTCCCGTCAAACACCACCCCACCTACTGCTCCAATCACGGCCTCCCTGTCTCCATCAACCAATCTTTGCCTCACTGTCCCAACCCCTACCTCCGTCGACCAATCCCGTGCCTTACTTCCCCAACCCCCCGCCGACATCCCAGCAGCACCCGTCAACCACCCCTCTAACCCCAACGGCCCTACAACCTCCGCCATCCCTACTTCCCCCACTTCCCGTCAGCCTAAAAAGTCCTATTTTTGACCCACCGTATGGAAACCCGTGCTCAGCACGGAATTTTCAAACCGAAAGTCCACATTAACCTATTCTCAGACCATCTCACTTATACCTAAAAATCCAAAATTAGCCAAGCTTGACCTGAATTGGAATGCGGCCATGTGTGAGGAATTTAATGCGCTCACTACACAATGAACTTGGGATCTTGTTCCAAGACCAGAGGGGATGAATATGATTCGTTGCATGTGGCTATATCGTCACAAATTCAGAGATAGTGTTGAGCTTGAATGTCATAAGACGATACTTGTGGCTAATGGCACAGGGAAACAAGAGGGAGTTGATTGTGGTGAGACATTCATTCCACTAGATAAACCAGCCACCATTCGCACTATTTTGAGCATAGCTATGGGAAAGAATTAGCTGATTCATCAGCTTGATGTGAAAAATGCATTCTTACATGGGGATTTGAAAGAAAACGTATACATGCATCAACCACCTGGCTTTGTGCATCCTTCGGCTCCTCACTATGTATGTCGGCTTCAAAAGTCACTTTATGGCTTGAAACAAGCTCCAAGGCTTGGTATGTCACTTACATCTTGCAGATTGGGTTCATGTGCAGCAAAAGTGATAACTCACTTTTTATTTTTCATCGAGGTAATGACATTGCATACATTTTGCTCTACGTCGACGATATTGTCCTGACTGCCTCCTCTGATGTGCTGAAAAACGAGATCATTACCATGCTCAAATCCGAAATTGCCATCACAGACTTGGGTAAGTTAAGTTATTTCTTAGGGATTTTTGTGACCAAATCTGAGAATGCAATGTTCTTATGTTAGTGTAAGTATGCCAAAGAGATTGTTTACACAGCTAAAATGGCAAACTATAAAATCATGTCTACTCCAGTCGACTCAAAGTCGAAGCTTAGCGTGGATGACGGAGATCCGGTGCTTAATCCTTCTCTTTATAGAAGTCTCGCTAGTGCACTTCAATATCTTACTTTCACTAGGCCCGATATTACCTATGTGGTTTAGCAGGTGTGTTTGTTCATGCATGATCCCAGGGAGCCTCATTTCACAATCCTTAAACATATCATTATGTTAAAGGTACTCTTGACTATGGGTTACATCTTTATCCATCTACACCGACCAGGTTAATATCCTATAAAGACGTAAATTGGGGCGACTGTTCAGACGCACGTCGATCTACTTCCGACTAAGGCTGGCCAGTGGGCCCGAATCCGACATTTTAAAAAAAAATACGGTATCGGGACTCTAACCAAGATGGGACATGGTCTCGTCCCGACACTCCCGATCCGATCCCGGTCCTGCCCGAAACTCCCCTTTTTGCAAAAATAACCGTTGCACCAATTACCATTTTACATTTTGGCTGTTGTGCAACGGCTATTTTTTGCCTCCCCCTACCCCCTTAATATTTATTTTTAACCCATAAGTTATTATATTTACACTTTAACCCAATTTCTCAACTATAAATACCTCATTTTCTCTTCATCTTTCTCACAAATCTTCCTACAATCTCTCTAATCTCTCAATCTTTCTCTCTACAAGTCTACATTGTCTACTAAATATTCAATTTTATTTATTCATTTGAGAGTGAATTTGGCAACTAGCTTAAGGATCATCCATCGAGCAAAGTTTCAATTTTCAACCTCTTGATTACATGTCGACGTTACGTCGGCGTTTGGTACATTTGTTCTTTCATTAAATTATTATTGTCTGTTTATTTTATTTAGTGCACTTAATTTCATTTACTTTAATTATTTATTAGTATAATTATAAATTTATAATGGAAGGATTTAAACGTATGCTTACGGGTAGGGGTCATGCTTCTTCTAGTAGGGGCAACAAGGACAAGAGTACTTCTTCTAGTCATCCTATTTCTAGACAGAATCTTATTCCTACATAGGATGATTTTGTTGATACTGAACATTTTCCTACAATACCATTAGATTTAGACGAGGAACTATTTTCTAGAACTCAAGAAGACTTTAATTTAGACGATGATCTAGATGATACACCCACTAATGTAGATGACAACACACCCACTAGTGCACCTTCAACTGAAATGTCTCCTATTGCCCCTAGTATGAGACGAGGTCCAGCAAAACGAACATTAAAATCAGATGCATGGACATTTTTTGATAGGGACGTAGAGAATCAAGTAGCTAGATGTAAAATTTGTAAAGATGATTTAAATTTTAAAACTAGAAAAGGTCACGGTGGGACGGGGGGTTTGATGAGACACGTAGCTAGATATGCCCAATACGAGGCTTCAAAACCGGGTGCGCAAACGTCCGCTCCATCGGGACAAGGTTCACATACTGTCCCGGACCAAGTACAGGGTCAAATTAACCCTATGACGGGGGGGAATTGTAGGCCCTAAATACGATAAACATAGAGATAGGGAAGCAATAGCAAAATTAATTGCTATGGAGGGTTTGCCTTTTTCATTTTCTTCATCCCGATTTTATTCATTACATTAGAGATATGTATAATCCTGCTTTTAACGATTTTCCTAGATCAACTGTTAAGAGAGATGTATTTAAATTCGCACATGAATATCAACAGTATTTACGTTATTCATTATATCATTTTAATGGTAAAATGGCTATCACTTCTGATATAGGTCGCAGTACTAACGGTCATGATTATTTAACGGTAACCTGTCATTGGATAGATTATAAATGGTCTATGCAAAAACGTATCTTAGCATATAGATATATAGATGATAGACACATTGGTACTTTTATTGCAGAAAATATTTATCAAGTGTGTGATTATTATGGATTAACTGATAAAATTATGACTATTACATTAGATAACGCTTCTTCTAACAATTACGCTATTACAATTTTAAAAAATAGTTTAACTCCATCTTTTTCATATCATTTTCATATAAAATATGTGTGTCATATATATAACTTAATTGTAAATGATGGTCTATCACTTTTTGAAGACATTCTTAGTAAAATACAATTTGCTATAAACTTTATTTTTAAAAATAATATAATACAACGAAAAAAAGAATATAAAAAAACTTATCACGATTGGCAACTACCTTATAGAAAAATTCCAGAAGAAGTACTCACTAGGTGGAATTCTTTATACGAGCAACTACTTGTTGTTTATGACTATAAAAAACCTATAACTTTATTTTTTAACTCTCATAATCAAAATCCAACTGATATGGTTGTAGATAGTGATTGGGGAAAAATTTCTGAACTTATTGTATTTTTAGAAAAAAAAATTCAAGCAACAAAAGAATTTTCTGGTATATATTATCGTACTATTTTAACTATGTTGTTTTATATAGCTCTAATATTTTATTGCTTAATGAATATATGGATAAACCGGCTTATAAGGCAACTATTAAAAAATGTTTATCAAAATAAAAAAATGTTTTATTCCTATTCCCACTATTTATATTATTGGTGATGTATTAAATCCGACTATTAAAATAGACGGTACTAAATCACTTATTGAAACTATTTATGATTGTATAGCAGTACTACCACCTCAAAGTCCCAAAAATCCAAATCACCCACCACCTATTGAACAAACTAAAGAAGAAGTGTTGTCTAGCGTAGAAGACGAATGCAAAAAAATATATAGGTTTTACCAACAAGAAAGTGCTAGCAACCTACCAACTTCCATACCATCTTCTTCTTCTTCAACATAACCTCACAAAAAACATGTTGTTTCTGCGGCTAGTATTGAAAGCCTCAGAAATAGAATGTGCGGCCGTACCGCTACTAACCAAATTAGCGAGTTTGATATTTTTGTTTTGCAGGGTTCTATACCGTACCAAGCAGTTTGATATTTTTGTTTTGCAGGGTTCTGTACCGTACCAAGCAGTTCTCAATAAAGAATGACGTGAAGACTTGCTGAAATACTAGAGTGGGAATGAAAAGACCTTTCCGACACTTTCAATGATAGCCCGAGATGTTTTGAACATTCAAGCGTCATCAACGGCATCTGAAAGCGCTTTTTCTGCCGGCAGATATCAAATAGGAGAGCACATACACTCATTAGCCGGAGACAGCTTGGAGATTGTAGTACTATTCAGAGATTGGATACGAGTGGAGCGGAGAAGGTGCGGTCAATCAGAGATCAACGAAGAAGAAGACGAAAACTACAATGAAATCTTATCCAAAGGTGGTGGAAGCAACGTCGATCAATTTGACTAACAAATACCAATTCCAATCGAAGAACCACAGGAAATTATCAAGAAACTAGAACAGATTTTTTTCAAAATGTAAATTTTTTTTTAATTGCAATTTTACTATGTAATTTGCAACTTTTGAACAACACCACAAAGTTGCAATTTTGACAATTGTACTTGTATTACAAAAAAATCATGTCTATTAAATAATATAAGAGGCACAAAAACAGTCTTAGGATATTTTTATTACACTATCTTGTTTAATTATTGAGTTTTTATATATATATATGTTATTTTTTAAATTAAGTTTAAAAAAAAATGATCCCGATCCCGCCCCGGCCCGACTCCGACGGGATCGGAAACGGACGGGACGGCGGCGAATCCCGCCTGTCCCGATCCCGCCGGTCCCGACCCGACCCTCTCCCGCCCTCCCCCGTCCCGCCCCGACCCGATTCCACCGGTCCCGACCCGACCCCGTCCCGCCCCGACCCGATTCCACCGGTCCCGATCCCGATCCACTGGCCACAGAGAAAAATGTACGTATCAAAAAATGTATGATGCATGTAGCCTGTTGGATCCTAGTTAGTAATCTGCTGATTATTTGATGAAATTAGTTTCAAAATAACAAGGAAAATTGCACTTTTGTTCTTCAAGGGGGATGGTCTTTAATTTTTGCCATTAGCAATCGAACTTATGCATAGCTGGGTATAAATTCTTTAAGGGGCGCGTGAGGGGCAAAAATTAAAGGGTCAATCCGGTGCACAAAGCATCCCGCATTAACAGGGTCCGAGAAAAGACCACATCCAAAGAGTGTGATGTAGACAGCCTAACCTAATGCAAGCATAAGTGGCTGCTTCCACAGCTCAAACTCGTGACCTTAGGCAAGATCGGCCATAGGGCCAAGCCGCTGAAGTGACGGCTTTAGACCCCAAAATTTTAGGGGCCCTAATTTTTTTCATTCGGTGTTCAATATGTGTATTGAATTTTTCAATTAATTCGATTTCGAAACACACAAGGCCAATTAAAGAGGGAAGCCCTAGCAAGATTTTATTCATTCTAAGGCTCTAACTAGAGGTACTTATCAAGTGGTTCAGTTCGATTTTAAATGTTATTGGTTCGGCTTATTGGTTATCGATTTGAAGATATGCTAAAAGGTTATCGAACGATTTCAAATAAAAATATATATGATTTTTTTATAAAATAAATAAGGCCTCCCGTTAAAGTTTGGCTTTAGGCCACCGATCTTATTGAGCCTCCCCTGACCTTAGATCACACGGAGACAACTTTACCCTTGCTCCAAGGCTACCCTTCAGGGGGGGGGATTAAAGACCAACACAAAATAGGGGCAAAAGTGCCAATGACCCTTTGGTCACCGCACAGAAAAAAAGAGTTTAATATCCTGAGCCAGCGATTTAAGTTTTTAGTATTAGACTCCAGGAGAGAAAAAATATTGTAAATAGTGAAAATGATGCCTCAGCTCAGGAGCTTTGTCCATTGAATGATCTCTACATCATTCGTACTGTTACAAGTGAATCGAGCATGTCCTACATCTCCTGGAGTCAACCTACCCTTATACATCCCAGAGGGGGGAGGTTGACACCTTGTTTCCCTTTTCTTTTTTTCCCATGGTATCTTCTAGCTATAAGATCAACTTATGAGTACCTCCAATCACTCAAATTACCAGCTACGACGGTAAAGCCTCTGTAGATCCTTGCAGTGCATGCATGTCCATGGAAACAATGGTGGATCCAGACAATAAGAATGAATACAGAGAGTCTCGCAGAGATGACATTTGACTAGTACGTCCTCTGGTTCTCGACAAGAGCACTGACAACAGACCGGAGTTCTTGATGACTACATAAACCAAATTGACAAATAAAAAGTGAGCTCGGGAAACTGAAATGCAAACCAAATTGACAAATAAAAAGTGAGCTCGGAAAACTGAAATGCAAGATGCAAACACATTACATACTTCACCCCTGCTCTTCTCTTCTTCATGAATGTTTTTGTAGACACAAGTTTGAGCAAAGCAACTCAGGCAAATCATCAGAACATGTAGAATAAACAACGCATTGAAACAAATTCCTCTAGAGTCTTCTCATGTTACTGTATCGCATATTGAAATAAATAACAGAGCTGTTTTGCCATTCAATACTACCCAGACTAGCCCTAAAGAGCAGCTTTTTGATGTACCACTCTGTTACTCTTTTTACTTAAGGCACATTTCAACCACAACAGCCATTAAGGATAGACAATGACAATACATAAGGAACTCATGGCATGTGTGACCTTCAACATTCAAGGCGAATCTCGTTCCATATTTTCGAGTGAGATACTTTAACCTATGTCTTTGGCTTCAACCTATATTAACTGGATAGACGTTTTCAAATGTAAAATTGTTTTCTTGGTTACTGATTTTTGAAACATCTACAGTGCGAAGGGGAACAGCCCTGAGTTAGCTGTGGACAGGTATTTCTATAAGTAACCATGCTACAGTGTGAGGGCAACTCTATTATACTAAATATGAAGAATCAGATGAGCATCAGAAGTTGTGGAAATAAGATACCTACTTTTATCTATAAAATTGAATAGCTTGATACAGGAAACTCATGTCCCAGTCACACTCGTAACACCAAATAGGGGAAATGTAGGAAGAGAAGGCACACGGATGCAGAAAAAGTATCCAATATTATGGTAATACATGTTCTTTGGTGACAATGATGAGATATAGATATTCACATCAATGTAAAGGAACACGGATGCAGAAACGGTATCCAATATTATGGTAATACATGCTCTTTGGTGACAATGATGAGATATAGATATTCACATCAATGTACAGCATAATCAAACAGGAGGCGATGTTCTCCACACTACATAATATAATGAAAACTGCCATTGAACTTACATTAGAAGGGAACCTTGGTGCCACACCCTCCGGAAGTATATATATGTCCATTTCTGGATTGTGCTCCGGAATAGTTTGGGTGTATATCTTTTGATCGGCAGGAAATGCATCATCAACCTTTCTAATGGCAACAAAACTAGCCTTGCACAAAGGGCATGTTGAAACTTTTCTGCTTGATGCCTATGATGAAGGCATTGTGAAAGGTAAATATCAATTGACACAAAAAAGAAACATCCAAGAACAAAAGTTGCACTTGCATGCATAGATGAAATTATACATCTCATCACGATGCATGCCAAAATTGGAAATGCAAAGAAAAGAACAATTCCACCAGACAAAATTGAAAAGACAGATAGGAAAAGATTTACCATATGATTGGCCCACGTATGGATGCATGAGAAACAAAAACGATGACCACAGGGAAGCATCCCCCTGGATGAACTAAAATCTGTCCAACATATGACACACGATAATGCAGTTGATGTAGACACTTTGCAAGTATTATCAGTCTCATTTTGGACCTCATCAACAGCTGGGCATGGCTCTTGTCGGTTTCCAGTAAGATTAGATGAGGCACTTTTTACATGTAAACTCTGATCACCATTATCAAGAAGTCTGTTAACTTCAGTTTCCTCACTACCATCCAGGTCTATTCTACTTGGCTCCGACTGATAGCAGCTAAAACCAGATCCATGCCTGTTGTTCACAGAGATTTCCGCCATTTCAACATCCGAGTTGTAAAATTGTGCTGAAGTCTCAAGTTCCTGACGAGCTTGTATTCGGAAACTCTGTTTCTCTGAACCTGAAATAATCTCCACAAGATCCCCACTAATGTTCTTCTTCACCAATCTAAGACTTCTGCGAGAAGTTTCAGAATCAGAACTTCTCTTCTTGGGTTTAAGGGATGCTGAAGAGGGAAAATTCAGTTCTTCAATCTACACAAAAATATTAGGAAAGAAGACTATCAACTAAAGTTTGGAAAGTAATGCACTACATAATGACAGTCTGAAATGTTATTACCTCTGTCCTATGTGGGCCTTGTAAAGAGTGCTCATCAGAACAATATTTGCTGCTGGAGGGGTGATCCTCATTCATAATATTGACATTTGATTTCCTCCTTGGTCTATCCTTGTATTTACCCATATCAGGAGACAAATTCTGCAAGCAGTAGCATACAAGCAAGAAATGAAGCTGTGTTTTATAATTCTTTTATATAGATGTGTTACAGTCATGGCTTTTTATACTGCTTTGAATTGCTTGTTCTTGTGCCAATGGTCTACCGGAAATAGCCTCTCTACCTCCCAAGGTAGCAGTAAGGTCTGTGTCACTCTACCCTCCGTAGACCCCACTTTGTGGGATTTCACTGTGTATGTTTTTTTTTTTTTTTTTTTTTTTTTGATGATCACTGGTATTACCCGGACGTCCGGAGGTAATAGCACCGGTCCTTCAAAGCAACTATCACCGGGTAAATCGCGGGATGTGCTCCGGTGGCCGGCTCGGGAGCGTACAAGCGAACAATGAGACAAGGTCAAATTCCCCAACAAACAGGTATCCCTCGTGCTTGCGGGGAATCGAACCCACGCTGTCCATGCCAGAGCGCCTTATAGCGCCCAGGCTTTGCCACTGGACTATGCCCCGGAGGACGGGATTTCACTGTGTATGTTGTTGTTGTATATAGATGTGTTTCAGGATTTCAGCACACATTTTGCAGTACATTATATCCAATACCTAGAGTCATGGAGAAGTTTGGACGAACATTTCTATAAGAAATATTGTAAAATTGGGAATGCAAATTTAAGAGTAGATATGCACACTTGATTTAAATTGAATCAATGTGTTATTTCCCTTAATTACCAACAATTGAGGTGCTAGTTCAATGAAAATTCTTCCAATTTCTTTTTACTTTTGATTTGAAAACTGAGTTTGAGCTCCATTTACTGAAAGAAGAAAGAGAACTTTTTGTCTACTGCTCAATCAGACCAAACTCAACACCAGCTTGAAACTTGTATGAGTGTTTGAAATAGATGGAACAAAGAAAAGTAAGAACACCTCTATTCAAAAACACAAATTCATTTACGTGTAAATTCCAAAGCAACAGAATGATGTAATCAGCCAGATTAAGGCCAACAATTTAATGTTCTGAGCAACAAAGTCATTAAGATGGTAGATGAGCAGTGGATAACTGAGTCCAAGTATAAAGGCAGTGAGAAATGAAAAGCAAAGAAAAAGAATAAAGGAAACCAGTTTTATTTTCAGAGAACTGAGCAGAAAGTAAAAAAACGAAGAGCAACATAGAGTTAGTTGTTCCAGGTAGGTGCTACTCCAAGAATGCAAAGGTGCTTTTAAGGACTTAACTCAATACACAGTTTACAAAAGTAGAGCTGCTACCACTAGACCGATCTCCTCGTTTGATATTAAATAGCACTTCGTTATAAACTGGTTGAGTTGTTGCCGTCCCTACCTACATTATTTGACCATTTATTAATTCTCACCCCTCTAACTGAAAGAGCCCCACATTTCATGACAACTGAGACATGTATCCAAATCGGAAGGGCACAAGAGCTTTCAGACTTGGCACATACTGAAGTGAGGCTGGTGCATGATCAACTTCGGACCTACACTGCACCAACTCTTTTTGATAAATGACCTAGATTGCAATAATAACTAGCCAAGGCATACAACATCTATGGCCACCAATATAAAATTGTACTAGACAAAAGATAACTACAGGATGAAGTTTGCACTGCAAACATTGATACATAAATCCAGGAACAGCGGGCTAATGTGGACCATTTGTCAATCCGAAGGCACATCTTTGAGCTTGAAGTGTTAAACAAATTCACTTCGAACTACCTCTTTGAAGTGCGAGATCTATTTATGAAAATGATAAAGAGCACTGACGAAAAATGAGTGTACCTCTTTTAACAAAGTTGAATCCGTCCAAGAGTTGAAATCCTCTTCAGATTCAATATGAATAGCTGGTTCTTTGGAGTAATTCAATTGTATAGCTTCTCTAAAAAGTGTATTATCCAACATTAATGGGCCCACTTCTTGGCCACTGCAAATAATTGAATGTCAAGGGATAAGATTCCAGCTACAGGACCGGAGATATAATTTTTAGTGAGCAAGCTATACAACCAACTTTAAAATGAGCAATACAGCAGCTATCAGACAGGTAATTCACAAAGAAAGAAATTGCTACATTCTGCTAATAAATCAAACGTTGTTCAATAAGTTGTAAGACATTTTGATCTGCGACTTGTGTACTTCAGAAGTAAGAAATAAGAATGATTGTGATACAAGCTAAATTTGCTGTGTAGAGAAGAATGAAAGAAATAATACTGCAGCTAGACTTTTCAAGAGAAAGCTGAAACGGATAATGTAGCATGCATATGCATTTTCTCTTCAGAATTCTCATAAGCGGAAAAGATATTGATTAGCTAATTTTTTTTCTTTTCTTGATTCACAGTCATTAGATGACTAAACAGCAATATTTATGTCAGTAGGCATCTAGAAGCATAAAGATCTCCTCAAGTAAACAGCATCAGAGAACATGCACATAATTGTCCAAAAGTAATTCTAGATTTCGGAGAAGAATGAATACATTCTCTATCAAAACTTCATATTATTTAATCTAGTTCTCTTCAACTGAAGTGGCCTGCATTTGTTATGTTCCCGTAACAGTCACAGCACAAAGGCAAAGTCCAGTCCAAATAAGTTTGACAGGCAAAATAAACACTAGCTATGCAAACCAAGAGAACCTAAAAAGAAAACCATTGCATTAACCATTAAGCCAGTATTTAAACTCCCTCCATTTCGTTTTGTTTGTTATAGTTTGACTTGGCACAAAATTTAATAAAGAAAGGAAGACTTTTCTTTAAATATACCTAATATTTGAGTGGCTATAAAACTTCCGAAATTTGTGGTCTTAAATATATCATAAATTTATATGGCTATAAAAGCTACTCGTTAAGGAAATATAGGAATCCGCCAAACCTTTTGGAACGGATTAATTAGGAAATAGTGCCAGACGAAGTGGAACAAAGGGAGTATACCATTGAAATGTGTAGGGAGCCTCCGGAAGACGTCTTCCTTTTTTAATACAATCTTCAACCCACTTATGGTTGATTATTGACATTTTGAACTTTTTGGCAAGCTCATATTTCTTCCCTTCAAATCTCCAACACACCTAACCAACAGGAGCAGCATACACATTAACACCCTATAGACAACAATAGCCACTGAGATTAATCTTGTGACACAATGGTTGTACTTGTGGCTTCTTATCCATGGAACCATCAATTTCCCCCAAAAGCGTCTTTCAAGACCTTTTTCGGGGATTTCAGTGTCGCCGCGATTTATTGAACCAAAACGCTATGTTGTCTTCTACTCACTCCCTGACTTTGAAGGGCCATTATTGAGTCAAGCAACCGAAACCGAGAAAAGAAGTCACATCTGAGCTAATTATAACTCACTTCTACTTGTTATGTTTAGCTTTTTGGAGAGTCAAACTATGTGAATTTTGATCAACATTTTAAGACCTATTTTCTCAGAAGAATTGCAACTTTTAGTAATTTTCGTATAGTTTTCGAATATCTACATTTTATTTTTTATAATATTAAATTTAATTTAACTTCAAAGATTAGTCAAACTTACCCTCGAAAAGTGAAACGTGAACGGAGGGAGTACTACTAATGAAATATGAAATATAATTCTTAGCTTTTAACATAACAAGAGTAAAATTATGAAATTTTCTGGTTAATAATGGAATTAGGATTGTGAAATTCTCACATACCAAATGAGTGATCGACTGGTTCATTGACCCAACATAACTTGCACCGATCTTGTCTATCAATTTGATTAGATTAAACCGCTCGGTACCGTGGTATCCACTTACTGTAGCTATCACCGATTCCATGCCTCGTATCGGTAAAAGCCTGCGCACTACTGAGTACAAATGAATATGAATTTCAGAAATATTGTATACCAGATAAAATAGCGAAAGGCCTAAAATTATAGCACATAAATGTTAAAGGTGATTTTTACCTTTGTTATGTCGTCGATTCGCATCCTCCTCTTCCATGGAAGCGTAAAGGGAAATTTTTGAATTTATTGATTTGTAAGCACTCGGTTTTGAATTA
Source organism: Anisodus tanguticus (assembly GCA_034509755.1). Taxonomy (NCBI): domain Eukaryota; kingdom Viridiplantae; phylum Streptophyta; class Magnoliopsida; order Solanales; family Solanaceae; genus Anisodus; species Anisodus tanguticus. The sequence continues at coordinate 31,149,840 of CM067548.1, forward strand.
AAGCATGGAAATATTTTTGGGTCGGATCTGGGTTTTTAATGGTCCGACCTTATTAGAATATCAATACTAGTATTAGACTTTAAGCCCCTATTTGGCCCTAAATTTTGAAGCTGAAACTTGAAACATGAAAATTTAATTTTTTGAAGTTGTGATTTTTAAAACCTGAAGTTATGTTTGGACATACATTTTATTTTGAAATTTTTTAAAGTTGTGTGTGGAAATCCCTAAAACCCAAAAGACCTTTTTTTTATGAAGACAGATTTTCAAAATCTGCTCCAAAATCTATGACTAAACAGATATTTGAAGATAAATTTTCAAAATCTAATCCAAAATTTAGGCCAAACACTAACTTAGACAAAAGCTTTTGTTTTCTAAAATACCATTTTTCACGTAGTGAACCAAGTGGGTGGGTTCAGGCGGGTCGGGTCCCTAACTTAGACAAAAGCTTTTGTTTTCTAAAATACCATTTTTCACATAGTGAACCAAGTGGGTGGGTTCAAGCGGGTCGGGTCCCAGCGGGACCCGACCCGACGGGACTAGGGAGGTCGGGACCGGTCCTCCGGCGGGACGGGACTGGCGGGACTGGCCAACGTCCCGTCCTGTCCCTCATCCCGTCGGAACAGGGGATCGGTCTTGGCGGGACAAGGCGGGATCGGGTCCGGATCGGGATTTTCTTTTTTTTTTTTTACACTTAATTTTAAAAAATAATACATATAAACACTTCAATAATTGAACAAGATAGTGTAATAAAAAAATATCAAGGTTGTTTTTGTGCCTCTTATATTATTTAATAGAAATATGATTTTTATGTAATACAATTTCAAAATTGCAAAAAAAAATTACATATTTATAAACATTTTTTCTAATTTCTTCACAATGTGTTGTGGTTCTTCGGTTGGAATTGAAAGTTGTTGGTCAACGCTTTCATCTCTGTCGAACAAGATTTCGTTGTAGTTTTCGTCGTCTTCTTCGTTGATCTCCGATTGACCGCACCTTCTACGCTCTGCTCGTATCCAATCTCTAAATAAAACTGCAATCTCCAAGTTGTCTCCCGCTAATTAGTGTATGTGCTCTCCTATTTGAAATCTTCTGGCAGAAAAAGCGCTTTCAGGCGATGTTGATGACGCTTGAATGTTCAACAAATCTCGGGTCATCTTTGCTAGTGTCGGAAATGTCTTCTCATTTTTCCTCCAGTATTTAAGCAAGTCTTCACGTCCTTCTTCATTGAGAACTGTTTGGTATGGTATAACACCCTGCAAAACAAAAACATCAAACTCACTAACTTGATTAGAAGTGGAACCACTAAACAACATGTCTTTTATAAGGTTGTCCAGAAGAGAAGAAGATGGTATAGAAGCCGGTTGGTTGCTAGCACTTTGTTGTTGGTAATGCGTATATACTTTTTTGCATTCATCGTGTATGCTAGACAAAACTTCTTCTTTAGTTGGTTCCTTATGTGGTTGTTCCTTTGAATTTTTTTGGAGTTGGAGGTGAAAGTACTTCTATACAATCATAAATAGTTTCAATAAGTGATTTACAATCGTCTATTTTAATAGTCAGATTTAATACAGATTTTCCCATTTTAAATTTATAAATATTTTTACAAATTTTGCAGCTAAGTACTTGATTTTCTTGGTCTCTATCAATAAAATCTCATGCAGCTGATTTTAATTTTCGTTGTGTCGGGCCTCGTCTCATATTAGGGGGAAGGCATTCCAATTTCAGTTTGAGGTGCACTAGTGGGTATGTCATCTAGATTATCTTCTAAATTAAAGTCTGGTTTAGTTGCAGAATATATTTCATCATCTAATGGTATATCATTAAAAAATTCAGTTTCATCTATATGAGTGTAATCAATCAAATCATCATGTCTAGGAATATGATAACTAAAAGAAATACCACTGCCCTTGTTACCCCTACTAGAAGAAGCACTCTTATCCTTACCCTTAAACATACCTCTTAATCCTTCCATTTTAATTATGTAAATAAATAATTAAAGATAATGAAATTAAGTGTGATAATTAAAATAAAGTAACAATAATAATTTAAAGAAGGAACGAAGGTACCAAACGTCGACGTAACGTCGACTTGTAATCGAGGTTGAAAATTGAAACTTTGCTCGATGGATGATCCTCAAGCTAGTTGCCAATGTAATTGTAGACTTGTACAGAGATAGATTGAGTTGAGAGATTAGAGTGATTTTAGGAAGATTCGTGAGATAAAATGAAGAGAAAATGAGGTATTTATAGTTGAAAATTTGGGTTAAGGTGTAAATATAGCAACTTAGGGATTATAAATAAATATTAAGGGGGATGGGGGGCAAAAATGGCCGTTGCACAACGGCCAAAATATTAATTGGCCGTTGTGCAACAATCATTTTTTCAAAAGCGGATCGGGGTCGGGGTCGGGGTGGGTCGGGTCGGGGCGGGACCGAACCGACCCGCCCAACTAGCCAGCCTTACGAACAACGGGTATTGAATATCATATTTTGCAACATTGAGCATGAGATCACCTATATTAGCATTAATGCATTGCGATTTGAATTGTGACATCCTGATTCTTGAATATTAGATTGTCTCTTAGGCCTTAGCATTATTTTCACATGCTCGTACATTCGAAATATTAGATTGTTTGCTAGCATTTTCTTTCGCATGCCCATACCTCCAAAAGTTCACACTTCAAGGACTATAAAATGATCAGTTAACTAGCTTTAGTGTTGGAAAATTTCATTACCTCCGGGATAGAATTCTTCTACCTACCCTTTATATTGTTTCACTCTATATCAATTTTGAAATTGCCATTGTCATGTATAAAGAATGAGCTAAATTATACCCTAGAATGTTTATTTTTAAAAGGAGCCTGTAAGGAAATTTGAAAACTAAATTTTTAATATGTTTTAGATCAAATAATTACATATAACGGAAGAGACTAACATTCTCAGGTGAATGATTAAATTCGTGAAAAGAAAGGAGAAATGATTGTATATTTATTGTATTCTTCAGAAAGAATTTCTTAAAGCAATTATTTTATCATGATAACATCATCGACATCTAAAGGATCGGTGCACGAACATCTACATGAATATATAAAAACTTTCTGACCAAAACTTTCAGGACAGTAGTAACAAACACAAACGTACTGCAATGTCTTTCCAATCTGATTACCAAGACGTAGTTGGATAATTCACAACATTCCCTACTGGTACAATTTTCTGGTGCTTTTTAAATTCAACTATTTCTCAAGACCAACAACTAGAGATGACTATTGTCAAATATACCAATCATCCATAAGCAGAACTCAATGTCGTTCACTTCAAAACACCCTATGTCATGCCTAAGAGAACGTACCAGGCACATTAAGAGATTGTTGCAGAAGAGCTTCCATTTTCAACAGACTTGTTGAGGCTCACCATCAGCTTCTATGAACTTTTTCGGCAAGTAAGCCAACCTCAAATTAGATGGTACTAGACAATATTTCCAAATGTTAAATATGAACTCTTAGAGACTCTTAAAAGAAAACATCAAATATAGTTAACTTGAACCTAACAAGCAAGATTTCCTTCTTTTACATTAACCAGCCTCAAGTCACTTGATGCAGTGAATAGATCTTAGGGAGACTGCTAATAGTAAAATTGAAGTGAATGCTCAAGATAATAATAAATAATATTCCTCAAGAAATAACACAAAACTGGAGCTGAAATCATCTACGTGCTGGATTTCCACCTTGTACTGATGCATCATATCCAGGACCAACATGACCAGGTCCAGGTGAGGTAGCTGGCCCATGGGGAGTATTTCCCGTAGGTGCAACCTGTCCTTGAGTTGCAACACCGCCTTTGGATGATGCATCATAGTTAGAGGCCTTGGTGGGATCATAACTGGCTCCGCTTTGCACGTCATAACCAGATCCTCTCTGCGCGTCATAAACAGGTGCCCCATATCCATCATAGCCAGGTCCTCTGTAAGCTTCATAACCCGCTGCTCTCTGAGCATCATACCCAGGTCCCCTCATTGTATCATATCCATCCGCCCTCTGAGCTTCATAAGCTGCTAAACCGGATCCTCTCTGTGCATCGTAGCCAGGACCACTTGGTCCCATTTGTGCTTCATAACCATGTCCAGGGGGTCCTCTGATTCCCCTTTGTGCATCATAACCGGGCATATTTGATGCATCATAAGGGGGCCTGTTTGACGGAGGCACAGACTGAGCTCCAACTTGTGGAGATGTAACCGCAGCAGCTCCTCCAACATTAGTCCCTGTTGGTAGGGGGCCTCTGCCCTACCATGTAAAATGTAGAGATACGGTCAGCTTTTGGCACTCGTGACAAATAATAAAAAAGGAGAACATTCATCTAATCCACAATTTGGACAGGAACATAGTTCCAGTGAAACAAGAGACTTCAATCCCTCTTTCATATTTGACTACGCACTTTGCGTGCGTGTACCTATATTAATGAATACATAATTTAAGAAATTATATAAATAGTATTAAATAATGTGTTTTGAGTTGTGAAAATTTTATAAAAATTGTAAGTTCCTGAAAGTTATGAATCCTATTCCATTTAGCTAGTAGCTCAATAAAAGAATCAAATCCTGCTCCACACAAGTCACAAATGCCTTAATGAGATCTCTAAGGACTTCTATAGAATATCTTATGAAAGTTGTTATTTCTTCGACCTGATACTGAAAACAAATAAGTAACACAAAAAATCTTCAATATTTTGTGAAATTACACAAATTGAAAATTTGAAACTTAAAGTCTTTTAGAGAGTTGGGAATGAAAAAATTAAACCCATAGCTTATAGAACAAAATTGAGAAGTGACAATGTAAACTTTAAAATTGACCAATATTGAGTTAATATTTAATAACGAATACCTCAACATATAGAAAAGTAGAGACCGGTCATTTGTTGTAATGAAGCAAAAAGAAAGAAAGAAAGACAATTAATTTAGACTACATTTTGTCTTGTATAGTTTCATCCGATTGTTTTTGATGAAGCAAGATGTTTCAATAGAAAAGCATCAAGTAGATGCATAATTACAGGGGCATAATTACAGGTAGGCAAAAAATACAAAAGAGAATTGTAGGCCCCTACTATTCATTGATTCCTTCAAAAGTTAGAGTACTAATAAAATCCAAAAACTGTACAGTATTAGATACTGGGGACAACATTGTCCAGCAAAAAAGATTAACTAAGCATTTGACTTTAAGAGCGTGAATGGGAGTTGAGGAACCATCAAAACATCTTTTGTTCAGTATAGTTCCATCCTTGTTGCTCCAAGTTTACATTTTCACCAATATGATTCTTAATACTATACGTGTTCTATTTTCTGATTCCTTTCACCTTTATGGAGACAAATTCATGTCCTTTAAGAGTTTTGTCAACTTGAAACATAATTATACTTTTAGGATGAATTTCGAAAAAAAATTATTGGATTCTTTTGCAAAATATTAGTTGATTCAAAGACCTAATAAATTATTCTTTTTTCTTCTTCTTGATTCAATTTCTTAATTTATGAGCTCATCCCAAGTTTTAAATATTTAACTATAATTATAAATTTATCCAATAAGAATTCTATTTTCAAAGAGTAAAAAAATCGATCTGACATTTAACTTTTTGATATTTGTGTTTAGTGTTTTTAACACTCTCTCTCTAACTCCCTCTATTATAGCTCATCCCATGTTTTAAATATTTAATTGTGATTATAATTTATCCCATATATATTTTATTTCTAAGGAGTAACAACATACACTTCACTTTTGGATATTTTTGTTTATAGAATTATTAGTGCTTTTGATTTTGGAAGCCAAGGTAGAGAGGTTATTTCCGAAAGACCCTCGGCTCAAGAGAACGCTTGACAAAAAAGGTTAGATACAGATAAGTAGATAAAAGCAGTATTAAAATCAACATAACGAGAGCAAAAAAGCTATGATAAATCAGCCTGAAAAAGGAGGCAGTAGCTACTACATACAAATAAGGTAAAAGCATGATATAGTATTATGAAAAAAAGGCGGTACAAGATATAACAGAATGTTCAGAACGGCAAGAAACTATACACGTAATACTACGACTACTACTATGGACCTACGAAATAAGGCAACACACGACTAACTACTACTCTTCTACCCTAATCCGTGTCCTCTATAGTCCCCTATCTAAGGTCATGTCCTCAGTAAGCTTAACTTCGCCATGTCCTGTCGAATCATCTCTCCCCAATACTTTTTCGGTCTACCTCTAACTCTTCTGAAACTGTCCATAGCCAACCTCTCACATCTCCGCACTGGGGCATCCTTGCCTCTCCTCTACACATGACCGAACCATTTTAGCCTCATTTTCCGCATCTTATCATCCACCAAGACCACTCCCATTTACGCGCTTATTTTGAAGTCCATGCCATTGGACTTCAAATAATTGAATTATACATCTCTACTCAGCAAAATTAGTTGGGCAAAGGAATGAATATAGTAGCAAGTTTCGAGTTACACTACTTGGTTAAGAAGTAGTTCTAGATAACAATCAAATGAGTTATTCCAGCGATCTAGCTTATTCTTTTTTTCAAGAAACGTCCTAGTGCTTTTAATGGAAATTTTCCTTTTAACAAAACATCAGTCAAATTTAGATTGCTAGCCTGACAACCAATAAAATAGTTGATTAGGAACTATAAATGTTCAAATGTAGAAGGAAGTTCAAATCCAAAATATCCACGAGTAATGAATCCACAGCAATTATTTAGGCACTTATCAGAAAGAGTTCGAATGTTAGAGGAAAGGTTCCCGTGTTTAAGAGTCAATAGCTATGTAGGTAAACTAATTATTAAAATCTTCCCTTCTCAGCTTTACTCCCTTGTTTTTTTTTTCTTTTCCCCTGCTCTCCCATTATTTGTATTTTCAACCCAATAGTTCTGTTCAAAAAGAGAACACAAAGATCACATGCATAGTACCAATATCCACCAGCTCAATTCTGACAAACATAATTTAGAGAACTTGAAGCATTTGAAGATAGCATTTAAAACTACATAACAGCTTTTCAACTTCCTCAATTCAGAGGGAATCATTGTAGAACTAACAAATACAAGAAGTATGACAGATAAAAACCTGATAAATTCCATAGCCATCTGCATAGATGTTTTGTCCAATAGCATAATTATTAGTGGCATCATTCTCATTGTATCCAGTTGAACCACCATATGGCCCACCTGCATATATATTACCATAAATGTAATACTAAAATTTTCAGTAACAACTAGCCAGTACAATTACAAAAATAGAGAAGCGGTTAAGCAGATGAGCTACCAGTTTGTCTGTCAGAGTTAGAAGTGTTCGTTAACTCTGCCCTAAGCTTTTCCACCTCTCTGGACATAGTCATGTAGTTCTTCTCCATCACTTGAAGAGATTCAAGATGATCACTGTACAATTTCCTCTCATACTCATAGGTAGTCCTGTCAACCAAAATACGGAATACCAGACATCGTTTTATCAAACAAGAAGTTAGCATTCATTGAAAAGTATTACCAAACATTACTTCCTCTCCCCTCTCCAATGCTTGCATATGATAAGCTATGTGTATGCATCCTTGAAGTGTCTCCTAAATGATTTAACCTCAAATACCTACTACTCCCTCTGTCCCAATTTATATGACACACTTTCCTTTTTAGTCAGTTCTAAAAAGAATGACACATTTCCTTATTTGACAACAATTTTACTTTAAACTTTACCTTTTACGCTTAACGTGATGATCTATAACCACACAGATATCTTTCGTTTGTTTTAGACCACAAGATTCAAAAGTCTTTCTTTATTTCTTAAACTTCGTGCCCAATCAAACTACATCATATAAATTGGGACGGATGGAGTATACACTGAGTTATTCATCCTTTAACCAAATTCGTGTAATGACTACTACAGTGAGAGATCTGCTCAATTCCTCCATATATCCATTTGATTCTACAAATACTCACCCATCATGATTTGTTTGTCACATCTTTCAACTGGAACAATTCTGTTCCAAATTAGTGGAGGGAATCTGATCCAAGATTATGATGTCGGCTTGGTAAGAGAAAAAACCTATGGGTAATTCAGAACCATGATCCTCGAGGGAAACTCATATTAGAACTAATTCACAGCACAAGTGGACATAATTGCTCATCTTAGCTTTGGGCCTGAAAATAGAAAGTCCAAAACTAGCAAGCCATATCACAACAGGCTGGATGGGTGGGGTGAAGTGGGTCATGGGCCCGGTAAAGAGAGAGATAAAGCAATTTTCCATTGGTATATAATGTTTTGTAGGTAAAAATTGTGTTCGAAAGGTTAAACAAAACAAACGCTGAGTCGAGAGATGGCTCTCTGTCTTTAAGACAAAATTTCCCCGTATGTATGTTTTTACGGTAATGGACAATAGTCTCCCAAGATAAAACAACAACTATCAACGGTACAAAGCAAATAAAGTTGATTCTAACGAAGAAAAAGAATTAGAACAGATTGCCGAAGAAGGAGAATTTCTGTGTTTTTGTTTCAATATCTCAAATAGAACAAACTGTGTTTCTGCTTCTGTGTTTTTAACAGAACAGAACAAACAGATCAGAAATTATGTAAAGGATTGTGTATTGTGTTCTCTGTTTTTCGTGCAAAACAAAAGAGGGTTTTCGTTTCTATAAATTCTGTGTATTTTGAATAAACAGAATTTTGTTGTGTATGTTCTCAATTTAATTTGAACAGAAATGTTCAATTTATAAAAGCAGAAAAGGAAGCAACATTTTGTTCTTGTTAAAGAGTCATGTCTGTTGGTTGGTGTACTTTAGAGCCGTTGTAACATTCTCGAAAACTTCAGGGACCAAAATGTAAATAGTTAACATTTCAGGGACCAAAATGAAAGTTTCAAAAGAAAGCCAATAGCCCACGACCCGAGAACCCAAGCTCACCTAGGTCCTCTCCCTCCTAAACACATGGGTTACCCTTGGGGTCCCAAACCCTTACTCAAACTTGGAGTTTATATATTGCACAATCCTTCCATCTTTTACCAATTAGGGAGATTTGTCATTTTTTGGCCAAAAACACTCCATCTTTTCATGTCTCAAACACTTTACTTTGTGTACCAATATCCCTTAACGAAACTTGAGATACTTGGCACTAACATCATCTACTCACTTAGTAGATTAAGCATGTGCTGAGAAACGATAATTCCGACATGCGGGGCCCACGTGTTTAAGTCATTACAGACGGGATAAACTCAATCTCCTCTTGAAAGAGAATTGGTGCACACGGAGTGCAAAAGTTAAGCAGTCTTTCAGCGGAAAGATATTGCATCGGGAAAGGTAGCTTTCGGCTTTGAACCTTCCTTAGTTGATTACCATCGGATTTACTTATGCGCGGTGAACGCGGTGTCTTTTTATCCGTAAGTCGAATTAATCTCTGTAAAGTCTCAAACTGTCGAGAACAGAGAAATCTAGAACTCTTATTCAGCACAACTTTTCAGAATCATTACCGAAACATTCAGTTATTTTATTTTAACAACTCTCAGAAAACTATTTCGCCAGATTTTTGTAAAACAAAACACAATCTTAAAACAGTCATAACTTTTTATCCGTAAGTCGGTGAGGATTCTGAAAAGTTATGCTGAAGAAGAGTTCAAAATTTCTCTGTTCTCGACAGTTTAAGACTTTACAGAGATTAATCCAACTTACAGATAAAAAGTTATGACTGTTTTAAGATTGTGTTTTGTTTTACAAAAATCTGGCAAAATAAGTTTTTTGAGAGTTGTTAAAATAAAAGAACTGAATGTTTCGGTGAGGATTCTGAAAAGTTGTGTTGAATAAGAGTTCTAGATTTCTCTGTTCTCGGCAGTTTGAGACTTTACAGAGATTAATCCGACTTACGGATAAAAAGTTATGACTGTTTTAAGATTGTGTTTTGATTTACAAAAATTCTGGCGAGACAGTTTTCATAGGGTTGTTTCTTGCATGAATTGGTACTAGTTATACTAAGCATTTTCAGAGGCATTACCATGCTACCTTCGGCTCGGCGTAAGAAACACCTTATTTAAAGTTACGGTTCGAGAGTTATAACCCTTACAAGTGGGAAGGGCGAAAAGTTGAAAGAAGGAAATATTATTTGAGTCTTTTGAACATATAACATATATATACAAATATATAAATGCATTAGATCGGGTTGCACGTACCGCAACAAATATATAAATGCATTGGATCGGGTTGCACGTACCGCAATAAATATATAAATGCATTGGATCGAGTTGCACGTACCACAACAAATAGATAATATAAATGCATTGGATCGGGTTGCACGTACCGCAATAAGTATATAATATGTTATGAAATAAAGCAGTGGTAGGATTGGGACACCCTCAAGTCTGCTTATTTCCTACCTTAGAGCTCAAAAGTTATTAAGGAGTCACGAGGTGGAATACTCTTACCTAGCGAGTATAATGGATACCCAAAAAGAGTCTCCAGAGGTACATATTGTCCCTATAGTTCAAATTTTTCCGAAGGTGTTCCCTAAAGATCTCCCAGGCCTTACTCCGGACAGAGAAATGGAGTTCACTATCGAATTAATTACGGGTACAAGACCCATTTCCATTCCTCCATATCAAATGGCCCAGCTGAATTGAGAGAGTTAAAAGAACAATTGAAAGATCTTCTGGATAAAGGTTTTATAAGGCCTAGTGTTTCCCCCGGGATGCACCAATCCTTTTTGTGAAGAAGAATGATGGTTCGCTTCGAATGTGCATCGATTATCGACAACTCAATAAGGTCAATTCGGATGCCTCTAAGGTTGGGTTAGGATGTGTCTTGATGCAGTTTGGAAAAGTGATTGTGAGCATCTCGACAATTGAAGATACATGAGAAGAATTATCTAACTCATGATTTGGAATTGGCGCGGTAGTGTTCGCCTTACGAATATGGAGACATCATTTGTATGGGGTGCATGCAGATATATTTATAGATCATAAGAGTTTACAGGATATAACCACGCAAAAGGATCTGAATCTCCGACAAAGGAGATGGTTCGAGTTGCTTAAGGATTATGACCTTAGCATTCTTTACCATCATGGAAAAGCTAACGTGGTGGGCGACACACTCAGTAGGAGATCAATGGGCAGCTTGGCCTACTTGACAATACAAATGAGAGGTATTATAAGTGAGGTACAAAATTTTGGAAACCTCGGGGTGGGTTTAACTGAGGTCGGTGAAAGCAGGGTGGCGGTGCATGATACCTCTCAGTCTGCATTAGCTTCGGAAATAAAAGAAAGTCGGTTTGAGGATACGGAGTTTGTTAGGTTTCGGAATAGGATTCAATAGGGAAAACCTTCACAGTTTACATTAGGAGAAAATGACAGTATCCTTCGGTATAAGGGTAGGTTATGTGTTCCTAAGGTAAGGGATCTAAGAAGGAAGATCTTAGATAAGGGTCACAACACAAGGTATTCCATTCATACAGGATCAACAAAAATGTATCAGGATCTCAATGCAAATTACTGGTGGGACAGCATGAAGAAAGATGTCTTATGTGTCAGCAGGTAAAATCTGAACATCAAAAACCCGGCGGGCTACTTCAGGACATTGGTATCCCCATGGGAGGCGATTCATATGGATTTTGTGAGTGGTCTACCGAAAACTCAAGAAGGATATGATCTATCTAGGTGATTGTAAATCAGCTTACAAAGTCAGCCCATTTCCTATCGGTCAAGACTACATATCGGGCGCTGCAGTACGCGCAAATTTATTTAAATGAAATAGTGAGGTTACACGGGATTCCATTACAAATTATTTCGGATAGGAGTTCCCAGTTCACCTCACTCTTTTGGCAAAGTTTCCAGCAGGGCCTCGGGACAAAGATCAAGTTGAGTACGGCTTTCCATCCACAAACTGACGGACAAGCTGAACAAACAATTCAAACATTGGAGGACATGTTGCGGTCTTGCGTGATGGACTTTCGGGGCAACTGGTGGACCACCTATGTCTAATTGAGTTCGCCTACAACAACAGTTTTCCATTCTAACATACAGATGGCTCCGTTTGACGCCTTGTATGGGCGAAAATGTAGATCCCCACTAGGATAGTTCGAGGTGGGTGAGGAAAAAATGTTCGGACCCGAAGCCATTCAAGAAACAAACGACAAACTGAAGATAATTCAGGAGCAAATCAAAACAGCTCATAGCCGTCATAAGTCTTATGCGGACCATCACAAAAGAGACAGTTTCTACACTTTTGGCAAAGTTTCCAACAGGGCCTCGAGACGAAGGTCAAGTTGAGTACGGCTTCCATCCGCAAACAGATGGACAAGCTGAACGATCAATTCAAACATTGGAGTACATGTTGCGGTCTTGCGTGATGGACTTTCGAGGCAACGGGTTCAACCACCTATGTCTAATTGAGTTTGCCTACAACAACAGTTTCCATTCTAGCATACAGATGGCTCCGTTCGAAGCCTTGTATGGGCGAAAATGTAGATCTCCACTGGGATGGTTCGAGGTGGGTAAGATGCAATTGTTAGGACCCGAAGCCATTCAAGAAACAAACGACAATGCAGATAATTCAGGAGTGAATGAAAACAACTCATAGCCGCCATAATTCTTACGCGGACCATCGCAAAAGAGACCTCGAATTTCAAGAAGGGGAGAAAGTATTTTTAAAAATCTGTCCAATGAAGGTGATGCGATTCGACAAAAAAGAAAAGTTGAGTCCAAGGTTTATTGGACCATATGAGATCTTACGAAGAGGGGAATGTGGCTTACGAACTACCCCTTCCACAAGAATTAGAAGTGGTGCATCCGATGTTCCACGTGTCAATGTTACGAAAATAGATGCACGATCCAAGTCACGTCATTCGACCCCAAGAGATAGTTCTGAACGAAGAGCTTAAATACGAAGAAACTCAAGTAGAAATACTGGATAGACAAATTAAGCGTCTTAGGAACAAAGACATTGTCTCCGTAAAAGTCCTATGGAGGAATCACTCCACAAAAGAAGCAACCTGGGAAGCCGAAGATGCGATGAAAGTGAAATATTCATTCCTCTTCGCATAAGGTAATAAAATGTGTTAAGTTGTGTTTCATGTGTGCGCTATTTGGGTGTCTATATGCATGTGTTGCGATCTTATTCACATTCAAGGACGAATGTTGTTTAAGAAGGGGAGAATGTAAAGTCCCAAATTAAAACAAACTTCAAAAAAAAAAAATATTAATGTGGCATTAAGGCCATGATCTACATGTCCCCCCCTATCTCACTCAACCTCTTCTCCTTCCACCTCCCACAAGTTACACACACAACTTACTATATATTCTGCATAGTACAAAAGAAAAACACTTAGCACAAAGAACATAAGTTCAGAAAAGTACCAAGAGCAAAAAATGAGAAAAATAGAAGAGAACAAATATTACCTTTAGCAATCAAGTTTAACAGTTCTTTCGCGGTCACGAAGTAGAAAAAAAGGTGAGTTCTCTCACTCATAACTCTCAGTATAATCCCTTATTTTTAAGTTACAATACATATTAGAATATGATCCGGATGTTGAAAGAATGATCATGCAATTATTGTTAGTAGGGTATTTGATAACTAGTTTGGGTCATTAAATTACAATCTGTTTCGCTGAGTTATGTCTATTAGAATTGGATGAAATTTTACAGGGTTGTACATCTCTCCATCGGGATCAGATTGAGCCCAAGCGGGGTTAAAACCGACATACAGTTTGAGAGTTATCGTTGTTCAAAGTTTCTGTCTCGGATCGAATGAAATCCAAAAGGCAGAACGTATAACGGAACAACTGAATGTTTCGGGGAGGATATTTGTCAAAATAGTTTTATGAGAATTGTTAAAATAAAATAACTGAATGTTTCGGCGAGGACTCTGAAAAATTGTGTTGAATAAGAGTTCTAGATTTCTCTGTTCTCGACAGTTTGAGACTTTACAGAGATTAATCCGACTTACGGATAAAAAGTTATGACTGTTTTAAGATTGTACTTTGTTTTAGAAAAATTCTGGCGAGACAGTTTTCATACAATTGTTTCTTGCGTGAATTGATACTAGTTATACTAAGCATTTTCATAAGAAACTTAGGATAGTGATAGATCCCCGTGTTACCTTCGGCTCGGCGGAAGAAACACCTTATTTGAAGTTACGGTTCGAGAGTTATAACCCTTATAAGTGAGAAGGGCGAAAAGTTGAAAGAAGAAAATATTATTTGAGTCTTTTGAACATATAACATATATATACAAATATATAAATGCATTGGATCGGGTTGCACGTACCGCAATAAGTATATAATATGTTATATGGAATAAAGCAGGGGTACTGGTTAAACTAAGTATTTTTCGGGAGGAGATCTTGCACGTAAATATTTATTGGTCTATATAATGAAAGTGTTGTAAATTTTTTTTTCACAACATGCTTATTATGTTTATAATATGATTGTAATTAAAATATTGTGAGGTTACTTTGGATTGTAAGGCGAGGTTCTCACTCAGCCCCGGATGGTAAGACCGACTCTTTTAACTAACATGTTTCAGGAAAGCGCGATAAGGTGAAAGTTCTGCAACAGGGCTAGCGATCGTCCCGCAGTCCCATTTGTTCTACCAATCCATTGCTTTGGACTTGATGACTTTCATTCTTAAATAAGTAGGTGGAATAAGTTAGTCTCATTATCTCGGAATGTAAAGTCCCAAATTAAAACAAACTTCAAAAAAATATATATTAATGTGGCATTAAGGCCATGATCTGCATGTCCCCCCCCCTATCTCACTCAACCTCTTCTCCTTCCACCTCCCACAAGTTACACACACAACTTACTATATATTCTGCATAGTACAAAAGAAAAACACTTAGCACAAAGAACATAAGTTCAGAAAAGTACCAAGAACAAAAAATGAGAAAAATAGAAGAGAACAAATATTACCTTTAGCAATCAAGTTTGACAGTTCTTTCGCGGTCACGAAGTAGAAAAAAAGGTGAGTTCTCTCACTCATAACTCTCAGTATAATCCCTTATTTTAAAGTTACAATACATATTAGAATATGATCCGGATGTGGAAAGAATGATCATGAAATTATTGTTAGTAGGGTATTTGATAACTAGTTTGGGTCATGAAATTACAATCTGTTTCGCTGAGTTATGTCTGTTAGAATTGGATGAAATTTTACAAGGTTGTACATCTCTCCCTCACGATCAGATTGAGCCCAAGCGGGGCTAAAACCGACATACGATTTGAGAGTTATCGTTGTTCAAAGTTTCTACCTAGGATTGAATGAAATCCTGAAGGCAGAAGGCAGAACGTATAGCGGAAAAACTGAATGTTTCGGTGAGGATTCTAAACAGTTATGTTGAATAAGTGTTCTAGATTTCTCTGTTCTCGACAGTTTGACACTTTACAGAGATTAATCCGATGAGTCCATCACGCAAGACCGCAACATGTCCTTCATGACCGCAAAAGAACTGTCAAACTAGATTGCTAAAGGTAATATTTGTTCTCTTTTATTTTTCTGATTTTTTTTTTTTTGCTCTTGGTACTTTCTTAACTTCTGTTATTTCTGCTAAGTGTTTTTCTTTTGTGCTATGCAAAATATATAGTGAGTTGTGTGTGTGTAACTTGTGGGAGGTGGAAGGAGAAGAGGTTGAGGGAGATAGGGGGGGAGACGTGCAAATCATGGCCTTAATGCCACATTAATATATATTTTTTTTTTGAAGTTTGTTTTAATTTGGGCCTTTACATTCTCCTCTCCTTAAACAACATTCATCCTCGAATGTGAATAAGATCGCAACACATGCATATAGACACACAAACAGCACACACATGAAACACAACTTAATACATTGTATTACCTTATGCGAAGAGGAATGGATATTTGACTTTCATCGCGTCTTCGGCTTCCCAGGTTGCTTCTTTTGTGGAGTGATTCCTCCGTAGGACTTTTACGAAGACAATGTCTTTGTTCCTAAGACGCTTAATTTGTCTATCCAGTATTTCTACCGGAGTTTCTTCATATATAAGCTCTTTGTTCAGAACTATCTCTTGGTGTCGAATGATGTGACTTGGATCGTGCACGTATTTTCATAACATTGACACATGGAACACCGGATGCACCGCTTCTAATTCTTGTGGAAGGGCTAGTTCGTAAGCCACATTCCCCACTCTTCGTAAGATCTCATATGGTTCAATAAACCTTGGACTCAACTTTCCTTTCTTGCCGAATCGCATCATTCCCTTCATTGGAGACTTTTAAAAATACTTTCTACCCTTCTTGAAATTCGAGGTCTCTTTTGCGATGGTCCACATAAGACTTATGGCAGCTATGAGCTGTTTTGATTCACTCCCGAATTATCTGCACTTTGTAGTTTGCTTCTTGAATGGCTTCGGGTCCAAACAATTGCGTCTTACCCACCTCGAACCATCTCAGTGGAGATCTACATTTCGCCCATACAAGGCTTGAACGGAGCCATCTGTATGCTAGAATGGAAATTGTTGTTGTAGGCGAACTCAATTAGACATAGGTGGTCCGACCAGTTGCCCCGAAAGTCCATCACGCAAGACCGCAACATGTACTACAATGTTTGAATTGTTCGTTCAGCTTGTCCATCGGTTTGCGGATAGAAAGTCGTACTCAACTTGACCTTCGTCACGAGGCCCTGCTGGAAACTTTGCCAAAAGTGTGAGGTGAACTGGGAACCCCTATCCGAAATAATTTTAAAGGGAATCCCGTGTAACCTCACTATTTCCTTTAAATAAATTTGCGCGTACTGCGGTGCCCGATATGTAGTCTTGACCGATAGGAAATGGGCTGACTTTGTAAGTCGATCTACAATCACCCCGATAGAATCATATCCTTCTCGAGTTTTCGGTAGACCAGTCACAAAATCCATATGAATCGCCTCCCATTTCCACATGGGGATACCAATGTCCTGAAGTAGCCCGCCGGGTTTTTGATGTTTAGATTTTACCTGCTGACATGTAAGACATCTTCCGACATACTCTACAACATCCCTCTTCATGCCGTCCCACCAGTAATTTGCCTTGAGATCCTAATACATTTTTGTTGATCATGAATGAATGGAATACCTTGTGTTGTGACCCTCACCTAAGATCTTACTTCTTAGATCTCTTACCTTAGGAACACATAACCTACCCTTATACCGAAGGATACCATCATTTTCTCCTAATGTAAACTGTGAAGGTTTTCCCTGTTGAATCCTCTCCTGAACCTAACAAACTCCGTATCCTCAAACTGACTTTCTTTTATTTTCGAAGCTAAGGCAGACTGAGAGGTATCATGCACAAACCCCTCCTTCACCGACCTCAGTTAAACTCACCCGGAGGTTTCCCAAATTTTGTACCTTACTTATAATACCTCTCCTTTGTATTGTCAAGTGGGCCAAGCTGCCCATTGATCTCCTACGGAGTGTGTCGGCCACCATATTAGCTTTTCCAGGATGATAAAGAATGCTAAGGTCATAATCCTTAAGCAACTCTAACCATCTCCTTTGTCGGAGATTCAGATCCTTTTGCGTGGTTACGTACTGTAAACTCTTATGATCTATAAATATATCTATATGCACCCCATACAAATGATGTCTCCATATTCGTAAGGCGAACACTACCGCGGCCAATTCCAAATCATGAGTTGAATAATTCTTCTCATGTATCTTCAATTGTCGAGATGCATACGCAATCACTTTTTCAAACTGCATCAAGACACATCCTAACCCAACCTTAGAATATCATCTATGAATACAATTGTCACGCTCCCATTGTTGGAAATTTACTAATGTGGGATTGAGTTTATCCCGTCTTTAATGACTTAAACACGTGGGCCCGCATGTCAAAAATATTGTTTCTTCGTACATGCCTAATCTACTAAGTGAGTAGATGATGTTAGTGCCAAGTATCGTCAAATTTCGTTAAGAAATGAAAGATACAAAGTAAGGTGTTTGAGACATGAAAATATGAGAGTGTTTTTGGCCAAAAAATGACAAATCTCCCTCATTGGTAAAAGATGAAATGATTGTGCAATATATAAACTCTAAGTTTGAGTAAGGGCTTGGGACCCCAAGGGGTAACCTATGTGTTTAGAAGGGAGAGGACCTAGGTGAGCTTAGGTTCGGGGCTAAGCCCCACACGCGCACCGCCGCCACCCTACCGCCCGGTCCGGGTCCGGATCACGGGTTCCGGGTCGTGGGATGTTGGGCTTTCTTCCCAAACTTTCGTTTTGGTTCCTAAAATGTTAATAAATTACATTTTGGTCCCTGAAGTTTTCCGAAACATTACAACGGCTCTAAAGGACACCAACCAACAGACATGATTGTTCAACAAAAACAGAACGTTGCTTCCTTTTCTGCTCTTATAAATTGAACATTTCTGTTCAAATTAAACAGAGAACATACACAACTGAATTCTATTTATCTGAAATACACAGAATTTAGAGAAACGAAAACTCTCTTTTGTTCTGCACGAAAAACAGAGAACACAATACACAATCCTTTACATAATTTCTGATCCGTTTGTTCTTTCTATTAAAAACACAGTTTGTTCTGTTCGAGATACTGAAACAGAAACACAGAAATTCTCCTTCGGCAATTTGTTCTAACTCTTTTTCTTCGCTAGAATCAACTTTATTTGCTTTGTATCGTTGATAGTTGTTGTTTTATCTTGGAAGACTATTGTCCATTACCGTAAAAGCATATATATGGGGCAATTTTGTCTTAAAGACAGAGAGTCATCTCTCGACTCAGCCTTCTTACCGTTTAACCTTTCAAATACACTTAACACCAATTTTTACATACATGTTTTATGTAATTCACAAGCACAGTCTTAGTGCTTGGGTATTTTCATTTATAATATCACTACTTACCAGTTTCAAGAAAATATATATAAGTTCACAACTAATAGATAGAAAATGGACAGCATTAGATGTCTTAAATTTTTGGAAGTCCCTAAATCAACCTGCATATTAATTGGAAGTTCATTATTCTTTAAAGATATTTAGGCCAAAAAGAGAGTCAGTATTACTTTTGAAAAAAGATACATACAACTATTTACAGTGTCGAATTTTCGAAGGAAGTAACCAATGGTGTACACTAAAAGGGTTTTAAAGGATAGTGTACTATGAATGTATCATAGCATAAAGGGTAACTTTTCCTTCCAGGATCTGGGCATCCATTACAGCTCTAATTACATCAGAAGATCCTTTCTTGTTCAGTTGCATTTCAGCTCAATAAAAAAGAGAGTTATCAAAGAATTACCGGCACTGCTGATACTCCTTTTTTAGGCTCTCCAGCTCAGCTAGCATAGGAGGAATCTGTTGCACGTCAGTGTGAGCCCTTTGAAGATCCTGAGTCAGCATTTGCACTTTAGCAACAAGCTCCTGCCTTGCTGCAAACAAAGTGTGAGCTTCACCTTGTGCTTGCGGCAATTCTATTTTGATAGGTTCAGTAGCTTGAAGTTCAACCTCTATCCTAGAAATTTTATCCGTAAGGCCTTTAGTCTCTTGTTCCCTGTTAGCCTTGGTTGCTTCTATCTGAACATGCAACATTTGCAGCTCATGTTGAGCAGCAGCTAGTTCTCGCCTCAAAGTTACATGGGTGGAAGCAAGCCTCTGATTTTCTGTAGTAAGTTTTTGCATCTCAAGATGCTGGGCGCCAATCTTCTGTTCCATAATCTCTGGAGGAGATAGCCTGTCAAAAGGAGGGAAATCACCTGGTGGTGGGTTGCGCATAGGAAGACCAAAAGAATCAGGATACACCATGCCGGGGCCAGGAGGTGGACGCCGAAGGTTGGGAGGTGGCCCTCGACCTTTGCTTCCCATCGAGAGATTGTACCAGGAACCTGTAAACAAGATGTACAATTACTAAACATATAGAAGGCATCCAAAAGAGTACCAAACTTCGATACAGTCTATCAATAAAATCAAGAAAGATAAAACTTGTTTCACAGGATATATTGGAGATCATAGAATGCAGGAAAAGAAAAGTAACATTGCCACATGGTTTCAAAAGGAAAAAAAAAGGAGCACTTGGAATTGAAAGTTCGTCTAGGAAATTGACACTGCATTTGTTCTTTTCTTTTTTTCTATAGCAAGTAGCTTGCCCCTCCATTTACTGACCTGTTAGCAAATCCAAAAACTCAAAAACTCCAAAATCCCAGTAGTCAATATGCTACATCCCATTTACTTCAAAAGGCCAAGCAGACAATTCTCCTGGACAAACGATTACATTCCCGTGACTTGAGAAAATAATGCCACAAAATCATATGCAACTTTGATTCCTCATAAAATTCCTTCCCTATTTCCAGTAAAAAAAAATCTGAATACCAGCTTTATACGTCCAAGCTTCATAGTATAAGGTTGATGACAATTAGTTCAATCAACCATCCAAAGATACTCCACTATTCACACACAATTCAGGAACCTTAGATGAGAATAGCCAAACAAAACATCCCAAATGGTCAGATTGATAAACATTGATTCACACAAGACAATTAACTCAGCCACAGTCCTTATACTTCCTTGATAATTTGTTCGAGAAAATGACCAAAATAGTCCTTAATGTATTAGGGGTTGGCACTACTGTACTTTGGTCCTTGATATATTGCTCTAAACAGCTATAGTCAATAACCTGTAATCACTAATTCCCAGTAAAATGCACTCATCAAAATTGCAGCTAATGAACTCATAACATCCACGCTTTAGTCGATAAACCCCATGCCCTAATTTTATAGAGAAAGCTCTCTCTGCATCTCTTTCTCTTGATGCACCAGAATACTCAAATGCACCAGATTTTTCAACCCAGTTTATGCAACCTGATACTTCACTCAAATTTATGCGCCAAATGTACCAGATTTTTTACTTTAAAAAGGCGCATCGATGGGTGCAGTAAAGCTAAAACAAATAAGTGCACCTGAATTCACAATACAAATGCACCAGACAGATATAATGGTAAATGACCAAACTTTACAAACAACATACTAACAAATTTTCAATAACTAAACATAACCAAATTTACATAACACACCAAAACGTTCTACAATTACATAAACCAAACGTTGTCCAAGTACAGAAAGAATAAGGTTTGACGATCAGCCTTGATTACCTTTGAACAAATTGGGGCTCCGAAACCTTAGGGCTTGGGCTTCACCTTCGAATCGGAGCAATCTTAAAAATTGGGGCTTTTAGAGTGCTAATAAACGAATAGGTTCACTGTTCAGAGAAGAACTAGGGCTAACTTGTATATTTTCGTTGATTACTTTGAAAGGGCAAAACTCAGTACAATATTCGTGAATTAGGAGTCAGGGACTAAACTGGAATAAAAAGAAGTTAAAATGATAAAGTTAACTAACTAAGTGGACTCAATTGCAAGAATAAAAACTTAGTATTAACAATCAGCTGACTTCCTCCAATTAATTCTATAGTGCAACCTTGCAAACCCTTTGTACAAGTACCACCAGCCAGCTCTAACCTCTTCCATTTTAAATCAAATTATTTCTCCTCCGTTAAGAACAACATCTCTGTCTTCAAAATTTCAGTTTTTGTATCCTTAAATTTTTTCCATTATGTATTATCTTAATCGTGTGATTGGATTACCAAAGAGTGATTGTCATGCTTATATTCACATTTAAATCAGAATGAAAGCTTATTATGTATTACCTAGAATGTAAAAACGCTTGAGATTTAACTAAATAAACTTAACAACTAGATACATTATTCTGAAATTTTGAATTGTGTAAATCGAACTTAAAAATTGTCCTGAAATTTTAATTACTATTTATTGTATTGTTCTAAGTAAGTTTTCTTTCTTGAGGTCGTAACAATGACTTATCCAATGATGACTAAAAAAAATTACCTTTAAGAGAAAGAATGCACATTTCCTTTCTAATTATTTAGGGTGACACATAGCCAATACAATATATAATATACTCTTAGATATTTATCAGAGCGTTTTCTACAAAACACTAACAATATATGCCATAAAAACTCCTTAATTTATTTTTAACCCGATTAAATCTTTAACCTAATAACGTGTGTTAGCAAGCATTTGGCCAGGTTGAAGATATAAGAAAAGAGTATATTTAAATTTGAAGATGTAAAAGAGTATTTGGATATTGCATGCACTTATATTATGACATAATAAATTTTACTTGAAAAAATGTTACTAAAATTTTGTGAGTGAAAATTATTATTTGGATATACTTCTTAATTATGTTTCTCATAGATATTTCACTAGCATATCATATAATGAAGGTTAGTATTTGCAAATACCTATTAGTGGCCAAACCATTATTTATAAATACTAAACTTCAGTGTTCAGATAGGTATGTCATTAGTACAACTCCTTTTGTCTTAAAGAATAATTGTGTTCAGAGTACACCTGATGTGAAGTAAATAGGTTCAAACAGATTGAAAAAACTTTTTTCAAACTGTCGTTACCGGTTACAAATATTTTCATAATGTTTTAATAGATATGAATCAAAATTATAGTAAACTGTGAGATCTAATATAATTCTTCAATTTAAATGTGTTTTATCAGACTCAATTGATAATTATGTTGTATCTTTAAATTTTGTCTTCTTATTGTTGTGACTGTTTTTGTTATACTTTGACAATTCCAAACATAAAAATTGAAGAGAGCAAAATTGATTCTATTCTAATAGGCAACTTAATGCGAAACTTGGCAATATGTGTATAAGTCATAGAAGCAATTTTATGTCCTTTTTTTTCCTTTTGGTTGTTACTGCATTCTTTTTCGCTATTTTTCATAGTTCTAAATAATATGATGGAATAAACATTATGCCTTTTGGCCAATGAGCTGAAGTTCATATGGTTTCAAAACTAAACGAATTGACCTTACATATACAGTGTAATTTTTTAATAAAGGGGTTCAAATCTAACACCCCGTAGTTTCGCCACTGCTACTCTGTGCCATATAATATTAGGGACGAAGCTCTTTAGATTATTAAAGGATATCAAAACAACTATATATATCATTTAAAATAAATAAAACCTTGCTCAAATACTTTGATAACACCTTTCAACGGTGTTCTTATAACTTTATAATTGTTTTTCATTCAAAGTGAAAACACAAACATAGGATAATCTCGCAATAGAACTCTTTTGAAGTTAAAAGTTATAATTGTGAAAAGATAGACTTGGAAATTTTTTAATACTAAAGAGGTAACAATAGAGAATACAGCATGCAAACTCAAGAAATTCCTAATGGAAGTTAATTTCTATCCTACATGTGTTTAAATGGTTTATGCACCTAATTGAAATTATTTTTAGTTGATTGATATGTTTGAATTAATTAAAGTGGTCTTTTTTTAAGGAATAATGAAAGTGGTTTTATTATTTCATTAAACTATGTTTTGCCAATTATTTGTAAATAAAAGAGACTATTTGATTATTAGATAATTATTGAATAGAAAATATACTGAAAATAATTAAAATTAGTAAAATATTTATCATTTTGTGTCAGCACATGGTTGGTGTATCAGTTTCATTAGATGTTTAGAACAATTTCTTTTAAATAAACTTTGATCTCTTGTCAACATTCTGTATATGCAGAGATTTTATTCGATAATGGTTAATTACTATTCATTTGAAACTGATTATCTATTTGTAAAGATTGGTGTTTGTTTGTGATGCATGATAATCTTTCAAATTAATCTACAATTAATCTTTTGTACGTTTATATTTTGCAATGACGATGGATAAAGCATAGGGCCAAATGATTTTAAATATTGAATTTTATCTAGCATAACATATTATCTTACGTAATCAACTTTACCTTACATTTATAATAGGGATATAAACTCGAATAACAAGAGTCTTGGTCATGGCAGAGCAGTCGAAACTAGTGGTGGCCAGTGGGCCGGGCTCGGGTCTGGCGGAGTCGGGGTCGGGGCGGGACGGGCGAAGGGATCGGGGTTGGGTCTTGCGGGACTTGCTCCAGTCCCGTCCCGATCCCGCCGGTATCGGGGCGGGGCGGGGTCCGGCAGGTTTTCCTTTTTAAAAAAAATAAAATAACATATGTATAAAAAAAACTCAATAAACAAGATAAGATAGTGTAATAAAAACATCCCAAGGCTATTTTTGTGCCTCTTATATTATTTAATAGACATGATTTTTTTGTAATACAAATACAATTGTCTAAAATCTAAATTGCAACTTTGTGGTGTTGTCCAAAAGTTGCAAATTACATAATAAAATTGCAATTAAAAAAATTACATTCTCAAAAAAACCTGTTCTAATTGCTTGATGATTTCCTGTGGTTCTTCAGTTGGAATTGGTATTTGTTGGTCAGATTGATCCACGTCGCTTCCACTACATTCGGTTAAGATTTCGTTGTAGTTTTCATCTTCTTCTTCGTTGATCTCCGGTTGACCGCACCTTCTCCGCTCCGCTCGTATCCAATCTCTGAATAATACTGCAATTTCCAAGCTGTCTCCGGCTAATGAGTGTCTGTGGTCTCCTATTTGATATCTGCCGTGCAGAAAAAGCGCTTTCGACGTGATTGATGACGCTTGAATGTTCAAAACATCTCGGGCCATCAATGAAAGTGTCGGAAAGGTCTTGTCATTCCCCCTCCAGTATTTCAGCAAGTCTTCATGTCCATCTTCATTGATAACTTCTTGATATGGTACAGAATCCTGCAAAACAAAAATATTCAACTCGCTAATTTGGTTAGTAGTAGAGGTACGACTGCACATTCTATTTCTGAGGCTTTCAATACTAGCCGCAGAAACAGCATGTCTTTTGTGAGGTTGTGTTGAAGATGAAAAAGATGGTATGGAAGCCGGTAAGTTACTAGCATTTTCTTGTTGATAAAAGCTATATATTTTTTTGCATTGGTGTTCTACGCTAGACAACACTTCTTCTTTAGTTTGTTCAATAGGTGGTGGCTGATTTAGATTTTTGAGACTTGGAGGTGGTAGTACTTCTAAACAATCGTAAATAGTTTCAATTAGTGATTTGTACCGTCTATTTTAATAGTAGGATTTAATACAGAACCAATAATATAAATAGTGGGAATAGGAATAAAATATTTTTTTTATTTTGACAAATATTTTTTTAATAGCTGCCTTATAAGCTGGGTTTTTCATATATTCACTAAGTAATAAAAATATTAGAGTTATATAAAACAACATACATGAAATAGTAGGATAATATATACCGAAAAATTCTTTTGTTGCTTGAAAAAATTTCTCTAAAAATACAATAAGTTCGGAAATTTTTACTCAATCACTATCTAAAATCATATCAGCTGGATTTTTATTATGAGAGTTAAAAAATAAAGTTATAGGTATTCTATAGTCATAAGCAACAAGTAGTTGCTCGTATAAAGAATTCCACCTAGTGGATACTTCTTGTGGAATTTTTCTATAAGATAGTCTACAATCGTGACAAGTTTTTTTATATTCTTTTCTACGTTGTACTTTATTACTTTTAAAAATAAAGTTTATAGCAAATTGTATTTTACTAAGAATGTCTTCAAAAAGTGATAGACCATGGCACGCATATTTTATATGAAAATGATCTGGAAAAGATGGAGTTAAACTATTTTTTAAAATTGTAATTGCGTAATTGTTAGAAGAAGCGTTATCTAATGTAATAGTCATAATTTTATCGGTTATTCCGTAATAATGGCACACTTGATAAATATTAACTGCAATAAAAGTACCAGTGTGCCTATCATTTATATATCTATACGCTAAAATACGTTTTTGCATAGACCATTTATAATCTATCTAATGACAAGTTACAGTTAAATAATCATGGCCGTTAGTACTACGACCTATATCAGACGTGATAGATACTTTGCCATTAAAATGATATAATAAAAAACGTAAATACTGTTGATATTCATGCGCGAATTTAAATACATCTCTCTTAACAGTTGATCTAGAAAAACCGTTAAAAGCAGGATTATATATATCTCTAATCTAATGAATAAAACCTAGGAGATGAAGGAAATGAAAAAGGCAAACCCTCCACAACAACTAATTTTGATATTGCTTCCCTATCTCTATGTTTATTGTATTTAGAGCCTACAATTCCCCCGTCATAGGGTTAATTTGACCATGTACTTGGTCCGGGACGATATCGTATGTGAACCTTGTCCCGATAGAGAGCCGGCGTTTGCGCACCCGATTTTGAAGCCTGGTATTGGGCATACCTATTTGGATGAGCACTTACTACGTGTCTAATTAAACCCCCGTCCCACCGTGACCTTTTCCAGTTTTAAATTTTAAAACATTTTTACAAATTTTACATATAGCTACTTGATTCTCTACGTCCCTATCAAAAAATGTCAATGCATCTGATTTTAATGGTCGTTTTGCTGGACCTCGTCTCATACTAGGGGGAATAGGAGGTATTTCAGTTGAAGGTGCACTAGTGGGTGTGTTGTCATCAACATTAGTGGGCGTATCATCTAGATCATCATCTAAATTAAAGTCTTCTTGAGTTCCATAAAATAGCTCCTCGTCTAAATCTAATGGTATTGTAGGAAAATGTTGAGTATCAACAAAATCATCTTGTGTAGGAATAAGATGACTAGAAGAAGTACCCTTGCCCTGGTTGCCCCTACTAGAAGAAGCACCCTTACCCTTACCCTTAAACATACCTTTTAATCCTTCCATTTTAATTATGATAATAAATAATTAAAGATAATAAAATTAAGTGCGCTAAATAAAATAAACAGAAAATAATAATTTATTGAAGGAACGAATGTACCAAACGCCGACGTAACGTCGGCGTGTAATCGAGAGGTTGAAAATTGAAACTTTGCTCGATGGAAGATCCTCAAGCTAGTTGCCAACTTCACTCCCAATTCCCAAATGAATAAATAAAATTGAATATTTAGCAAACAATGTAGACTTGTAGAGATATATATTGAGAGATTAGAGAGATTGTAGGAAGATTTGTGAGAAAGATGAAGAGAAAATGAGTTATTTATAGTTGGAAAATTGGGTTAAAGTGTAAATATAATAACTTATGGGTTAAAAATAAATATTAAGGGGTAGGGGGTTGGGGGAGGGGGGGCCTAAAATGGCCATTGCCCAATGGCCAAAATCTAAAATGGTTGTTGGTGCAACGGTTATATTTGCAAAGGGGGAGAAATCGGGCGGGGTCGAGGTCGGGACGGGCTCGGGTCAGGCGGGCCTAGGGTGGGCTCGGGTCTGGCCGGACGAGACATTTTCCCGTCCCGAGTTCGAGTCCCGGCCCACTGGTCACCCTTAGTCGAAACAGATGAAAGAAATATACACCAGAAATATTTTCTATCAAGAAAGTATAAGGTGAGATACGCATAAAACGATCACATATATCTAATTAAACTTTTATTTTTCACCTTCATAGGGTTAGATGATTTGTACTTTTTATTTCATGAATAATTATTTATTCAAACGTTTACTTTAATTAATAATATTATTTTACAAAGTTGTGTGTTATACATGATCCAGCATACATGTGCAACGCCCGTAACGAAAAACTAGTACTTATTTACAAGTGTCAATCACCGGATGAATTTCGCGAGCTATAAATGCAATATCTAAAGCAAAAATATATCCACCACCACCATATTTTGGAATCTCCTATACACTACACAATACACACTAATAGTTGTGGGTTACAACAATTGCAGGAAACGGGAAGTAAGTAAATATTACAAATTGCTAGAAAGGATAAACTAAAGATTACAACAAACTCGAATCAAGAACGATACAAACTCCTTGTGATTTGCTGAGTCGAGTAATGTCACTCTGTCTTTAAGACAAGATTGTCCCGTATATATCCTTTTACGTTGTTGGGTAATAGTCTCCCAAGATACAACAACAACTTAACAAATGAGCAAAGGAAACTCAAGTGTTACTCTTGAAGAACTTTGATATAGAAAACTTGCTAGAGTTGAAGAAAAAAATTTCAGAAAATTTCTAAGTGTGTTGAACAATTGAGCCAAATGCCTCAATTTATAGTGTAAGGAAATGACCCCTCGACTAGCTAACTAATGACCTTCAATAGCCATGTAATGACACTTATTGAGGGGTTACATTCAGCCAAATAATGGTTGAATTCATGTGCCAAATAATAGAGATTCAATGCTCCAAAACCAGCCTAA
The DNA here is from genome assembly GCA_034509755.1 of Anisodus tanguticus. Taxonomy (NCBI): domain Eukaryota; kingdom Viridiplantae; phylum Streptophyta; class Magnoliopsida; order Solanales; family Solanaceae; genus Anisodus; species Anisodus tanguticus. Next base: position 31,177,949 of record CM067548.1, read on the forward strand.
GAGTCAGAACTTTCCATCTTTCCGTCGCAGCATTCTACCTCCGAAGCGTCGCGGCTCTGCGAATTAGCACCTCGGCGCCTCAGCTCCAGCAGCCCAACCACCAATTAGCGCCGTGCCGGGGCTCCGACGGTGTTGCGTCGCGGCCCTTCAAGGCTCCGCGGCGATTTTCAACTCGTTTCATCTTACACTTCTTCCTTCGTTTACCAATGTGGGATACTTGTCATTTAGCTAATAACCATCCATCATTCTATGTCTCAAACGTATTACGTACGTACCAATATCTCTTTCACTAATGAAATTAGAGATGTTGGCACTACGTGTGCACGTGTGCGGAAACGACGTTTCCGACATGCGGATCCCCAATTGTTCGAGTCATGAATAATGGGATAAACTTAATTCCACATTAGTAAATTTTCAACAATCCCCTCTTGAAAGAGATTTTGGCGCACTCACAAGGTGCCTATTTCCAGCAATCTTTCAGAGGACAGATGTTGCATCTGGATTGATAGCTTATGTTTTGAACCTTCCATAGTTAAATACCATCGGACTTACTTACTGCGCGGTGAACGTGATGTCTTGAACCGTCAGTATTTAGTGTAAGCCAAGTCAACGGTACCAACACAACAACTTCTCTTACTCTATTCTTCGTAATGTTTTGTCCGTTATGGCCGTGGACACTTCTTGGATTCTTAAGTGCGTTCATTTGAGGCGGCTTGTCCTCGCACTTAAATATATGGTCTCCTACAAGGTATCCTGCTATACCCCACTTTACAGGTGTTAGGAATCATTAAAAGTTTTCCCAAACCTAACCTCAATAGTTGAGGATCATTAAAGGTTTTGGAAACTTAACCTTTACCCACACTGCATATAGCACTTAACGTATATCGCAGGAAATGGCTTTGAGTTTATGTTCCTTACAGGGATCATAACCCGAAGTGCTCTTGCTTCCACCGAAGCGCTCAACTGAACCTTTACAACTTAGTTTTCCCATTGAACCAAATTCCTGGGATCTCCAGTCAGTAAGGCTGGGTTACCACCGTATTGGTCCTTAAAGCTTCGGTTTTAAGCCCATTCCCCTAGACAAGCAGAATATCTGATCTTTGGGTAAGCCCTTTGTCAGTGGGTCTGCTATGTTATCCTTTGATTTTATGTAATCCATGGATATTATACCCGTGGTGATCAGCTGCCTAACGGTCTTATGTCTCTGTCGAATATGACGAGACTTGCCGTTGTACATAGAACTCTGTGCCCTTCCTAGAATCGACTGATTGTCACAGTGGATCATTACAAAAGGTACGGGTTTGTTCCAACAAGGAACATCCTCTAAGAAGTCATAAAGCTACTCAGCTTCTTCTCCTGCTTTGTCTAAAGCGATAAACTTAGATTCCATCGGAGATCGGGCAATGCAAGTTTGCTTAGAGGATTTCCAAGACACAGCCCCACTACTAATTGTAAATATATACCCACTGGTGGACTTGGTGTTCTCTATACCAGATATCAAGTTTACATCACTGTACCCCTCTAGTACAGTTGGATATCTCGAATAATGCAACCTGTAAGTTAGCGTGTATTTCAGGTATCGTAGTACCCGATTCAATGCCTTCCAATGATCATTACTCGAATTACGGGTAAACCTAGCCAACTTGTTAACTGCATAAGGAATATCAGGTCGGGTGCAGTTTGTTATGTACATCAAACTCTCAATCACATGTGTATATTGCTCCTGGCATATGGGTGCACCACGATTTTTATCAAGCTTTTAATTTCTATCCAGCGGTGACTTCATAGGCGAACTGTCAAACATCTCAAACTTTCTCAATATATCCTCGATGTAGTGAGACTGAGATAAGACCAGTCCGTCAGACGTCTTGGAGATCTTTATCCCTAAGATGACATATGTAATACCCATATCCTTCATGTCGAAACATTGTTTCAACATGTTCTTAGTCTATAGGATCAAGCTAGGACTGCTCCCTATGATCAACATGTCATCTACGTACAAGCATATCATGATGAACGAGTCAGAGTTACCTTTCGTGTAGACACATTTGTCACACTTATTAATGGAGAAACCCTTCGATAGTAGAGTGCTATCAAATTTTTCGTGCCATTGCTTCAGGGCCTGTTTCAGCCCGTACAGAGATTTGACAAGTCGACAGACTTTCTTCTCTTGCCCTGGAACCACATACCCTTCGGATTGTTCCATATAGATTTATCTTATTCTAAATCACCATTTAGGAAGGCTGTCTTGAGATACATCAAACTTGATATCCATTTGATGTATCTCAAGGTCACGCAACGCTGCGATCGCAATGAATACTCGTATGGACGTCATCCTAGACACCGGGGAGTATGTGTCAAAATAGTCAAGGCCTTCCTTCTGCCGATAGCCCTTGACTACCAACCTGGCCTTGTACTTATCTATAGGCCAATCTGCTTTATACTTCCGTTTGAGTATCCATTTACAATCCAACAGTTTATTTCTCGGAGGAAGATAAACCAACTCTTAAGTATGGTTATGCAGGATGGAGTCTATTTCACTCTCAATAGCTTCTTTCCAGAGCGGTGCCTCTGGAGTTGACAATGCTTCGGCAATTATCCTTGGTTCGTCATCAACCATATAAGCTACAAATTCAGGACCGAAGGATTTATCATTCCTGGCCCTTTTACTTCGCCTCGGTTCCATCTCTGGAGTCTCCAAATTCTGATAATCTGGAACACTAGTTTCTAGATATTCAGCCACTTCGAAGTCTATTAGATCTGAACTATCTAGATCAGGGCAGTCAATGACTCCTGGTTCCTGAGAGCTTTGTTCATAACTTCATTTACGAGAGGTTATGTCTTTTTCCTTTCTAGAAAAAAGTATCCTTAAAGAATTGAGCATTCCTTGATTCCATGATTGTACCCTCGAGGATATCTGGAATATCTGACTTATGCACTAAGAAGCGATAAACACTACTGTTATTTGCATATCCGATGAAAATGCAATCTACAGTCTTAGGCCCAATCTTGACCTACTTTGGCTTGGGCACTTCAACTTTTGCCAAACAACCCCACACATTTAAATATTTATACGTGGGTTTCTTTCCCTTCCATGATTCATATGGAGTTTTGTCCTTACCCTTATGTGGGACTCTATTAAGAATCGTATTAGCGGTAAGGACGGCTTTTCCCCATATGTTTTGGGAAACACCGGAATTGATGAGCAAGGCATTCATCATTTCCTTCAACGTGCGGTTCTTGCATTCCGCAACACCGTTCGACTGAGGTGAGTATGGAGCCGTCGTTTGATGAACAATGCCTGATTCGGCAGAATATTTCTCAAATGGCGCTATATATTCTCCCCCTCTATCACTACAAATGGATTTAATCCGCATGCTTAGTTGGTTTTCAACTTCTACTTTGTAGCGTCGGAACACTTCAAAGGCTTCATCTTTACTTTTCAACAAGTAAATGTAACAATACATTGTGCTATCATCAATGAGTGTCACAAAGTACTTGTTCCCCCTAGTTCGTGCAAACTTTAAATCACATATATCTGTGTGAATAAGTTCTATAGGAGCGGTATTCCTTTCGACAGATCAAAAAGGAAGCTTTGTAAGTTTTGTCTCTACGCACACCTCACACTTATATTGACGGTTTACGTCGATAGACGGCAACAACTCCAACTTAACCAACCTTTGGATGGACTTATAGTTAACATGTCCTAATCTATGATGCCATAAATTAGAGGACTCAAGCAAGTAAGAAGAAGCTTCAATATTATTACTTACACGTATTACAGACATGACGTTAACTTTGAAGAGGCCTTCACAGAATAAGCATCTTCCCACAAAAGTTCCATTCTTGGTGATTACAAATTTATTGGACTCAAATACTAGCCTAAATCCAGCATTAACCAATAAATGACCTGAAATTAAATTCCTCTTAATCTCATGGACATGCATCACTTCCTTCAGAGTGAGCTCCTTTCCAGAAGTCATCTTCAGGACTACCTTTTCTACCCCCAGCACGTAAGAGGAAGCGTCGTTACCCATGAACAACTTCTTGTCTGTAACTAGTGTATATGCGGAGAAGGCATATCTATTGGAATAGATGTGTCTCGTAGCACCCGTTTCCATCCACCATTGCATGGGAAACAAGGTTTGCTTCAAGCATTACAGCCGAGAACTCCTCAATCATGTCATCAAGAAGCGTGTCTTTGACGACGTTAGCCTGTGTCTTGCCTTTGGCCTTGTCCTTCTCTTATTACTCAGTCTTGAGCTTGCGGCAGTCCTTGATCATGTGACCTGGTTTCCCACAGTGGTGACAGTTCCCCTTGAACTTCTCCGCCGCCTGGGTCTTGCCGTCTTTCTGGAACTTGCGCTTCTTGCTTGAGTTCTCTTTGGCCTCAGCCAGATTTGCCATTGTCTCAGCGGGTTGTTTTCCCCTAGGCAAGACCTTCTTATTATCTTCCTGAATCTGGAGTTTGATAATAAGTTCCTTAAAGATCATTTCTTTTGTCTTGAGTTTTAAGTAACTCATAAATTCATTCCACGAGGGAGGTAACTTCTCAATCAGTGATGCAACCAAAAACTACTCATTTGGTTTCATACCTTCCAAATCCAGGTGATGTAGAATCATTTGGAGTTCTTGGACTTGGGACATCACATTTTTATTATCCACCATTTGAAATTTCAGGAATTTCCCAACGATGAATTTCTTAGTATCAGCATTTTGTGCGTTGTACTTCTTCTGCAACTTTTCCCATAATTCTTTGGCGGTGCCTATGGCACAATACACCATGTAGAGTGGGTCTGACAGACAGTTCAGAATATAGTTCTTACATATGAAGTCACTATGACTCCAACCATCAAGAACCATCTTCATGCCATTGACGACATGGATACCTTGGCCCCCTCCAGCCGTTTCATTAGGCTGAGGGTCCACTTCATCTCCAGCTTGTGGAGGATCTTCTGTTAGGAAATGAGTCATTCCCATAACAGTCAGATAAAACAACATCTTCTGCTGCCATCTCTTGAAGTTGGAGCCCATAAACTTCTCTGGGCGTTCATTATGGAAACCGAAAAGTGGAGGAACATTAACGTTCCCTTGAGCAACTGGAAAGGCATTGAGATTGCCTTGAGTAGCAACAACAACAGAATCAGAATCGAGTTGTTCTCTTCTAGTCATCTTTCTAAGAACTTACAACAATCTTGTATTAAAATTGTGGGTTACAACAATTGCAGGAAACGGAAAATAAGTAAATATTACAAATTGCTAGAAAGGATAAACTAAAATTACAACAAACTAGAATCAAGAACGATACAAACTCCTTGTGATTTGCTGAATCGAGTGATGACACTCTTTTTTTAAGACAAGATTGCCCCATGTATATCCTTTTACGGTGTCGGGCAAGTCTCCCAAGATACAACATCAACTTAACAAATGAGCAAATGAAACTCAAGTGTTACTCTTGAAGAACTTTGAATATCGAAAACTTGCTAGAGAGGAAGAAGAAGATTTCAGAAAAATATCTTAAGTGTGTTGAACAATTGAGCCAAATGCCTCAATTTATAGTGTAAGGAGATGACCCCTCCACTAGCCAACTAATGATCTTCAATAGACATGTAATGACACTTATTGAGGGGTTACATTCAGCCAAATAATGGCTGAATTCATGTGCCAAATAATGGAGATTCAATGCTCCAAAACTAGTCCAAAAGTCAGAACTTTCCATCTTCCCGCCGCAGCATTCTCCCTCCGAAGCGCCGCGGTGCCTCGGCTCCAGTAGCCAACCACCAATTAGCGCCGCGGCCCTTCACGGCTCCACGACGATTTCCGACTCTTTTCATCTTACACTTCTTCCTTCGTTTACCAACGTGGAATACTTGTCATTTGGCCAATAACCGTTCATCATTCTATGTCTCAAACGTATTACTTACGTACCAATATCTCTTTCACTAATGAAATTTATGATACTTGGCACTACGTGTACACATGTGTAGAAACGACGTTTCCGACGTGCGGGGCCCCAATTGTTCGAGTCATAAATAATGGGATAAACTTAATTCCACATTTGTAAATTTTCAACAATTATCTATTATGTTTTTACCTAATTTAAAAAATGTGGAAAATAAATTTTTAATAAAGTAAATTATCTATTCTGTTTATTCTCATAATTTATTTTAAATCATTGTCTTAGGCCTAAAATGTCACATGTCTTAAGTTAATTGTCACATTTCCATATCATTGGCGGTTACACACACTGTGTCTTCAGCTAGTTGACAAAATAATATCTGATAGGAACACATTTTGAGTAGTATAAGTGATCAATAGGAACAAGTAGGGGTGTTCACGAAAAATCGAAAAATCGAAAAATCGAAAAATCGAAAAATCGAAAAATCGAAAAATCGTACCAAATTCAAAGTCGAGTCAAATTGAAGAAAACAAATTGACACCTTTGTGTTTGATATGTTGATTTTTTAAAGCAAAAAATAACCGAACCAAAATCACTATATAAATATCTATTTAAAATCATGATAAGAAGTTTTATTAAGTTCCTTGAAAATGGGTAAATCGGTGGGTAATGCGTACGATTTTATGGAGGAAGCTATTTATATAACATGATTATGTATATAATTTTTTCTTTTCTTAAAAAGTAATTGACTTAATAGTGTTATATGATGGAATATAATCACTCTAATATACTTGGAAGTATATTATCACATGCTTAAAAATATTGACAAATTAAAGGCCGACAAATTAAGAGGCACTTAAGACTTTAGCCTATTCACTTGACCAGAGAAATTCGACAAGGTTACATGATTTTTTTTTATAATGTGACTCACACGATTGATATTAATTGTGTGAAGCTTCTTTTTATTTCCACAAACAAATGGACTTAAAATTTGTAAACTCAAAAGTAAAAGATTTGAGTCCACATTAATTTAGTGAAATAAAAAAAATCTCATACAATTAGTATCAGTTTTATGAGTCACGTGATAAAATATATTCAACTTACACATACATAGTCCACTATTTCTGCTCTAAAAAAATTGATGAATCACAACTTACCAATGAAATAAATTACCTAGAATCTTATCATTACGAAAACAGAAAATATATTAATAGTTAGTCTGAGCCTGATATTAGCTTCTTGACAAAGCCACCATGACTAGTATGAAAGCTCAAGTATTGAGAATAATATTGATAAGTGTATTATAATTGTTGACACCCAATTTTGTCCCGTCTTTTCCAATTTATTTGCACTTTTAAATATTTTTGACACCTCAAAACAATTTTAATATATATACATACATTCGTATATATATATATTATTATTCTCTTATTATTATTATTATTCGCATTTTTTACTATCATTTGCATTTTTTATCATAATCATAAGTTTTATCCGAAAATTCTATGTTATTTTATTCTCGCAAAATTGCATCGCATTTCCCTTTTATTAAGCATTAAACATTTCGCAAATATTATATTTTATTATTATCACGTCGTTATGTTATTTTAAATAATTCACATCTTTTACAAAAAAAAAATATATATAATATCTTTTAATATTAAACCCCTTTTATATTTTTCAATTCCTAACCCATTTCATTTTTCCCAACCCAATACAAATTCTACCCAAACAAACAAGCCCAAAACCAAACTCCCCAATTAAATTCCCTTATTCCCTTCCCCTTTATTCCCACAAGCCCAAAGTCCCTAAAACAATTCCCCCAACCGAAGCCCAGTCGGCCAAACCCGCGGCCCAATTCCCTTTCCCCTTTTCCCTTCACCCCTCAGCCCAACTCCCTTTTTTTTTTATTATTATTCCCCATCGCCCCAGCCCAAAAACCCAATCGCCAGCCCACTCGATTTCGTCCGACCCACAAGCCCATCACCCATCTTCCCCCTTTTAACTCCAAAACCCAAAACAAAAAAAAAAAAAAAACCTAAACCTAAAAACCTTCAACCGCCGCACACCCCATACCCCCCATACCCGACCGGTCACCTCGCCCACTGCCACCACCAACTCCCTGCCACCAAACCCTGACACCACCACACCCCTCCCATCACTTCACCATACCCATACCCCTAAAATCCGCTTCCAAAGTTCAGATTTCTTTTGCCTTTAATTCAAATTTCAAACTCGTTCTTGGGGGGGAATCCACCTATAAATATCCCCCTTGTTCTTCATTTTTAGGGAGGCCCGAAAATCTGTCTTTGAAGGGGATTTCTTAGAGTTTTTGGGGTCGATTTTAAGTCCGAAAATTTATGTTTATGAGTCCGAAATTTTCTTAAAGGTTTTGCTTTATACTTTGTTTGTGTTCTTCACTATTTGGGAAGATTCCGGATTTCAAAAATCCGAAATCTACTTAAAAGTGTTTGTTCTTGCATATGTTCTTCAACTTAAATGTTCAAAACATAGGTCGAAATTATTTGGTTTGTGGTGTTAAAAAATCTTGAATTTTTTGCTCTTTCCAACTGTTTTTTTGTTCCGGGTCGGGTCACTTCCGGGTCGGGTCACTTCCGGGTCGGGTCAAAAGAAGTAAAAAGCAGCATTCCAAAATCAGAAATTCAGCATCCAAAATCAGAATTCCGAAATCGCAAAATCAGAATTCCAAAATAACGTCTCCGAGCGGATTCGACGATTCGAAACACGCCTCGGTTATTTGCCCGGAGAAGGTCAGTAAATACAAATTCCTCTCAGTATGTTTTCTGTATTTTTATGTGTTTTGTTGTTAATTATGTGATAAGATAGTCATTTTTGCTATTATGTTCATTATTGTGTCAAGTATGTTAGCTGGTTTAATTGGCAATTAATGTTTAGAAATGCTTTCCTTGTATTATCGATTTATACTTAATATGGTAAGAAGCTTTGTGTGTGTGTTGATTTTATGGACATCGTGTGATCATATTGGATTCGAATGTTGAATCATACTTATTTTTCTTGAGTCTATCGAATCGATAAACACACTTGCCTTACCTGTTTAAGTGTTAAAAGGCCTCGATATTAACATGTGAAGTCTCCCAAGTTATCTTGTATCATGTCCTACCTCTAGAGTTTGCTTGAATGACATTTTCATTAGTGATTTGCATTATTTGAACCAGTTTATACTCTGTTAAGCCATAGTTTCTAATGCATTCCATATGTGGTTTGTAATCATGTTTCATGAAGGAAGCATGTATAGGGTATAGTCCAAATGTTAAAACTGCTTAAGTGAATAGAAAAATCTAAGGAATGGTTTAAACTTAGGGATATGAAGGTCTTTGATTCTTATTGAGTTATGCATTATCTACCTGTGAGTGTGGGTTGTCTTTTCTTGCTATGAATCTGAATCACAAGCATGCCTATCTATGTCAAACAGTTTGTTGAGTAATGGACATGTTGCGGTTAATTCTAGTTTTGTTCGTGTTGCTACTGCCAAGTTCCCTCTGATGTATGATAAATAAGGAGTGATTATATGAGACTGCAATGATTTTTGATTTCTTGCTAAGGTTATAAACTGGTTCTGTCTTTCTGATTCTTGATTAGGCTTGACCCAAAAATCAGGAGACATGCTATCTGATCTAGAAAAGTTGCCCCCAAGTTCTCTGTGTCAATATATGTTGCTTGTTCCTTTAATATTCGATGTCTTATACATGGATAAGATAACAGAATTTGTTTGACTTGGTGTTGAGACATCTGGGTATTCTTTCTTGTTATGCCTGGATCTACTCTTCATACCTGCACTGGCCTGATATTAGTGCAATTGTTTCATTTCTCTTTTTTGAATTGAGTCTCGCTCATTACGCCTAATGCTAATTCTCCGCCTAATGCTAGTGTGTGCTATCCATTAAGTGTCAAGATGTCTCATCCTTTAATGTGAACCTCCGAATCATGACATGCCACCGACTTGCCTAGTTTGGTTCTACTTAGACCATGCCTAGGCTACTATTTGGACCATTTTGTGCTATGACAGGTGTACCTACATGTATGCTAGCCTGATTAAGCGAGTGTTACGCCTTGATATGTTACATTGACTAGTGTACAGCATGAATATGTCCATATGTGTAATTAGACCACCAGTGGCTCTGTATAATCTGAGATATTATTCCTAAAGAGTCAGTTAACTATTTCTGCATGTTAGTTATGTTTGATGAACTGAATACACCTTTGCCTTGCCTAGTAAGTCTAATAAGTATGATATGTATGAGTTATTCCTCTAAGTGTCAATATGTCCAATACATAACGAGAAAAATGGTCTTGTGTGCTTAGTATAGCTTAAATGATTCGTACCTCTTTGAAATTTTGTCTTAAATAGATATTTGCCCATCTCCATGTCCTAAAATGTCTTCTGAACTAATCATCTATATGTCTTTATCTATCTAAATGCTAGACTGCATCCATGACAGCATATAATTCATTCTGAGTCATTTGGTTTACCATATTAGTATGTTAAGCGATCCGTGCACATGTGTGTATTTAGCTTGATCCCAAATTGATAGTTCCCTTGTTTGAAATCTTTTTTATTATATTGTTATGCTGGCTGAAATTCGAGGCAAGCTTTGGGTTTGGTTTAGCCTTCTTCGATAGCCTGCCATGCCTAAGGTTCAAGAAGCCTTTTGAATCTTGTTGCGGCATCGGAAATGAATGGTGGTAGCCCCCCTTGGTCTTCTTATCTTTCAAATTTGAAGTTTAGAGTGATTGGTCTTTAAGTTTACCTTCCCTTTATGTCTTTCTTTGTGCTACCAATAGTTGTGGTATCCATTTGCACCTTGAGATTCTGGATATATGTCATCTTTAAATAGTTCTAGTTATGGGTTTTGTTGCATTTTGGTGCTGATTCGAGACTGCGCGATTCGCATTACTTGGGTGATTATCGCACTTTTGAGCCATTATTCTCGTCTGCTGCGTTTGCACGCGCGCACATTAATTTGCTGCAATCTTGACCATTTATACTTCTTTTCGGAAATATTTTACTGCTACATTTTGAGCATATTTGATGTCTTATCACTGCTGTATTTTTAGCACAATTCTTTGCTGTTTTCTTGGCTAAAAGCCTGCTACTTTAGGTTGTTTCGGACAGCCCATCGCTTCTGCGTTTCCAGCCCACTCATTGCGTTATTTTAAAACCCATTTGTCGTTTGTTTCTTGGTCGAAAAAACGATCGCTTAATATCGCGTTTTTCCATTTCATTTCGTTCGCTCGATTTCAATTTTATCGCTTTTACTCGTTTTACCGTTTTAAATTAAACACCGCACCTTTCGACATTGCTTTCTGTTTCGGTCCACTTTGTTTCAAAGCATTCAAATATCCGTTTTCTTGTTTTACTATTTTTTAACTAAGCATCGTGTCTTTTCGGAAATTGCCTCTCTCTTACGCTCTCTTTCGCTATCAAGCTATCGCTATCTGCTCGTTCGTTTTGTTCCGATTTAATTTTGCCGATTTGAACACGATACTACACTCGGCCGATGGAAAATATCCGTCGATTTTGAGGCCTCCACGGTTGAAAAGACGGAAATATAACTTCGGGCAATGATGAAGACTTAAACCTTTTATTTCATCCGAGATCAACATGTTTAGTAGGCGAGGTGAATTATATATTCGCAGCCACGACGTGATTATAGTGATCTTTTCTATTTCACCTGAGAGACCAACACGTTTAGTAGGCGAGGCAATCAAAATAAACCACATTAGTCATATGTTTGCAGCCACGACGTGATTGGAATGTTCTTTTCAAAATTTAAGTTCGAGCCCTCCGTGATCAAAACATTTGTTTTGAATACGGATATGAAGTTATTTGTATTTAATTGTTTTTAACCGTTTGTTCTTGACAACTTGCGAGGATTAAAGTAAATGAAGGCGAGATATTCCTCGGAGTTTATCTTATTTTATTTCTTTCTTTAATTCAGCTTTTATCCCGCTTTGTATTGTAAATATTATTTATCGCACTTATGTAACTATTGAAATGCTTAGAATAGGCAAACTTAGGATTAATTCATAGGGTAGTTTAAGATTTGAAACCCGTCGCTAGCTTATTTATTTGTAGGCTCGGTTAAATTCAAACTTAGAAATCCTTCGCTAGTTTATTTATTTTAGGCTCGTCACGCGTATTCAAGATTTTCAAAACAACTTTTGTCATCTTTTATTTGCTTTATTAAATCATACCGAATAAGTTTATCTTTTGTCAATTTACAATTCATTGATTCCCCAAATTTTACTTCTTTGGCATCATAAATAATTTGTTTTACTATCAATTGTCAAAAACATATTTTTTCAACTCTACATGTATTTCTCTTTAAATACCATACAAATGCATATTTAAAAAATCTCTACATGTATCTTTCTTTTTAAAATGCATCATTTACTAATTATTCGCAAATATCTTTAAATCTGTTATACTTGTAAAAACATATATTTTTCTAGTAATAATTAACCTGAGTTTGACCGGATAACCGCAAGTTAGCGGATCTTAAAGGATGCCTAACCCCTTCCCTTTAGGATAATAAAGAACCCTTACCTAGAATCTCAAATAGTTTCGCAGACCTTAAAATTGGAGTTTACATTGCAGCATTTAGTTAATATTTAGGTGTCCTAATTCACCGTAAAAAATAATTAGATGGCGACTCCTCAACCCTTTTACCCAGGAATCACCTGGAATAAGTCCGTGCTCCGCTTTTGACCTCGGAGCGGGTCGAAAATAGGGCGCGACAATATGGCGACTCCACTGGGGATATTTCAGGTTCTTGACCATAGCCAAATCAGGTTAATTATTATTGTGCTTTACTTTTTGCTCATTATTTGTTTTAATGCTTTGATATGTTTCATTTGTGAAAATTTTGCATAATTGCTTTAATTGCTATATTGTTTTACTGCTTTCCTTAAATTGGCATTCCGCTCATATTTCTTCCACTCTGGAAAATTGACACTATCACACACTACACGCAAGGTGTGTTTTGCGCACCCGCAAATTTCTTTCAAATTTCCAAATTTTTAGGAGAGTTGGTATATGCGCGGAGCGTCCGGACCATCCGGTTGGCCGCGTAGCCTTCTCACTCGAGCGGTCCGCTCGGGAACCTTGAGTCTAGTAAGCCAAATCTTAGAAAATTTAGATAGAGCTATACCACCCTTTATTTTAAGTCATGCATGCATACACCTTAGGTGGGTCGATCCTTGGTATCGACTCCACAATTAAGAAATCTACCAAAATTGTCAACGGGTCTCGCAACCCAACGACCAATCAGCATATTACGTGTAGCATGATAATGATAGACAAATCCAAGCCTAATCATGACATGCCGAAATTGGAAAATGTACATTCATTTTGTCTCATTTCCAACAAAAGCATTACGGTTTATAGCTTGGATCAACTGTCGTAATCTCGCATATCTGGCGTTTAGGCCCACCTCTGGCATAAGAGAGGCCCCATGCATATTAGGACGCGCATTTAATTTCATACAATTTGTTTGCTATTTACTTACACTCTACGCATGTTATTTGAAGCAATAATTACTCGTCTTATACTAACTTGATTTTCTTCATTTTTCAGCAGGTTTATTTTGCCTAATTTATTTCCCCAAAAGGTTGATTCGTGTTGGCTAAAACTGGCGGAGCACCCCATCTTTTATTTCTCAATCATGTCTACCCAAATTGTATTAATATTTAATGAAACAATGCGATTCAGATTGAGGCCTGAATCACATATATGCATTTAATATGTTTTACCTCCACCTTTTGAAAGCTCAAAATGACACATCTGCATTGCTTTTGCTAGTTTAAAATCTGTTTTGTTTAATAATTTTCTTCTTTTTCATCATGCAAATTAATTTGTCGGTAATATGTGACATATAATGAAACAAGCAAACAAGGTCCCAAACAACGAGCAAGACTTCGAAGAATATGAAGAAGACTCGCAATCGGAAGAACTGGGGCATTTTTTTTGGAATAAGTCAAAGACAGATTTGGATGAAACATCAGGATGGTTGATAAGTTACAAGCATCGGCACGGACGTTTGCCATTTGTACTTTTGGGCTGCCACGCTACGACCAGGACTTCTACTGGGGAATTTCCCTATCATTCGAAGCCAAATCAGGTACGAAGAGACTGATTGATGAAAGCAGATGGACGCAATCGTCCGGGGCAACCTTATCAGGATAGAATGGCCGAAAACCATCAATGCAGATGCAGTGAAGAGATACCATATCTAGGATTTGTTATTCTCTATGTAATACTTTTTTCTATGTTGTAAAAGTTGCGCTCCCTCGGCAGGACACGCATAAAACCCACATAGGGTTTCATCTCTTTAAGACAGAAGTTTTCCGAAAAATTGCATTTTTTTCTTGACATGAACTACGTTATGACCTGATTCCCTCGGCGGGATACGTAGGCGGCCACATCGGCTTCGGTCCCATTTTCAGAAAATCCTTACAAATCTCTTTTTAGCTACAATCCCCGAACTACGTTATGACCTGATTCCCTCGGCGGGATACGTAGGCGGCCACATCGGCTTCGGTCCCATTTTTAGAAAAACCCTTACAATCCCATTTGCTTGTAATGAACTACGTCATGACCTGATTCCCTCATGGGGATACGTAGGCGGCCACATCGGCTTCGGTCCCACCATTAGGAAATATTTTATCTCACATATGACAAAATGCACCCATCTGATCACCCTGATAGGACATGCAAGCAACCCAGACAAGACTCGGTGGTCCGTTCGAAAGATCATCATCCTCACATATTAGAAACTGGGCATTTTTTTTGGGATCACTGCCAGAGGACGCCGATAAACATGGAAAAGCATCGGCAAAATAAGTCTTCAGCCAGAAGAATTTTGGATAAGACGTTTGCTTTGTTTCACCGCATTTCACCGCATGTCTTTATTTTTAACAAATATTTTCCGAGAGTACATTTACATAAATGCATACTTTTTTATAAGCAAATTATTTTCAACAAATTTTTTCATTAGAGATCGACAAGAACGTTTAATGATAAGCATACTTTCTTATAAAACAAATTGTTTTCAACAAATGTTTCCATTAGCGGTTAGCCAAGACTGGGAACTAGACAGGAGCTACAGGTCCGAGTCAGCAGGACATGCAGCTATCAAGAGCAGAAGCTACAAAGTCAACGCGAATCAACCGCCCCTCCCCAAACTCACAAAATTTTCTTTGAGTACAGGTTCTTCAAGGTTAAAAAAAGGGGAAGCCACATCACTTATGATCAATTCCCCAAAGAATTTCGGCACCACAACTCACTACAAGGATTACGTTCTTGTTTTGCATTTATACGAAGACATCATCTTGACCTACGTGGTCCCGACTATTATGTCGCGCAAAGATGTTATTTCGAATCACAAGGAACGACAACACGGCAAATCCGACGGAAAGACGTCGCATCACATTTTCGCCGTGCCGGGACGACATTTCAATTCACGTGAGTTTGGATCGGCGAAGATTCAAGACAACGTGGAACCCTATTACAAAGAACCGACGGCAAGGACGTCACTTACATCTCTTACAACAGACAACATTACAATAACGTCATCGACGTTATGGCAAAGACGACAATTATCTTTTACAAGCATTACAACGACGTCAACAACATTACAATGACGTCTTCAACGCAAAGAACTATCTTTTACAAGCATTACAACAACTATCATTCTACGGCAACGCAGACATTCAACTATCTTTTACGCATTACAACAACGTCAACGACGTTATCGCGCAAAGACATCAACTATCTTCAACAGCATTACAACGACGCCTTCAGCATAACCGCTATCTACAACAACAAACATCATTACAACAACGTCATCGACGTTACTGCAGCACAATAAATATCTCTTACAGCATTACAACGACGTCAACAGCATTACAATGACGTCTTCAACGCAGCAGCTATCTTTTACAGCATTACAACAACGTCATTGACGTTACTGCAGACATTCAACTATCTTTTACAGCATTACAACAACGTCATTGACGTTACTAAGCACATCAACTATCTTCAACAGCATTACAACGACGCCTTCAGCATAACCGCTATCTACAACAACAAACATCATTACAACAACGTCATCGACGTTACTGCAGACAATAAATATCTCTTACAGCATTACAACGACGTCAACAGCATTACAATGACGTCTTCAACGCAGCAGCTATCTTTTACAGCATTACAACAACGTCATTGACGTTACTGCAGCACATTCAACTATCTTTTACAGCATTACAACAACGTCATTGACGTTACTGCAGCACATCAACTATCTTCAACAGCATTACAACGACGCCTTCAGCATAACCGCTATCTACAACAACAAACATCATTACAACAACGTCATCGACGTTACTGCAGCACAACAAATATCTTTTACAGCACTACAACAACGTCAACATCATTACAATGACGTATTCAACGCAGCAGCTATCTTTTACAGCATTACAACAACGTCATTGACGTTACGGCAGCACGACAACTATTCTTTACAACAACAACAACATCAGCAAAGTCTATGCAACGACTACATCATCAACGTCTATACAACGACGACATCATCAACGTCTATACAACCGCGACGTCAACAACATTACAACGACGTCTTCAACACAACACGTCGATCCAACGACGTCATTTCAGGCGCCCACCTTATAATGAGGGTATTTTAATTTCAGTCAGGCGCCCACCTTATAATGAGGGTATTTTAATTTCAGTCAGGTGCCCACCTTATAACGAGGGTATTTTAATTTCAGTCAGGCGCCCACCTCCTAATGCGGGTATTTCCAAGTTATTTCTCTACAATTTTCCTCAGCAGTTATACACTAATTTTATCTTAAGCTTTAGTTTGCAGGAGTTTTTAATTTGCAGGAACTTCATCACAACGTGGAGCTATCTCTTACGGCGAACCGAGGCAATTTGGTCAACGACCTACTTCGAACGTCGATCCGCTCTTTCCCATTAGTTTCTCGCATCAACGCGACCGGTGTCATCCTAAGTCGACACTGGGGCATTGTTGCTTGAATGTGCACCATCTTTTTGCAACTTCACTTCCCCCCGGGGATTCTATTTCTTACCATGCAGTCCCGATGATCAGAACAAAATTGGCTACTCAGTCAACTTCTTTGGCCGAAAACTCTTTCATCGTCTCCGCCCAAAGAGGGGCATCTGTTGACACCCAATTTTGTCCCGTCTTTTCCAATTTATTTGCACTTTTAAATATTTTTGACACCTCAAAACAATTTTAATATATATACATACATTCGTATATATATATATTATTATTCTCTTATTATTATTATTATTCGCATTTTTTACTATCATTTGCATTTTTTATCATAATCATAAGTTTTATCCGAAAATTCTATGTTATTTTATTCTCGCAAAATTGCATCGCATTTCCCTTTTATTAAGCATTAAACATTTCGCAAATATTATATTTTATTATTATCACGTCGTTATGTTATTTTAAATAATTCACATCTTTTACAAAAAAAAATATATATATAATATCTTTTAATATTAAACCCCTTTTATATTTTTCAATTCCTAACCCATTTCATTTTTCCCAACCCAATACAAATTCTACCCAAACAAACAAGCCCAAAACCAAACTCCCCAATTAAATTCCCTTATTCCCTTCCCCTTTATTCCCACAAGCCCAAAGTCCCTAAAACAATTCCCCCAACCGAAGCCCAGTCGGCCAAACCCGCGGCCCAATTCCCTTTCCCCTTTCCCCTCACCCCTCAGCCCAACTCCTTTTTTTTTTTTATTATTATTCCCCATCGCCCCCACCCACCCAATCGCCACCCCACTCGATTTCGTCCGACCCACAAGCCCATCACCCATCTTCCCCCCCTTTTAACCCCAAAACCCAAAAAAAAAAAAAAAAAAACCTAAACCTAAAAACCTTCAACCGCCGCACACCCCATACCCCCCATACCCGACCGGTCACCTCGCCCACTGCCACCACCAACTCCCTGCCACCAAACCCTGACACCACCACACCCCTCCCATCACTTCACCATACCCATACCCCTAAAATCCGCTTCCAAAGTTCAGATTTCTTTTGCCTTTAATTCAAATTTCAAACTCGTTCTTGGGGGGGGGGGGGGGGAATCCACCTATAAATATCCCCCTTGTTCTTCATTTTTAGGAGGCCCGAAAATCTGTCTTTGAAGGGGATTTCTTAGAGTTTTTGGGGTCGATTTTAAGTCCGAAAATTTATGTTTATGAGTCCGAAATTTTCTTAAAGGTTTTGCTTTATACTTTGTTTGTGTTCTTCACTATTTGGGAAGATTCTGGATTTCAAAAATCCGAAATCTACTTAAAAGTGTTTGTTCTTGCATATGTTCTTCAACTTAAATGTTCAAAACATAGGTCGAAATTATTTGGTTTGTGGTGTTAAAAAATCTTGAATTTTTTGCTCTTTCCAACTGTTTTTTTTGTTCCGGGTCGGGTCACTTCCGGGTCGGGTCAAAAGAAGTAAAAAGCAGCATTCCAAAATCAGAAATTCAGCATCCAAAATCAGAATTCCGAAATCGCAAAATCAGAATTCCAAAATAACGTCTCCGAGCGGATTCGACGATTCGAAACACGCCTCGGTTCGCTGCCCGGAGAAGGTCAGTAAATACAAATTCCTCTCAGTATGTTTTCTGTATTTTTATGTGTTTTGTTGTTAATTATGTGATAAGATAGTCATTTTTGCTATTATGTTCATTATTGTGTCAAGTATGTTAGCTGGTTTAATTGGCAATTAATGTTTAGAAATGCTTTCCTTGTATTATCAGATTTATACTTAATATGGTAAGAAGCTTTGTGTGTGTGTTGATTTTATGGACATCGTGTGATCATATTGGATTCGAATGTTGAATCATACTTATTTTCTTGAGTCTATCGAATCGATAAACACACTTGCCTTACTGTTTAAGTGTTAAAAGGCCTCGATATTAACATGTGAAGTCTCCCAAGTTATCTTGTATCATGTCCTACCTCTAGAGTTTGCTTGAATGACATTTTCATTAGTGATTTGCATTATTTGAACCAGTTTATACTCTGTTAAGCCATAGTTTCTAATGCATTCCATATGTGGTTTGTAATCATGTTTCATGAAGGAAGCATGTATAGGGTATAGTCCAAATGTTAAAACTGCTTAAGTGAATAGAAAAATCTAAGGAATGGTTTAAACTTAGGGATATGAAGGTCTTTGATTCTTATTGAGTTATGCATTATCTACCTGTGAGTGTGGGTTGTCTTTTCTTGCTATGAATCTGAATCACAAGCATGCCTATCTATGTCAAACAGTTTGTTGAGTAATGGACATGTTGCGGTTAATTCTAGTTTTGTTCGTGTTGCTACTGCCAAGTTCCCTCTGATGTATGATAAATAAGGAGTGATTATATGAGACTGCAATGATTTTTGATTTCTTGCTAAGGTTATAAACTGGTTCTGTCATTCTGATTCTTGATTAGGCTTGACCCAAAAATCAGGAGACATGCTATCTGATCTAGAAAAGTTGCCCCCAAGTTCTCTGTGTCAATATATGTTGCTTGTTCCTTTAATATTCGATGTCTTATACATGGATAAGATAACAGAATTTGTTTGACTTGGTGTTGAGACATCTGGGTATTCTTTCTTGTTATGCCTGGATCTACTCTTCATACCTGCACCGGCCTGATATTAGTGCAATTGTTTCATTTCTCTTTTTTGAATTGAGTCGCTCATTCTCGCCTAATGCTAATTTCGCCTAATGCTAGTGTGTGCTATCCATTAAGTGTCAAGATGTCTCATCCTTTAATGTGAACCTCCTGAATCATGACATGCCACTGACTTGCCTAGTTTGGTTCTACTTAGACCATGCCTAGGCTACTATTTGGACCATTTTGTGCTATGACAGGTGTACCTACATGTATGCTAGCCTGATTAAGCAGTGTTCTGCCCCAGTATGTTACATTGACTAGTGTACGGCATGAATATGTCCATATGTGTAATTAGACCACCAAAGTGGCTCGTATAATCCGAGATATTATTCCTAAAGAGTCAGTTAACTATTTCTGCATGTTAGTTATGTTTGATGAACTGAATACACCTTTGCCTTGCCTAGTAAGTCTAATAAGTATGATATGTATGAGTTATTCCTCTAAGTGTCAATATGTCCAATACATAACAGAAAAATGGTCTTGTGTGCTTAGTATAGCTTAAATGATTCTCGTACCTCTTTGAAATTTTGTCTTAAATAGATATTTGCCCATCTCCATGTCCTAAAATGTCTTCGAACTAATCATCTATATGTCTTTATCTATCTAAATGCTAGTCGCATCCATGACAAAGATATAATTCATTACGAGTCATTTGGTTTACCATATTAGTATGTTAACCGATCTGTGCACATGTGTGTATTTAGCTTGATCCCAAATTGATAGTTCCCTTGTTTGAAATCTTTTTTATTATATTGTTATGTGGCTGAAATTCGAGGCAAGCTTTGGGTTTGGTTTAGCCTTCTTCGATAGCCTGCCATGCCTAAGGTTCAAGAAGCCTTTTGAATCTTGTTGCGGCATCGGAAATGAATGGTGGTAGCCCCCTTGGTCTTCTTATCTTTCAAATTTGAAGTTTAGAGTGATTGGTCTTTAAGTTTACCTTCCCCTTTATGTCTTTCTTTGTGCTACCAATAGTTGTGGTATCCAATGCACCTTGAGATTCGGATATATGTCATCTTTAAATAGTTCTAGTTATGGGTTTTGTTGCATTTTGGTTCTTGATTCGAGACGCGATTCTTTGCATTACTTGGGTGATTATCGCACTTTTGAGCCATTATTCTCTGCTGCTGCGTTTGCACGCGCACACCGCTGCAATCTTGACCATTTATACTTCTTTTCGGAAATATTTTACTGCTACATTTTGAGCATATTTGATGTCTTATCACTGCTGTATTTTTAGCACAATTGCTTCTGTTTTCTTGGCTAAAAGCCTCGCTACTTTAGGTTGTTTCGGACAACCCATCGCTTCTGCGTTTCCAGCCCACTCATCGCGTTATTTTAAAACCCATTTTCGTTGTTTCTTGGCTGAAAACGATCGCTTTAACATCGCTTTCCATTTCAGTTCATCGCTCGGTTTCAAATTACTTGTTCTTTTGTTTTACCGTTTTAAATTAAACACCGCACCTTTTTAGACATTGCTTTCTGTTTCGGTCCTTTGTTTCGGCATTCAAATATTTTTCTTGTTTTACTATTTTTTAACTAAGCATCGTGTCTTTTCGGAAATTGCCTCTCTTATCGCTATCGCTATCGCGCTGCGCTATCGCTACTCGCTTCGCTGCGTTTGTTCCGATTTAATTTTTTGATTTGAACACGATACTACACTCGGCCGATGGAAAATATCCGTCGATTTTGAGGCCTCCACAGTTGCAAAGACGGAAATATAAATTTCGGGCAATGATGAAGACTTAAACCTTTTATTTCATCCGAGATCAACATGTTTAGTAGGCGAGGTGAATTATATATTCGCACCACGACGTGATTATAGTGATCTTTTCTATTTCACCCGAGAGACCAACACGTTTAGTAGGCGAGGCAATCAAAATAAACCACATTAGTCATATGTTTGCAACCACGACGTGATTGGAATGTTCTTTTCAAAATTTAAGTTCGAGCCCTCCGTGATCAAAACATTCACCGTTTTGAATACGGATATGAAGTTATTTGTATTTAATTGTTTTTAACCGTTTGTTCTTGACAAACTTGCAGGATTAAAGTAAATGAAGGCGAGATATTCCTCGGAGTTTATCTTATTTTATTTCTTTCTTTAATTCAGCTTTTATCCCGCTTTGTATTGTAAATATTATTTATCGCACTTATGTAACTATTGAAATGCTTAGAATAGGCAAACTTAGGATTAATTCATAGGGTAGTTTAAGATTTGAAACCCGTCGCTAGCTTATTTATTTGTAGGCTCGGTTAAATTCAAACTTAGAAATCCTTCGCTAGTTTATTTATTTTAGGCTCGTCACGCGTATTCAAGATTTTCAAAACAACTTTTGTCATCTTTTATTTGCTTTATTAAATCATACCGAATAAGTTTATCTTTTGTCAATTTACAATTCATTGATTCCCCAAATTTTACTTCTTTGGCATCATAAATAATTTGTTTTACTATCAATTGTCAAAAACATATTTTTTCAACTCTACATGTATTTCTCTTTAAATACCATACAAATGCATATTTAAAAAATCTCTACATGTATCTTTCTTTTTAAAATGCATCATTTATTAATTATTTGCAAATATCTTTAAATCTGTTATACTTGTAAAAACATATATTTTTCTAGTAATAATTAACCTGAGTTTGACCGGATAACCGCAAGTTAGCGGATCTTAAAGGATGCCTAACCCCTTCCCTTTAGGATAATAAAGAACCCTTACCTAGAATCTCAAATAGTTTCGCAGACCTTAAAATTGGAGTTTACATTGCAGCATTTAGTTAATATTTAGGTGTCCTAATTCACCGTAAAAAATAATTAGGTGGCGACTCCTCAACCCTTTTACCCAGGAATCACCTGGAATAAGTCCGTGCTCCGCTTTTGACCTCGGAGCGGGTCGAAAATAGGGCGCGACAATAATAACTTGCATATGATGATTTATAATGGAACAATGTGTCCTATTTATACATGAGCTCACGAGTACACAACCCACGATATATGCCCTTATTAATACAAAAATGAATGTTGTAATAATTGGACAATTAGTGTCTCCATAAATATCATGAATGCTCCGTTGGAAGATGTGAGATCGGACTAGTAACGGTCGTCCGTTGGAATTCAAACCGTTCACTTGATCTTCATAATCACTTGTACCTTGCGTCCTGACGACGTCCCCGGTCCTGCTCATGATCTACCGGTAGCGCCATAGGATGACATGTACCTGACTCATCTTACTTGCCACATGCCATGACATAATTCGCTCAACTGTATTATACGAATTTTGCCCTATACAGATAGTCCCCGCGCTTTCCAAGCGCGTCTTTCGCGTGCCTGGGAAGTGGATTTAACACCGGATCGATCAAGACCCTATACTTTGGCAGGAAAATTGAAACGTAATGATTGCAAAAATGTCAAATGTCACACCCTTTTAACGCTTCAGAAAAGGCGGTAACTGACCATTTGCTCCGATCGTCGTGAAGTATTGTAATGATGATACATGTCCTTTTCACTTCCCAAATGTTACTTTTTCATTCCATAAATAGGGTCCAAGAATCTTTTATAGAAGGCAACTATAATTTTTTCCAAACTTGCAATCCTCAAAAATCTTCTTTCCTTCCGCTTATCGACATCCATAATGTTGTCTTCCATGTCTTCTCCTTCATACTCTCCTGCCGACAATGATGGTTCTCCTCTAAATTGTCTCCCAGGAAAAGAACATATCTCCTCCAAAAGTCGAGAAGTTGACTTGCATTCCCTTGCTGTAGAGATTCTTTCCTCCGGTTTTGACTTCTCAGGAGATCTTCATGTACAAGAGAACTTTGAACCCATTGAAGAGATAGAATCTTTGATAACTGTGAATATTCTCCCTGAAGTTATGAAAGATTGTAATTTTGACTCTGATACTATCGTCAGAATAGTAGACCCGATTGATCGGATGAACCATCATGTTGAAGGGTTTTCAATGGTTCATACATATCCCTTTACTATCAATTTTTGACTGCCGGTTCCAAAGATTATCGAGGACATCTGTCTTTGATATAGAGTTTGCTTAGGGCAATTTTCTCCTCAAATTTAGAGATTAGTATGATGTATTCAGATGTTGGCAGACTATGCCAACTCACCATTCACAATCGACCATCTTTTTCTTCTTCACTATCCTAGGATTTTCCTAGGTGGTATTATTCACGTGTATCCTCGTGAAATTCGTAGCCTCATATCTTAAGATGACTTTAACTGTGATTGGTTAACTCGATTTCTAATGATCAAGACTTATGAAATCCATCAGCCTTCCTCTTGTCCTTTCCCAGAAGAATGAAACACTACTCGTAAGTATCTTAACCAAAAACTTACTTTTCTGTTGTGAAAAAGGAATTATTTTCTTATACATAGATATTGTATTTTTACAGACATTTTAGTTGAGCCACAACTGATCGACGAAATTTTTAAGTGGGTTGTTAATTTTATCCGTACCTCCCCAATACCATCCGGTCATGGAAAAGCATTACTTTTAAGTGGTGGAAGGGAAAATATCACGGTATGTCTAACCCTAACATGACCCATTATATATGTTCATTCCCCATTTTTCCTAAGATCCCTTCTCATTCTACATGTTCTTCTTGTAGGGCTCCCGACAAAAAAACATGTGGCCCAAAGAGTGCCTACTCATACAGCTGCCTTAACTAATATACTCCAATCTGCTTCTAGCAACCGGAAGCGGAAATCTTAAGAAGGAACTTTTGAGACCCCAACGGGGATCGGTTCCATGGTTAAGAATCGTCGCTGGCTTATTGAGTTTTGGAAAGAAATGCAAACGGGCGTTATTCAAATTTATGATGAATAGAAGGAAACTGTTGGAGACGTGAATATTGGGGGTGCTCCACACGATGCTCTGGAAAATGAAACAGTTGCATCTTCGTCCGATCCTTCCAAACATAGCTCTATTCCACCTTTGGTACTAAGGCCGGGACATCCGCCTCCTCCCATCGGAAGTGTCCTAATGCCACTTTAGAGGCTTCTCTTGCACATCTCGCAGACTTATTTCTGCAGGTAAAATATTTCTTCCCTTTAGCTATTTTTGCAACTTTGCTTCCTTATTGACATAACTTTTCTTATTCAAGGGAATGACACTGCTCTTTCCACAACTGATTTAGCTAAAGGATTTCTCCCCCTCATGAAGAAAGGAAATTGTTAGAGGAAATTCAACATCTATGAGCCGAGGTTGAAAACCTTAGAGCCAACATTAGGGTTTCAGACTCTCTTCAAGCTTCCATCAGATTACGCTTGCAAGATGTCGTCGACTCATTGAGGGACAAGGAAAATTCTCTCCAGGTCTTGACCTCTTCGTACATGACCCTTCGAGGAAAAATAGCTAGGTTGAAAGCAGATTTGGCCATGGCCTGAGAGTAATTTATTGCTTCTGAGAATACCATAACTAAGCTTCATGCCAAATGTCAAATGTGGAAGCTCCATAAGGATCTGACCATTTTAAAGACTCGCGTAGAAACCCTTGAGAAAGCCAGCAATACAGGGATTGACATCCCTTATGAAATCATAGATGCGGAGATCGATCTTCATGATGCAGAATTATCCGTGGAACATCTTCGTGGAGATAGGGACGATGCCGATGTGGAAGCTGATGATGCCCCTCGCCTGACCTTTTGGTCTTTTTGTTTTGATTATATCGCTGAAACACATGCGGTGGACCATGGAGCGAGTGTATCGTAACCTTTCACGCATGTATAATTTTTTCTTTATTTTTCTATAAAATCGAGTGACTTTCGTGCCCGATAGTTCTTCTTTTAAATGAGTTGATTTCAACCCAGTAAAAATATTAATGAATGAATTTCCCTTTTTTCGCAATTTGTTCAAGGTTTTCATTTCATACTTTTATTTATAGAAGCAAATTTCTATTCTTCCTATAGATTTATTTGATGATTGCAACTTCACCATTATTAATAATTTGAAGCTCGCTTTATACTTAATCAATACTAAGCCTTGAAGTTTTTAACAATTTTCCATCAAACTTGAATTTATTCTGAAAGATTTATTTTTCATCTTCTATTGTGGCTTCACATGACCTTTTCAATTGGTCCCGAACTTGCCTTGGTTTCGATCAAGTTTTAACTCTGGTGTTTTGAGTAACTGGAGCCTTAACTTTTTATTTTCTGTTAAGGTTCTTAATAAGAGAGGGCCCTTATATTTAATGGTGTTGTAGAAGAGGAGGTCGCATGTTCATTATGACACAAAATTTTCAATATGTTTATCACAACACACACTTTTATGCTCTTGATGGCAAAGATATACTCAATCATAAAAGGAATTTTTTATCGATTCTTTTAACTTACAATTGTAAAGACAAGTGCAAGAACAATCCGGTTGCCATCTAGTGTGGTCAGTCCAGTTATATTTATGTAATAGTCTGAAAATTCGAGAAGTCTCCAGTAACGAGTGATTTTCCCTTGAAGCTTTAAATTTACCCTCTTGGGTATATATGGCTCCCCAGTGTTTATGTGTTCATATCATGGAGACTCAAGCACTGGATACCTTCTTCGGTACCGAGACTCTTAACATGTTTTTATCGGTGTTGCCTAATTAAAAACCTTGTCTAAAAAAACCCAAATTGGGACAAAAATCGGACGAAGGGAAAAAGAGTGTAACACATGTTTCTCTCACTAAACATAATACTTATTTAAGTGGCTTACATTCCAATTAGTAGGAAGTTTGTTTCCTTATCGGTCTGCCAATTGATAAGCTCATTTGCTAGCGATCCCGGTGACAATATATGGACCTTTTCATTTGCACCTACTTTCCCTGCATTATGCTCTCGCATGCTCTAAGTCACCCTTCTGAGCACCAAGTCCCTGAGTTTAAAATGCTGGAGCTTTATGCGCTGATTATAGTATCTCTTCATTCTTTGCTTCTGGGTTACCATCCGGACGTATGGAAGATCTCGACATTCTTTGAGTAAATCTAGATGTACGGACATTGATTCTGAGTTAGATTGCTCCTCTTCCCGGAGATACCTCAAGCTCAGAGTACTAACCTTCACTGGGATCAATGCTTCTGCACCTACATCAAGGAAAAAAGAGTTTATCCGGTACTCACTTTTGTTGTGGTCTTGTATGCCCATAATATCTCCGATAGCATGAAAGGCAAGTTTCCCTTTGTTGCTTCCAATTTCTTTTCTTCAAGTTCTGGATATAGTTTTGTTTGTCGACTCTGCTTGATCATTCACATATGGATGATAGGGAGTGGAGGTGATACTCTTGATATTTAGGTCATTTTGAAACTTTGTAACTTTGGCTCCAATAAAATTATGGCCGTTGTCACAAGCTATCTCATTTGGGATGCCAAAACGACAGATGATATGTTGCCAGATAAAGTCGATCACCTCATTCTCCTAGAGTTTTGTATAAACTGCAGCTTCAATCCATTTAGAAAAATAGTCACTCATAAATATAATTTGAGAATGTAGTAGATGAATAACCCACTCGGCTTTAGGACCTTCTGCTTCCGTGCTGGAGCCCAAATTTGCTAGTGCATCTGCCTCTACATTTTCTTCTCGGGGTATATGAACCACCGTTCATTTTTGGAACCGGGAAAGCAGCTTCAAAACATTTTCAAGATATCTCGACATGCGTTCCTTTTTAGCCTCGAACACTCTGTGTGTTTGATTCACCACTAGCAATGAATCACACTTTACTTCAATTATTTGAGACCCTAAGCCTCAAGCTAGTTCTAAACCTACAATCAAAGCCTCATACTCAGCTTCATTGTTAGTTAAAGGAGAACTCTGAATTGTTTGCCTTAAGATTTATCTGGTGGGAGTATGCAATACTATTCCCAAGCCAATCCCCTTGACATTGGAGGCTCCATCAGTGTGAAGCGTCCAGACCTCGAGGGCAGTCCCCGAGACCAAAAAGGCTTATTTTTTGCCTGATGGGTTACTCTCGGACTAAAATCAGCCACATAATCTGCGAGGACTTGCTACTTTATTGTAGTCCGAGGCCTATATTCGATATCGAATTCAATTAACTCTACCACCCACTTAGCCAAATGCCCTGAAGTTTGGGCTTATGTAACACGTTCTTAAGTGGGAACATAGTTACTACAACGATTGGGTGGCACTATAAATATGGTCGAAACTTACGCGATGACATAACTAAGGCGAAGGCCAATCTTTCGAGTAAGGAGTACCGGGTTTCGTCCCCTAATATTACTCTACTCACATAGTATATAGAGAATTATGTACCTTTTTCTTCCCGTACTAGAATTGCACTTACTGCTACCTCTGAGACTGTGAGATATATGAGGAGTTGTTCTCCGCTTTGGTTTTGACATGAGTGTAGGACTAAATAAGTAAGTTTTCAAGTCCCGTAGGGCCTGCTGACATTGGGGGTCCACACAATGTCATTCTTCTTTTTTAGAAGTGAGAAGAACTTGTGACACTTTTCCAATAATCGGGAGAAAAACTTGCTTAAAGCTGCCGCACGACCGGTTAACAGTTGTACCGCTTTTACGTATTTAAGCGTATCTGGTATATCTTCAATGACCTTTATCTTATCGGGGTCTATCTCTATTCCTCTATGAGAAACCAAGAACCCCAAAAAATTTCTGGAGTCTACCCTGAAAGTACATTTCTCGGGGTTTAGCTTCATATTAAATTTTCTCAACACCTCAAATATTTCCTGCAAATGACTTAAATGGTCCCCCGCATGAAGACTCTTAACAAGCATATCATCTATATATACTTTCATAGTTTTTCCTTTTTATTTTTCAAATATCTTATTTACTAACTTTTAATAAGTAGCCCCGGCATTTTTAGTCTGAAAGTAAGTGCCAAAAGTAGTCAAAAAGTGTTTTCTCCCGGTCTTTCGGGTGCATCCTTATTTGGTTATACCCGAAATACACATCGAGGAAACTCATTATCTCATGTCCGGACGTAGCATCGATCATTTGATCTATGTTTGACAGTGGGAACAAGTCTTTTGGGCATGTTTTATTTAAATCTTTATAGTCAATGCACATCCTAAATTTATTCCCCTTTGTAGGTACTACAACTATGTTTGCTAACCAATCTGAATATTTTACCTCCCGGATCGATCCTATATTAAGTAATCTAGCTACCTCTTCTTTCACAAACATGTTGTAAAGTTTGGAGATGGGCCGCCTTTTCTTCCGCACAGGAGGGAAACTAAAATCCAGGCCCAACCTGTGAGTTGTGACTTCTAGAGGGATGTATTTTATATGCTTATGTGACCATGCAAAATAATAACTGTTAGCTAAAAGATAATTAAGAATTAAATCCCTGAGCTTCGGGATTAACCCCATGCCCAGGTATACATTCATGTCGGGAATTTCCTCATGTAGAGTTATCTGCTCAAATTCTTCCACTGTAGATTTGATGGAATCCGACTCGTTTGGTACCTAAAAATACCTAAGCACCTAGTACCGGTCTGAAAACTCTTCTTTTGGATAAGTTGATTTTGTTTCTGCTAGCTGAACTTGATAGACATCTTCTGATGCCCAATTCCTTTAATTGTTATTCAGGGTCTGCTGCTGCTCCTAGTTCCTCTATGACATACATCTCTCTAGCAACTGATTGTTTAACCTTAATTTGTTGGATTCCCTCTAATTTCGAGAACTTCACCAGCAACTATAATATTGATGGGACCACCTTCATGTTGTGTATCTATGACCTCCCGAATATAACATTATATCTCATGTCATCGTCGATGACATAAAACTTAGTCATGTTTATGACTCTCATAGCATCCACTGGTAGATTGATTTTACCCTTATTGGTTTCGCTAGACATATTGAAACTTAAAAGGGTTCTGGTTGCCGGAATAATTTTATCTGCCATGTTCATTTCTGCTACAACTTTTAGTCGGATAATGTTAGCAGAGCTTCCTGGATCAATCAAAACTCTCTTCACATGAAAGCAATCAATAGGCACCATAATGACCAGTATGTCATTATGGGGGAAAATTACACCGGCAACGTCCTCTTCAGTGAAAGTAATAGTATGTTCATCTGGTATTTTCCGGAATCTCTTCTCTCGGATTATTGAAAATTTTATTTTCTTAGCCGCAGCGAAGGATATAGTGGCAATCATTGACCCACCAAATATCATGCTTATCACATGAGGTGGTGCTGTCGGATTAGATTTATCTTCGACGGGAGGTCCTCGCTCATAATTATTACGAGCTCTTTCACTTAAATATTCTGGAAGGTGTCCCGTGCTTAACATTCCTGCCACCTCTTCTCGTAGGTGTCTGTAATATGCAGTTTTGTGTCTGTGTGTGCCATGAAAATCATACCAAATGGACCGATCTCTTTTGTTTGGATCGGACTCCAATGATTTTGGGGGTCAAAATGCTGGATAAGTCTCAGTACCGCCACCATTTGGTCTTCGTTGATGCTGAAGTTGTACTCGAATAATTTTGGTATCCAAGACCCTTTGTGGAAGAGTTGGATGAATTTCCTTTGTCAGTATTCACCAATACCTAATTGTTTCTTCCGGGGCCTCCCTTATTATTCATTTTCTCAAGAGAGCAAAAACCATGTATGTGTCCTTGCTTCTCGGGAGCGGGATAAGGTTGGAAGTGGTTCTTTGAAGAGTTCTTTTGTCTGACTCATTTGTCTAATTTTTTAAATATACTCCCGGCCTAAGTCCCCAGCAAATCATCTTCTATCCGAATCTTGGACTCATACCGGTTGTGTACATCTTCCCAGGTTGTAGCTTGGAACTCCAAAAGATTTTCCTTGAGCTTTCGTGAGGCGTCCAAACTCAAAGGTTTCAAACCCTTTGTGAAAGCCTCTGTAACCCACTCATCCGAAATTGCAGGTAGCAGCATCCGCTCATTCTAGAATCGTGAAACAAAGTCCCTAAGGAGTTCAGTCTTTCCCTACGCAATGTGAAATATATCCGTCTTGCTTATCTTTACCTTTTGTGCCCCAACTGAGCTTTTATGAACATGTTGGCAAGCGTGGCGAATGACCCAATTGAGTGCTCAAGGAGAAGTGAAT
Organism: Anisodus tanguticus; assembly: GCA_034509755.1. NCBI lineage: Eukaryota > Viridiplantae > Streptophyta > Magnoliopsida > Solanales > Solanaceae > Anisodus > Anisodus tanguticus. The sequence goes on from CM067548.1 coordinate 31,208,645, forward strand.
ACCAAGTCAAGGCTCCCTTAGCGAGTGTTTCAACAAACGTTTTTATCAGAACCGATTCTATTTCATATTATTTTAGATCATTCCCTTTGATGGTTGTGGTATATGTCATTATGTGCTCCTATGGATCCGTGGTTCCATCATATTTGGGTATGAATGGCATTTTGAATCTTTTGGGAATCAGTTCGAGCACAGATACACCAACTGAATATATCTCTTCGCATTTGGCTCATCGATCATAGGAGGGCCCCCCAGTATTTGATTTAACCAGTGCTAGAACTCCTTGGCATTTTTCTCTGCTTTCTCTGCATTGGTATCCACTTTGTTTGTCATGTCCTTCATAAATTTCAAAATCTGCTCCTGGAATGGACTTTTAGAAACGGTTTTTCTTCCTGAAGCGTCATCAAGTCTTAGCCTATTCTGGGCGTTCCTCGCTGCAGCCGGGGTGTTTGTCGATGGTATTGTTGTAGCCGTTGGAGTACTGCTTGCATTTTTGGACATGAACTCAGAGAAATATTACATCAGATTGTCCAACCGTCCGTTCATTGCGGCATTCTGCACCCTCATGTTTGTATGGCTTCCTCAGGCGTCTCGTCGTTGGGAACATCTTCCTCCTGGGTATGTTTGCCTCCGGAGGTGGCTCCAATACGCTCCCATCAGATCCTCTGGTACCTGATCTTCTATCGGTAGGCTATCTGATCCGATTGGGAGATTGTTAGTGCTATCCCCGATGTTGAGGTTGCCTTCGAGTTCTTCTACTCCTGTCATCTGTTTGTTCTGAATAAAAAACAAGACTCAAAGAAAATATTAGATTAATAAAAAGGGGGTCACTTGTGACACCACAATTTCTTAGGCCCCATGGTGGGCGCCAAACTGTTTACCCGTAAAAGGGTACAATTGAATTTGTATACAATGGTCAAGGACACGTGGACCTCAAGTGACTAATTTGATTAGAATATCATATAATATGTAATGCAAATAAATAATATTAAGATAAAAATAGAGTAATAGGTTGCATGAGCCTGATATTAGCTTCTTGGCAAAGCCTCCCTGACTAGTATGAAAGCTCAAGTATTGAGAATAATATTGCCAAGTGTATTATAATAACTTGCATATGATGATTTACAATGGAACAATGTGTCCTATTTATACATGAGCACACGGGTACACATCCCATGATATATGCCTTATTAATACAAGATAATAAATGTTGTAATAATTAGACAATTAGTGTCTCCATAAATGTCATTAATTCTCCGTTGGAATATGTGAGATCGGACTAGTAACGGTCGTCCATTGGAATTCAAACCGTCCACTTGATCTTCACAATTACTGGTACCTTGCGTCCTGACGACGTCCCCGGTCTTGCTCATGATCTACCGGTAGCGCCATAGGATGACATGGACCTGACTCATCATTACCTGCCACGTGTCACGACATAATTTACTCAGCTATATTATACGAATTTTGCTCTATACATTACTCAAATGAAGAAGCTCCGTCGGATAAAAACAGTTTAGGTAAGAAATACGACAAGGTTAAGCATAGTCTATTATGGTCTTTCTTGCTAATCTAGTCCGTAATTTCTTGCTTGTCACAACCATAGCCATGTGTTTATATTTTAAAAAAATGCTAATGTCCTCCGTGCTGTCAACTGGAAATTGACAAAATTTATTATTATATATATATATATATCTATATATATCTATGAAAGAGGGAAGGAAGTAGAGGTGATTAATGTAACAAGGTTATGAACATCAGTTACGTGATTGAAAGTTAAAAAAGAAAAGGATTCACGAAACGGAGAGAAAATTTAATTGAATTTTATGTTTAATCCAAATAAATGAATATAAAATATGTCTCGTATTAATTTTAATCACAAAATTAGATATTTCTAGCTCTCTTGCTCACTGTGTAAACGGAAAATAAATAAATGCTGTAGGTGAGGCAATTGAAGGAAAATACAAAAGCAGAGAACAAAGGGCGGCCTCGTGCAAATTTGGAACAACAGCTGGATTCCATCAAACGTTGGAATCTTTCATTCTTTCTGAATCAAATTCTTATAGTATTGATGATCTGTTACAGCCTAATATTATTGTCTCTATTGAGGAATGCAATAAATAATTAAGTTAGCTATAGATGCTCTTAACTAATACTTAGCAATTTGGTAAAACATGCTATTATAAAAAAGAGAAAAAAATGATGTCACTTTGGACTAGCTTTGCCACAACTTTCTCTCGTCTAATCATTCAAATAAAATAGACTCGCTTCATAAATCTAATAAATTACTGGCTTTAGTTAATGAAGTGGTAATATGTATAGTGAAACCTGTATATAATTTTCATTCGTCATAATAACATTTCACGATAACGATCTAATTTTCTTCGAAACCGATTTTTCATGTTATATTTTACTTATCTATAACAATATTCTACCTATAACAACAGTGTTAAAATCGAGACAGGGATAAATTTAAACTGACAAGAATAATGAGAGAATTTTTTTCTACTTTTCATTCTTCATAATGACCTCCTTATATAGAGTTAAAATCCTCTTTTTCTAATCTAATAGGGTAAAGAGTAACCATATTCTAATAGGACTACAAATCCTATATTATCATAATTACCAAATCTTATACTATCATAAATAGATATAACTTATTCTAATATCCCCTCAAGTTGGAGCAAGAGGGTCTCGAATGCCCAACTTGCCAAGTAAATATTCACGTTGCGATTTGCCCAAAGCCTTTGTAAACACATAGGTCAATTGCTCAATGGTTGACACATGACTGGAAAGTATTATTCTGGATTGGAGCGCGTCTCGGACATAGTGACAATCGACTTCAATATATTTAGTCCGTTCATGAAACACCAGATTTTGCTCAATATACAATGTTGCTTGACTATCACAATACATTTTCATCGTATATTTATGTTCAACACCCAAACTATGTAAAATTTTCTTTAACCATTTCAACTAACAGACTGTCAATGCCATTGAATGATATTCCGCCTCTGCCGACGAGCGAGAAACAATGTGATGCTTCTTGGTTTTTCATGATACGGATGAATTCTCAATAGGATATAAACTAACCGGTAAGTGATTTTCGAGTCAAAGGACATCCGGCCCAGTCCGAATCACACCAACCATACAACTGGAGATCCCAATCTTTTCTCATCACAATGTCTTATCCTGGGTTTTTCTTCAAGTACAGCACTACACGGAGAGCCGCATTCCAGTGTGATTCCTTTGGTTGTTACATGAATTGAGACAGAGCATGTACGTAATACGACAACTCAGGTCTCGTGAAACTGAGGTATATTAGTCTACCGACCAAACGCCGGTGTAGTTTCGGATCTTCTAAAGTAGCTCATTTGGCCAATGCCAAACCGTAATTCTGCTCTATATGAGTATTGATTGGTTTAACTCCCAGTAAACCAGACTCAGAGATTATATCCAAGGCATATTTTGGTTGACATAGAAATAATCCAGTTGGTCCATGTGCAACTTCAACTCCCAGAAAGTGCTTCAAAGGGCCCAAATCCTTCATGTGAAAACATGTATAAAGATAGTCTTTGAATCATTCAATGGCACTATGGTCGTTTCCGGAGATAATCAAGTCATCCATATAGACTAAGACGTTAAGTTGCATACCTCCCCGATGCATAGTGAATATAGAATAATACGACTGTTTGAACCCATATTTTATCAAAGCACTTGACAATATCGCAAACCAATACATTGGAGCTTGATTCAAACCATACAAAGATTTTTGGAGTCGACATACTTTCTCCGGATTAGGAACACAAAATTCCGGTGGTAATTTCATATAAACTTCCTCTGTAAGCTCATCGTGTAAGAAAGCATTATGCACATTCATCTGATGGAACTTCCAATTTCGCATAGCCACAACAGCCATAAAGGTCTGAACAGTTACTACCTTAGCAACTAGAGCAAAAGTTTTGTTATAGTCAATTCCTTCCTCCTATTTATTTTCAAAGATGACCAAACGAGCTTTATATCGCTCGATTGTGCTGTTAGAGTTGTACTTGATTTTGTACACCCATCTATATCCGAGTGCTTTCTTATCTGGTTGCAAAGTTTCTAGTGTTCATGTTCCATTATCCTCCAATGCTTAGATCTCTTGCCGCATGGCTACTTTCCAATGTTCCTTTTTCATTGCATCCGAAAAGGTTTTTGGTTCAGTTCTTATGGTAATTGCTATAAGGAACCTTTGGTTTTGCGGGGAAAATTTATCATAGGATATATAGTTAGCTATGGGATAAGGTGCACCGGAGGATTGCTGAGGATCAGGAAAATGAGTTAATGAACTTTATTTCTGAAAACGTTCAGTGATGTAGTCGCGTAGCCAGATTGATTCACCCTTTTGATGTTTACCTCGATGTAGTTGTTCGTCCAGGTGCATTTTGTTGGTACGGATACCTTGCGACTGTACTTCCTCCATGTTATCTCTATCTAGATCAGACTTTGTCTAAATCCTGCTGATCCATAGGTTCAACATTCGGTGTTTGTACTTCGTCTATCTGAGTTTCGTTTGTACCTATATTATCAGTCACGTCTTCTTCAAAGTTGTGTTGGTTTATTCCTCCCTCCATTTCGTCCACATTAACACAACTTTGTTCCGGAGATTCTCCTCCGTTCGGTATTGCTTCTATGATGTCGGTTAGTTTTCAGTCTTACAACGAATGGAAACTTAGTCTCATAGAAATCCACATCTCTTGAGACCAAATATTCGTCATTCTCTAAGTCATACAATCTCCAACCCTTCTTTCTATAGGGGTATTCCAAGAAGACACACCTACGACTCTGACTCTCAAACTTGTCCCGCATTCTTCCCTTTGTGTGTGCGTAACATTGTGACCCTATCACCCTTAAGTAATCATATCGGGGCGCATTCCTGTATAAATTTCATAAGGGTTTTTCCATTTAAAATCGAAGATGGTGTTCTATTGATTAAATACAACGCAGTCAAAACACATTCTCCCCGGAATTTAATCAGAAGATGGCCCTAAAATCTCAATGCTCGCGCCACATTAAGAATGTGATGGTGTTTTCTTTCGACTCCTCCATTTTGCTGAGGCGTCCCTGTGCAAGATGTTTGAAACAAAATTCCATGTTCGAATAAGTAAGTCTTCATACACGTGAACTGTTACACCCCGTAATTTTGTATATTGAATATACATTAAGTAAGGAAGCCTAAGGTAAGAAACAGGATTCCATTGGGAAGATTATGGAATGATCGAGTTGAAACCCGAAGAAGTCATAAGAGTTTAAAGGGCCGTTAAGCTCTTCATGTTTGCAATCCTTACGTTGAGTGTGTCGCATCAAGCCGATGTAAGATAAAAGTTAGTATAATTCTCATATAAAGGATAAGGAAGGCCTGGGCCAAGATTGGAAGTACAACCAAAGGATTCCGAGTCATACTCGTTGTTTTACGCGCGTTTAAGAATCTGATTAATCGATTTAAAGTTTCGAAGACTCGAGCCCCATTCCGAGGGTTAATTACAACATAAATGAATGTTAAGAAGGTTCATGGATGGTTATAAGTCATTGGGATAAAAGGAATCATGTCCCAGCAAAGTTTGACAAAGATAGGATGATACGCTAAACATTTCGCCCCACGAAACCCATTTTGCATCACGGATGGGGCAGCAGATCAAGGCACTCATTTGACCACCTCCATGTCACCATATGCGATGAAGGATATGGCCACAGAACCCCCATCTGCATCGCACATCTTCCCGCAGATGGGAGGTGATGGAGAGGCCCATATAAGGCCAAATCTCAAAGTTTCATTTCATTTTAAGTCCCATTCGACCTAAACTTACCCTAAATTCTATCCAAACCTTTCCTAAGGCCCTCCTGCCATTAGAAATAAATCCATTAAGATGATAATGTGAAATATCCCTTAGAAGGCTTGGATTACCTTGGAAATATTCCCTAAAGTGTTGGTTAAGCTTGGGAACTCTTAGAGCTTGGAAAAAGATTTGGTATGGAGGACTTCTTGGCTGGATAAGGTATGATTATTGATACCCTTGATATTATTAAATTTCTCCTATTTTGGAGTAATATTTTGGACAAAGTAAAGCATGGACAAATTGAGATAACTCTATGGTTAAGTATGGTAGTTTTTGTGTTGGTTATTAGATGGTTTTGATAATATCCTTAGGGTAACTATATCTAGATTTTATGGAAGATAGTTGTTGTAATCGTGATGGTATTATTGTTGTTGTAAAGAAGGCGCGAAAAGCTTAGGTTGCTATAAAGATAATATGAGATAATGTATGCACGCTAGGTGTTTGACGGAATGTCACAATGATGTAATCTTAAAACCATTGATTAGATATTGATGTGGGTTATCATATTTCCTTAGGTGGACGATGGTACGACGAGCAAGATGTCGTAGGAGTAGTGTTACCTTGCTAACGAGGTATGTAAGTCTCACTTCTTTCTTTTTGGCATGATCAATATTAAAATGACGATTATGAAGAGAAATACGATAAAAGCTCTACTCTTAGTCCTTAAAGGATGTACTCGTGGTTCTCCTATTAATATGTAGTTGTGTATTATCCATCCATTGTCAAGGTTACATCTGTAGTTCAAGGCACCCTTCTTATGTCAAAGTCGGCTCCTTATTGATTCTTGAAAGCTAAGTCAATAGTGCGATCAGATCTATAATTTTTATGGAGTCATTTGAAAGAGTAACAGGTGATATGTTATCCGCATAAGGTAAGTCGGAGGTGTAACGATCTTATGTCACTCCCACGGGTTCAAAAGAGTATTCCATATTTCTTAAAGGGTATTCATATGTATGTATTATATATCTATATTGCCCTTAGAGGCCCATGGAGTTATATACGCGACTATACAAATATAATATTAATGATATTGCCCACAGAGGTCTATGGCATTACATACGCAATTTATATAGATATAATATTAATAACACTGCCCACAGAGGCCTACGACGTTATATATGCTCGATTATATTTTATTTATGCATATTCTAGCCTACAGAGGCACTCAGAGTACAAGTTGATTCTCTGTTACTCTATCTTAAAGTTATGCACTCAATTGCAGTTTCAGATTATGCTTCATTTACAATATTGCACTTGTTTACAGTTTCTGCTTTACATATTCAATACATATTTCATAGTGATGTCCCTTTCTGGGGCACCGCATTTCATGCTCACATGTACATATAGAGATTCAGATGATATCTCGCAGTAGGTGACTCGATTTAGCTGAGGGTTGTCACGCTCCTTTCTTCTGGAGTTGTCTAGTGAGCTGATAGGTATGATGGTTGCATTTATGTACATAGTTGGGTATAGTGGGGCCTTGTCTTGACCAGTTATTGTCGATGTATTCTCTAGAGGCTTGTAGACAACCATTTTGTGTATAGTGGTTTGTGTTTATGTCAGCCTTCTCAATAGACTCATTGTGTTTATGTCAGCCTTGTTGTTTATACATGTGTGTTGGGCCTTTTATGCGTGTAGGTGATTGTGTCATGATAAGGTAATCTCCGTTAGAGGCCTTGTTGGCCCATGTATTATTGAACATGTTACCGGTATCAGAATTGGTATGCTCGAGCCTTAGGCTGTCGGGTGTTGGCCACACCCCTGAGGTTGGGGTGTGACATGAACTCGATTCGATTATCACTTCTAACTATCTTCACCCTTTTTTCGAACTGTCTCTCCACAAGAGCGAAGAAATTCTTCAAGATTTGGGACACTTCTTTCTTATCAACCAAGAAAAAGATCCACGTGGCTCATGAACGATCATCCATAATAGTTAAAAATGAATCACAACAAGAAGAAGGGGTTCTATATGATCCCCATAAATCGCAATGGATCATCTCAAAAGTATCAGAAGCAATATTATCACTTAAAGGAAAAGCACTTTTTGTTTGCTTTGCTCGTTGGACTCTTTTTGATATATGATCCCCATAAATCGAATAGACCTTGTTTAATGATGGCAACGATTCCTGGGCTAGTATGTTCGACCTCACTATTTCATATGTTCCCTCATCCAATCACTTGAGGAAAATATGCATTTTTTCTTCTTCTCTTTTGGCTTCTAGGACCATTCCTAGATTTCACGTGTACTTTCCACACGTACAAGTTGGAATCTGTTCGTAATTAGCCAATTTCCCACAACTTAGTGAGTTTTTCATAGTAATCCACAATGATCATTTTCGTTTGCTTGCGCTCCGCTAGTTTTGCCTTTAGTTATTGCATTTGCAGACTGTTAATAACGTCGAACCGCTCTCAGATGCTCGTCCATAATTCTTCCACTTCCTCTTTATGTGTAATTGTTGAGCGAAGCGTCGGGGTTCTAAGGTGTTGCGAATCTACGACACCAACAATGAGTTTATATTCAACCAATCTTCCAAGTCCGGTGATTCTTCGTTCGGTTTCTTAATTGTACCGTCGACGAAGCCGAACTTCTTTCTTGCTCTTAGGACTGTTCTCATGTATCTAGCCCATTCTTCATAATTTTACCCCTTCAATTGGACTTGTGTCACCACAATTCCAGGATTATCATTTGACGTAATGCCGTAGGGAGAGATTGTTTTTCTTTGAGTTTTGTTTTCTTCACCGACAATTCCTTTGCTGGTATTGCCGTTTTCTTTTTGTCATAGTTTAGGGTTTTTATGTTAATTTTAACATGGTTCTGATATCATGTTAAAATTGAGTCAGGGACGAGAATTTAGAGAGATAAGAATAATAGGAGAGTTCTTTCTACTTTTCATTCATCATAATGACCTCCTTATATAGAGATAAAATACTCTTTTTCATAGTCTAATAGGGTAAAGGGTAACCCTATTTTAATAGGACTACAAATCCTATATTACCATAATTACTAAATCTTATATTACCATAATTAGATATAACTTATTCTAATAGTGACATTCATTAAAGTGGTGCATTCTTTATAAAATTACCTCTCTATAACAACCATACTCAAATATTGTGTAAAAATATTTTGTAAGAAATATAATATGTATCACAGTAAATTATTAAAATATTTATGGTAATCATAATTAAGGTAATGCACATAAGTACGAATATCTAAAAGGATATCTACTGATAACAAATTCAACTTATGACAAGCAATTAACACTCTTGTAGAAGCATGGAATGATGTTAAGCCGTCTACCATTCTCCATTGTTGGAGAAATACTAGAATTATACCTACAGATGACAACCTCAATGTTAATAGTGAAAATTTAGAACTAGTTGATAATGTTGGTAGTGTGACATCACTTATAGCCCAAATCTCATCTCATAACATGCCATCAATCAAGCAGGATGCGACCACTTATATGGAGTTTGACGCAACACTTTCAATCCTTGAAACTTACACTGATGAAGAGGTTATTGCACAAGTGACTGGAATGGAAGAACAAGAGACAACAGATGCAAATGTGACAATGAAAAGTTAACTGTTAAGCTTTTAGAAAGTCTTCAAGGGGAAGTTATTGCATTTCCTTTTACTGAAATTTACAAAACAACCTACAATTGTAGAATTCTTACGTCAAACTTGAAATATATAAATTCTCAATTAATGATAAATGCATATATTTTTTAGATTTTATTTCTTTTATCGGTATGGTACAACTAGTTATATAGTCTTTTCAAAATTTCACTAATGAGATATGAAAATTAATTGAGATTTTAAAAGCTGACTGAAGCATCAATTGAGTTGTTGATTAGATTTAGCAGGACTTCTAAATCAGCTTCTTATGGAGGTCTTATGGGCGACACTTTTGAAAATATTGGCATTAGTTATGTTGGAGATTGGCTCTAGGCCAAGTGGGAGATTGAAAGTATATTTATGTCCTAGAGACAATCTGTATTAGGACAAATGTACTTTATACACATTTATATTATTATTAATGGCGATTAATATTTTGGCATTTGCAATTATTAAATTATTATTTGATTGTTTGTGATTATTCATTAATGTGCATCCCTTGAGCTTACGTTGTCATTAATAGAGTGAGATATTCATGATAGAGCATAACTCTTAAAGTAGCCTCGACTAATGATCATCGAGAATGGGATATCGATGATATGTGATAAGTCGACATGTGGTCTGCATCACATCCTTAGAAGATGTAGTATGTCTCACCTTCTACGAGTAATGGCTACTCGTGATGGACACATGGATACTTTGGAAGTATTGGTATACCATGCTTATATACTATTTGTTACACTTGTCTAAAGTATGATCATCGTATGGGAGATAGAAGTCTTTAGACTTGAGGTCAATAAGTGCCTTGTCTACAAAGTAATGTATTTTGATCCCGTCCTAAGCTCAAATGCCTTATAGGTTGAGATACAACTTGTATTGGGTACATTACGATGTGGATTGAAGGTGGTAGTTGAGCCAAGATTAGAATTCATTTCTTGAATGTATATTCGAGAGAACACTCGAATTCTCAGTGATATTAGGTTGACTAAGTCGTTGGCCAACGCAATAGACATATTTAGAATATGGTCTAGTCATCAACTAATATAGATGAGATACAATGATTAAGCCATTTGGATAGACACTTGACAAATCCTAAGCTTGATCGGGTGTTTCGTGAATGAAAGGATTTTATCTTACCACAAAAAGGTTAAGTTTATTGGATTCGCGTAAACGTACTTCACATATTGAGTTCGTCTTCCGGCGCCGTCTAGGAGTTTCGTGTAGACCTTAATTTGATTAATGTCGATATGAGAAGGCATGTAGGGTCACACTATATCGATTGTTCGTTTCGATCTAAGGATGTATTGAGAAAGTAATTAAATGTTCGATTTGGAATCGAGATATTTAAATGAATAATGATTATTTTAATTGAGTCAAATTAGATTTTGAATTTAATTAAGAATGCACGAAAAATAAATCGTGGTAGTGCAGGAGCACGTCGAGCGCCGCGATGCCATACCCTAGGGCTGCGGCGCAGTGCAGGCGCATGTCGAGGGCCGCGATGCCTCTGCCTCGAATTTTGGGCCAGGCCCAAGGTCAAACCCTAATCCGGTTTTGACCTATTTTTCAACTATAAATAGAGGCATTCACCTCATCATTTACACACCAATTTCTGAAAATCATTCTAAGCCTTGGAGACTTAGAATCAAATACTCTCTCGAACCTCTGCCAGATTTCCTAGCTTTCCGAAGGAGAAATATATTGAAGCTCTGAGCTTGCAATCGGAAGGGCAATCGCGTGTGCACCTCACAGTTGATAAAGGTTCCAGATAATTCTAACTTGTAAGTGTATGACTTATGTTTACAAGTTTAATTGTTGTATAACCATACCAGAAATATTGTTGGGGTAAGTAAGAAACAAAATTTTAAACATCCGTTGTGCCTTACTTATGTGCTTTGTATCCTACAAAACCCCACAGTGGTATCAAGAGCTCAGACTGATTAAATGGTTATATAACAATTGAATAGAATAATAATATAGGTTAAACATAAAATTGGATTAAAACGAGGTTTCTTGAAATCCTAAATGTCTTGAATGAATGTTGACCTTTTGATTTCACCCTAAATTATCTCCTACGCTAACTCGAGGAAGTCATTCCGCTCTAACTCGAACTAAGCCAAAGTGCGTTGTCCGGCTCATTGCACGGTGAACAGCTAAGAACGAGTAAGAACGGATGATGGTCGATATGGGCATTATTGATAATGGTGGGTGATGATAAAGGACTTGTGATTTGATCCCTAAATTGGATTTAGGGGTTGAACGATTCTGAGAATCAACACAGAAATGTTTGTTAGGACATGAGCGTCGCGACCCTATGATAGGGCGCCACAGCGCTTGCTAGGGTTTCAAGGTGGCACCGCGGCTCCATAGTGGAGCGTCGCGACACTAATGCTTCGTTTCAAAAAATGAACTCACTGGACAACAGGCGCCGCGACTCCATGGTGGAGCACCGCGTCGCTAATGCATTTGCAGTAGCAGAAATGTTTCTACCTCTGCAGCGCCGCGACTCCATGGTGGAGCGTTGCGGTGCTAATGAATTTTCCAGAAGCCGAAAGGCTACCGCCTCAGTGGCGCCGCGGTGCTAATGATTAGCGTCGCGGCCCCACCTGTCCAGTAACAATTTTTTTTCCAGAGTTTAGAATGTTTAACCAATATTATTATTATACAATATATTATTTTATAAGTATACTATTTATGTGCTAAATGTCAAAATGTTTGTCATTTACATTTCTAGAATAGTGTCCGCTATAATTGTCTAGGCAGGCGGCGCCCAATGTTTGATTAAACCATCTTCTATTATGCATATTGGGTTAACGGTTCCCAAACTATATGTGTTATTAGTTTTGCATGATTGTAAGATGTCATATTGGATATGACATAAAAAGTTGATCTTGGTTAAAACCCCGAATTAAAATGTTCCCCAAAACTTTAAATACAAGTCTATATTAAAATGCGCCGTCCATTATAATTGTTAGAGTGTAAAATCATTTTCGGCGATACGAGTAATTATGCCAAAGCTTTTGCTTTAAGTCTACGAGGACCCAGACTCTTTCATAGATATGTTTTAATGTAAAGGTAAATGATAAACTTTTGTGAGTATTTATACCAAGTGTTTGCTCACAAAGGCCAAATTTGCTTAGATACATAAATGCAGTCGTGTAATGGGGTTGACTTGCTTAGACAAATCTTGGCGCCAAAGTGTCGGACTAATCTAAGGACGTAAGATTAAATGTAATAATTTGATCAACCAAGAGTTGCGAATAAGTTTTGCAATTGGTTTAGAACCTACCAAGATATGTTGTTGAAGTTATCAGCCAAAGCAAACGCGAAGATAGCATAGGCTTGGATCTTGGCCTATTATGACCTCTATTAATATAGGTCCGTATTCTACAATGGGGTCGTAGAAGTATGTTAAAATAGTGGAAGCTAATTAAACAAAAGGCCTTGTTGATTAGCCTAAATGAATGTGTATAATAGGAAATAGATTTTGAGTTTGATTTCCGGTCTATCTAATTCTTCAGATTATAAAATATGTCGAGCTTGTCGTTGAAAATGTTGATTGAGATGAATAAACTTACTGGACTGAACTACCTTGACTGGTTAAGGAATTTGTGAATTGTATTGAGACAAAAGAAAATAGAATACAAGTTGGACACGGTGTTCCCAACAGTCCCTGCGACAGATTCTGACGAATATGCCTCTTTTGATAAAGACGTTTACCAGAAACATCTAGATGATGCCACTTCGGCGCAATGCGTAATATTGTCTTCCATGTCTATGGAACTTCAGAGACAGCATGAGAACATGGGGCCAAATGAGATGCTAGAATACTTGAAGAGTCTCTATGACTCTCAATCTCAGACAATGGAATATGAGTTGCTAATAGAACTCTTCAAGTGTAATCTCAATGAAGGGGGCCCGGTCTCACATCACGTGTTGAAGATGATAGGGTTGATAGAGAGGCTTGCTTCGATTGGAATGAAGCTTGAAAAGAATGTCGCTACCACCTTCATCCTGAACTCTCTCTCTCGTTCCTTTGAGAACTTCATAGTGAATTTCAACATGAATGGAACGAAGGTGACTTTATCGGAGCAGCATAACATGCTCAAGACATTTGAGTCCTCCACTTCCAAAGGCAAAGCTGTGCTCATGGTGAGCTCTTTTAGCCGACTCAAGCCGAAAGGCAAGGAATGGCAGAAGAAGAAGGGCAAGGCAATCGTTGCGCCCTCAGCTATGAAGCCCAAGAGAGGTGTGAAGAAGAAGGTTAGCGCAGCTAAGGATGAATGCATCAACTGCCATAGGGAGGGGCATTGGAAAAAGGACTGCACCGCACCAGGAGGAGGGAAAGCACCAGGTGCTCCTGCCTTTGGTGGACAAGGTATGTACGTCATTGAAATAAATATGTCTATAAATAACTCTCGTTCCTGGGTATTGGATACCGCTTGTGGCTCACACATTTGTACAAATGTGCAGGGGCTAACTGATAGCAGGAAGGTTGGACCGAGAGAGGTAGACCTATGCGTTGGAAATGGAGCACGAGTGGATGCTGAACACGTAGGGACTTATAGATTAAACTTACCTTCCAGCTATTGTTTAGTGTTGAATGATTGCTTTTATGTTCCCTCGTTAACGAGGAATATTATTTCTATCCCAGTGTTGGAGATGTAGGGCTTTTCCTCGTATATTTATAATGGCAGTCACGTACTGTCTTTTAATAATATTATATATGGAACTGCTCCTCTTGTGGATGAATTATATACACTGAACTGTAGTCGAGAGATATTCAATGTACAAAATAAACGAGCCAAGACAAGTAATAGGAACTTTACCTACCTATGGCACTGCAAACTTGGTCATATCAACGAATCAAGGATAGCAAGATTGAGGAAGTTAGACTACCTCGAACCATCTGACTTGGAGTCTTATGATAACTGCGAATCTTGCTTGAGAGGAAAGATGACCAATAAACCACTTTCTGGGAAAGGTGTGCGAGCCAAGGAGGTGTTTGAGTTGGTCCATACTAATGTATGTGGGCCATTGTCGACTCAAGCTAAAGGAGGCTTCCCATACTTCATCACTTTTATTGACGACTTCACAAGGTATGTGTATGTGTATCTTATGAGACACAAGTCCGAGGCTTTTGAGAAGTTCAAGGAGTACAAGTCGAAAGTAGAAAAGCAACTTGCAACAAGTATCAAGACCCTTCGATCGGATCGAGGAGGTGAGTATTTGAGCAAGGATTTTCTAGATTACTTAAAGCTGCATGGAGTCCAATCTGAATGGACACCTCCAGGAATGCCACAGATGAATGGTGTTGTCCTGAAAGTTCTATGATTGCAAAATTCTGGTTATTTGGTGCATTTTAACCCTTGGTGATCAAAGCCTCTCGTCAATGATATTTCATCTTTCATGTTTAATAAAATCCTCACATTAATGTGATTGTCCTATTTTTTTGTGTATCCTATAGTTTTATTTGTCAGTTAATCACAATACATACCATTTTGAAGAATAAGTGTTAACTTAAATAATCGCACTGTGCTATTTTGGTCTTAATCCACATTCATTCAACCAACTACTCCATTTAATAGATTATCTTACGCATCTCTGATTAACTTCAATGAAATATCCTATCCCACTTTTTTTCCTTGATCGAAATGCTAGTCAGATTGGAAGATTTAATAGTTAAAGGAGAGTTAACTCTGCATCATCATACAATTAGAAATGCAACATTACGAAATGCTCGTTTTCTGAAAGTGAAAGTCTTGCAGTTCACTCCATAGAAAATGAACTTGAAGACAGCACACAGATCAGAGCAGTGGTGCAAAGCTCACTTGCTCTTTGCTTAAGTGTGTATGTGTTGACAAGCCTCCAAGATTGGTATCGAAGTTGGCAAGCCTGTTTGGTTTTCTCCTATTTGGTGATGCAACCCTTGATGACGTGCTTGCCAACTTCGATACCAATCTTGGAATTCCATTACGCTCCATGCTCAATGATGTCGTTCGTGTCAGCTATGCTGCCCACCTCATGCTTGTCTTTCCCATTGTCTTTTATCCATTGAGGCTTAACTTGGACAGTCTTCTCTTTCCTTCTGCAAGGCCTCTGACTTTTGACAATATGAGATTTGCATCGATCGGCAGTGGGCTCATAGCCATCATCTTTCTGGGTGCAAATTTCATCCCAAGCATCTGGGATGCTTTTCAATTCACTGGGGCAACTGCTGCTGTTTGCATTGGGTTCATATTTCCTGCTGCTGTTACTCTCAGGTAAAAACATTTTATTTGAAAATCTAGTCCATAGTGTTTACTTGTTCTAATATCTTTCTTATCCAAAACCTGGGATCCAAATCTTGCATAGAAATCCTGCTAACTCTCTCAGCCAGACCGAAAGAGAAAGTGGGAACATAGGAGTCTTAGTTCCACGTATTGGAGTTAAACATTCACTAGAGTTTGTGGAATGGAAATGGAGAACAGCTTCATTGTTGCCTTGATTGTCCTTGCAAATTTTGGTTGTGGCACATTTACAGTCATCCTGTGACAGTGTGGCTGATAAAAATAGATATGTGTCTTTTACTAGTGCATTTGATGAACTTATAATTTTAGGTAGTAACATGCTTATTTGTCATTCTCCTACAAAGGGTGTGTTCGGTATGGATCCAAAAATGTTTTCCAATTTTCTCATGTTCCAAATTTTTGGAAAATATTTTCTCTAGTAAAACAAGTTCCTTAAAAATGAGGAAAATGACTTTCCTAGTGGAAGTAGGAAAACAAGTTCCACAAGTGGAGTTTCACATTGATTGTGTCCTCCACCCTCCAACACACCTCATCTTCACCCCACCCCCTCCCTCCCCTCCCATAGTATTTGTCTAAATTATATACATTTGCTTTTAGGATAATATTTTTTGCTTACGTACCAAGCACGAGAAAATAAGTAAGAAACCCACTTATTTTCCAAGCAAACATTTTCCTTCATACCGAACACACCTAAAGCCATTAACCTCATCTAAGTTTTGGGTCTGCTTACTTCTCTATATTTAGTTAAGTCTGGAGGTAGTTGTTGCACCTTCCTTTACTTCTGAAATGGCTAAGTTGGAACTAGCACATGTGCATCTAACTTCTGTATTTGGGGGAGTTTGGTCCAGAAACAACTGATATTTACTGTCAAAGTTTAGAGAAATGTATGCTAGTAGAACGTAGTCTTTAGTACTTCATTTTTCAAAATCCATTGGAAGGATGAGAATTTGGCAATTGTACAGGTTTCTGTGAACAATACTGAAAGCGAAAGAATAATATACACAAAAAGTCGTTCCTTTTCCTATTCTTCTCTTTTCTCAATGTTACCTGCCTAGCCCTTGAACTATCTTCATTAGACCTTAATAGACAAGGCTAAGGAGATTTTGGTATTGTAATTTTGTGGTTTGGCTTTGTTGGTACTGTTGTTCATCAGTAAGTTCACTTATAATTCAATGTTCAAATATTGTACTTGATATTTAGTTTTGCCATACGTCTTCCTCTTCCTCCCGAATACTTCTCCTTCCCAGGATGTATTGTTGGAAATTTGCCTTTGGCGGGAGTAGCGACCGACCAACTTTAACGGCTTAAACTCTAGTGTAACGTATGTTGGAGAATCCGGTTCTTCACACATGCATGATGTACTAAGTACGTAGATAACCGTAGGGCCAAGAATCGTCAAATTTCATTGAGAAATGAAAGAGATATTGGTTCACGAAGTAAGGTGTTTGAAGCATGGAAAGTGTGATATTGTGTGTAATTCTCCCTCATCGGTAGAGGAAGAAAGAATTGTTGTGTATATAAGATTCGAAATTGGTTTGGGGTTTGGGACCCCAAGGGGTATCCCATGTGTTTAAAGGAGGGAGGACCTAGATGTGCTTCGGTTCGAGGAAAGACCACACGCGCGCCGGGTTCCGGGTTCCGGGTTCCGGGATATTATCTTTTTGGGCCGAAGTTTCAGATATACGATTTGGACCAAAATTCTTTCGGATGTGCGGTTTGGTCCCCGAAGTTTCAAGATGTACGGTTTGGTCCCCGAAGTTTCCGGAAAATCGAATTTCGACGGTCAAAAACAGAAATGCCAAGCACTCAATTCACCCATTTATTTTGGCTGAATTACTCCTCCTATAATGGCCAAAACAGTTGGTCTTTCTCCCATTTATGTTGGTGACTTTACTACCTCCATAATGACCATTATTTGGCTATTATGGAGGCGCAAGTTTTCAGCAAGAAATGCCCCTCCCTCTCCTATATAAACACCCCATTACACCATTGTTGAGAACTAAGACATATGCACGAAAATACATAAAAGATGCGTAAAAAAACGAGGCACGAAAATACACAACCGAAATAGTTTTCTTCCTACAACTTCCAAGCATCATTTCGTTACTCAATATTCTTCACGGTAGCTCTTGAGTTTCCTTTGCTCAAGGGTTCCATTGCTTGTTTTATCTTGGGAGACAAATTGTCCGGGACGTATAAAGGATACATACGGGGCAATATTGTCTTAAGGACGAGTGCTACACTCGACTCAAGCAAAAACATTTTACATTTTTCCGTTTCTACAAAACTGGAATTTCAGTTTTTTACTTGTGTAACGATTGTAATTTCGATTCCATGTTGAATTATTGAAATCTTTATTTATCCTTTCGAATACTTGTAATAGTTAAATACTTCCCGTACTGCTTTATAAAGTACCATAAAGAGAAAAATCTCCCAACAACTTAAGACAATATCTGTATTGTATTACTATTAGTATTCGAAAGATGTCGGTCAAAAATTGTGTGACCAAATCTGGATATGGAAATGGTTTTCTGGTAGAAGAGAGTGATGATGATGATGAACGTGTTCATGGTCTCACCGCTACAAAGACTGGTGGGAACAAGCGCTCACGAGAGCCTGAGGATGTCAACCTGGGACAAGAGGAGAAGAGTGAAGATGTTATTCTATCTTGTACCGAAGGCCTATATCTCGTCCCGGACAAAGGATCCGAATAATGGTGAGAAGGAAATGGACACTCGGTCGATGAAGTGACCGAAGTGAGCCGTAATCCGAAATTGGAATAAGTATTTTTCTTACTTGTCAAGAATAAAGATTAAATTATGTCTGATTAAAAATGGATTAAAGTAAGGAGGAATATGAAAATAATTTATATTCCTTATGCTTTAACAAATCGAAGTTTAATCTCATCTTCTTTTCCGTTTAAAGATTGGATTTTGTAAACGACTTAAGAAGATCCGTTCTTTTAAGTGTAATTACTAAAGTGTGTAAAGTATGTTCGCACATACGAGGGAGTAAGATCCACCGATCGTGCGAAAACCGTTACCACTCTTAAGTAAGCGCCAAGAATTATCTCGGGCACCAATCATAACGGAAGAAGTCTAAAAGTTAATGACGTTGAGCCTGTCATATTATTTGAGAAGATCCTTCATAGGATGATATTGGACACTCGATCATACAAAGCCTCCGGCGACTAGAGTGGGCCAAAATTCCTTTGATAGGATGATATTGGACACTCGGTCATACAAAGCCTCCGGTGACCGGAGTGGGCCAAAATTCCTTTGATATGATGATATTGGACACTTAGTCATATAAAGCCTCTGGGCGACTAGAGTGGGGCCAAAATTCATTTCATAGGAAAAGTAATGGACACCTAGTAAGGTGGGCCAGAGTTTCCAGGTCCTGAATGATCTGAAGGCCTAAAGAAAGGCAAGAAAGAAATTGGACACTCATCCGCAAAGCAACCGGAGTAGGCCGTAGTATCTAGATCACAAATGATCGGTTACGCCCTAACCACGGCAAAAGGTTGTTCATGTGAAGCAACGCCACCTCTAAAATCAAAGGGGTCGGGAGAGGTTGTCCTCAATAGGACTTCAAGAAATGAGATCACTCTAAAAGAGGTGATACATGTTCATAACTTGGTTAAAGGACGTTGTTGGTCAAATCTGATTTGAGACTAGTCCAACAGGTCCGTAAAAAACTAAGAGTGGTACAATATGTCTATAGCCAAATGAATGATATATTGTAATCCGTGCATCTATGACATCATAGATTAAGACACGTTAAATAGCAAGTCATTCAAAAGCTAACGATGATATGATTGTTGCCTACTGTCGACATAAACCCTCAAAATGAATGTGAGGTAGACGAAGAGGCAAAATCACCTTTCCAAATTCCGTCAAGGGAATAGCGAAAGAAGCACCGCTCCTCTAGAACTTAGTCACACCTACTTGGGTGATTTGAAGTTTATACAAAATAGAGGGGGGAGACAAGTACGTTGTGATCTTCATTGATGATGGTACAACGTATGGAATCCTTTGTTTATTGAAAAGCAAAGATGAAGTTGTTGAAGCCTACAAAGCGAAGTTGAAAATCAACTAAGCCTACGGATTGAGAAATTCGTAGTGATAGAGGAGAATGTGAAGCATCGTTCATTAAACGAATGTTCATTTTCACCTCGCCCTAACGGTGTTAGCCAAGCACGAAGTCGTACGCCCAAATTATGAGGGGTAACTTGGTAAAAGATGGCTACCGAAACAGTCAAGTTCGACCTAAGATCGTAGATTGCATATCCACCGGATCCGCAAATAACAAGTAGTGTTGATCGCCTCTTGGCGTCAAAGAATGCGTCGAATTCTTTGGAGATAACTTTCCTTGGAAAAGGAAAAGGAGTAATTGCTCAAGGTTAACAAGAACCCGCGAGGGCTCGATGTCCGAACTAGACGTTCCGTATCTTCATGACTCGAAAGTTCTTTCGTCTATCCGAACTTAATATTCCGTATCCGCGAACTCGTGGATTCTAGATGTTGAACCAAGACGGAGCAAAGAGGGGACAAAGACTTGTTCCAGTCCTTCTAGCTTGTATGGTTGAGAACGAACCATGGACAATTAACAAATAATTGTTATCTCCAAAAGCGCTCGCTTTGAAAAGAAGCTAAAGGGAGAAATAGATTCCATATATAGAACCATACGTGTGTAATAGTTAATCTTCCTCCGGAAAAGAACCTTTGGGTTGTAAAAAGTGCTCCCCGTGAGTAGCTTCACATCCAGGGCCATTGTAATCTTATATGGCATGTGTGTTGAAGCCTTCCAAAATAGGAGAGTTGGAAGAAGAGGATCGTAATTGGTTTGCTTGAACTCGTTGGCTTCTTCCCGAGCTTTCATTTTGGTCCCCGAAATGTTAACATTTTGGTCCCGAAAGTCTCGAGATAAAACGTAAACAATGAATCGATCACGAAACATTGACTCGAAGTTAGAAAGCCAACGGTTGGAAAACCAACGGTCTTAGAGTGAAAATCATATTGAAACAAAGTCTCGATATGAAAGATATGAGTATCACATGAGATGACATCTTAGGAATTGGATTTCTAAGACATCTAACGGATCGGTCGATAGTTGACGAGCCTCGTTGAAGCCACCAATAGATATGAATCATAGAACCGATTGGAATCATGGTGCACCCATAGACAAGGAGCGATATGCTCAAAGTCACGTGTAGTTCAATGTATTGTACACACTACAACCGACCCGGTATCGTCCAATAAACAGATCGATTGAGCTAAGGTTCATCGATGATCTTAATACATGATCAATAGAAGGCGTTAAGTCGGATATGACGATATCGAATTATTCGCTTATCTACGGATTATAGTATTCTCGGATGTCCACGGTTCCGAGAGAACACGGTGATGCAACCGGACATCGATCGAAGAACACCAAAGCCACAAGTAAATGTGTATGGTGGTTCTTGGAAAATCCTCTAAGCAAACTTGCATCGACCGATTCATGATGGTATCGGAGTTTATCGCTTTATACAAAGCATGAAAGAAGTTGAGTAACTTCACGACTCATTAGAGGACGTCCCTTATTGGGAGAAACCCGTGCCTTCAGATTCTACATCGTGGCTAGCCGGTCGGCTTTAGGAAGGACACGGATGACGGCGCCGGACATATCCGTCACGATCCGTCGGAGACATAAGACCGTATGGCGTTGATCATCACGGTGTCACTTCCTTATTTACTAACTAAGGGACTACCCGAGATCAAGTGTTCTCGCTCGTATAGGGGAATGGGCTTAAAACCCAAAATATACGAACCAATACGGTGGAAACCCAACCTTACGAACCGGAGATCCCGTAATTTGGTTCAATGGGAAAACTAAGTTGTAAAGGTTCGTTGATCGCTTCGGTCGAAGCATGAGCACTTCGGATAGTGATTTCGAAAAGAAACACCAAATCCAAAGCCGTTCCCGCGATAGACGTTAAGTGCTATCTCGCAAGTATGGGTAAAGGTTAAGTTTTCAAAACTCGTAATGATCCTCGCAGTTGAGGTTAGGTCTTTGGGAAACTTTTAATGGTTCCTAACACTTGTGAAGTGGGGTATAGCAGGATACCTTGTAGGAGACCACCTATTTAAGTGCGAGGACGGCCGCCTCAAATTGAACGCACTTAAGAATCCAAGACGTTGTCCATGGCCAAAACGGACAAAACATTACGAAGAAGAGAGTAAGGGAATTTGTTGTGTTGGTACCGTTGTCTTGGCTTACACTAAACACCGACGGTTCAAGACATCACGTTCACCGCGCAAAGTAAGTAAGTCCGATGGTATTCAACTATGGAAGGTTCAAAGCCGAGGCTACCTCTCCTTATGCAACATCGGTCCGCTGAAATATTGCCGGAAATGAAAAGACACCATGTGAGTGCGCCAAAATCTCTTTCAAGAGGGGATTGTTGGAAATTTGCCTTTGGCGGGAGTAGCGACCGACCAACTTTAACGCTTAAACACTAGTGTAACGTATGTTGGAGAATCCGGTTCTTCACACACGCATGATCTACTAAGTACGTAGATAACCGTAGGGCCAAGAATCGTCAAATTTCATTGAGAAATGAAAGAGATATTGGTTCACGAAGTAAGGTGTTTGAAGCATGGAAAGTGTGGTATTGTGTGTAATTCTCCCTCATCGGTAGAGGAAGAAAGAATTGTTGTGTATATAAGATTCGAAATTGGTTTGGGGTTTGGGACCCCAAGGGGTATCCCATGTGTTTAAAGGAGGGAGGACCTAGATGTGCTTCGGTTCGAGGAAAGACCACACGCGCGCCGCCGCCGCCCGCCCGTCCCGTCCGGTCCGGTCCGGGTCCGGTTCCGATTCCGATTCCGAGTTCCGGGTTCTCGGGTCACGGGTCACGGGTCACGGGTCACGGGTCACGGGTCACGGGTCGTGGGTCGTGGGTCGTGGGTCGTGGGTAGTGGGTCGTGGGTCGTGGGTCGTGGGTCGTGGGTCGTGGGTAGTGGGTAGTGGGTCTTCTGATATTATCTTTTTGGGCCAGAAAACTTTGCCAGAAGTACGTTTGTCCCGAAGTTTCGTATATACGCTTTGGACCAGAATTCTTTCGGATGTGCGTTTGGTCCCCGAAGTTTCAAGATGTACGAGTTTGGTCCCCGAAGTTTCCGTAAAATCGAGAATTTCGACGGTCAAAAAAGAAATGCCAAGCACTCAATTCGGCCATTTATTTTGGCTGAATTACTCCTCCTATAATGGCCAAAACAGTTGGTCTTTCTCCCATTTATGTTGGTGACTTTACTACCTCCATAATGGCCATTATTTGGCTATTATGGAGGCGCTTTTCAGCAAGAAATGTGACCCCTCCCTCTCCTATATAAACACCCCATTACACCATTGTTGAGAACTAAGACATATGCACGAAAATACATAAACGAGATGCAGAAAAATAGTGCACGAAAATACACAACCGAAATAGTTTTCTTCCTACAACTTCCAAGCATCATTTCGTTACTCAATATTCTTCACGGTAGCTCTTGAGTTTCCTTTGCTCAAGGGTTCCATTATCGTTTTATCTTGGGAGACAAATTGTCCAGGACGTATAAAGGATACATACGGGGCAATATTGTCTTAAGGACAGAGTGCTACACTCGACTCAGCAAAAACATTTTACATTTTTCCGTCTTCTACAAAACTGGAATTTCCAGTTTTTACTTGTGTAACGATTGTAATTTCAGATTCCATGTTGAATTATTGAAATCTTTATTTATCCTTTCGAATACTTGTAATAGTTAAATACTTCCCGTACTGCTTTATAAAGTACCATAAAGAGAAAAATCTCCCAACATGTATATTGTCATTTACTGATTTAGCTGCTGTCCTTTATGTTCCAGAGATCGATATGGCATAGCTACGAAGAAGGACAAGATCTTGTGTATATTTATGATTGTCCTTGCTGTCTTTTCGAACGCGGTGGCCATATATAGTGATGCCTTATCTTTGATTAAGAAGAATTCATCACCAAGTGAGTGATCTCTCTCATGTTGCCTGCTAGCAATAATTGAGATGGAACCATCACACGTACTCCCGAGGAAGATAGGATCATTTTGCTCAGGAGATGGTGCATTTCCTTGAAGTTGCTGGTTCACGATTTAATAAAGTTTATATATATATTACATATCAAAACTTGAGTAGCTCTGCTCAAGATGTATCAAATCTTGGCATTCATGTGCTATCAAGTTACCGGTTGTATTACATAAATGATGTGTAAAATGGAATGAGAAAACAGCCACTGGGTGACTGGATATGCCTGAGTTGTATACAAGTACTATTTCCCCCTCTTCTTTCATGTATTGATATTCCATGGTGATGGTTGATGGAGTTTTTACATGGTGGCTGAGCTGTACAAAAAAGTACTGCTCCTTCCGTTCCAATTTATATGATGTAGTTTGATTAAGTATGAAATTTAAGAAATAAAGGAACACTTTTGGATCTTGTGGTCTAAAACAAGCCATATATATTTGTGTGATTATAAATTATCTTGTTAAGTATAAAATGTAAAGTTTAAAGTTACGTTGTCTCCAAATTTAAAAAATGTGTCATTTTTTTTTGAGATTTAGTAAAAAGGAAAACGTGTCATATAAATTGGGACAAAGGATTAGTAATTTACAATTCTCCCCAGATAAAAATGTTAAAAAGAATACATTTTAACATGTTGATTAAAGTTCACTTTATTTGAATAGTGAGAGCTGAAAACTATCCAAAGTTTTTGGAAAGATAAAGAGTACTCACTCATCTCATTTAAGTCTCTTAGTTTGACTTGACATAAATTTTAAGAAATAAAGATTTTTTTTTTAATTTTGTGTCTTAAATTAAATATAGATAGAAGTCTTTTCAATCTTTTAAACTTATCTTGAGATTGAAAAACTTATCACATATAGAAAGAGACACTCTTTATTGACACTTAAATTGGAACAGAGTGAGTAATAAATTAAATTTTAAAAAATATAGATATAAAGATCTAAGTTTAAATAAGACTAAAGATATCAAATTAGCTAATGCTAACCTATATCGCGTTGGGAGAAATTGTTTCGTAGCCCTTTATAATATTTTTTTGATTTTTTGAGTTTTATGATAGAAATTTTATTTTTTTACACATAAATAATCTGAAAAAAGTCATTTGAAAAACCTAATATATATAATTGCACAATTCAGCACTTGTTCCCTATCTGGCGATCATTGTTATTGTGCTCATTCTCCCAATCTTGTTCATTTCATACTTGTCTTTTTCCGGTCCCTAACAAGGTATCTATCTATACTTTAAGCTTTCTATTTTCTATCCATTCGTTAAATGTTCAGTCTTTTAGGTTCTTTCATCAAAGGGTTTAATGCATTTGTTGAAGATTATTGGACCCAATTGAAACCTAAATCACCTTCTCCGACAAATGTCATGCTTAGCGAGTTTTAATTTTTATTGCTTTTATAGGAACTGACTGTTAACAAAAAATAATCTGCTTCCTGTAATTTATGAAAACTGGATATGGGTTTCATTGTTGACCTGTAGTACTGTAAATAGCCTTGTAAGTTGTGATGATTCGTTGCAGAATCTGCTTTAAAGATTACTACTCCTCCGCCAAAATACATGTATGTTTTTCTTTTTAAAAGTCAATTTGACTAAATTTTGAAGTTAAATTAGATTATATTAATTCAATATTTTAAAATTAAAATTTAGATATTCAGAAACTATACGAGAAGTACTATAAGTTGCACTTCTTCTCATATTAATATGATAGAAAAAATATAGCTCAAAATGTTGGTCAAAGTTCATATAGTTTGACTCTTGGAATGCGTAATGTGACAAATATTTTGGGACAAAGGGAGTATATTACAAGTAATAATTGCATTGATTAAATGGAAAAGGGCCAAATATGCCCTTAAAGTATTAGAAATTGCTCACATATGCCCTTCGGTAATAGTTTAGCTCTTACATATGTCCTTACCGTTCAATAGTTGATCCAAATATGCCCTTAATTTAATTGGAGCCCCCAATTAACCTAATTAACTTAGTAATACGCGAAAAAGGGCCAAATATGCCCTTAAAAGTATGTGAAATTGAGCAGATATGCCCTTAAAGTATTAGCATCCAGTCATCTATACTAACTGGGATCTCATGGTTTCACAAGAAACAAAAAGCTTCCTCTTTTTTTTTTTTTTTGGTTCAACTTGGAAAGAGGTTAGAGTCTTTAGATATTCTTCTCTCTATCTAGTGACTCTAATATTTCTGTTTGACTCTAGTCTCTACGGTGTCCATGCCTGATATAGCACATTACCAAGCAAGAACGAACGAGTGTCAATCTTGTGCTGTAGTTTAAGTTCTTGAGTAAATTGAAGGAAGTGTGAATATCATAGGCTCTTGCATAGTTTCATGACACAGGATCTTTACAGAAGGTTGATTTGTGTTGTATCACCCTTTGAGACATGAAACAAAAGCCTTTTGTGTACTAAATTTATACCTATAGTCTAGTTAATCTGTGCCTATATCCTTCTCCAATTTCAAACCTCTGAAGATTCAAATGTGCCTCTGTGTGGGTTGCCTTGTCTCCTGCCATCTTCACTCTTATTCTAGTCAGACATACTATTCTTGTTTTGGATAAGTAATAAAAGGTACAAAAGTTTCCTCCCCTACTCAGCTATGTGAGCAACTAATAAAATCCACTAGAACAGCTTTATCATTTACATCTTCTTATTCTACCATACTATCTATCTATTAGAAAACTTCTTATTCTAGTTCACTCATTTCATTTAAGACAGGAAATTGGAATATTTTTCATTTATTTCATCAAATTTTGGCTAAGAACTCAGAAGTATTACATAGAATAAGCCAAAAATGCTAGTACTAAAATTCAAAAGGTATCTCTTCTTCCTTCAAAACATCTGCATTTCCTATCCCTCAACAATACCCTCAAATGGAAACCTGGGATTGTATACCTAAGATCTTAATATGTATTTACTATTTATGTTATCTTATTTTCCAGCTAACTGGAGTGTCTATAAGTGTCTTAGGCATCACCCACTAGATACCATCTAGATTCATAAGCATGCAAGAGGAGATTAATTTGACTTTCCAATTTTTTTTTAATTCAATTTTCCTTTGTTGGGAAAACATCATGCAACACAATTCAACCCAAGCAAGCTACTTTAAGTGGAGTTCTAATGTTCAAAAGCATATGCAAGGGCCAAATATCATGCTTGGATAGTGTTGTAACATGCCATAGCTATAAATGTTTTTCGTCTATCACTATTCCATCTCGAAGTATCTACCCCTTCATATATCCACTCCAGATGGCTAGACTTTCAATTCCCCAGTCTTGCCAACTCTTTCTAAATCTGATATCTCAGCTTCTATTGCTTGTATTGAGCAAACTTAGGACTTGAACAAAATTTGTTAACGACTGTTCTTTACATACCATCTTGATGCTTTCGTATGAACTTTCCCTAGTCTACTCTACTTATGCTGCAAAGTTTGACTTTTGCCAGTAACTTTTCTCAGTTCAGACATTCCCTTTTTGGTCTTGTATCATTAGCACTCCAGTAATAATTTAAAGTGGTCAAATGAATCCTTCAAAGTGTTGGTTACCTAGTTATTTATCTCTTTCTCGTTTACCCATTGGGACATAATTGTTTTACCGTCAATCTCCATAGTAAAAGTTCCATTCTTCCATTTTTCCTGGAATATGAAAAGCTATTTTGTTGCTTTTATTTGTTTACAATACTCCAACACCAAGTTCCATATCTTTTGTTTTTGGTTGGTTATAATTTTCATGAAAAGGTAAGACAACTTTAACAGTATATCTACCTACATTAACCAAGTTTTCTCACCCCTCAGGCTCCTAGACATTGAGTTGCTGCCAAAGATGGAGCAGGACCACTTGGCTGAGTCGCTCAATGACCTTTTCACGAATGTTTCCACGATGATTAGAGGCGAACTCCAGGTATAAGGAAGTTTTTGCTTTTTTGTATTTTTTCCCTCAACATTGCTGCTTTGGAGGTAAGGTCTACATACATCGTACCCTCCCCAGATCCCACTTGTGGGATTATACTGCGTATGTTGATGTTGTTGTTGTTGATGCTTTGGATATCCTCAATTCCTTTTTCTTTTCTTTCATTAGGGATGTGAGGAGAGGGGGTTCTCATTTACTGAAGTTTTATAAACCTCTGTAGAAATTAGTTTTTCTTCCTTCTTGTATATGTCCTATACCTTCCTGTCTTACTAAAATATGCAATTAGTGTTGTACTTAGCCTACATGTTTCTCATGGTAATCCTACTGCAACGTTGCCATCCCAATAACAACCGGATAGTTTCCCTTAGCAGGCAGCTTAGAAATAATTTGCACAGATGAAGTGGAAGATTGCTTTTTGAAGAGTCTGACAAATGTGTAGTTCAGAAATGATCAGTTAATGGTATAACTATTTTGTGGCAAGGAGAAAATACTGGGATATTTTTATTTCATATTTGTCATTCTTGCCCTTGGTATATTAGAAACTATTATTGTGCAATACAAGCTTATGCTGCTTTGCTCATTGTATCCCCAGGAAACGAACAATGTACTTGTACTTGTGGAGAAAATGAATACAAGAGTTGCTGAAGAATATAAAGGCTTTGGAGATGTGGCTTCAGGATTGAGGATCTTTGTGGAGCAATTGAAGTCTAAGAGTGGCAGCTTTGACGAGTATGTTCAACAGATTGACACAATAGAACAGCAAGTTACAGAATTTGAAGCTGTTATTTCGATGCTTGATGAGTATGTTTCTCTGCTGGAATCCAAAGTGCAATCTGCTTACCAAATTCCTCCTTCATAAATCAACTGTTTTTTCTTCTTTCTGTATCTGTTGCAATACCCTGAAAGCTGTCCCGGGATTGAATCGAACTTGGTTTTTGTATGTTATCAAGCAAGCTATAAAGATTTTTTTAAATAAAGAATTCAACCCAACCGTTTAATCTCAGGTAGGAGGAGGATATTTGCATGAGTTTAAGTTTTGTGCACTGATGATGCAAATATTAGCTTATTTTTTAATTTAAAAAATTATCTTGTCGCTTTAAAAAAAAAAGCCTACTCATTTTTTTAGTAGACATATTTTTCTAAAGCCACATGATAATTTTTTTTTGGTGGACCGGGTTTGATTTGCTTACAAATATATTTTCATTGCTTTAAAAAAGAAAGTCTACCCATTTTTTTAAACGAACCAGACCTGACCCATCAGAAAAAAAATCATCATGTGGCTTTAGAAAAATATGTCTACTAAAAAAAAAGGGTAGACTTTTTTTTAAAGCCACATGGATTTTTTAAAATTAAAAAAATAAGATAAATGATTTTTTTAAAAAAATCCGTGGCAGAGATATATATCCATCACTTTTTTAACGAAATGTATATCTGCTCTAAATCGCAAAATTAAGAAATTGCACCTTTACCTTTTTTTTTTTCTTGCAGTTCATATGAATCTTTTTATTGTCTTTATTTACTCATCTTTAAATTTTTAGTATTCTCAATTCTCGTTTTTATGTTACAATCCAAAAAAATAATAACATCGTCTTTGCTTCAGGAGGATCAAAATCAGTGAATTCTGAAGTTCGAAGTAAAATGAAATCTCTTTATAATTGTTATTTACTATAATAACATTTCATTATATCAGTATACTTTTAATAAAATTACCTCTCTATGACAGATATACTTAAATATTGTGTAATAATATTTTATAAGAAGTATATTATGTATAAAAAATAAAATATTAAAATATTTATGATAATCATCATTAATATCATGTACATAGTAAATTTGAAGTATGAATATATAAAAGGAAAAAATATATCTCTCATAGTGATCTGATTTAATCTTGAAAATTTTCAAAATCATATATTTTCTATCTACCGATTTTGTATAAATTTGATACTTATTTACTTGATTTTGGTAGATGTAATTGGTCTATTTTAAGTTTGAAATTTTGCAAGACCAAATCAGATTGTCGAGGATGTTGGTAGTGTGTCATCACTTATAGCCCAAATCACATCTCATAATACCAATCAAGCAATGGATGCTACCACTTATACGGAGTTTGGCGTAATTCTTTCAATCCTTGAAACTTACACTGTTGAAGAGATTATTGTACAAGTGATTGGAGTGAAAGAACAAGAGACAATGGATACAGAAGGTGACAACGAAAGTGTTGATGAAGAGCCTCAACCTATTGTTACTTGAGGTGAGATAGAAGAGTCAACTGCTAAGTTTTTAGACAACTTTTAAGGGAAAACTATTTAATTCCCTTTTGCTGAAAGTTTAGATAAAAAATTTCATCAATTCAAGCGTTATATTATAGCTAAGAGACTGAAATTTACGAATAATCTACAATTGTAGAATTCTTACGTCAAACTTGAAATTGTATTTAAATTTCAATTAATTTTATATGCATTTGTTCCTTAGATTTTAATTCTTTATCGGCATAGTACAACTAGTTATGAATTTATTTGTAATTTATTAGTCTTTTTATTTTTTAATTAATGAGATATGAAAATCAATTGAAATTTTAAAATTAACAAGTATATTATTTTCGTTTATAGCATAAAAAGTACAGAAAAATAATTCTTTGCGTACTTTTGTTTATAATAACTAAATGAGATCTAAACATCAAATGTCAGTATACATATATAACAACACCTCACTATAGCGGCGTTGAAACTTTTGGACAAATGCTCAGTGACGGATCTAGAATTTTTACTTAGGGGGTTAAAAAAAATTAACAAAAGCTAAATATAAAAAATAATGTTATCCTTGGGAATCAAACCTAGGAAATGCTAGAGACAATTTTGAACACCTTAAATCACTTGAGCTAATCTTTTGCATTTGTTTAGGGTATTCAAAAGTTAATATATGTACATAAAAACAAAAAATCTATTATATATTGTAAGTTTTTGCCGAAAATCCACCAATATAAACGCTGCCTTAATAGAGAGGTTTGATTGTACTACTAATTTTATTTTTCTGGGAACGAGTAGAATTCCATAAAGTTGTTATGATAATGCAATCTCATTATCCAACCTAAATGATTTATGAATAAGTAGTTTTCAAATTAATCGAGCTCATTAGGTTAGTCTAAGAAAATAATTTTGATATTATAACTGAACTTTAATTATCGTAGGAAAAAATTGACTTTTCCAAAATCTTGAGTTAATCAACTGAAATAATTTAATTGCTGCCCGTAAATGATAGGAACCAAAGAACGATACTGTTAAATGCTTTCTCAAATATATATATATATATATATATATATCCAAAATCTTGAGTTAATCAACTGAAATAATTTAATTGCTGCCCGTAAATGATAGGAACCAAAGAACGATACTGTTAAATGCTTTCTCAAATATATATATATATATATCCAAAATCTTGAGTTAATCAACTGAAATAATTTAATTGCTGCCCGTAAATGATAGGAACCAAAGAACGATACTGTTAAATGCTTTCTCAAATATATATATATATATATATATTTTGTTAGTAGTAGTCAATAACTAAAACATCAGAACCGAATATATATATATATATATATATATATATATATATATATATATATTTTGTTAGTAGTAGTCAATAACTAAAACATCAGAACCGAATTCATGAATCTGCAAAGGTCTTAAAATCTAAAAGCTTAGCTATGTACAAAAGGAATTTGCTATAGGCAAAAACAGCGCTTCCTCAGATCCCTATATTGAGATGATTAAGTTTTATTTTTAGGTAAATGCGCGCGCGCGCACACATACATAATCCCATGGACAATTTAACAAAATGTAGACATGACAAGCCTATATAAGCATCTCATACAGCTCACTGAAAAAAGCAATATGGAAGATTGACTACAAAAGCAATTAAACCACCAGTAGCATCTCTCATTTGTTAAAGCAGTGATCACATTCTATACAAGATCATGCTAATTAGTACAAGGAAACAAAAGATGAAAAAAACTCTTAGCCAGCTAATATAATATGACAGATCAATGTTGTTTCTTGCTTTCTTTGGTGGTGCTGAATTGTTATCTTCCCTTTCTGCTAGATCCATATTCTTGCTTTAACGTTTCTTTCCTGTCCATGCTGGCTCTCAATATATCTCTCCGATGTGTGCTGGTTTGTAGCCTCTCTCTCTTTTCTGTACTTGGTCTAGATTTCTCCTTCTGGTCCGTGAATGGCCTGCGTCTACAATCTCTGCTATTTCGACGTTTCAAGGTTTTTATCTATTTGGTCCTTACTTGGTGCATTTCCATTTGTAGGAACCGTCGATTTCTCAATAGTTGATAGGAACTTCTTCAGATGTTTTATGTACACGGGGTAGAGCTCCAAATCACAATGGTTTCCTCCTTCAACCCACAGAGGGTCATATTTTTGCTTACATAGATCAAACAGCTGCTTACCATGGGAACAATCCACAACATCATCTGCAGTGCCCTACATATGTCAAAAAAGTTCATATGGGGATGTCAGCTAGCAATTCGAAAATCAAGTGCCACCAGTGTGGTACTTGATTCTAAGGAGTCAATTCATCCAAACTACAGGCCTTTTATCTCTACCATTCCCTCTGGTTTTGCTAATTTATCAACAGTCACTAATCCATGACAAAAGAAAAAAGCACTTTCAAAATGATATATATATATATATATATATTTATATATGTTAAACAAAGCAATATACATGTGATATACACTGAATATACATCAGTGTATATCACATATATATCACTGGATTTAATGAAGCAGTGGGCTGTCCCAGCAGGTCACAGAATTGGGCCTCTCGGCCATTGGGCCTCTCTCGGCCATTGGGCCTCTCTCGGCCAGATTGTACATATCCAAGTGATATTAGGATAGTGTATATATGGTATATATATTTGTAGTATATTGTAATAAAAAGGATACCTTAATTAGTGTTATACACCTACCATAATTGTATAGTTAGAATTATGGTAGAATAAGGATTTAGAAGTAGAATAGGAAAAGGATTTGTAGTATTATGGAAAGATGTAACTTGTATATATATCTATTCAATCAATGAAAATAATCAAGGGGATTATTTCTTTCATGGTATCAAGAGACTAGGTCTAAACCAAAAGTTTTCTTCTCTCAAACTTTTGCCTCTTTGGCCGAGAACCCCCCCCCCCCCCTCCCTCGGGTTTTTCTCTCCAAATATCTCGTCTTCCGCTCTCAAAAACCTCTCTTAAATTTATCCTCCTTCTTTGTTCTTTCAAATATGTCTAAGAACAATTTTCACTCGCCTCACGGTTTCCAATATCAAGCTCGGTGTCCCTATTGTCCTTGAGATGGAAAACGTTCAATATGCAACGTGGGCGGAGTTGTTTAAAATTCACGCTATCTCTTATCAAGTTCTTCATCACATAATTCCTCCCGCTAGACCCCTTCTGCGGAGGATCCCGAGGTGTGGATTACACTTGATGCTACCGTTCTTCGGTGGATATACGCCACTATTTCGGTGGACCTTCTACGTACGATTATGGAGCCCGATACCACGGCTATGGCCGCATGGAATAGATTGCGTGACATATTCCAAGACAACCAACATTCCCGTATCGTCACACTCGAGCAGAATTCTCTCTCGTTCGAATGGACGTATTTCCAAACGTTTCGCATATTGCAAGAAACTAAAGGAATTGGCGGATCAACTCCGTAATGTTGGCGCACCGGTGACAAATAATCGTCTAGTTCTACCGTTGGTTGCCGGTCTTTCTGAGGCCTATAATGGTGTTGGCACTCTCCTTCGCCAAAGCAACCCTCTTCCCGACTTCCATCAAGCCCGATCCATGCTTACGTTGGAAGAAGCCGGTTTGGCTAAAAAGGCCACACGGAGCAAGTCCATTGTCATGATGGCATCCTCTCCTAATCCTTCGTGTTTTGTTAATAATTCGGGCCAAAACCATAATCATGGTGGCGGCAAGAATAATCGCAAGAATAATAACAAAAACCGCGGGGCAAACGCGTGGTAATGGTGGAGGTTCCGGTAGTCGCAACACGTCGGTGGGTCCCATCCAATGAACAAGGCCCACCACCCCCATGGGCCCGCAGCGAGTGGGGCCCATGGCAAGGAGTGCGGGCGGTGGACCGTGGGCCGCGCAGCCCATACCGGCGATAGGCAAGAGAAATTCCCGGCGGCCGCCTGGGCCGGCCAACGGTCCGTGCCCAATGCCCAAGCAGGTGGCGCCCACCGGCCGGCGGTGGCCCAAGCGGCAGTGGTAGTAGTTACGGGCCGAGACCAAAGCACGGCCGGGAGTTCTTGGGCCCCGACCTCCGCAAGCCCATCATGCACAGCCCTACTCGGACGGATATCGAGGCCGCGATGCACACGTTGGGATTGACTCAACCGGACCAAAATTGGTACATGGACACCGGGGCCACTACTCACATGACT
The DNA here is from genome assembly GCA_034509755.1 of Anisodus tanguticus. Taxonomy (NCBI): domain Eukaryota; kingdom Viridiplantae; phylum Streptophyta; class Magnoliopsida; order Solanales; family Solanaceae; genus Anisodus; species Anisodus tanguticus. The sequence goes on from CM067548.1 coordinate 31,242,884, forward strand.
TCCGACTCGGTACTCTCTCATCTTATTCCAATTTGAGCACCCCTGGGGATAATTATTGGTAATGGCGTTCTATTCCAATTCTAGGGTATGGTCGAAAACGTTGTCTCCCCCCAATCCACCACTCCTCTTGAAAAATACTTTACATGCTCCTAAATTGATTAAAAATTTAGTGTCCGTCCGAAAGTTCACAAATGACAATTCTTTTTGTTGAATTTGATCCTTTCGATTTCTCTGTGAAGGATTTCAAGACGGGGAGTCGTCTCATGAGGTGTGATAGTAGGGGGGATCTATATCCTATCATGCCCGGTTTTCGTCCATCGAGTCCAGCCTTGCCATCGCCTTTTGCAGCCCATCTCTCCTTCCATGTGGCATGCTCGTTCGGGTCATCCGGGATCTTCTATTTTATCGTTTTAGATAAAAATAGCTTTATTTCTTGTAAGGGTACGAGTCGTACTCCAATTTGTCAGTCTTGTTCATTAGGAAAAATTGTTAAGTTGCCATTTGTAGACTCCAATTCTCATACTTCTATGCCATTTGACATTATTCATAGCGACTTATGGACATCTCCGGTTCTTAATTCAATGGGTCATCAATATTATGTTCTCTTCTTAGATGATTATTCTAGATTTTTGTGGACGTTTCCAATTGCGAATAAATCACAAGTGTTTTCCGTCTTCATAAAATTTAGAGCGTTCATTCGTACTCAATTCGAAAGAGAAATAAAAAATATTCAATGTGATTATGGGAAGGAGTATGACAATAAGGAGTTTCGAGAATTTTGTGCTACTCATGGGATAAATTTTCGGTTTTCCTGTCCTCATACATCTTCACAAAATGGGAAAGCCGAACGCAAAATTCGTTCCATAAATAACATTGTCCGAACTCTCCTAATCCATGCCTCCATACCTCCGTATTTTTGGCATCATGCTCTACAAATGGCCACTTACCTTCTTAACATAATTCCGTCTAAAGGTCTGACATATTCTTCCCCTCTCAAAATCTTATATAATAAAAACCCGTCTTATTCTCATCTTCGGATTTTTGGGTGCTTGTGTTATCCGTTATTCCCATCCACCACAATTAACAAACTTCGAGTGCTCGGTCTACTCCGTGTGTATTTTTGGGTTATCCGTCGAATCATCGTGGTTATAAGTGTTTTGATTTATCCTCCAAGAAAATTATTATAAATCGTCATGTCATTTTTGATGAAACCCAATTCCCTTTTACGAAAGTTCATACTCCCGAGCCTAAGTCGTATAATTTTTTGGATGACCAAATATCCCCGTATATTATTCGGAATTTTTCGGACAACTCCCGTACCCAAAATTCTCCCCGGGCCCACCGCCCGCCGGCCCAACAAGATACCGCCACACCCAGCCTTCTTTCCACCATCGGAATGGCAGTTCCAAAGAATCGGCCGGTCCAGCCCAGTTCTGGAACTGGTCCAGAAGCCGAGTCCAGCCATTTCCGATTTGGGCCAGCAGGCCCACTGCTTGCTGGCCAGTCCGTCCCGAGCCCAGAAAATTCCCATAATTCCATTAATTCTTCCTCGAGTCATAGACCGGTCACTCGTAGTCGGCGGGGGTATTTTTACACCTAAAAGACATTTTAATTTACATTCTGATGTCTCTAAATCCCCCTTGCCCCGCAATCCTGTGTCCGCATTAAATGACCCTAATTGGAAAATTGCTATGACTGATGAATATAATGCTCTTATTGATAATAAGACGTGGGAGTTGGTGCCCCGTCCATATGGTACTAATATTATCAGGTCTATGTGGATTTTTGCTCATAAGGAGAATTCAGATGGGTCATTTGCTCGGCATAAGGCGCGACTTGTTGGTGATGGTAAGACTCAGCAGGTTGGTATTGATTGTGGTGAGACATTTAGTCCGGTGGTCAAACCGGCTACCATTCGCACTGTACTTAGCTTGGCTCTTTCAAAGACTTGGCCGATTCATCAGTTAGATGTCAAGAATGCTTTTCTACATGGTGATCTCAAGGAAACAGTTTATATGCATCAGCCGTTGGGTTTCAGGGATCCCAACCGCCCTCATCATGTCTGTTTGTTGAAGAAGTCATTATATGGGCTTAAGCAGTCTCCACGTGCCTGGTATACACGATTTGCTGATTTTGTTTCGACTATTGGGTTCACTCACGTAGGTCCAGATAATTCTTTGTTCATCTACCGCCGTGGTTCGTCATTGGCCTATATTCTGTTATATGTGGATGATATCATCTCGACGGCCTCCTCCGATGATTTGCGCCGATCATCATGGCCATGCTCGATTCGAATTTGCTATGAAGGACTTAGGGCCGTTGAGTTATTTTTTGGGGATTGCCGTCAAGCGTCATTCGGTGGGGCTTGTTTCTCTCAACGGAAGTATGTCGCCGAGATCATAGAGAGGTCGGGATGTCATCCGTAAGTCCACTTCCACGCCGGTTGATGCAAACCCAAAGCTAAGTGCCACGGCAGGTGCACCATACGAGGACCCGACCCGCTATCGCAGTCTTGCAGGGGCCCTCCAGTATCTCACCTTTACCAGACCGGATATTACATATGCGGTTCAGCGAGTGTGTTTATTCATGCATGATCCCGAGTTGAGCACATGAATGCAATGAAACGCATCATTCGGTATATTCAGGAACACTCGACTATGGGTTGCACTTGTATCCTTCCTCTACATCCACACTTGTCTCTTACACGGATGCTGATTGGGGTGGTTGTCCCGACACCAGACGGTCGACTTCTGGCTACTGTATGTTCCTTGGCAACAACTTGGTCTCATGGTCGGCAAAACGTCAAGCAACTCTATCACGCTCTAGTGCAGAGGCAGAATATCGAGGGGTAGCGAATGTGGTCTCCGAGTCGTGTTGGCTACGTAATTTGCTTTTGGAGCTTCATTGTCCCATTCAGAAGGCAACCTTGGTGTATTGCGATAACATTAGTGCCATCTACCTTTCGGTGTAACCCGAGTTCAACACCAAGACACCAAGCATATCGAAATGGACATTCACTTTGTCCGTGAAAAGGTTGCAAAGGGACAAGTTCGCGTATGCCATGTCCCGTCTCGTTATCAAATTGCGTACATCTTTACAAAGGGTCTACCACGGTTCTCTTTCAAGATTTTAGGGACGAGTCTCGGCGTTCGAAAATCGCCCGCTATGATCGGGGGGTGTGTTAAACAAAGCAATATACATGTGATATACACGAATATACATCGTGTATATCACATATATATCACCGGATTTAATGAAGCAAGTGGTCTGTCAAAGCAGGTCACGAATTGGGCCTCTCGGCCATTGGGCCTCTCTCGGCCAGATTGTACATATCCAAGTGATATTAGGATAGTGTATATATGGTATATATATTTGTAGTATATTGTAATAAAAAGGATACCTTAATTAGTGTTATACACCTACCATAATTGTATAGTTAGAATTATGGTAGAATAAGGATTTAGAAGTAGAATAGGAAAAGGATTTGTAGTATTATGGAAAGATGTAACTTGTATATATATCTATTCAATCAATGAAAATAATCAAGGGGATTATTTCTTTCAATATATATATATATATGAAGGGAATATGGATACTCACATGAATAATGAGGACTGGACATTCGACCAACGGTATCTTGTCAATGTTCTGCATTGGGAAAAGAAAGAAAAACAGCTAAGAAAAACAAAGAACAATAAAATTTGGTCAAATGGAGCTCCACATAACTTCCAGGAACAGAATGTTAACCTTATATATGTCAAACCAGTATGTCTTCTTAACTGGATGCAAGACGCGAACTCCAGAAAGTATCGGGCTGTGTAGAACCACAGCCCTCAATCTTGATAAGCGGGATGCCAAATCTAGTGTTGGTCCACTACCAACAGACTGTCCATATAATATTATATCCTCCTCTTTCACCCCATATGTCTCTTCAAGACACTTATATGCAGCTTCTATGTCCGCATAAGTGTTCTGTTCACTTGGCTATAGCAAAATAATAATACTGAGTCAAAAGCTTTCATCTGGAACTGCCTAAGTTTAATCATCTAAAAGAAAGAAATATTGCATACCTTGCCAGTGGACTGCCCATATCCTGAGTAGTCATACCTGCCAGAAAGGAGAGAGAACTCAGAAATATAAGGTGAGTTTGAACTTCAAATATGTACAGCCTTTTTGACGTCCCTTTTTACTGTTTTTCAACTGTGACATTAGATATTGAATTTGAAGTCGCAACTTTTACTGCTTCACAGAAGACTAAGCATACTTTCCTAAACCTCGCAACATCTCTTCCTCCAAGTTTCATTTAAATATAATCTGGTACTCAGTTTAAACTTCGAAGGAGAGGAGGAAGAAATCAATAGGTAGGAAAAATGAGCATCTAGTAGATTTTCAAGATCATATAATTTCTGAGGAGCTCGAAAATAATTACAGAATGGCATAGGCCAAAATTTAAGTTTGTGTCACTTTGTATAAACCACACAACCAAGACACAACAAAGCTTATCTCTTAACAAAAGAAACATATTTCATCAACATTAATGCATATCCACCAGGTCAGGTTGGAAAGGATAATTCCCAAACCATTTCAAAGTATAACAGCAACGTTAACTTTGAAGAGAGGGACAAATATCAATCACGAAAGTTAGAACATCAGTCATCAACTAGCTTTTTTCTTCACATGTAAAGAGCACAAGCAAAACCATCAAGAATAGTAGATGTAACAATTGGGTCATGGTTGTTGACACTGACACATGTTATTGTGATACAAAAAGGTTTCATGTAGCAAGCACAAGCTTATCCCTGAATTACTAGATGCAACAACTGTATAAGGCTTGAGGTAGCTTAATCCTATTCTAAATTAGCAAGCACAGACATAAAAGAGTACCATACATACAGAGGTGAATCCAGCATAGAAGTTACCTAGTGTCACAAACACGGACTATCGATGAAATTTTAAGATTTTTCTTTTAGTACGTATGTATTTTTCTATATATAAAAGGGCACCCACTGCTTTTGAACAAACAATTCGGTTCTAATCCAGACACCTCTGCAACAGAGACGGATTCTGGATTTAAGTTTATGAATTCAATATTTAAGGTTCTTCGTATTGAATCCATTATATCTTCAAAATTATGGATTCATATATATTATTTATTGCAATTTTAGTGGATCTCTACATATAAGTTTATGCACCGCGCCAAAAGTATTGGGTTCAAATGAATCCGGTACTAAAAAGCTACCTCCGCCTCTGTCTTCCAGACAACAAAAGTTTTGATAAACACAACCACCTTGTTGTGTACAATTGAACAAACAATTCGGTTCTAATCCAACATAATAGGTTTCAGGAATACATCAAAATATTATATTCTTATTCTCTGTATTCGTTTAGCTCCACCGTGGAGGTGAGGCTCGGTACGCAGGTCATTCCAAAGAAAGGGAGCTTCAAGTACCTCGGGTCTATTATCAAGGGAATGGAGAGATTGATGACGATGTCACACATCGTATTGGGGCAAGGTGTAGGGATGGCAGGTGGGTACAATTTTGCGGATTTCGCACCGCATCCGCCCCAGTTGGGGCGGGTATGGGTATAACTTTGGCGGGTAGTAGGCATGTATGGGTAGGTGGTGGATTTTCAGTTATACCCGCCTCATATCCGCTTGCCCCCGCCCCGCATCCAACCACCCGCCCGCCTTATACCCGCCAATTATAATTTTATTTGTACAACTTTATATTTATCTGAAGCCAAAATAATTTGGTACAGTATAGTAGTAGTAGATACAGTATAGTAGTAGTAGATAATTCTCATGTATTGGCAGGTTGACAAATGACAAATGAATTGATTACAAAATATAGCTGACGGGTACAGGCGGGTATTGGTGGGTAGCGGGTAGCGGATGGAGCGGGTGTCGATTTAGAAATATACCCGCCTAGGCGGATATGGATGTTGAAAATATACCCGTCACGGGTGGCGAGTGGCGAGTATAAAATTTTCTGGCGTGTACGGGTGCGGAGGAGGGGGTACCCACACCCCCCCGCCCAATTGCCATCCCTAGCAGGGTGGATGAAATGGAAGGTCGCATCTGGAGCCTTGTGCGATAAAAATGTGCCACCAAAACTTAAAGGCAAGTTCTATAGGGTGGTCGTTAGACCGACTATGTTGTATGGGGGGGGCGAGTGTTGGCTGGTCAAGACTTCGCACACCCGAAAGATGAAAGTTACGGAGATGAGGATGCTAAGATGGATGTGTGGGCATACGAGGGATACAATTATAAATGATGATATCTGCGACAGAGTGAGAGTGACCTCAGTGGAGGATAAGATGCGGGAAGCGAGGTTGAGATGGTTAGGGCACTGCAGAGGAGAGACACAAATGCCCCAGTGCAGAGTTGTGAGAGGTTGGGTATGGACGGGTACATGAGGTATAAAGGTAGGCCAAAGAAGTATTGGGGAGAGGTGATTAGACGTGATATGACACAGATGCAACTCACTGAGGACATGACCTTAGATAGAGTGTTATGAAGGATATGTATTAGGGTAAAAGGGTAGTAGATAGTCCAGCGTAGTCCTACCTACACTTACAAACTAGTAGTCGTAGTATTATTATTGTAGGTTCGCTTAGCCTATCATACTAGTAGGCGCAGTATTGCCGTATAGTCCCTTGTCGTTTGATTTATGCTGCTATGTGTATTTTGTTTGTCTTATTTACTTGCATTAGTTATTGCTTCTTTTTGCTTCCTTTTCTTTTTCAGAATTCGCTATCATAACTTATCCACTTTGTTTGTACTCGGCTGCTTCTCCTCCACACCTCTTTTTCTCCGTGCCCATTCCGTATGCGCTTCGCGCGCCATGTTGTGCATCCCTGCCCGATCATTTTCTTATTTATCTTACTTTGCTTTGGCTTGTGCTTTGTCTTGAGCCGAGTGTCTCTAAAAAACGGTCGCTCTACCTACCAAGGCAGAGGTAAGGTCTGCGTACTCTCTACCCTCACCCGACCCCACATTGTGGGATTTCACTGGGTATGTTGTTGTTGTTTCACTATAAAAGAGCAAGAGAGAAGGATATATACCCCATCAAATTGACCCGAAGATGAAGACTGAGTTCTGTGAACAAATCATACATCTGCCCCAAATCAGCGGCATTTCCATGAGAGTACAACACCGTCAGCTTCGCCGCCGGATTCCTCACATACATGGCCATAATCTCCGTTCCCTTCTTCGTCCCCAGCTTCAATATGTCCACGTCTTCCCCTTGCATCACCTCTGTCATCTTAAGTTTTCCCGTTGATTCTTCCACCACCACCCCATACGATGGTGGATTAGGCGGAAAAAACGCAAACTTTGCCGCCATAGATGACGTTACAGCTCCCATCGCTCCCCCTATCTAATGTATATTATAAAGATATTTCTATCAATCAATCAATTATCCTCATCATACTCAAAACTATTTTAACAACCTTTTCCTCTATACACGCTTGGACCATCTATACTTTGAGATTATTTTGTTGTAAAGAATCAATCATCTAAATGTTTAAATTGTATACGTACAGATATATGTTTGCAAGAAAGCTTCTTGTTCCAACCAATACGTGACCAAATTTTGATGCATGTACGAACATGTATGTGTATGATTTGGACAAGCCTGCAAATTTGAATTGTGTTCAAATTAAATTATGGTTATCTATCCCATACACAAACTATGCATATATGGTTGTAAGGTTTCCGACGAATGATAATCATGAGGGGTTGAGACGTATGGAAGCTGTACGGAGAAAACATATATTTTTTATTTTGGAGAAAACGAGATTATTTTATTAATTTGGGTGGTGTTTTTGTCTGACACGTGGCAGGGTAAGGAGCTAGTATCTGTTTTATGGTGTGAAATGATTTCCTTGTACATCGTAATGGCATCCAAGGTTCTGTGTACAGCTGTGCCTCGGACATAGCTGGGTGTAAAACAATGAGAACTTAAAATTCAGCTGATGACACGTTGCGTGGATTTGAATTTTGATGGGAGTAATTTGCTCTCTTCTGAGATAGGATTTGTAGTGATATTAGTTGCTATGTTCTCAAACCCGATCATTCAAGCACATCCCGCAATTTACTGGTAGTAGTACTGAAGAATCGAAATTATTATCTCCAGAAATAGTCTGACGTAAATTCGAAACCTGAATATATAAAAAAAAAAAAAGTTCTTTGTACAGCTTGTAGCACGTACAAACAGCGTGACGATATGTCTCTCCGTTTGTGATAAAATAATCTGGTCACAAAATTTTGCAGGATATTACGTGTTAGAAAGTTTACTCTATAAATAAAGATGGAGACGCTGAACTATAGTTTAAGTTTTACTAACAGGTTCAATATAATTTAGTAATTTTAATTCAAATTCGTATTTGTATTTAAATTTCTACTTAATATGCATAGATTATTTTTTTTAAAATTCAGCAAGCTATTTTTTCTACAATTCAAAATCCTAACTTCGTCTCTACTTATAAATTTTGAAATTTTAAAATAAAAAAGATTTTCTAATTACAAAAGTTCAAAAGCTGCTATTTGTGAATGTAAGTGTAGCACCACGGTGTACTATTTTAACCATATGATTTAAACTTTGAAAGGGTGTTTAAGAGCTAAAGAGCTAAATTACCCCTTAATTATTAAGTGTAGCAGCACGTCTATTAAAGAGCTAAAAATAGAATGAAAAGTTTACTATATTATCCCTTAATTATTGTTAATCGCCTAATGATTGAAATCAATTAAAGTTTATAAAAAAAATGAGCAGTCAACTAATTAAGTAATGGATTCCAACAATTCACATATTTCTTAGAAAAATATCTATAATTCCAAAGTGTTGAAAAAATGAATTGAAAATTTTGACTTATTAATACTAAGGGTAAAATAGGAAAAAAGTGGTAAATTATCTCTTGATTTTTTAAAATGTACAAGTAAAATTGAATAACTATTTTTAGTATAGTAGACAAGTAAAACTGGACGGAGAAGTATTAGATTGAAATATTTTGATTCAACTAATTTCTAGAAATAAATCATTCCATAAAAAAACGCTTTACTCTTGCCTTAACTAGTAGATATGCAAAACCCCCATTTAAATCCAAATAGCCGCTTAACCAGAGCAGAAAGATCAGTAAAACTTTATAACGAACTAGTATTACGTACGCATCATATATTTGTAATCTTAATATCACGAGAGCTCTTACTATAGATCGGAGCTTTTATACATCAAAACACTACCTGACAATATATAAGGATATACACGGTATATAATACCTTGTGTATACCGTGTAAATCACGAAAACCCATCACTGGGAGATCGTGATATACACGGTATACACAGCCGTGTATATCCCAATTTTGGTAATATATTATTTGTATTATTTGTAGATAATTAGCATTGTACACTTACCATAATTGTACAACTCTTGTACAACTAGAATAGAGTTTTGAAAGTAGAATAGGAATATGATTTTTCATATTATTAAAATTGTAAATTGTATATATACTCTTTCATTAATGAAAATAATCAAGGGATTATTTCTTTCATAGTATCAGAAGTCTAGGTTTCACATACCTCCTTCTCTAAAGCTTCCGCTTGTCTCAGTTTTCTCGAGTTCCGAGCCCTTCCTCGGTTTCCGTACCGAGTTCTTCCTCCTCTCTTCTCAAATTTTCTCCTGAATCCCTCAAATCACCTATTGTTCTTTCGTTATGTCTACGTCAAAGAACATATTTCATCCTGCCCTTACTATTTCCAACATCAAGAACCACATCCCTATTGTTCTTGAGAATGAAAACGTTCAATAAGCGACGTGAGCGGAGTTGTTCAAAATTCACGTCATCTCACATCAAGTTCCCCATCACATAATTCCTCCCGCTACCCCTACTCCCACAGAGGATCCTCAGTTATGGATTACTCTTTATGCTACCGTCCTTCAGTGGATTTATTCCACTATTTCTACTGATATTTTACAAACGCTTATTGAGCCGGATACTACGGCTATGTCTACATGGAACATATTGCGTGATATATTCCAGGATAACCAACATTCCCGCGTTGTCACCCTTGAGCAGGAATTTTCCCAAGTCAGCATGAAAGATTTTCCGAATGTTTCAGCTTATTGTAAATGTCTCAAGGAGTTGGCGGACCAACTCCGTAACGTTGGGGCACCTATTACCAATAATCGTTTTGTTCTACAAATGGTTGTCGGCCTTTCTGAGGCCTATAATGGCGTTGAAACTCTACTCCGTCAAAGTAATCCGCTTCCCCCTTTTTATCAAGCCCGCTCAATGCTCATGTTAGAAAAAATCGGCTTGGCAAAAAAGGCGGCTATCGGCGCCAGTTCCGTGACGATGATGACTTCGTCCGTTAACTTTAACGGGTTTGTTGATAATTCAGGCCAAAACCGCAATAACGGTGGCGGCAAGAAGGGTCAAAATCGTAAAAATAATGGCAAGAATCACGGCGGCAACAACGGTGGCGGTAGGAACAGTGGCACCACCGGCGGGAACAGTAACAACGGCGGGGTGGACCTCGGAGTTATGGGGCCCAGCCGACTTGGTCTCAGCCTTGGGCTCCCTGGTAGTGGGCCTGGACCAGTCCGGCCTCCTAACAGGCCCAATCTCTCTAGTCAGCAGTCCAGTGTACTTGGGCCTCGGCCCCAACAGTCCTTCAATGCAGTGGTCCCCATACCAACTCCGACAGATATTGAGGCCGCAATGCATATGCTTGGATTGAATCCTCCAAACCCGAATTGGTACATGGACACCGGCACCACCTCTCCCATGACGTCCGACCAAGATACTTTCTCATCTTATTCCAATTTGAGCAAAATCGTGGCATTATTGTTGATAATGACAATATTATTCCAATTCCTGGTTACGGTACTACAATTTTGTCTCCCCCACATCCACCTCTTGTCTTAAAAAATACCCTTCATGCCCCCGACTTAATTAAAAATTTAGTGTATGTCCGTAAATTCACCACTGATAATTGGGTTTATGTTAATTTTGATCCTTTTGGGTTTTCTGTGATGGATTTCAAAATGGGGATCTCTCATGAGATGCAATAGTAGGGGAGATATTTATCCACTCACGCCCACCTCAAGTTTCTCGAGTCCAGCCATGTCATCGACATTTGCAGCTCTAGCTCCTTCCTTATGACATTCACGTCTGAGTCACCCTGGGTCGTCTATTGTTTCTTCTTTACATAAAAACAATTTTATATCTTGTAAGGGTACACATAGTACTCCAAGTTGTCATTCCTATCCTTTAGAAAAACATGTTAGATTACCATTTGTAGCCTCTACATCTCGTACTTTGATGTATTTTGATATTATTCATAGCGATTTATGGACTTCTCCCGTTCTCAGTTTTGTGAGCCATCGTTATTATGTTCTATTTTTGGATGATTATTCTAATATTTTATGGACCTTTCCATTAGCGAAAAAATCACACGTTTTTTTCACCTTCTTAAAATTTAGAGCATTCATCCGTACCCAATTCAAACGAGAAATTAAAAATATTCAATGTGATAATGGCAAAGAATATGATAATGAGTTATTTCGGGATTTTTGTGATACTAATGGCATACATTTTCGTTTCTCTTGTCCTCATACGTCCTCACAAAATGGGAAAGTCGAATACAAAATTCGTACCATTAATAATATTGTCCGCACTTTATTGGTCCATGCTTCCGTACCCCCTTCCTTTTGGCATCATGCTCTACAAATGACTACTTATCTCCTTAACATACTTCCTACCAAATGATTGACATATTCATCCCCTCTTAAAATCCTCTATAATAAGGATCCTTTGTATTCATATCTTACGGTCTTTGGGTGCTTATGTTATCCAATATTTCTGTCAACTACTATTAACAAACTTCAAGCCCGTTCTACCCCTTGCGTGTTTTTGAGTTATCCATCTAATCATCGTGGTTACAAGTGTTTTGATTTCTCGTCTAGTAAAATCATAATTAGTCGCCATGTTATTTTTTATGAAATTCAATTTTCGTTTGCTAAAGTGAGTAGTCTTGGGCCTAGTTCGTACAATTTTTTGGATGACGAGGTCTCCCCGTATATTATCCACTATTTATCAGATGTGTCCCGCACCCAAAACCCGTCAGCGGACCCACTGCCCGCTAGCCCTGCTGTTCCGTCGAATCTGTCTAGTGGGCCAAACACTCGCCCCAATACGATCTCGATACCGTTCCAGTGGTCCAGCCCACTGCCCCAGTCTCTATTCCAGTTCCGGTTCCCGTTACCCACTGCCCAAAATCCACCCGCTTCCTCCTCGAGTCAAGGGCCAGTTACTCGTAGTCAAATGGGTATTTTTAAACCAAAGAGACATTATAATCTCAATTCTAGTGTTAATATTATTCGATCTATGTGGATTTTTACTCATAAAGATAATTCTGATAGCTCTTTTGCGAGACATAAGGCTCGACTTGTAGGTGATGGTAAAACTCAATGGGTTGGCGTGGATTGTGGTGAGACATTTAGTCTGGTGGTCAAACCGGCTACCATTCGTACTGTTCTCAGTCTGGCTCTTTCAAAGGCATGACTCATTCATCAGTTAGATATGAAGAATGCTTTCTTACATGATGATCTTAAGGAAACCATTTACATGCATCAGCCCTTGGGCTTTCGAGACCCTAAATATCCTCATCATGTCTTTTTATTGAAGAAGTCCTTGTATGGGCTTAAACAGGCCCTACGGGCTTGGTATAAGAGATTGCAGACTATGTTTCGTCTATTGGATTTTCTCACAGCAAGTCTGATAATTCATTATTTATATATCGTCGTGGTACTTTCCTGACTTATATTCTATTATATATGGATGATATTATCTTGAGTGCCTCTATTGATTCTTTGCGCAAGTCTATCATGAACGTGCTCAGTTCTGAGTTTGCTATGAAAGACTTGGGCCATTGAGTTACTTTTTGGGAATTGTTGTCTCTCGTCATACAAGTGGATTATTTCTATCACAACAGAAGTATGCCACGGAGATAATTGAAAGGGCTGGTATGTCCTCGTGTAAGTCTACTTCCACTCCAATTGATACTAAGCCCAATGTGGGTGCTGCGGCTGGCTCACCTTACAGGAATCCCACTCACTATCGCAGTCTTGCTGGAGCTCTTCAATATCTTACGTTCACGAGACCGGATATTACGTATGCCGTACAACATGTGTGTTTGTTTATGCATGATCCTTGGTTGGAGCATATGAATGCGCTCAAACGCATGATCCGATACATCTAGGGGACACTTGACTATGTCTTGCATCTATATCCATTATCGGCCTTCACACTTGTCTCGTATACTGATGCTGATTGGGGTGGCTGTCTAGATACCAGACGCTCCACGTCTGGTTATTGCATGTTTCTTGGTGATAACTTGGTCTCAAGGTCTGCCAAACGACAGGCTACTTTATCACGCTCCTGTGTAGAGGCCGAATATAGAGGGGTGACCAATGTGGTTTCTGAATCATGTTGGTTACGTAATCTTCTCTTGGAGCTTCACTTTCCTATTCAAAAAGCTACCTTGGTATATTGTGATAATATTAGTGCCGTATATCTTTCTGGAAATCCGGTTCAACACCATCGCACTAAATATATTGAGATGGATATCCATTTCGTTCGCGAAAAGGTAGCTCGTGGACAAGTACGTGTCTTACATGTTCCTTCCAGGTATCAAATTGCAGACATCTTCACTAAGGGTCTTCCCTCGGTCCTCTTTGAAGATTTTAGGGACAGTCTCAGCGTACGAAGACCGCCCGCTATGACTGCGAGGGTGTGAAAATATCAAGGATATACATGGTATACAATACCTTGTGTATACCGTGTGTATCACGAAAACCCATCACAAGTGGGAGACCGTGATATACACGGTATACACAGCCATGTATATCCCTATTTTGGTAACATATTATTTGTATTATTTGTATATAATTAGCATTGTACACTTACCATAATTGTAGGGTTCTTGTACAATTAAAATAAGATTTTGGGAGTAGAATAGGAATAAGATTTGGAATTTAATTCACTACCCTTCTCCAACTTCAACCAATCAACTTTTCAACTTTCTAACTTTTCTATATATAAGTCCTCCATTGTCCATGATTTGTAGTTCTACATATTGCTGGACCTCATATCCATTTTCTTACAAAAACAAAGTCTTTTATCAACCTTCTACAAGTTCCTTAATATTGTTGGGAATACAAACTGATGTGCCATTGAAACATTTAGTGGCGATAACCCTATATACTGTTTCAGTAAGATGATAACCATCCCAGAAGTAGTGTTTATCTGCATTGCGGCACGGCACAAGTTCTGGTATGCAAGCTGATGTCCCATTTGCCCAGGTGATACAACATGGACTTATTGGATCCATTAAACCTACAAATACAAAAATATTTAAATTATCTTCCAAGCAATATATCATGTTTTACTTAAATATCTCAACTTGTCGGGAGTTAATTTCACGGATGATCATAAAAATCGCAACAAAGTTATAAAATTAATTGTTGTAAGAAAAAATGTGTCAAGTGTAAATAATGGATTGAACCTAACTCAACCCCAAAAGGTAGCTTGTAGGTTGAGGATTGTCCAAGTCCATATAAGGAGTCCATGTTCCCATTCTATTTCCGATGTAGGACTCTTAACACTCCTCCGCACACCCAGACATCGTTAACTGGAGCATGAATAATATAATTTGGGGGCCCATCATCGATGAACAAAGAATTGTAATGAGTCGACTCTAATACCATGTAAGAATGGATCTTTGACCTAACTCAACCCCAAAAGCTAGCTTATAGGGTGAGGATTGTCCAAGTCCATATAAAGAGTTCATATTCCCATTTTATTTTGTGGAATTCTTAACCTCAAGTATCTTATATCTTGCATATAATATGAAAATCACCAAAAGAAAGTTAATCGACCTGGTACCGAAAATGACAACTAAGTTGCTGCATAAAATAAAATTGTAAAATAAGCATTGTCATGGCATCATCACATAGTCAAATTCAATTTATATCTCTTATATATGTCTACTACTCCCTCTGCCCGAATTTTTACGCAGGTCAAAATACTTAATTTTGATCATGAATTTGAGTATAGATTCTTTAAATATTTTAAAATAACATTATATATTTGAAAATTATACGAAAAGTACTATAAGTCAACATAGCTAATAATTCAAAATACTTTTAAGATACCTTTGGGGACATCCCATAAAATTGGAACGATAAACAGAAGCTTATTTGTATTTGGTCACAAATTTATAATTTTATGACTTATCTACGAGATTTTTTTTTTGATTCAGTGATTATTGGTGAAATTAACTTTTTCTACAAGGCTATAATTACCGTAAGTAGAAGGATTGGTGAGAGCGTCGTAGCCGAGCCAGTGAGCATGGCCAAGAATAAACGCCGAGCCTGGGAGGGTGGAAGTTAGATTTTTGAGCATGTCACTAAGCTGGTTGTTGAAGATGACTGCAAGATGATTATATTCTTCAACACAAACTCCATTGTGCCAAATATGCTTTTTAAATGATGGAATACAACCAATTGGTCCTATCTCGAACATTATTACCTTTCTTGCTCCTAGCCGATATAACCTCTGCACAATATTCATGTCAACCACTTAGTTTCAGTTGTATCTCATGACACCTACTTATATGAATTTAATTAATAAATATGTATAACAACTTAATTTGTTATAGCATGTTACTTGGAGTAGTACTCCTTAGTCCTAGATTATTGATAATCTGTTTAGTCAAAGTTCTAAAATTTGCCTATTTAAAAAGAAGAGCTTGTTTTTAAAAAAAAGTACTTGCGGAGAATATCAATGTTCGTTTGACTAATCAATTAAAAAGAACTTTTGCCAATATTAAAAACTATTTTTTCAGCTTCCGTTTTTACTACTACTTAAAAACACTTAATTAGTTTTTTTCAACAGCTTGACTAAACATCAACTGACTAAAATAATTTTTTTTAAAAAAAATAAACACTTTTGACTTCCTAAAAGATTGGCCACACATGATATAAAGGCTTGCCTGAAATTGTTGAGAAAGTGCATCAATGAGAAGTTTGGCATATGACTCAGGAGTAAAATGTTTGCTCGTGCCATATATATTTTTCTGTAGATAGTTGTTTACGTAGTCATTGCTGCCTGTAGAGATGAGAAAAATTGACCTCGCCAAATAACTGGTTAGCTCCTCAGGATCATCAAATTGTCTAGGCAATTCTTTCTCTACCGTTCGCTGGAATAAATCAACCTGCTCAGATAAATGCAGGCACTTGCCCTACCAAAAAACAATAAAATTAGAAAATAATTAGTTAGACGGGGGAAATTTTCGAGGCAAGTGCCGCTATACTCGAAACTCGAGGGATGATATGCTCACTCTTATACTTTTTTATCACGTTTTCGTATATGATAGAATTCTGTATCGTAATGTGTGTCTAACCCACATATCACATGTTGTGCTCTAATCACTAGATATCAAAGCCATGTCGACTTTTTGCGTATTATTATTATATGAAATTTATGAAAAAGGTTTAAGACGCTTTTAATATATTTTGACTTTAAGCCACCAAATTTGTTAAGCCGTTCCTAATTAGACTATTTAGTTTAGGATTTAACTTCTACATGTTAATAGTATATATATAAAAAAAAAGAATAGCCCGATGCACTAAGCTCCCGCTATGTGCGGGGCCCATGGAAGGACCGGACCACAAGTGCAGCCCGGTGCCCGCTATATGTTAATAGTATATTTTATTTTATACTGTACTAGTTAATTTTATTGTAATTAACATGTTACATGTCTTATTTTTCAGATAACTAGTTCCAGTTATATATTATGGGCAACTATTCAATAATAAAGATTCTAGCAAGGAGATTCAAAACAAAAAAAAAGTAACGATATCATAATTAGGATTTGAATCCGGTGACTTTAAAGTATGTTTTTTTACCGCCTTTACCATTTCACTAGAAACTTATTTTTTACATATGGCGCAATATAATCTTCCGATAAAGAAGATTCTAATTAAACTCCCTTCTGATCATGTAGCTTTGTCTCTGAATTATCTATAATATAAATATTTTTTAGATGATTTGATGATATAAACAAATGAACAAAAAAACAAGTAGCTAACACAAATAAATTGAGTAGTGTATCTTACGATGAAATTTCCTGTATAAGGTAAAATACCGCAGGACCCAGATGCATAATTTAACCCTGTGAGTTTTACTGATCCTCGTAAACTCAAGTAAGGTGGAGAAAACGGCAATCCAAGAAATTCAGCAATAAAATCAGCAACAGTTTTCCCATCTGTAAACCTTCCAGTAGCTCCTCCATTAAAATTCAAACCATATGGCTTGAAATCAGCCTTAGCTAAAGTTGGCAAAAGATTATTATTTCCACTATCAAATATTGAATCCCCAAAAACATATAGTGCTGGTGCAAGAGGAATTTCTGATTTGACTGACTTAACAAAGACCAAGAGTACCATAAAAAATGCTAGACTCTTGAGTTTCTCTATCATTATTCTAATTGTACTCGAATTTTCAAACCAATTGTGCGCAGATAATGGGGGTTTAATACCGGTTAGTCTGAAATGCTGTCCTGACTGGCATGCATGGATGAAATGTGATACTCCAGTAATCTGTTACTTTGTTATTACTTTTTCCCATTTTTAAGACAAAGTTACACGATCTCCATGTTTTCTGCCTGCAAAATTTGACTCGATATATGTTTAATTTGTCTCATTTGGGCGATTTTCACATTTGCGTCTACACCAGCATAAGCAAAATTTTGAATAAAATTATGTTGGCCTAATATCACAACTAGATTTGTATGTGACTTATTTTTAATTACTTTCAAACCAAGTAAATATTATTATATTAAAAAAAAAGAATAGTATTATTTACTCCAGCGAATAATGTAGGCGAAGTCATGATGTTTGATTAGGATGGCAAATTGTACTCAAGCCTAATTGACCCCAACCCGTCCAGATTTTAATGGATTTGAACATTGACATATAATTAGATGGGCTAAGTTTGGACTAGCCTAACTTAACTCATTCGTCCTGAGCAGCCCAAACCAACCCATTGCATTAGTCCAAACTAACTCATCTACTATTTTATTGTTTACCCTTAGGTCTTCTTATGGCAAACCCCATAATTGTGTGCGACTCCATTATTCTTCAGCAAATACTGGTAAGTTCTTAATTTTTTTGCATCTTTCCCTTCTTCACCAAATAACGTAATCTTCCCTAACAAACAACCATACCTTTCTTCCTCCACTCTTTTCACACCACCAATAATAATTTCATATTCTACCTTCACTCACATATATGTTTCAATATCTTTCACCACAGTTAATGTAGTCCCCGACAAGGCAATATTGAGGAACTGTAGGTGAAAAATGAATAGTCAAAATTATATTAGCCTCCTTACACTGTGTTTTACAGAGATTTGTTGGTGGGTTTGGTATAATTTTACCTATTATTATTATTATAAGTTAGTTAAAGTTAAACCTTTTTTATTGCTAGTTTTATAAGGAAATTTTACCTTTCAATATATTTTATATAGTAATAGTGCTTTTCAATTTTTTACTGGAAATATTACTTATTTTATAATATACGGAAAATGTAATATACATACTGGAAATTTTAGGTAGTACCTTTCAATCTTTTACTTATTTTGTAAATGTGAAACATTATATAAAAAGTTGAATGCTTCAGCCTTGAATCATTTTAATTTTTTAAATCTTAATCTACCACAGGAGTTTGAAGATGTCGATAGACCATGATGATGTCGAGTCCAATGAATTAAGTATTGCAAGTTCATCATAATGACGTAAAAACCACTTCTAGAGTTTGGAAATTTTATGAGGAGTTACCATTGGATAGTCATCCTGACAATAGACTTCGAGCGGAATGTAGGACATGCAGAAAAATATTTTTGGCCGACTCAGTAGCTGGAACTACAAATTTAACGCTCCACTTATCTAAGCACAAGGTTGAATCATTAAAGCGAGGTACACCGATAGATCATAAAGTATATAGTGAAGATATAGCGAAGGCTATAGTTAGACATAACCTCCCATTTAGTTATGTAGAATATGAAGGGGTTAGAGAAGTGCATGCTTTCTTGAATCCTACCGTTAAAAACATTTCAAGAAATACCGCAAAAGTTGATGTACTTAAATTATATCATGATAAAATGGAGATAGTCAAGAATGAGCTTCAAGCAATTCCGAATAGAATTAGTTTGACATCGAATTTATGATCAATCACGTCAAATGGATATATTTATGTTACCGCACACTATGTTGATTTAGATTGGATTTTACAAAGAAGGTTTTAATTTTTCGCCATGTGCCTCCACCTCATAGTGGTGCTATTTTGGGTCCAAAGTTGATTAATTTGTTGAAAGAATGAAGAATTGAAAAGAAAATATTTTCTATAATTTTAGATAATGCGAGTTATAATGAAGGTGTTGTGGATCACTTGATTGAGCATTTTAAGTTGATGGATTCTTTTTGATGGAGATTTTGTCCATGTTAGGTGTGTAAATCATATTTTGAATTTGATTGTTAAAGCAGGTTTGAAAACAATTGAGAGTGTTGTTTTTAACATTAGAGAAAGTATAAAATACATTAAAGGTTCCGAGTCAAGGATTGTGAAATTTGAAGAGTGTATTAAGAATTTTGGTTTGAAGTTGAATGGAAAACTGCGTCAAGATGTGTGTACAAGATGGAACTATACATATTTGATGTTTGATAGTGCTTTTCCTTATCGTCGAGCATTCTCTGACTTCAATATACTTGACAAAGATTTTAAATGTTGTCGTTCGAATGATGATTGGGTTATAGCTGAAACAATTGCCAAGTTCTTGAGGCTTTTTTATGAAATCACTACATTATTTTCTGGAACCATTATCCTACTGCTAATTTATATTTTCATAAAATTTAAAAAATTCATATGTTGATACGGGAAGAAAAATATAGTGAAGATCCTAATATTAAAGAGATGGCTATTGAAATGGAGAAGTAGTTTTGCGAAATATTGGCAGGATGACTATAGTCCGATTGCTTCGTTGGCCATCGTTCTTGATCCTCGGTACAAGTTAAATTTGGTAAAGTTTTGCTTTAAGAAATTTGATCCTTTGACCTTCAATGAAAAGGTAAGTGTTGTTGAAGATAAATTGCGTAGGTTGTTCAAAGAATACATAACAATATCCGATGTTGAAATGGTTGGAAGTAGTAGTTGTGGATGTGATGGTGAGATGCTGGATGACATGGATGAATTTGATATGTTTGAAAGTCCATCTGAGTGTAGTTCAAGAAAAACACAATTGAATTTATATTTGGAAGAGCCCATAGTAGTTTGCAAAAGAAATGAAAATTTAGAAGTGCTTACATTTTGGAAGGATAATAGGATGAAATATCCTGAACTCTCATTGATGGATCGTGATTTGTTAAGTATACCTATTAGCAAAGTTGCATCCGAATCAGCTTTTAGCGTTGGTGGCCGAGTTATTGGCAAATATCAAAGTTCCATTTTACCGGAAAATGCTGAAGCTAAGTTGTTTTCTCGAGATTGGA
Source organism: Anisodus tanguticus (assembly GCA_034509755.1). Classification (NCBI taxonomy): domain Eukaryota; kingdom Viridiplantae; phylum Streptophyta; class Magnoliopsida; order Solanales; family Solanaceae; genus Anisodus; species Anisodus tanguticus. The sequence goes on from CM067548.1 coordinate 31,263,493, forward strand.
TTTATGGGCATCAAGGTACAATATAATTAATATCCTTATCTCATTTAGTTTATGAACTTTCTAGTGGTTTGACAATTTTAAAATCTTCTCGTTTTTAGCTCCTAATGATTCTGAGGAAGATGACGACATTGCAATAGATGTGGAGAAAATTGCCGCTAAACTTTTGAGTTAGAGAGCAAGGGTATGTCTTTATATATGATTTTAATGTGATGTCATGAGCATGGTGATATATTGAAGTTTTTCTTATTGTCTGTCACTACTTGATTCTTCAATATTAATCAGTGGCAAAGATGTTTTGAGAATAAGCTAGATAGTGTTTCTTGCAACTGTAGTAATGTTGTGTTAAATATTCTGAATTATTTAGATATGTACATGTTCTACCAGCTCGGTTATATGAAATTGTGGAGTGTCTGAAGAATGATGTCTGCTAAAAAAACTCACTAGTTAAGTTGTAATGCCAACTATTCACTGCCAGAAATGAAAATCATTACTAGTATGTTATTTGAACTTTGTAATGAACTTTAGGATTCATTATCATTGATATAAAAGTGGAAGGTAAAGTTACCATCTATTTCCATTACAATTCAAATTGGAGTTCCTTATTTCAAGCATACCACCTTCAGTTTTATATTAGTATCCTTGGTGGCATGAAAGTTAGTATCTCGTTGCAGAAAGAGAGCAGGAAAAGATTTATGGGTGTCTAGGATCTTCATCATCTAATTCTACAACCAACAAAAGAATATAATAAGTATTTAAAGACATGTCTCTATTTTCTACATTCAAAAGTTCAATAAGGCATTTAAAGAACCAAGAAATGAAACATGGCATAATTAGTTGTTTATCCTTGGTTCGGTGTTAATCTTTCTTGTTATTTGATGCAGTTAACAAAGCAAACGTCAATACAAGTTACAGGGGTGGCTTCCAGTTACAAGGTTCAGGCTTCAAGTTGCAAACATTGAATCTGAGCTTTCAGGATGAAGATTCAGAGGCATGATGGGATGATATCTTTCACAAACATCTTTTTTATTGATGATCAGAAGAATCATTTTTTTTATACTATATTATCCACGTGGTGGGGAAAATATCAGTATACAAAGTGGTATGTAAAATTAGAGGAGGTACTCTTATGAGCGGTTGGAGTCAAAATATTAGCAAGTAGTTCTGTGAGCAAGGCATTGACAACATCCAGTTTGGTCTACTGTTATCTTGGGAAGACACAGACGAAACAAAGAGAAAAGTAAGAGCACTTTTTCGACATAAATGATATTAGAGATTTTTGTTTAGTCTTCTACTCTTGTGCCTTCATGGTTACTGCGTTTTATATTCAGTTATGAGTTATTTGTTTGTGATGTTTTTGATTTATAGGTTGTAGCTTGTAGGTAAGTAGTGCAAAATTTGAGTTTTGCACTGAATTTAGGTTGTTTATGCAAAAACTAATTGTAGTTTGATTTAGTTTAGCTTGGAAAAATATATTTTTAATTTTTTTTAAAATATTGGATTATGATTTATTTAAAATTTGAGATTATTATAAAGAATTTGATCAAATTGAACGGGTTGGGTCACGACTCATTGTTTAGCCTATTTTATCCCAGTCCATCTTGATCTAAATGGACTTTGGGCAGGGTTGGGCATTAGCCCAACTATTGATTCAGCCCATCTGAGCTAGCCCAACTTCAACCCAAACAGTCCATTTTCCACCGGTATATTTGATGATACTCCTTATTGAAGGGTGGCATATATACTTCACTGTCCGCTTGTCAATATTCATGTTGATTGTGTGGTGATCATGTTTTTATGCACTTCAGTTATTCTTTATTGTCAGGCGCACACTTCCTAAATAAGCTTATGTTAGACATACGTTTCATTTATCCAGTCATTTAGCTTCTTTAAGAATCTTAAAATTATACTCAATCCAATTTATGTAATATAAATTAACGTGAAGTTTAAAAAAAATTAGAAACTTAAATTTAAACAAGTCATAGATCATATGAGAGTTCAAGCCTTCTTTATAATAAGCTTTCACTTTTTTTTGGTTCAATTTACAAGAATTCTTCATGCGAGACTTACTTGTGGGACTATAAATTATTTCATTAGACAAGATTGCCCCCATATATAGGCTTTACGGAAGTGTGGACAATAGTCTCCCAAGATGAAACAACAAACTATCAAGTGTGCAAAGCCTACACAAATGATCTCAGCGAAAAACACGAATAATAAGATTACTAATAGAAGGATTGATATCAGGAAAATCTGATCTATTTGTGGTGTTGTTAACTTGTTTTTCTGTTCATGGTCTCTCCATGTTCATCTATAGAATTGAGCCAAATGCCTCAATTTATAGGTGTGCAAGATGGCCTCTTCAAGTGCCCATGTAATGGTCCTTTAAACCACCAACTAATGCAACCAAATAATGGCTGAGTTATGGAGGAAAAACTGTCAAGTTAATGCTCCAAAATCTCTCCATAATCAGCCAAACTTTTGGACTTCCGTCGAGCACTCACTGCCCGGGAAGCGTCGCGGCTCTGAAACATTAGAGCCGCGACTCCGGTGGCCAACCAGTGAATTAGCGTCGCGGCGCTGCAAGGGGGGAGCCGCGGCGCTGCAAGGGGGGAGCCGCGGCGCTGCGGCCCAGTCCGGGAGGCACCGCGGCCCTTCTCGGCTCCGCAGCCCTTTCCGACCCGTTCCATTTTACACTTCGCACAATCCTTCCTTCGTTTACCAACGTGGAACACTTGTTATTTATCCAATAACCTTCCATCATTCTATGCCTCAAGCATTTCACTTACGTATCAATATCTCTTTCATTAACGAAATTTACGATACTTGGCACTAAGATTGCATGTGTGTGGAAACGACATTTCCGACGTGTGGGGCCCCAATTATTCGAGTCATAAATAATGGGATAAACTTAATTCCACATTAGTAAATTTCCAACAGTTCTGTTGTTGTCCTTGCGTAGCCAAGTATCCAGTGGCCTGATGAGTTACGATAAACACCTCCAATGCCTGTATTAGTTTGGTGAGAAGGTGCCGCGGCATATCTATAGAGGAAGATTGTATCTTGCCTTTGGGATGTTCCCAGGGTCAAAGACAGTGTGACGTAATTTTTTTTGTTCGAGTTTTAGCACGTAATGCAAGGTAATAATATTCCGAGCTTAGTTGGAAGACCGTTTCAATGTTGGGAATGAGTCGCTTATGGTCAAGAGTAACAAAATTTTGTTATTTTCCCCTCATACCTCCCCCCCCCCCTCCCTCCCTTCTACCATCTGGAGAACACAATTCAGGATCTAATTCAATGGACAACCTCACTCAATATTATTTCACTTAACTACTAACACTAATTATTATATTATATTTACTTAATTTTGTCACACGAATCTCAACCATGTTTTCACCTTGTTCTAGTAACTTTATTGTCGTTTCTGGCAAAGAGAAAGCCACAAATTCTGAGTCAGCACGAGGCTTACCTAGTGCGATTTAACTCTCCTGTGGTTTGCGGCTATGCGCATCCGAAGAATAGCGGCTGCGGGTTCCTTTGTCAACAGAAAAAAGAAAGCCCTCAAATGATCAATCCAGTAACTCTGCACTAAAGCATTATATCGTGCGGAAGTTCACTACACTCGGCCGATGTGGGACGAAGTGTCCAGTTATGAACTGTTGTTTCTTTTTTTTTTTTTGTTTCTCATTCGATATCCGGTATCCGCATTGGGGCTCGACTAAATTTGAATTTGTGCCGGATAATCCTACATTGGGGGCAAAACACTTCTTTTTATTTCACTAATTTAATTGTCTTATTATTTCTTTGTTATTTTTTGTTTGTTTGAGGAAAAAGGATTTCACAAATCAAATAAAAACTCTATTTCAAGTTAAAGTAAGTGGATCAAATTAGAGCTATATAACTTATAATTATAAAATATTCTTAGTCATTTTACAAAAGTTCCATAATTAGTATGTACCGGGAATGACAAAAAGACAACATTTCTTAGATGAAATGTTGTCATAATTAATAAAGAATTAAACACGTTACATGGTTAAGTAATTGGTAAAAATAAAAATAGGTTCTCCAATTCTAACACCGGATGCAAAATTAAGACACTTCAATAACGTAATTAAAAAATCAAGAAATAATGTTTGAAAATACAATTATAAAATCACTCGATACATTAGTGTCAATACTAATGTTTACAAAGTAATATCACCTTAGTAACATAAGGTTAAGAGTCTCATATCGGAGATGAAATGAGAACATGAACTCCTTTTATAGACTTCGACAATCATCACCCTACAAGCTAGTTTTTTTGGATTGAGGTAAGCCCAAGATTCATTCTTTACATGGTATCAGAGCCAGACCCATTCAAATTCTTTGTTCATCGATGTTGGGCCCCCAAATTATATTGTTCACGCTCTAGTTAACAAGGTCTGGGCGTGCGGGAGAGTGTTAAAAGTCTGACATCAGAGATGGAATGGGAATGTAAACTCCTTATATGGACTTCGACAATCCTCATCCTACAAGCTAGCTTTTGGGGTTGAGTTAAGCCCAGAATCCATTATTTACACGTACTATAATTGAATTCCACAATTTCTAATATATGTGAAAACATAACATGAGTAGAATAGATTGTTAAATATTTGTTACATCATATATATTAATAACAAATGTAACTTATTTGTTTCTTTGCTTAAGAATTAAACTTAAATTGTTCAAAAATACATATTTAATATATTTTATGATGATATTAGCTGAAAATGTTAAATGTTATCGTATCATATTAAATTCTTAATTATTAAAAATATTATGACAATTATTTTCTTAATTAATTTGCTCGAAACAAAAAGTAGTAACCGACTATAATGCTTAATGACTTGTGTTACTCAATAATCCAAACCATATATCACATCACAGGATCAACATTTTAATTATATTTACCTAGATCGCAGCAACAAAATTTCTAGGTAATTTTGCAGGTAATAAAATTCTTAGGTAAATCCCCAAGACAACTAAAATCGCAACAACACAATCTTTAGATAATTTGGCAGGTAATAAAACCATAGGTAAATCCCCAAGAGAGTCAAAATTGCAGCAATAAAATCTCCAGGTAATTCCACAGGTAATAAAATCTCCAGGCAAATCCTCAAGAAATAATCCCCGACTGAAATCGCAACAACAAAATTTCTAGGTAATAAATATTTAAGTAAACCCCCATGAAATAATCCCCAGCTAAGATCGCAGCAAAAAAATTTCCAGGTAATTCCACATGTAATAAAATCCCCAAATAAAATCCCAAGAAATAATCCTCAACTAAATTCACAGCAGCAAAATCCCCAAGTAATTCCTCAGATAATAAAATCGTCAGATAAATTCCCAAAAAATAATTTCCAGATAATTCTGCAAGTACCATTACCTAGGGATTATCCTACGAGTACACAAAGAAAGTAAAAAAATTATATTTTTGGTTGTTTACCTGCGTAATTACCTAAGAATATGATACTTGGGGATTATTTTCCCAAATAAAACCCCAAGTAATATTTTGGCACTAAATAACGCTAAATTTACTTGCAGATTTACCTAGAAAAATCGTATCCGCAGATAAATATTCTAGAAATTAGGAATTTTTAGACTTTCGCATGAAAATCTGCAGGAGTTACTTGGGGAAAAAAATTTCAGATAAAATTCTCATGTAATTTGAGTATTTTTAGTAGTGATATTTTTTAAGGGATCTGCTAAAGACTAAGTAAACACTTATTATGAACTGGATGGAGTACTAATTAGAACACTTTGCCCTCAAAACACAAATTAGAAAGAGCTTTTGTAGTCGATATGATAATATCGAGAAAATGACAAAAGGTGTCCCTTATTTTTAGTAGTACAGTAATAAGTTTGAAATAGTCTCTTAAGTATCATTTGAGCAATAATTTTGGTTCCCTAAGTTTGTTGAGCTACTGATTGTTACATTTAATTGGAATTATGAAAATAGAAAATATGCAACTAGAACACACATTTGAAAGTATAGAAGGCCGCAAGCACATTCATAGAATTGGACAGCTTTGTTAGCAAGAAGCCAGATTGGTTCTCTAAGTTTGTTGAGCTACTGATTGTTATATTTGATTGGAATTATGAAAATAGAAAATATCCAACAAGAACACACATTTGAAAGTATAGTTTTTCGGCTAACTCGTTAGCTTTTGCATAGACCCTATATTTGTATTAGAAAATCGAATAAATAGATTGTGCGAACCCGCTTAACCTGATGGTCTAGTGGTAAGTGAGAAGGCAGAGAAGACTTCCACATCCTAGATTTGGTTCGAACCCAGAGTTATACATCTTTTGCTAAGCATACATAAGTACATAAACTTATTCCCTTTGTTACATTTTTGCTAAGCACATATAAGTACATACACTTATCCTTTGCTACACAATTTTTCCCTTTTTTAAAAACATAAGATTGACAATTAGAAAACGCAAAAAGAACGTTACACTCTAAAACGAAAGAGGCTCTCCGTTCCCAAAACCTATTCGATCTTCTTCTTCAAACTACAAAAGCCTTTGCCCACCCGCCACTCACTCTCTGCCGGAGTCCAAACCTATGGCTGGTGACTGGTACATACAAAAACTCTTTCAGTTCATCACTTTTTAAAATATATTAAATACCGATATTTGTTGTTAGTTTGGTGCCGTTGTTATACATTTGATTGAGGTCGTTATCTTGTCTTAAATTTTCGAACCCTCAAACCTTAAATTCTGGCTCCGCCTTTGATAAAAAATGCACACTTTTGACAAACTTGAAGAACTAAAACTACTCAAGTAATACTTAGGAGTTTATTTGAATCTACTACCAAATATAAAGAATCATTTTTATTCTTTTCTCTAATAATATCTTATTAACTCACAGAGTGTGACAGAATAAAAATAATAAAATTACAAGAATCCAATTACAAGTTTAGTATTTGTTTGGTCATGATAATTTTTTATTTTTTTCGGAATAATTTTTTACTTTATTACAAAATCGATGCTTGGTTATAAAAATTTCAACTCCAAATTACTTAAAGTTGAATAAAATTGGAGCAGTAATGTTGAATTATAAATAATTTCATTTTAATTCTATTTATCGACATAGAGCCATCTCTCGACTCAGCCGGTGGTGTTGTGATTATTTAATTGGTTGCTAAGTGTTTCAGGTGTTAACTTAACAGACGAAGGACTCTAACCGTTCGTATTCTCAGCGGATCTACAAGCCACAAGTGTAGCAGTTCAGGTTCTTGTATTTTCGAATACAAGTTCCATATTTGAAGTTTCAATTCAAGATCAAGATATTGACAACTTGTTGTTGTCCTCTTTGTTGTTTATCCTTTCGATCACTGTAATAGTTATTTACTATTCTCGTACGAGCTTTACATATTCCAACAGTTTTAAGACAAGATTGTGTTAGTGATTCGAAAGATGTTGGTCGACAAGTGTGTGACCAAATCTGGTTGTGGTTTTCTTCTTGAAAACAATTATGTTGATAGTTTTGCTAACAGTTCAAACACTGTCTCTGTCAACAACCGTGCTTTCATATCTGGTCCTAGTTTTGGTTCTCTCTTTGACGATAGTTACAAATCTATTTCCGTCAAAGGAGGGATCTCTGGATCTGATGTTGAGCTTCAAGATACTGCTGATAGTCATGCTAGTACGGCTAAAGATCAAGGACGAGTTGGTGTTGCCGATCCCGAGGGTGGTGGAAATAAGCACCCACGAGAGGCTGAGAATGTTAACTGGGACAAGAAGAGAAGGCTGAAGATGATGTTCTATCATGTAGCCAAAGGCCTATATCTGTCCCAGACAAAGGATCCGAATTATGGTAAGGAGGATATGTACACTCAATCTAACTGAAGTGGGCCAGAATCCAAAAGGTCTAAGTTAATCCTTCCTTATCAATATTATGTTTAGTTAATATCTGAATAAAAGTGTGTAAAGCAAGGATGGGAATATGAAAGTGTTTTCATTAAAAACTTATATTCCCTACACTCTAAAATCAGATATTGAATCTCATTCCTTCCCGGTTAAAGATTGAACTATTGTAAACAAAACTTAAAAGATCCGTTCTTTTGGGTGTAATTATTAAAAGTGTGTAAAGTATGTTCGCACATACGAAGGAGAGAGATCCACTGACTGTGCGAAAACTGTTACCATTCTTAAGTAAGCGCTAGGGATTTCCCTGGGCACCAATCACAAGGGAAGAAGGCTAAATGATAATAACTTATCTTAAGACGTTGAACCTGTCACACTATCTGGGATAGAAGATCATTCATTTGATAGGATGATATTGGACACTCAGTCGTACAAAGCCTATGGGCAACAGGAGTGTGCCAGAATATATTTGATAAGATGATATTGGACACTCAGTCGTACAAAGCCTACGGGCGTCTGAAGTGGGCCAGAATTCAGTTGATAGGATGATATTGGACACCTAGTGAGGTGGGCCAGAATTTCCAGGTCTTAAATGATCTGAAGGCCAAAAGAAAGGCAGAAAAGTAATGGACACCTAGTGTGGTGGGCCAGAGTTTTCAGGTCTTAAATGATCTGAAGGCCAAAAGAAAGGCAGAAAAGTAATGGACACCTAGTGTGGTGGGCCAGAGTTTCCAGGTCTTAAATCATCTGAAGGCAAAAAAAGGCAAAAAAGTAATGGACACCTAGTGAGGTGGACCAAAGTTTCCAGGTCTTAAATGATCTGAAGGCCAAAAGAAAGACATAAAAGAAATTGGACACTCAGTCTGCCAAAGCAACTGGAGTGGCCCAGAGTATCCAGATCAAATATGATCCAGTTACGCCCTAACCACGGGCAAGAGGTTGTTCATGTGAAGCAACGCCACCTCTAAAGTAGAAGGGGTTGAAGAGGTTGTCCTCAATAGGACTTCAGGGAATGGGATCACTCTAAAATGAGGTGATACATGTCCCAAACTTGGTTTAAGGGACAACGTTGGTCAAGCTGGTTTGAGACTAGTCCAACAGGTCTGTAATAACTAAGAATAGTACAAAATATTTGTAGCTAAATGAATGATATATTTGTAATTTGTGCATCTATTCTATCATAGATTAAGACACGTTAAATAGAAAGTCATCCAAAAGCTAACGAAGTTGAGATTGTTGCCTTATGTCGACATAAACCCTCAAAATGAATGTGAGGTAGGCGAAGAGGCAAAATCACCTTTCCATTCGTCAAAGGAATAGCGAAAGAAGCACCGCTCCTTTAGAACTTAGTCACACCTACATGGGTGATTTGAAGTTTATACAAAATAGAGGGGGGAGACAAGTACTTTGTGACCTTCATTGATGATGGTACAACGTATTGTATCCTTTGTTTGTTGAAAAGCAAATATGAAGCTGTTGAAGCGGATAAGCGCTACAAAGCAGAAGTAGAAAATCAATTAAGCCTATGGATTGAGGAATTCATAGTGATAGAGGGGGAGAATGTGAAGATTGTTAATCAAATGACTGTTCATTACTCACCTCATTCTAACGGTGTTAGCCAAGCGCAAAGCCGTACACCTAAAATATGTGGGGTAAGGCGATCCTTACCGCTATTGCGATTCTCAACAGAACTACGCATAAGGATAAGGATAACTCTCCGTATGAAACATGGAAAGGATCCCACCTACAAATGTTGTGTTGTGGGGTGGCTTGGTAGAGGTTGGAATACCGAAACATGTCAAGTTAGACCTAAGACCGTAAATTGCATATCCACTTGATTTGTAAATAACAGTAGTGCTTATCACCTCTTGGTGACAAAGAATGTTGAATTCTTTGAAGATAACTTTCTTTGAGAAGGAAAAAAAGAAGTAGTTGCTCGAAGTTAACAAGAACCCGCGAGTGCCTGATTGTCCGGAACCAGACGTTCCAGAGCTATAGGACTCGGAAGTTGCTGACTATTCGGAACTTAATGTTCCAGATCTACAGAACTCAGAGATTCTAGATGTTAAACCGAGATGGAGCAAAGAGGGGACAAAGACTTGTTCCAGGCCTTCTAGTTTGTATGGTTGAGAACGAGCCATGAACAATTAACCAAGAATTGTCATTTCCAGAAGCGCTGCTTTGGAAAAAAGCTACAGAGAGAGAAATAGATTCCATCATATAGAACCATACTTGTGTAATGGTTGACCTTCCTCCGGATAAAGAACATTTGGGTTGTAAAAGTGGATACTCAAACTTGAGTACAAAGTAAATGGATATACTGACGAGTCTAAGACATCGTTTAGTTGTACATGTTCTACCCTTTGAATAACTTAACATTCAGGGCCATTGCAGTCTTGCGTGACATAGATGTTGAAACAACCTTCCTAATCGGAGAGTTGAAAGGGGAGGATCAGAGTTGGTTTGTTGGACTGTTGGGCTTCTTCCTGTACTTTTATTGTGGTCCCTGAAATGTTTACATTTTGGTCCTAGAAGTTTCAGTTAAAACAGAAATAATGAATCTGACAACATAAACATTGACTCTAAAGTTAGAAAGACAATAGTTGAAAATCCAATAGTCTGAAAGTGGAAGTCATATTGAAACAAAAGTCTCGATACGAAAGATATGGGTATCACAAATGACATCTTAGGAATTGGGATTTCTAAGACATCTAACGGACTAGTCTAACTCCAAACTCAGTTGTGAGATAGTTGACAGTCTCGTTGAAGCCACCAATAGATATGTATCATAGAATTGATTGGAATCATGGTGCACACAGATACAAGGAGCAATATGCAGGTCACATGTAGTTCAATGTATTATACACACTACAATCGACCTGATATCGGCCTACAAAGCAGATCAGTTGAACTACGGTTCACTCGTGATTCTGGAAATGATCGATAGAAGGCGTTAAGTCAGATGTAACAATATCTGAAATATTCGCTTATCTACAGATTATGGTATTCTGTATGTCTAGCAGTTCTGGGTACACAATGATGCAAACTGGACATCAGACATGAAGAACACTAAAGCCACAAATAGATGTGTATGGTGTGTCTTGAAAATCCTCTAAGCAAACTTGCATCGGCCGATTCATGATGGAATCTGAGTATATATCGCTTTAAACAAAGCATGGAAAGAAGTTGAGTAACTTCACGACTCTTTAGAGGATGTCCCTTATTGGAAGAAACCCGTGCCTTCAACAGTTATGCACTGTGGCTAGCCGGTCGGCTTTAGGAAGGGCACGGATGAAGGCGTCTGGACATATCTGTCGGATATCTCGGAGACATAAGACCGTATGACAGTTGATCATCACGGGTGTCACTTCCTTGATTACTAATCAAATGATATAGCAGACCCTTTAACTAAGGGACTACTCGAAGATCAAGAGTTCTGCCTGTCTAGGGGAATGAGCTTAAAACCCAAAAAAATATGAACCTTTGCGGTGGTAACCCAACCATACTGACTGGAGATCCCAAGAATTTGGTTCAATGGGAAAACTAAGCTGCAAAAGGTTCAATAGAGCGCTTCGGTGGAAGCAAGAGCACTTCAGATTATGATTCCCGTAAAGAAACATGAATCCAAAGTCGTTCCCGTGATAGACATTAAAGTGCTACCTGCATGGTAGGTAAAGGTTAAGCTTCCAAACCTTTAACAATCCTCAAACGATTGAGGTAAAGGTTGGGGAAACCTTTAATGATTCCTAACACTTGTGAAGTGAGGTATAGCAGGATACCTTGTAGGAGATCACCTATTTAAGTGCGAGGACAGGCCACTTCAATTGAACGCACTTAAGAATCCAAGTGTTTCCACGGTTACAACAGATAGAATAATAAGAAGAAACGAATAAAGGGGAGGTATTGTGTTGGTACCATTGTCTAGGCTTACATTAAACACTGACGGTTCAAGACATCACGTTCACTGCGCAATAAGTAAGTTCGATGGTATTCAACTAGGGAATGTTCAAAGCAGAAGCTACCTCTCCTAATGCAATGTCTTTTCGCTGAAAGATTGCTAAAAGTAGGCACCTTGTGTGTGCGCCAAAATCTATTTCAAGAGGGGATTGTTGGAAATTTACTAATATGGAATTAAGTTTATCCCATTATTTATGACTCGAACAATTGGGGCCCCGCACGTCGGAAATGTCATTTCCACACACGTGCAATCTTAGTGCCAAGTATCGTAAATTTCATTAATGAAAGAGATATTGGTACGTAAGTGAAATGTTTGAGGCATAGAATGATGGAAGGTTATTGGATAAATAACAAGTGTTCCACGTTGGTAAACGAAGGAAGGATTGTGCGAAGTGTAAGATGGAAAGGGTCAGAAATAGCCGCGGCGCCTCCCGGACTGGGCCGCAGCGCCGCGGCTCCTCCCTTGCAGCGCCGCGATGCTAATTCACTGGTTGGCCACTGGAGCCACGGCGCTTCCCAAGAAGTGAGTGCTCGACGGATGTCCAAAGTTTTGGCTGATTATGGAGAGGTTTTGGTGCATTAACTTGGCAGTTTTTCCTCCATAACTTAGCCATTATTTGGCTGCATTAGTTGGTGGTTTAAAGGGCCATTACATGACATTTAAATGACCATTACATGGGCACTTGAAGAGTTCATCTTGCACACCTATAAATTGAGGCCTTTGGCTCAATTCTATAGATGAACATGGAGAGACCATGAACAGAAAAACAAGTTAACAACACCACAAATAGATCAAATTTTTTTGATACCAATCCTTCTCTTAGCAATCTTCATTATTCGTGTTCTTTGCTGAGATCATTTGTGTAGGCTTTGCACACTTGATAGTTTGTTGTTTCATCTTAGGAGACTATTGTCTATACTTTCGTAAAGCCTATATACGGGGGAAATCTTATCTTAAAGACATAGAGTCATCTCTCGACTTAGCCAGTGGTGTTGTGATTATCTAATTGGTTGCTAAGTGTTTCAGGTGTTAACTTAATAGACGAAGGACTCTAACCGTTCGTATTCTCAGCGGATCTACAAGCCACAAGTGTAGCAGTTCAGGTTCTTGTATTTCCGAATACAAGTTCCATATTTGAAGTTTCAATTCGAGATCAAGATATTGACAACTTATTGTTGTCCTCTTTGTTGTTTATCATTTCGATCATTGTAATAGTTATTTACTATTCCCGTACGAGCTTTACATATTCCAACAAGAACACCACACTTGGCTTCCTTGTGTTAGAATGCGCTACCATGTCGTATTCGATTTTGTTATCAGCATGTTCATACTACTCTAATTTCTTATCTGAGTATGACCGTTTCTCTTGCTTTTCTTTATTTTGCTTGGGATTATGCTTTGACTTGAGTCGAGGGTCTCCCGAATACAGTCACTCTACCTACCAAGGTGTAGGTAAGATCTGCATATACTCTACCCTTTTCAGACCCCACGTTGTGGAATTTCACTGGATATGTTGTTGTTGTACTATGTGGATTGCAAATGGTTATTGTTCATCATTTTTCTAACCTTCAACTAATAGTTAATGCTTCCACTATGATTACTATTTTGCAAAATACATCCCTTGTAAACTCACACATTATAAATGAATGCAGGTTCTATTGGTTACAAAGATGCAGGAAACGGAAATTACAAGTAACTGCTAAGTATTACAAGAACTGAAATTACAAAGAACTTGAATAATAAACTGGAACAGTTTTGGGTATGCTGAGTCGAGTGTTTGCACTCTGTCTTTAAGACAATATTGCCCCGTATGTATCATTTCTACATCTTAGACAATTGTCTCCCAAGATAAAACAGCAAGTGAACAAATGAGCAAAGAAAACTCAAGTGTTACCGTGAAATTTTTTGAGTAATGAAATGATGCAGGAAGGTAGTAGGAAAAATTAATTCTTTATTTCTGTTTTTTCGTCTGTTTTTTTGTGTGTCAACAATGGTGCAAGGGGTCCTTTATATAGTTGGAGAAGAGGATCATGAAGTGCCCACATTACTGCCATTACCGGCTAAGTAATGGCAATTATGGAGGTAGTAATTCACCAAAATAAATGGTGAATTTGATGTGCAACGGATGGCATTTAGGAAGAGTAATTCAGCCAAAATAAATGGTTGAATTGAGTGCTGTTGACGTTATCTTTCTGCCCAATCTGACTTTTTTGAAACTTCAGGGACCAAACTGTACATCTTGAAACTTCAGGGATCAAACTGTATATATGAAAGAATTCTGGTCCAAAAAGATAATATCAGAAGAATCACAACCCACGACCCGAACCGGACGGGATGGGCGGCGGCGGCGCGCGTGTGGGCTTTTCTTGAATCGAAGCACATCTAGGTCCTCCCTCCTTTAAACACATGGGATACCCGTTGGGGTCCCAAACCCCAAGCCAACTTTGAGACTTATAAACAAAACAATTCTTTCTTCCTCCACCGATGAGGGAGAATTGATCCCAATACCACACTTTTCCATGCTTCAAGCACCTCACTTCGTGGATCAATATCTCTTTCATTTCTCAATGTAATTTGACGATCCTTAGCCCTACGGTCATCTACTTACTTAGTAGATTATGCATGTGTGAAGAATCGGATTCTCCAACATGCGGAACACTAGTGTTTAAGCCGTTAAAGTTGGTCGGACGTAACTCCCGCCAAAGACAAATTTCCAACAATCCCCTCTTGAAAGAGATTTTGGCGCACTCACATGGTGCTTTTTCATTTCCAGCAATATTTCAGCGGACCGATGTTGCATAAGGAGAGGTAGCTTCAGCTTTGAACCTTCCATAGTTAAATACCATCAGACTTACTTACTGCGCGATGAACGTGATGTCTTGAACCGTCAGTGTTTAGTGTGAGCCAAGTCAATAGTACCAACACAACAAATTCTCTTACTCTCTTCTTCATAATGTTTTGTCCGTTGTGGCCATGGACAACTTCTTAGATTCTTAAGTGCGTTCATTTGAGGCGGCCCGTCCTCGCACGTAAATAGGTGGTCTCCTACAAGATATCCTGTGATACCCCACTTCACAAGTGTTAGAAATCATTAAAAGTTTCCCAGAATCCAACCTCAGCTGTTGAGGATCATTAAAGGTTTTGAAAACTTAACCTTTACCCATATTGCAGATAGCACTTAATGTCTATCGCGGGAACAACTTTAGATTTGGTGTTTCTTTACATAAATCACTATCCGAAGTGCTCATGCTTCTACTGAAGCGATCAACTGAACCTTTACAGCTTAGTTTTCCCATTGAACCAAATTACCGGGATCTCCAGTTAGTAAGGTTGGGTTACCACCGTATTGGTCCTTATATTTTAGGTTTTAAGCCTATTCCCCTAGACAGGCAAACCATCTGATCCTTGGGTAAGCCCTTTGTCAATGGGTCTGCTATATTATCATTTGACTTAATGTAATCAATGGATATTATACCCGTGGTGATCAGTTGTCTAACGGTCTTATGCCTCGTCGAATATGATGAGACTTGCCATTGTACATAGCATTCCGTGCCCTTCCTAGAGACGACTGATTGTCGCAGTGGATCATTACCGAAGGTACGGGTTGTTCCAACACAGAACATCCTCTAAGAAGTCATGAAGCCACTCAGCTTCTTCTCATGTTTTGTCTAAAGCGATAAACTCCGATTCCATTGTGGATTGGGCGATTCAAGTTTGCTTAGAGGATTTCAAAGACACAGCCCCACCACCAATTGTAAATATATCCCCACTAGTGGACTTGGTGTTCTCTATATCAAATATTCAGTTTGCATCGCTGTACCCCTCTAGTACAGCTGAATATCTCGAATAGTGTAACCCGAAAGTTAGCGTATATTTTAGGTATTGTAATACCCGATTCAGCGCCTTCCAGTGATCATCACTCGGATTATGGGTAAACCTAGCCAACTTATTGACTGCATAAGCAATATCAGGTCGGGTGCAGTTTGTTATATACATCAAACTACCGATCACCTGTGCATATCGCTCCTGGTATATGGGTGCACCAAGATGTTTATCAAGCTTTTGATTTGTATCCATTGGTGACTTTATCGGTGAACTGTTTAACAGCTCGAACTTTCTCAAAACATCCTCGATGTAGTGAGACTGAGATAAGAACAGTCCGTCAGACGTCTTAGAGATTTTTATCCCTAAGATGGCATCTGCGATACCCATATCCTTCATGTCGAAGCATTGTTTCAACACGTTCTTAGTCTCTAGGATTACCCTAGGACTGCTTCCTGTGATCAACATGTCGTCTACATACATGCATATCATAACAAATGAGTCAGAGTTACCTTTCGTGTAGACACATTTATCACACTCATTAATGGCGAAACCCTTCGATAGTAGAGTACTATCAATTTTTTTGTGCCATTGCTTCGGGGCTTGTTTTAGCCCGTACAGAGATTTGACAAGTCGACAGACTTTCTTCTCTTGCCCTTGAACCACATACCCCTCGGGTTGGTCCATATAAATTTCTTCTTCCAAATCACCGTTTAGGAAGGCTGTCTTGACATCCATTTGATGTATCTCAAGGTCACGCAAAGCTGCGATCGCAATGAATACCCGTATGGATGTCATCCGGGATACCGGAGAGAATGCGTCTAAGTAATAAAGTTGAACCTTCTACTTATTTGCTTGAGTCTTCTAATTTATGGCATCATAGATTATGACACGTTAACTACAAGTCTATCCAAAGGCTGGTAAAGATGGAGTTGTTGCCGCCTATCGACGTAAACCCTCAACATAAGTGTGAGATGTACGTAGAGGAAAAACTCACCAAGCTTCGTTTTCGATTCGTCGAAAGGAATACCGCTCCTCTGGAACTTATTCACACAGATATATGTGATTTGAAGTTCGCACAAACTAGAGGGGGGAACAAGTACTTTGTGACATTCATTGATGATAGCACAAGGTATTGTTACCTTTACTTGTTGAAAAGTAAGGATGAAGCCTTTGAAGCGTTCTGACGTTACAAAGCAGAAGTTGAGAACCAACTAAGCCTGCAAATTAAATCCATTCGTAACGATAGAGGGGGAGAATACGTAACGCCATTTGAGGAATATTGTGCCCAAGAAGGCATTGTTCATCAAACGACGGCTCCATACTCACCTCAATCAAACGGTGTGGCGGAACGTAAGAACCACACATTGAAGGAAATGATGAATGCCTTGCTCATCAATTCCAGTCTTCCCCAAAACATGTGGGGAGAAGCCGTCCTTACCGCTAATACGATTCTTAACAGAGTCTCACATAAGGGTAAGGAAAAAACTCCATATGAATCATAGAAGGGAAAGAAACCCACCTACAAATATTTTAAGGTGTGGGGTTGTTTGGCAAAGGTTGCAAACACTCGACTCAGCCTACCCAAAAACTGTTCCAGTTTATTATTCAAGTTCTTTGTAATTTCAGTTCTTGTAATACTTAGCAGTTACTTGTAATTTCCGTTTCCTGCATCTTTGTAACCAACACGTTTAAGACAATATTGCCTCGTATGTATCATTTCTACGTCCTGGAAAATTGTCTCTCAAGATAAAACAGCAAGTGAACAAATGAGCAAAGGAAACTCAAGTGTTATCGTGAAGAATTTTGATTAATGAAATGATGCTGGAAGGTAGTAGGAAGAACTGATTCTTTGTTTTTGTTTTTTTCGTCTGTTTTTCTGTGTGTCAACAATGGTGCAAGGGGTCCTTTATATAATTGGAGAAGAGGCTCATGAACTGGCCACATTACTGGCCAAGTAATGACAATTATGTAGGTAGTAATTCACCAAAATAAATGGTGAATTTGATGTGCAACGGATGACATTTAGGAAGAGTAATTCAACCAAAAT